>JAKZJT010000013.1:0-1200000 GCA_023078575.1 Diaporthe nobilis | reverse complement strand
AGGCACAAGGCTCTCATGGGTGGACGTAGATGCGAACCGGACTGCAACAAAGCCGATGGCAGCCCAGGTGAAAGACTACGACTACACGCTGATGACTGCCCCTTTTACCGCGACGCGCATGATGTCGTTGCCCTCGTTCTCTCCGACTTTGACGCGTGCCATGTCGGAGCGTGGCCTGCGGTTCAAGGACGCCTGCAAAGTCGCACTGCTTTTCAGCGAGCGGTTCTGGGAGAAGGGTGAGCGGCCGATCTTCGGCGGCTATTCTACGCCGCCGGACGCGGCCGTTGGAGCGCTCTACTACCCCGTGTACGGGCTGAACGAGACCGGGCGGCCCGGGCTCATCATGCACTACCGGGGTGGCGACTGGTCTAGCCGTTTCGCCAGCTTGAGCGATGCCGAGCACGTCGGCGTGGTGCTCGACGCGATCGCTTCGCTCCATGGCGAAGAGGTCCGTGACCTTTACACTGGTGACTATGAGCGCCTTTGCTGGTTGGACGAGCCGCACATTGCGACGAGCTGGGCGCGTCCGGAAGTGGAGCAGCATCGACTCTACATTCCGGCGTATCATCAGACTGAGAATAATATTATCTTCATGGGTGAACACACGGCGCCGACTCATGCGTGGATAAGCTCCTCGCTGCATTCGGCTGTCAGGGGTTCCATCCAGCTACTGCTTGAACTTGGCCTGATTGACGAGGCGAAAGAGCTCAATCAAAGGTGGATGGGTCGTTGGGTCAGGCATTAGTCCGTATGATGTGGAAGGTTTCTAGCAAACAATGGAGGCGTATTCTGATACTCACATACCCACGCCTACGAGGAACCGACGTCACCCTCATGGTAAATACTGGATTTCACCGGGAAAGCGATGCTGGGGATCTTTCTTTCATCTTCTCGTCTTTTTATACGGAACACTCTAGTTCATGAACGGTACAGCACGAAGTAATATGAATCAATATTCTTTGGGTACGACTGGTTGGAAATGTGTTCTGAGTGACAATTTGTGCTTTGCTATGTGTAACGTTCTAATGGACAGTCCGTGAAGGCTTGAACCCGCGTAACTTAGTCTCCAGCTGTATTATATTCCTACCGTAATTGGCCGTGATGGAGTGTTCTGGGAATCAGACTCGGGGTGTGAGCTGAACTATTTCAGTGTAAAGTCGGACCTCCCTCTAAACGACTACCCACCTGCGGCACTTGCAGGATATTTGCTTCAACTAGATCAATAGCCAGCCGAGACAGAAGTCCATCACAACCTTTAGCCGCCACGATACCCACAGCAACCGGGAAATACTCCACGTGGTTTGTGATCTCACTGAAACTTGGCACTTCGCCAATTGGAAAGACAAAATCCGGACATTCCGAAAAGACGGACACGCGCGCGGCGGAGAACCCAACGTACGGTTTTGGAGGCGCGATCCCGTACTGGTTTCGTGGCGTCTGCGTGCCAAGCTTGCCAGGATACAGCAGTAGACTGGATGAGCACTGGGATGGTTCGCTGACTGGAGGAAGGACTTCAGTGTTGAACCAGTTCATGAACAGCGTTTTGTTGTGCATTGCCTCTTCCGACGAGTAATTTGCCGCCCACCGCCAACGAGCGAGAGGAGAAGGGTCGATGAAGGGTTGACGGCCTTCATGCAACGCCGCATAATCAGCATAGAATGGACCAGATACTGCAGCCTCTTGGCCTCGCCCAGTCAGTACGGGGTAGGTGAGGTTGAGAGTCAGAGCTAAGCTCGTGTTCGTGTCCGAGACCTGCTGGTGGTCCCAAAGCTCACTCAGATTCAGGGGTTGAATTGTGCCATTGACATGATTTGCCAGAGCCAAAGCGAAGTCGTTTAGAAGCCGCCCAGCTTTGGTGCTGGAGTTCGGGTACGACATGGTCTGAATGATAGTTGGATACCTCGGCTCCTCTTTGACGAATGAAGTGTAGTTCTTCCCGTACATCGCCTGCTGAAGCTTGTCCCAAAGCATCGGATCGCGCACCAGAAATCCAGCGGTGTCGAGGGGCTCAGATAGCGGCATGGTGTGATCCAGAACGACTGCACCATGCGAGGGCCTATTGCCGAAGAGGCCATTTACACCGGCAGGACTTCGTAAGCTGCCGCCTGTGTCGGTACCGAGGGCGGCATCAAGCCATTCGTATGATGCTACCGATGCCCCAGCGCCAGAGCTTGATGACGATGCATCTTGATAGCCATCTCCACGCGGGTTGAAGGGAGAGTGATAATCAACCCAGTCCACCGTAGCGACCTCGCTGGTTGCGAACTGAGACACTCTTTGGGTGCCCACGATAATGGCGCCTGCCTCAATGAGTCGGGAGATAGCGGTGCCTGTGGTGCTACTGGGAGGGTATAGATGGTACCATGTCCTATTGCCGTTCGACTTTTTGACTCCTGCAAGCGAGAAGACGTCCTTCACCGCGATCCGGACACCAGCCAAAGGTTTGGACTCCGAGGTCTCGTAGTACAGTCGCGAAGGCACGCCGATCGTCAAAGTGGCCGAGCCTGGAATCTTTGCCGACAAGGTCTGGAATGTGCCATCAGGGTTGGCTAGAACAGCTTCATTGAAAGCCCCGGCAAAGTCGTTATATAAGCGGTACACCGGATGCAGATTTCCTGTCGCTAGGGCCATAAAGTACGGTCCTTTGGAGACGTTGGAGGTTTTTGAGCATTCCAGGACAATCGATTGGCTCAGGTTTGTGTCTTTGAATTCATCGTGTTGTTCAGAGGTCCAAGTAGTATCAGGCAGGAGAATAGCCTGCAAAAAGGCAGGCTGAAAGACATCGTCCATGGTCTCCCAGGAACTCAGCATGCCGGGGAGTTCCGTAGGCGATAAGTCGCTGGTCAAAACCGAGACAGGTACAAAACCATATATTGAACTGGTATTCTGCAGCAGCTGTGGCTGGATCGAGACATTTCCATGTGCGTGAGGTGATACGTAGTATGAGACATCATTCAGTTGAACAGTGAAACCTGTCGAAACGAGACTCGATCTAGCGTAGGTCGAGGTACTCAAAACCACAGGGTGAAGAATAAAGGGCTTCATAATGTGCATGTCAGTTGATAAGGTCAGCTCTGAAGGCATACTAACAAACGAAAACAGGCCAGAGTTGGCTACGTGCCTTCAGGCATGCCCATATATAGTGTTGTTGTCTAAGGCAATCATCCCGGTTTCCTCCGTCTTCGCATCGCATGGATCGGGACTTTTGTGAGCCTTTCGATTATGGGGTTCTCTCTTGTGTACATGGCTACCGGTGAGCTTTCGTCAATACCTGTCCCCTCCTTTTCACCCTTTTGACGCTGTCACACCCAGCCAACGCAACCCCACAAAGGGCATCGGTGCTGCCCACAGGAACACCCACAGAGTGTTTTTTACTTAATGCATTCTTGTACAGCCCTGCGGATCGTACATACGATGTTGTTGAGAATCGCTATTTAACACGCGATTGAACTAAACCCAGAAGGTCGCCGAACATCCACCCGCACTCGCACACCGTTTTGCACACCTTGATGGCCAATATCTGACGCCAAGAACCGCCAAGGAAGTGGATTTAGTCAATCCTCGGCTATTGATATCTCTCATTGGCAGAAACCTGGCCTGGGCGGAATAATACCCATGAGCTTGATCCCCAATTGATCAATTCCGTCGCTCGGAACGAGTTACCGACTATGGGCCACCGGTTCATTCATCTTCATTTACAAAGTAAAACATGCAGTGGGCCGTGCTACAGCTCAAACGATGTGGCATGCCGATGCGCAGTTATGTGTTTCTCGGTCCTTCTGGCCCATTTCGTCTAGATTTATCCTCACGCCATCGCCAGTAGGGATAAGCGATGATATAAGATGGTAAATCGCTTTCTAATACAGATGTCCAAGGGCAGGATGCTGGAGTAGTCTATGAGGGAAGGTTAGCAGGTCATGGGTAGCGCTAGTAAAGAGGGCTAGGTTAAGCAAATTATGCATAACCTATAAATGATGGTAGAGAGCCTGAAGAGATTATTAGGGAGCTGGCCTTCAGGCAGGACACCAAGGCAGCACCGAAAAAGTCGTCAAAGTTGTAGCTTTGTAGTTTGGACTTGTCGGAAAATAGATAAAGAAACAAGGATACGAACTGCACTTTTGAACCTAGCAACCCCTTTGTCCCCTCATCACCATAGAGTTATGTTGTCTCATTTTCTACATGCAACTCGACAATGAATTGAGCTGGTCCAAGTCATTTTGTCCCCTGCATCGAAGCGTCAAGCTTTCGGCCTGATAGGACCCGGCAAGTCAACATAATCAAATGTACCGAGTATGTTGGTCAACCAAACATCCTTCCCCCCGTGAGGCACAGATGGCTCTCCACCCCAAAGCGAGCCAGATAGGAAAGTGTGAGGGAACCCAGGGTCAAAAGGGCCAGCCTGATCTATCTGATGTATTTCATCATCAGAGAGATTGACCTTCAGACCCTCGACCGCATCTTTCAAATGCTTCAAAGTGCGTGTTCCAACAAGCGGAAAGACATACGGAGCCTTTTGCATCACGTAGGCAAGGGCGACGTTATGAAGGGTGGCCTCCTTGGCCTCCGCCACCGCTTCAAGTTTTGCGGATACCGCCTTGTACGTATCGCTCGGCACGGCTTTGCGTCCCGGATTGTTTGACTCGCGCTCTTTCAGTGCCTTTGCCGTGTGAAACTTCCCTCCACCTACGGCGCCGTATGGTATGAGGGCCATGCCTTCGTCCCTGCACATCGGGATGATGTCGCGCTCAAAGTCACGGACGGCCGCATTCCAAAGTCCTTGGTAGGCGACGAACTGGCGCAGGCCGTGACAACGGGCGTACTCATTCGCCTTGGCGACAACCCAGGCGGGGCTATCACATTTTAGGTGTTAGCCATTACTCCTCGTTGCGATTTTGAGTCTTTGATGCTGAGCTCACCAATCCGAGATTCCAAGATAATTCACCTTGCCCGCACTGACGAGATCATTTAGACCATTCATGAGCTCCGGAATCGATGTGTTGTAATCCCACCAGTGGACGTAGAAGAGGTCGATGTAGCTAGTCCTCAGATTCTTCAAGGAGTTCTCAAGAGTCAGACGAAGGCTCTTGGTGCCGTTGCCACCAAAGTTTGATTGGATCTTGACGTCTTTCTCGTGCTTGCGGTATGCGCTCGAGTATTTGGTTGCAATAACGAACTCGTCGCGGTTGCCTCTGGCCTCAAACCACTCTCCTAGCCACTTCTCCGATTGCTGGTCTTGATATCCGCAGGCGGTGTCCAAGAAGTTTCCGCCGAGTGCCCAGAAGTTGTCGAGTATCTCGAACGCCGTATCCTTGGTGCATTCGCCCAAGCGGTGCTTGTCGGCTTCCCCAAAACCCATGGTGCCGAGGCAGAATGGCGAGACACGAACGTTGGCATTAGGCGCCAGTTGACGATGTCTGTGAAGAGGGGAGTCCGGGGGCTCTGGAAAGGGATGTGGTGGCGCCATGCTTGAGGAATAACGTGTATGTCACAGACGAAAGTAGGTAGTTTGGATGCTGCAGCAGAAGGGGCAAATTGAATGCATGGCAAGAGCAGACAATGCTTCTCTTATAATAAACGGTCCTTTCTTATCACTGATTGAATCACCGCTTGCGATGACATACCGTAAGCAGAGTGCATACTTAGACGTCTACAGAAGTCCTTTTTCGGCATGGACTGATCAGTGGAACCTACATGTTTTCAGAAGGTATTCATCGTGCACCAACCTTGTCTTGAAACACGGTTGGCCTGCAAACTTTGGATCCACCATGCCAAGCCGGGAATGATAGCCACCTCGCAAGGTGATTAGCTCGAGTAGGAGCCCCGCCAATGACGTATGGTAAGCAGTCTGCATACGCCAAAGCTTGCCTAGATCGGACGAGTGGAGTAAACTTGAGCCTCCCGAGGCGGGAGAGCCGGCGAAAGAGCTTTGCGAACACTCATCTTGCCTCTGTTTCCCACCCGTCAATACTTTTGCTACCGAATCATTGCGTCTCTGCTGTTGACCAGAGGCTGTGTGCAGTACATGATGACAATTGTGCATTGCCAGACTGCGAAAGAGGATGACGTCCTGTTTCACTGTGCACTGTACGGTACTACATGACAAGCCAAAAGCATTCCCAGCGTACAGTACGAACAATCTTTCACCATGGAAACAGTACCAACTCCAAGTAAAGCTTCCCCATCCGGCATTGAATTGGTCCAGATGGGCAAGCGTACCGAGGTACGTGGAGCAGGAGACATCTGGACCGGCCTCTCAAATGCTGCCGAGAGAAGAAAATTGCAGAATCGCCTAAGCCAGAGACGCTATAGTGAGTACCTCCCGTTACCCATATCCGTATTATTTTATCTCTTGTCTTCATTTTGCTTTGCACGCAAGCCAACTTTGTATTGGCTGTCTTCTAAGAACTAAACTTTGCCTGCAGGACGAGCACGAGCAGATCCAACTCGAGGGTACAAACCCCGGCAAAAGCCAATGACCATTGGGACAGCGGATTCGAATGCTAGTGCCTCTCCACAGAACGAATTGGAGCACAAGTTTAGAGGCCTTCTACATATCGTCAGCCTTCATGCTTCTCAGTGCCAGGGCGAGGAAAACACTAGTCACCTGGCCACTTCAGAAAGCTTTGCTACGCAGATTCGCCATCTCCAGATCAGAGACACGGACATTGGGACTCTATTGACACATTTTGAGCTTTTCATGGGACGGAACTTTCTGCTTGGCTCACCAAGGGTGGACCTGCTTCTCACGCTCATTGAATTCAATGTTTTCAGAGCTCTTCTGAGCAATACGAAAAGTCTCGGGTGGGATTTTCAATGGCTGGAATGTGGAGAGCCCGAGTCTCCTTGGACATCCCCAGAGAAGAGCTTGCCCGACCCGGTGTGCCCAGATAGCCTGCTTCCCACCTGCGTTCAACAGGCGATTCCACATCACCCCTGGATAGACCTTTGGCCGATCCCCAAGATGAGGGACAACCTTTTACTGGCTGCCGGCCTCTTCGACGAAGATAAGTTGTGCAACGTGCTGCTCGAGTTTGAAGACATCCCGAATGAGAAGTCTGGTCTGGTGGTATGGGGCGAGCCATGGGACCCAGCTTCATGGGAGGCGAGTGAGTCATTTATCAAGGAATGGGCATGGGCAATCAAAGGATGTACAGAACTTTTGAACTCGACAAATTTCTGGCGATCTCGGCGGGGTGAGAGACTGGTAACGTGGTAGATTTGGTGGGGATCATAAAGCATGCCTATCTCAACTCTGTCAATGCAACTCGATTTAAAGAATGTTCTCCAAGAGATAACAATGCTACATGATGTATGATAAGCATATGGCATGGTTGTATAATTAGTGTGTTTCACTATACTATATTTTGCTAATTCGCTGCAAGGTTCTTTTGCCATGTGAGCTATTTCGCTCTAGCTATTTTAATACAATTGTTTGTTATATAGATACAATATACATAGAAGAAAGGCATCTCGGAGGCCAATAAGCTGTCACTTTCACACCATAGGGGTCTAACACCTCTTCCTACTCTGCATAGCACACTATCCAGCAGCCTGGCTGCTGTAATTGCGCCTGAATGATGGATGAGTCACAAAACAAACCCCGCCGAGGTACTTCTGGCCAGCTACTGCGGGAAATTGCGGGTGCCTTTTACCTCAGTGGCCTAGATATGGGAAAATGCACCTAAACTCTCTCACAATTCTTAGTATTGTAATCATTCAACAGTCCTTCCCATTTGTACGGGACGGAAACATCTGTTGATACCAGGAGATTCCCACTAACGTCTCGCCAAGGCACGAGATAGTTACATGGGGGCTTTTCTTCAACAGTCTTGACGCGGAGGTGGAAGACGTTGGCCTCGAAGACATCAGACTTGAAGGAATTATAACCACTATTTGCGATGTCTGAAAGGCCAAGGGTATTGCTGC
Organism: Diaporthe nobilis; assembly: GCA_023078575.1. Classification (NCBI taxonomy): domain Eukaryota; kingdom Fungi; phylum Ascomycota; class Sordariomycetes; order Diaporthales; family Diaporthaceae; genus Diaporthe; species Diaporthe nobilis. The sequence continues at coordinate 1,192,074 of JAKZJT010000013.1, read as the reverse complement.
CATCTGTTGAGGTTTCCAAAGCATGGAGCAATGAGGTTGTGTGACAATACATTGGACGATATCATCGGTAATGTGAGGCAAAACGGACAAAAAAGGCTCCACTGCAAGTGTCAGAGCCGCTCTATCAGTCACGTGAGCAGACTTCGGACAGCGCTTCGAAATGTGTGGTTGCACAACATTGGAAGACGTGGCGAGTCACAAATGGTCGGGCTCGAATTCTAAAACAATCGGTCAGATAGCTGCACATTGACACATGCAGCAGGCGAAGTGCAGTGGCTCAGCAGGCTCGCTGGAGAGAGATGAAGCCGTTTATTGGTGATTAGGATAACGCCTGTGATGCAATGGAGGCTGCTGCGCAATCCTCACAAGGTCAAGGAGGGTCTATATAACCCCAGCCTGGTTTCCTGCAGTCCCCAAACTGGACGACTCCTCTTCATTATCCTCTTCAATTCCCGACATACCAAATAAATAACCCGTCAGACGTTACACATCTCTGCCATCCCAATATGTCAGCCTCCAACCCCACTGCTGACATTGCCGTTAGCCCTGCCAACGATATTTGGCGCCAGCACGAGCGCCAGATTAGGGATCTGTATCAGGATAAAAAGAAAACCTTGAAAGAGGTGAAGGAGGAGATGGAGAAGAACGGGTTCCCAAAAAAGCCGTAATGTTCCAACTAACATGCATTTACAACATCGCGGGCATCTCATCGAAACGCTGACCAATAACTATCTCTATCACAAACTATAAAAACATGACTCTTATAGCGTATAAATTAATACTTAATATAAAATCTCAGCTATATTAACTAAATTAAATGGAAAAATAAGCTTTTTAATTAACTAAAGGTTAGCTAAAGCTATAGTTAATAAATATTTATAATTAAAAGGCCCTATTCCCTTTAAATAAATTACTTAATATATATATATTTAATCTTTTATTCTTATAAATTATAAGCTTAGGTATTTATCTAATTAGAATAATAAAATTAAACCTTAATTACCTATTTAAAAAAATTTATATTATATAACTACCCTTATTATTATTATATCTTATTTTAATAACTTAACTTTATAATACTTTTATTAACTTATTAAAAAGCATTTTATTATTAATTATTTAATTAAGTATATTAATAAGCCTTTAATTAATTAAATCCTTTTATTTAATAATATTTTATTAAACCTATTTTATAAATTAGGTATAATAATTACGCCCCTTTATATTTACTTAAAATATTTAATTATATCTTTTTTAATAATAACTTAATTTTTTTAAAATCTATATTATTTAAAAGCCTTTAAAGAGATTTTTTTAATTATATTATTTTTAATTATAATTTCTTAATTATTTAATTATTAAAATAATTTTATTTCTTATATCTTTAAATCCTTTTTTAATAAATATTAATATTTCTTTAACCTTTATATTCTTTTTATAGCTATTTTTAATAAATTTAATATCCCTTAATTTTTTAAAATTAAAAATTATTTATATTAAAATATAAAAGCTATAACTTTCCTTATAAAAGAAAGAATAGCTAGAAATAATTAAGATTTTCTTAATATTTTAATTATAAATAATAATAAAGTTAAATTCTTTATAATCCTTATATATAAGGAAGGTCCTTTTATATATATAAAGGATAAAAATATAGCTTTTAAAGCTTAGGAAACTTTAAAGGATTTATATAAACTTAATAAATTTATTATAAAATATTTAATTCTTAAGGAATTCTTTAATATTATTTTTAAAGAATTTAATATTATAAAAAAATATTTAAATAAAGTTAAATAATTAATTAAAAATTTAATTATAAATAATATAGCCTTTTTAAAATAAATTATTATAGCTTAGATTTTAAATTCTTTTAATAAAAGTTATAAAAGATTTATATAAAATATAACTTAGAATTTTAGAAAAGACCTAAATAGTTATATAATTAATATTTTATTTATTAATTTATTAAATAAATTTAAAAAAAAAGAAAAAACTATTATAAAAGCTTTTATATTAAGAGGAAATAAATAAAAAAATAAATATCCCTTTAAATATAAATAGTATTTTAATTATAAAATAAAGGGCTATATATAAAAAAATTATTATTTTCTTTTTCTAAAAAAAATATTAAATTTTTAAAGAATAGAGAAAAATAAAAAAGAAAATATTTATATATATAAGCTAAATATATTAAGATATAAATAAGAAAAATTTTAAAAAAAACTACTTTCAATCTTTATAAATTTTAAAGATTTTAAAAATAATTTAAAGAAATAAAAAGAAAATTTTAAAAAAATTATTATTATTATAAATCTTAAGGAAAACCTTTTTATAAATTTAAATTTAATTGAAAATATTAAAGAAATAAATTTATTAAACTTTATAAAAGTAAATAATATTTATATACCCTATATATATATAATAATTAATATAAAAATAAATAATATAAATTAGGAAAAGGATTATTTAATTAAATTTATAATAAATAGCGAAGTAAATATAATTAATCTTTATAATATATATTTATTTTTTATTATAAAATAAGTAAATAAATAAATAAAATAAGGAAAAATAAGCTTTATATATATTAAATATATAAGGGAAAGCATTATATTATTTTTTAAAAATAACTTTTAATTAAATATAAAGAATATATATTATATATTTACTTTAGGTATAAATATTTTAAATTATAATATTATAAATTATATAATAAAAATAAAATTAAATAATAATTTTATTAAATTATATTTTAAGAAATTATATAAACTTATAGCTATAAAATATAAGAGAAATAGCCTATATTATATAAAAACTTTTATAAATAAAAAGAATTTAAATATAATTAATATAATTATATTTAAATTTAAAAAAATAAATATACTTTAAGAAATATATAAATAGCATTATTATTTAAGGTATATAGGGTTAATACCTTTAATAAAAATATTAAAAGAAAATAAAATAAATATAAAAATATCCTTTAAAATATTAAAAACTTTTAAATATAATATATACTTATAAGCTAAATATATAATTAAATAAAATAAAAAAAGTTTAAATATTAAAGAATATAATATACTTAAAAGGATATATAATAATATAAATAGCCTATTTATACCTATCTTTAATAAATATAAATATTATATATTATTTCTTAATAAATAAACCCATTATTTATATAAATATTTATTTAAAAATAAAAATAAAGCTATTAATACTTTTAAAGACTTTATTAATAAAAAGAAAAATAATACTTTAAATAATAAAAGAATAAAAATAAAAAAAATATTTATAAATAATAAATCTAAATATATAAATAAAAGATTTAAAACTTTATTAAGAAAATATAATATATATCATTATATTACTCCTATATATATAAAAAAGCTTAATAAATTTATAAAAAGAATAAATTTAACTATAATAAATAAGGTTTAAAATCTATTAATAACCTTAAATATACTATATATATTATAAAGAGAAGCCTTTTAAACGGCTATATATTTATATAATATTACCCCTTATATAACTTTAAATCTATAAATATTATATAATAAGAAAAATAATAAAAACCCTTATATAAATAATATAAAAACTTAAGGTTTTATAATATATTATAATAATAATAAATATAAAATAAAATTAAAACTAAGAAATAAAAAGAATATTTTAATAGGTTTTATTTTTAAAACTTATATATATAGAATATAGGATATAGAAAATAAAAAACCTACTTTAATATAAGATATTTAAATATTAAAAGGAAAATTCCTTAAAAAAGATAATATTTTAAATAATAAATAATTATAAGATAATAATAATAAAGAATTTAATAATAATAATAATAATAATAATAAATCTTTAAATAAGGAAGAAATACTTATAAAAAATAAAATAATAATTAAAGGCTCTAAGGAAGTATATTTAGCTATAAATACCTTTATAAATAATATAATAAATAAATTTAATAATTCTAATATTATTCTTATAGCCTTAATTATAAAAAAACCCTTTAATATAAAAGAAATATTAAATTCTTTAGAAAAAAACCTATAGCTAAAAGCTATACTTAATAAAATAAATAGCTTAAAAAATTAAAAAACTTATAATATAATAAATTTACTTGAAAATAAAATAACTTTATTAGAAAGGTAAATCTTAAAAAAGAAATATATAAATAATTCAAATATTATAAAAAATAATTAAATAATAAATAAAGAAAAAACTATTTAATATAAAGCTAAATAGGTAATCCATAGTTATAAATAAAGATTTAAAATAGATTTTCTAAAGACTTTTTTTATTATTTATTAGCTAGAAACCTATAATATATTATTAATATTAACTATAAATAAAGGCTAGTTTATATATAATTATAATATAAAAAATACCTTTTTATATTTTAATATAAATTATAAAATATATATAAAATTACTTATTTTAATATATAAAAAATTTAAATATCAGGGATTATTAATAAAATTAAATAAAGCTATATATAGTTTTAAATAATCATTATTATTATAATATAAACATTTAATTAATATATTAATAAAAGTTAAATTTAATATTTATCCTTATAATAAAGAAATATATATAAATAAAAATAAATAAATAATATTTATTTATTATATAAATAATATAATAATCTTAAGTAAAAATAAAAAGGAAATTAATAAAATAATAAATAATATTTTTATAAATATAAAACTTAATTTTTAAAGCAAATTAAAAGATTTCTTAGGAAATAATATAAATCTTAATAAAGAAAATAAAGAAATAATTATAAATCAAAACCAATATATAAATAAACTTTTAAATAAATTTAATATCTTTAATAATAATATTATAAATAATTATAAAATAAAGCTAGAATTAATACCATATACTTCAAAATATATATTATATAAAAATAATAATATAGCTTTTATTAAAGAAATAAAGAAATTTTAATAATAAATAAGGTTATTATTATATATTAATTTAAAAATTAAACTAAATATAATATATTCTATATCAGAATTAATTAAATATATATCTAATTTAAACCTAGAATATTTTAAAAAATTAAATAAAATATAAGGATATTTATTAAAATTCCTATATATATTTAAAAAATATACCTATTTTAATAATAATAACCTATATATTATAAAATATTATAACTCTTCTTAAGGTAATAATATTAATAATATTAAATCTACCTCTAAATATATATTTTTTATTTTTATAAAAAATAAAGAAATATTTAACTTTATAAGTTAATCCTCTTAATAATAAAAAATATTAACTTTAAATACTTATAAGGCTAAATATATAGCTTTAAAAAAAGCTATTAAAGAAAAAATATATCTATATAATTTAATTAAATATTTTAATAATAATTTAATTTTAAAATATAATTTATATAAATTAAAAATATATAAAGATAATAATATAGCTATAAAATTAATTAAAAATTAAACATTTTATAAATATATTAAATATATTAATATAATATATTATTTTAATAAATATATTATATAAGAAAATCTAATTAAAATAACTTAAATAAATATAAAAAATAATTTATTAAATTAGTTAATTAAGTTTATAATTAAATAAAATTTTAAATTATTTAAAAAAAGGTATAATCTTATAAAATATAATTAAATAAATATTAATAATATAAAAGTATATAAATAAATATTATAAATATTATAAATAAAATTATTTTCTTGATAAAAAGAAATTTTTATATAAATAATTAAGCTTTAAATATATATTTTATTTTTTATAAATAGCTATTTTTCTATATTTAATAAAAATATATAAAAATATATTTATAATTTTTAACTAAATAACTTAAAAATTTTTCTTTCTATATATATACTATTTATATAAAATATATATATATATATAATATATCACTATTATATATATATTATATTTATAAATAAATAATATTATATATATTTCATAATTTATAATATAGATAATATAATAATATATAATATTAATATAAATATTTAAAATTATACCTTTATTATAATAATAATACTTATATAAGAATATAATATTATAATAATATATTAAATCCTTAAATATAATTATATATTATATAATATATTTATAATAGTAAATTTAATTTATATAATAAATAAATTTTTTAAATTTTTATTTTAAATAAATAAAATAAAATAATATTTTAAATATTTTTAATAATTATTAAAGCTTTTTCCTTATTATAAAGATTTTCCTTAATAATATATATATATAAAATCTATATTAAATAATGCTTTTAAAAAAGCTATTTAATAAAATAAAATATATTATAAAATTAACTTTTAAGGGATTATAAAAATATAACTCTTATAATATATAAATTAATACTTAATATAAGATCTTAGCTATATTAATTAAATTAAGTAGAAAAATAAGCTCTTTAATTAATTAAAGGTTAGCTGAAGTTATAGCCAATAAATATCTATAATTAAAGGGCCCTGCCCTTTTTGAATAAACTGCTTAATATATATATATTTAACCTTCTATTCTTACATAAACAGGCTGTCGACATGGGAATCCAAGCTCAGAGTTGATCTCAAGATTCGAAAAAAGAACAAAGCTTCTGACTGGAAGTTGGTCTACCGACACCTAACCCCTCGTCTTGAAAGACCAGGCAAGAAACGATTGAAAAAGCCGACAACAATTCGATTAGACGGGAGGAACATTCCATTCGATGAGGCATGGAAAGAGATCCGGAGGTCGGGTGCACACGTACTATCTCCACGCCAGTGTAAGTGAATTGTGGAGGACGAGACCCGTCGTGTGACTTCTGGAAGGAGCTAACGGGCAATCCCACAGTGCCTCAAGGTAACCTTCCGTGTGGGATAGAGGTGAGAACTCCATCGCCAGACCTCTCGCAACGCTCCCCTACAGAAAACCTGGCTTCATCAGTCGCAGCCGTTGAGCCAACGAGTTCTGGATCTGTTGCAGCTTTGCAGCTATATCCTTCACAGACTGTCTTTCCAGGCGGCCTGCTGCGCATTACGTCCGACGTCTCAGTCTTTTCAAACGATCTTCCAACTACCCCATGGGTGTCTCTGTGTCTCAATCTACGACGTATGCACATGACTTATTTTCCTTTCCTCGCTAGGATGGATAAGCGCTGATACTGGTCAACCCAAATAGATGTTTTTCATGATTCGATCCCTCTTCAACTACATGCGAAATGGAAATCCTTGGAATGGTGGAAGATTGTTCCGGTGGGACGAAGTCTAATGACTCACGACATCGAACATTTCCAATCCCGATTAGATCTGCTCCCAGCTGGTTCACTGAGATTCCCCCGTCCATCGCCCGATCTTGGACACAGACTCGTCTCATCACGGGGCAATATCTCCCTAAGCGACTTCGTCTCGACTTCCATCTATCTGCTATCCAACCGACTACATGACAGACGAGATGGTGACAGAGGGTTGTACCTTCTTTGTCTACTTTTTGAGCACGACGTTCACATCTTCACTCAAATACTACAGTGCGAGCCATCAACTGGAAGGGCTACATGGGAAGCATTGATGAAATATTCGCAGGATCATCACCACAAGCAGATCTTCAAATCTCTGCTGGAAATCGGCATCCGCCACGAATGGACAAACCGTTACAACTTTGGAGTTCTCGTCTCTGCTCTCGACATGGATTGTCCAGCCGATGTCCTTGTGGTCATTCTTGATTATCTTCGTGATTCCAGTCGCACCTCTTGTAGAGACATCCTCCACGCAATTTCGAAAGCCGTTGGGAAAAGACATGTTGAAATTGCCAAATTGCTGGTTCGACGCGTCGATATCAACGCGGAATTGGCCTATGATTGGATGGTCCAACCTTCATCACCACGCTCAGTATTTCTGGCCTTCATATTGGGGTTTGACAGCACCTGTGATAACAACTGGCACATATTGGACTTTTTCCTATCGAATGGTGCTGATGTCGACCAATTTCTGCCCTCGACGCTGTTTAACCGCGAACCAAGCAGAGACTGGTACAATCGCAACGAAATCCATCGTGCGCTACGCCCGACAATACTAGACCACGCGTTTGGCATGAACCGATCTTTATTCAAGACGCTGTCGCAACATAGTAAAGTGTCGGAGTCAACATTGACAAAATCTGGCCTCTTGACTTCCCTCGAAGAGGGGCTAGATGCATTCCGAGACTACCTAAAGACTAGAGTATCTGCAACACACCTCGTCACCTGGCGTTTCATGCGCAAACCTTTGGAATTTCTTCTGGGCGACCATGTCCACCATGAATGGCGACAAATCGAGCTTTTCGAGAGAGATCATTCTTATCACTTCTCAGAGACACTTAAAATGGACTTGAGGATCATACGCAGCCTCATTGAGTATGATGAAGACTCCAGTTCACATTCAATCTTTCTCCCCCATACCCACGACATATTAGACGCCGTCTTGCGGCAACTGCGTGATCAAATTACGGACGATCGCTTGCAGCTCTTGAGTATTCTGATGCACAAAGGGGCCGATTTAAGGGAAGAACATCTCGAAAGTGCAGTAGCAAGGGATGGAATCAAGATTCTTAGTTGGTTGCGTCCCAGAGTCAAGAACTTTCCCGCGAAGGCTGCTGGGGCGTTGGCTAAAGCTGCGCTACTGAACAATTTCGAGGCGGTGGAATTTCTACTTCAAAGCGGAGTCGACCCTAACTCATACATCAGCACGAGTACCGCAAAGTTGGTGAAGCCCAGGAGATTTTTTATAAAAAATGTATCTCGTGGTTCCATGGAGAGTACTTACAGTGTGCAAGCGATCGCAGCTGGAGTAGGCAAGCTCAAACCATGCAGGTTCGACCCAGACATGAGGTTCGATTATTCCAGTTTGAGAATGTGTCAAGTTCTTGCCGAAAAAGGAGCGAAATTGGTCGTCGGTCCAAACGACAATACCCCCTTTGCATTCACAGAGCTTCTGTTCGAAAATGGCTCGGGTGATACGGAGCTTTTCGCCAAGGTCAAGTTTGCGCTCAGCACCTCAAAACAAAGCAAACAATGGGAAAGTCCTCCAGCATTTCTGCTAGAGCTCTGCTTCAAGCAGTTGTTAAGGCCGACAGCAGAAGAGATGGAGGAGCGGGTGAAGATATTTGAATATATTTTGAGTGAGGGTGCCGATGTGAATCCTGGCTCCCCTCTTGCAGCCCTTGTTGCTGCTGGAGCCCCCAAAGAGCTTGTGGAACGGGTTTTGAGTCTGGGAGCCAAGCTGGACAATTACACTGCCGTCACTTACCCGGGATCGAGTGCGCGCTTTGACACTAAAACTCCTCTCCAGGCCGCAGCATCTCGAGGTAACGAGGACTTGATCTACTTGTTTCTGGAGGCAGGCGCTGATGTCAACAGCCCTGCGCGTGGTAATTTTGGGAAGACAGCCCTTCAAGCCATTTGCGACTGGAGTCCTGCCACAGAAAAGGAGCACCGTCGCAAGATGACAATTTGTGACATCCTGTTGAATGGTGGTGCAGACGTCAACGCTGCTCCTGCCAGGCGTGATGGACGCACGGCTTTACAACTGGCAACCCGTGGCGGAGATCTCGAATTGACGGCGATGCTGATCCGACATGGTGCTCACGTAAATGCACCACCAGACCGCTTTGGAGAAAGTGCTCTGGATGGTGCTGCCCGCTTCGGACGTTTGGATGTTGTCAAGTTGCTACTTGATGCCAATGCTTTAAGCGCTCATCGCAGATCAACTGGATACGACGGATCCATCATGGTTGCTGAATATCTTGGCCATCACGCTGTCGCATGCTTGATCCGTGACCACCTGGCGACTGCTTTGGGGCCGGGCTCGAGCTTCGTTACATCAGGCTTCGAGGATGATGCAGAGGATGATCACACCCATGATAGTGACTCAGACAGTGGATCCACTGAGAATGGGTCCAGTTACGATGAGTACGGGCGCAGTGAGCACGAGTTGTCGACTGACGATTATTGGAACTCAGTGGACGAAGAATCCTCTGAATGTGATGCAGGAGAGGACTCAGATGACTCAGCGAGCCAGGCAGACAGTCTGATGCGCCCCGCTGCAGGAGTTGGGCCAGCAGGTGCGCCAGCAGGTGCGCCAGCAGACGCCCAGGTAGTTCCGGACTTGCAAGCTGTGGACAACATCCTTACGGACGACTTTATGGGCTATTTGGGAACTGAGATTGATTTTACTGCGGACGGTGTAAACTTGCAGTGGGAATCTGAGCCCATGCTGGGTTCTCCCGTGGGACCGCTGACTGAGATATTGGATACACAGGCATTCCCTGGCTTACAAATTGCTGCGGGTGCCCCTACGAACGATCGGACCGGATACCCAGATACGGGCTTCGTTTTGCCGGAGGAGGATATGCAAACGCAGTGGGAAAACGAGTCCATGTTCCCCTTTGAAACCTTGGTTGGGATGCCAGACGATAGCGCACTGTGGCAGCAAGTCTTTGAGATGCAGGACCAGGAACTTGGGCTCGCAATATCTGACGCAGGGCTTCAGGCGTCTGCTTCAGATCAGTTCGGCCGGCCAGACCCCGAAGGGCAGGATATTGCAGAGGAGAACTGTATCCCAGAATTGCAGGGGGATTGAGGTACGTACCTCAGCAAGCCGCTGCACCGTGTGAACCCTGCTAACGATGAGCAGCTACTGTCACTTGTGACTTCTGTACCTTCCCGCCCGCTGCCGCCCTGTGCTTCCCTGGGATGAGGTACTTCACGATAGGGACGTCGGCCTCTAATATTCGGTTCACAAGATCAAACAACACACATGCTGTCACACAAGCAATTCAACTCCAAGCTCGTTCCACAGCATCCATGAGCCTATGAGTCCCAATCAGCTAACCCACCAACTCATATCCCATTATCTCAATAGACAGTAGCTCTGCCCCCCTCATCTAAGAAGCTATTCTTACACCTCTGTATTGCTACCGGGCCTATTCTAAAACATGGTGTTGATAGCCTACCCGTTGGGCGATTAAACCAAATCCGTCAGCTACAAATATTCGAAGGGTTTTTATGCATAGAACACCGGAGTAGGATGAGTCCTATGGTGTTTCCGGAAAGCCATTCTCCTTCATCAGATGCTTCACCTCTTATAGTTTTTCGCTCTGATTCTGATACAAATCCTTGATTTGGGCCTCGTGCTGGAGTAAACGTCATCAGCAGCACCCTCTGGAATGGGACGGCTGGAAGCCGGAGTACAATTATTTCATTCGTAGAGCAAATAGGAAAGAACTTAGACAGGGGAGGAAATGCTTTGACGGTTCATCAGGCTACAAGGAATATATCAGAACGAACGGCATTGTGTGCAGTATTGGGGCGAACAGTTGAACAAGACTTCCAGTATTGTACCTCGAACCCGTCGTATTTGTTAGGACTGGCCAAAATCTGCCTGCATATGGAGCTCAATGCAAGCGTGTGCCCAATCTCCGGCTGATACTCCTCCGTGCTTACCTGGCACTTAATGTACCATTGCTCAGCCACTGCCACAGCCCATTCTCCTGGCCAACCGGAGCGTGCGCATGTAAAGCCTTTCTTAAGTCGTGTAACATTTGACCGCTTCAGCTCTCCTGCGGAGGGCTTTCCTCGACAGGATGTCCAAATTCTTGTCACGTGAGCCCGTACTCTTTGTCACACCATTCCAATGGCATCGCTGGTCAATACCATTGGCTAACACTAGGATGTCCCGTCGTAAAGGGGGATGAAGGTCTGTATTCATTTGCTCGCAATGTTAATTCAGCCTCCTCACAGCAGGGACTGCTGGAAGACCTGCACATGTGATGTACTTGTCCGAAATCTGGTCACGTATTTGCGACATGTTAACTTCAGTTATACTTGCACAATGCAAACGTACTGGCCCCCGGGTGCCTTTCCTCGAGAATGGCCTCTATAAAGTCTGGCCTGCCGTCAGACTTTTACCTCTTGAGAATACTTCTTTATTCTACAATTCCACGTCACATTCGCTCCTCATCATCCTCGATATGGCTATCATGGCGATTGATAGTAATGAGATCATCGGCATATTGACACTGTTTATCACTTGCGTCCCAGGTATCTGGTTTCTCCTGCGCTTAAAGGAAAGACACCAGAGGCTGAATCAGCAGTCCATTCAAGAGCTAGAAACTGCTTTCCCTCGAGCTGTATGTGGGGTTCCCCTCAGCACTCAATTTGCACTCTTCTCGCCTTCTGCCGTCTTGGCCTTCTGATCTAGTTGTTGCAGCCATCGTTTCCTGTCTCCAACCCTTCCATTGGACCTGAGAAACATTGTTTACTGCCTCTGCTGACTTTCAAAATTCGTTCAGCAGAACTATAGCGGTCCTCCCATTGCATTGCCACGCAGAGCATACATTCCTGGTAGTACTGCAACGCCTACCTTGTCGCCATACTATGAGTTGCCTTAACAAACTAGTAATGTAAGATGAAGCATATATCGGTCTACATTTAGAGAAGTCACTTCAACTGCATCTCAAAGACAGAGAAATATAGCCCTAATTTCAGTCATATTCCAGGCCCAGCAACTTCATAACATCAACCCGCAGAGATTCGGCGCCATCGCAGGGTCCTGGGTCCGCGAGAGGGTGTGAACACTTGCGGAATTTGCTAGACTTTTGAACCAGTGCGTTTTGTATTCTATTGTGGCTCGTCTAGCCCACCTCACCAATTCTAAGACCTCCATCTCGGTGCCACTTGGGCAGTCTCACTGGACCATTCTCCCTGTCTCATGTCATCGGGCTTTCTGTACCCTTCTTCACTCGAAGCTGTCCTTCAAATAAAAAGCCGATGCCCAACACCTTGGCTAAAAGGGGGCGACGTGCATTCCCGCAGACCTCAGCACGTGTTCCGGCCGGATAATACCTCTCCACAGGTACAGCTTTAACAGCCTATCTAATGGGAAGCCTCTTCTCCATACATGCGTATGTATAGACTGAGAATAAGACCCGGGTTTCAATCTCCGTGAGCTCGAATAGCACTTGAAGCTGGTCTCTGTATTTACGGTGAGCATATTACTCTTTTGTGCCACAGATTACGTCTTGAGATCAAAATAACGGTTTGTATGAGAACGGGAGATGTCATCGCTGCTGCGATTGCCTTCACTGACATAATCGACATACACTGCGCTATCAAATGAAAACAGATGTCTCTCCTTTGGTATAGACAATACGTAGCTGTAGCACGTCAATTTGCACCAGGCGTCATCAACATTTTAGATCTCAAGTTGGTCGTTCCTTATGTTGTAGTCTTGGACTAATACTCAAGTTGTCAGTTCTTGTTCTTCTTGACTCCTAAATAATCTGAAACTTACAAGCTTTTGACAGCGCAACAAGAGGATCCATGCCTGATTCTTGCTTGATGATGATAATGCGATCTTTGCCGATGTCCACAAACCAAGCGGGATGATTGTCATAACCCGACTCCTTGCCGGCTGCAAGGTCTTCGAGAAAGTCCGGTGGTACTGATGAAATCAAACGTTGGTCAGGAATGAATTCTCGTTCTGCAAGCAGATGAATCTCTAAGGAGACGCAAATCCGACAAATGTTGGACAGGATGTCCGATAGCGTTTGGCCAGATTTTGAATTGCAAGATAATCAAAGCCCTACTGTCTCCGCGTCTGCGATGTTTGGGAATGATTACAGCTCGATCCTCCTGGGTGAGGTCGTTCGATGTGCCGGAATTCAAACAAGTGACCAACTTACATTCGAAAGTAACACACGCCGAGTGATCACGGCGCACGAGTGCCATTCTGAACACACCGGTTATCCGGTCTAGGATGACCTTGAGCTGGACATTTTGTAGAAGAAGATTGCGAATTACAAGCTCGTCAGGTAGCTCCCTATATCACAGCTCGCACGTAAGCTAATATAGGCAAGTATTTCGACAAAGCAAGAGAACTAACAATTGGCCTATGAGCTTGTCTCCCCACCTCACTTGCTGTAGGTACTGCATGCGAAGCTTCTGTTTGGCGTCTTTGAGATCGGCAAGGAGCTCCTGTGCGACTGGTGTTTATGTCAGTGTCTGTGGCCGCCCTGTAATAAGTTGATCGGGCTATTAAACCAACCTGCTGAGTCTGAGAATTCCAACGTGATCTCGGAGCATTCGACCGGGTCAGAAGGCGAAGCGCCCTGAGAACCTGCGTCGATGGTTTCCTGGAAGCATATTGCGTCGTCGACCGTGATATATCTCGGTCTTTCCGTTGCCGAGACATTCGTGTCCTGGTTTACTGGTCAAGGCCTGATTAGTGCGATGGCTTTAAGTAAAGTCGGCAGATTTCATGGCTTACTTCTGATTGTGAAGCATTTCTGTGCTTGCGAGTCATCCGGTAGACAATTCAGAACTATGTTGACATGTGCCTGTGGGAAAAGCTGGGCCGGCGCCGGCTCCACCAGGCAGTCGGGATGCCAAGTGGTCCCATATTGTAGGACTTGGATTGAACTGAAGCGGCCAACGGTGAATGCTCCGTTGGTGGTTCGGAACACCACGTTCAGCAGCTTGGCAGTGTATTTCATCGAATTGCTGTTTGACAGTCAGCGTCCTCTTGAAATGATCTTGATAGATGAGGAGAGAAGAACTACTTTTTCATCCGTAACACGGAGATTGTATCTTGATGTGCCTGCACAAAGTATGTCTGAAGTTCATTGCTCAAGTGACTTTCCACTGAATATAAAGCCGCCTGATCGACCCAAGCCTCAATTTTCGATAACTCTATGACACACATGTTAATATCTCAACCCATTTGAGACTCTATGTTGATGCCTACCTCTGAGCTCGATCTCCCCAATAATAAGCGAGATTGGTGTATTCGAAGTAAGGGACCGGACATAGACTTGCCACCGCATGCCGCCGTATTTGCCAATCACCTGAACAAAGACACTGAACGGCAGGACTAGGGTAAATCAGATTTGAAACACAGCAAAATTCACGATTGCCACTTGACGTACTGGTGTATTGAAGGTCGTGAAAACCAGTCGTCGACGAGCAGCCGCACTTGAAGATGTTCCGTGGTGGTATGTCAGTCTGGGACTTGGGGTCATCTGCCCAGAGGTCTTCGAGTCTAGCGTGAGGACATAATACGGCCTCAGCCTCGCCATGATTTCCTCGCTCCTCATAGAGTACAAAACTGCCTGCATCGAAAGATGGGTAGCTGGGGGGACGAGGACTATCATGTGACTGTGGCGGACGTTTCAGGTTTTCTTCGTACCACTTGTGTATCTCATCAAGCTTGACCTGCATAGCCTCGATGTGCACTCGTGTGTCGGACACATCTTCGTGCGTGATAGTCTGCTTCATTCTGGAGGCGTATGTTAACAGCAAACCCGTCGAGATCAAAATACCAAATCTCTCTGTGTTCTTACCCATTCATAGCAGTCACTGCCAAGTTAAGGGCTTGAACATGTGCTGTCAGTGTCTGCTTCAGTTCATTGATTCCCTTCCCCTCCGTCGTCCATGTCAGCTTCTTGAAGTTCTTGAGAATGTCCTTCCTCCATACTCTCGCACCCTTAGGTCCTGAGTTAGAAGCCTGAGAGGAGTCTAGCACAGAGTATTTGTCGACGAAAAGTTCCAGTGACTTCAAGACAGTTTGACAGTTCCGCAAGATCCCCTCAAGCTTGGCAGCTGTCCCCTCTGGAACATCCTGCCTCGTTCGGCCTTCGCATATCTTGCCGACCAGATCGAGTGCGTTGCCAATAGAGTACAACAGGCTCTGGACCTCTGCAAATTCGGCGGGAGCCGACTTGGCGCCGGAGGAGAAGGCTTTCGCGACGTCGTAGGCAATGGTGGCCAGCAGGATGGCGTCACCCACCGATAGGGGCGATGCCAGCGACATGTTGGACCTCTGCCAGCGAGCAGCCTCGAGCACAAGCCAGGTCCGGAAAATAGGATGAAACTGTGTTGTTGATCAAAGCGGATGAGGGTCAAATGAAGCTTTTTGTCAATCAAGACTTTTGACGTCTGGTTTTACTATAATTCCAAGCCTAAAGACAACGTCGCAATCGCCATTTCAAGATAAATTTAGCCGAAGAAAATGCCTTATTGGGGCGGAGCACTGCAGCCAGCTGCATGCGCTGGTGCTCAAATCAAGGTCGGCCCACCAGCATGTTGGCTGGCCCACCCCTTTGCTTCAGTTCGCTCACCCACTTAAGCGATTTTAGATCCCTACTACCTGGAATAGAGAATTTGGTTTTGCCTTCCCCTCTTGAAAAAAAAAGGAACCAGAACCATAAACAATGGTTGGATATTGAGGAACTTGCGAATTTTGTTGGCAGTATGTACCGGCCCACTCTACCCTATCTCGCAGGCAATCAGATATGCCAGCCAGGTCAGCCCGCCAATCACATAGGTACCTAGGTGGCAATCCTGGAGGTGGGTCTTGAAAGATGTTGGTTGTGTTGTCAACATCATGGCGGGGCATCTGCATCTCGAAATCAGAAAGTGTGGCAGTGGCTCCGAGGCGGGGTACACTCCTCATTGGGAGTCCTCCTGGACATCGGATCTTCTTGGCTATGTAAGCCCCGTCTCTCTTTGTCACCATAAACTCGTCTCACCGTCCTCTCAACATCGTTAATTATTGCCTCATTGTTATCCGGGCCTCGGAAGCGAGCACCTCAGCGCCCCGGGCGACTTTTCATCATGGGGATGACAATGCCCCGTCTGTCATCAGGCCTCTACTTTCGCCTGCTGGCTGACTCTACAGCCAACGAGAGACATCATATCCCAGAATATCCAATCTTTCCTGTCACTCACCGGCCTCCGAAAATCAACCGGTTGCACGGCACCGCTGGGCCTAGGAGCTACGCGACGGTCGACCAGAGCCTGTACCACTTACCACCGCAAACGCCGCAACCCGCGCTATGTCTGCCACTGCTCAGCGTATCCGTCAACATGCAGGTGGATGGCAACATCGCAAAGACGAAAGTGGTGCAGACTTTCACGAACCATGGTGATATCTCCATTTCTGAGGCATGTTACTCATTTCCGCTGTACGATGGCGCGACCGTCACGGCCTTTCGGTGCGAGGTGGGCGACGACAAGGTGCTGGAAGGGATGGTGAAGCCAAAGGAGGAAGCCAAACGCGAGTTCAAGCGAGCAGTTCAGAAGCAGGAAGCTGCGGCTCTTGTTGAAGAGATGGCTCCCGATGTCTTCCAGACAACGATTGGGAATATCCCACCCAGAACAGACGTCAAGGTGGAGATTACTTACGTCGAGGAGCTTCACACGGATCTCAGTGGTGAGGGTATTATTGTGACGATCCCGACTTCCGTGGCGCCAAGATACGGAAAACCTCCAATGGGATATACAACGAGCTTAGCCGTCAAAGAAACAGGCCTCTCCCTTGTTGTCAGCATCGCATCTCAGAGCCCCTTCGGAGCAATTGTCTGCCGTAGTGGTCATGAGATCTCTGTTGAGTATGGGAATATGAGCCACTTGCCCGAGGCCGCCAGTTTTGAAACCCTCGCCCAGCTTCAGAGACAGGAAGATTCTGGGTTCAATACCAAGCACGCCACAGCCCGCCTGTCGAATAATGAAACCTCCATGAACGGAGACTTCATATTATTCATTCCGTACTCCGATGGGATTCTGAAATCCCGTGCTCTTTTGGCACCCTCCAGCGGCTCGGACCACGCGGCGATGATGGTGACAGTGCGTCCCAGCGAACTCTTTTCAAACCTGTGGGAGTCCTTGGATGAATTTGACGGGGAAGTGATCTTCCTGGCCGACCGTTCAGGCTCCATGGACGACTTAAAGATGGAAGGGCTGAAGAACGCTCTCCTTGTGTTTCTAAAGAGTCTCCCTGCAAAGTGCAAGTTCAATGTCTACTCTTTTGGAGATGATGTGTCTAGCCTGTGGCCTCATTCAAGAGCGTACGATGAGTCTACAATGCAGCAGGCTATTGACCACATTTCAACCTTCCGCGCAGATTTCGGGGGCACAGAAGTGCTCAGAGCGTTAAGAAAAGCTGTCGGCGATCGTCGATCAACAGATGTCTCTTCGACACAGACCATACTTCTAACTGATGGCGAGATATGGGAGGCCCAAGAAACAATTGAATTCGTTCGCATGACAACATCGCAGGCAGAGGGTCTCTTAAAATTGGTAGCGATAGAGATGATATTTTGCTATCGGAAGAGGGGAAGTCCCCATACTATTTATATGCAAATGTTCCCTCTTCCGATATAATGGTTTCCAAGCACTCTTCCGTTTGCATATTTAATAAAGGAAATAGCTATTTCTTTATTTATATGCAAACGGCTATATATATGCCGAAAACGTCGTTATTCCTTTTAAGATGCCCCCTTAAGCTATATATATATATATATATATATTATATATAGATTATAAAATTTATTTTAATATAAAAACCTTTTAATTTTCTTAGGAAAAAATATATTAAATATTATAATTATAAAACCTTTTTATAAGGAAAAAATAATTATTATAATTATTATTTATTTAATAAGAAAACCCTTTTTATATAATAAAGGAAAAACCTTATTAATATAAGAATAAAAACCTTTTATTTAAGGGAAAATTATTCTTTTATATAGTTAAAAACCTTATATATAAAGGAAAAATAACTATTATTTATTTAATAATAAAACCTTTTTATTTAAAGGAAAAAATTATTAATATAAGTTAAAAAACCTTTTTTATTTTAAGGAAAAATTTAACTTTTATATATAAAAGAAATTAATATTTATATATTATTATTTATATATATATTTATTATTATAAGTATAAATTTAAGTTATAATATTTCTTTTAAATTATATTTTTATTTAAAATTTATAAATAATAGTCTTTTAATTAGTTTAGTAAACCAATCTGCTAAATTATCCTCTGAAGGAATATATTTTATATTTATTAAACCTCTTTTTATTAAATCCCTAGTATAATAATATATAATATCTATATATTTAGTTTTCTTATGAAAAACCTGATTTTCTGCTAAATTAATAGCAGCATTATTATTAATATATATTAAAGGTTTATTTAAATTTATATTTAAATTTAAATTAGAATTAAAATATTTTAATAAATTATATAAATATATAGCTTCTTTAAAGGCTTCTTTTAAAGCTATATATTCAGCTTCACAACTACTTAAAGCAGGTATTTTTTATAATTAACTATTATAACTTATAGGGTTAATTATTTCTTTATTTTCTGAAAAAGAAAATATATATCTAGAGGTAGATCTTCTATTATTTAAATTATTTCCCCAATTAAAATCAGAAAAACCATATATATTTAAATTTCCTTTATAATTATAAGTTTTAGATAAATTAAGGAATTTTAATAAATAGCCCCATAATTTATTTAATTCTTTAAAATGCTTAGGTCCTAGATTAGATATATATCTAGCTAAATTATAAATAAAATATAATATATTTATACGGCTTTTTAAATCTAAATATAATATAGATCCTATTTGTTTTTAATAGCTATTTATATCTTCTTTAGAAGATTTATTTAAATATTTTTCTAATTCCTTTCCAGGAGTAAAAGGTGTTATTTCTGGTTTTATATTTTTATTATTATATATATTAAATTTCTTTAATATTTTTTCTATATATTGATTTTAATTTATAATTAGGGTTTTATTTTCTTTATTTATTATAATATTATTTCCTAGAAAAGAAGTTAATTCTCCTTGAAAATCTATATTTATAGTTTCTTTTATTTTATTTATTATATTATTTATTTTATTATTATTAGCAGATATAATTATAATATCATTAATATGGTATATTAATATAATTCTTTTTTTATTATTTATAAATATTCCTTTATTATAAGGGCAGGAATTAAATCTTAATTTATTTAATTCTTTTTCTAAATATTTATATCATAAATTAAGGCTTTATTTTAAACTATATAAAGCTTTATTTAATAACCCTATATTATCATTATTATATATATAAGTAGGTAATTTTATATATATCTCTTTATCTATATTAGAATATAAAAAAGCATTTTTTATATTATAATTATATATATAATAGTTATTATTTATAGATATAATTAATAATAATATCCATATTTCTAGGCAGTAAACGGTAGTAAAGGTTTCTAAATAATTAACCCCTAATTTTTAATTAAAACCTTATACTACCCAGTATGCTTTATATCTAATATTTTTATTTTTATTTATAACTTAATGAAGCTTTATAATATTAAGATTATTTATAAATTTCTTTTTAAATACCTACTTCCCCCCTAAAGCCTTACGGTTATTAGGGATTTTATTTTTATTTATTATATTATAAGTATTTTGATTTATTAAAGAATTAACTTTATCTTTCATAGCCTTTATCCAGCTATATTTTTCTTCAGAATATATAGCTTCTTTTAAGCTAAAAGGCTCGTTTATACCAGCTATTATTAAAATATAAGTTTTATTATTTTTATTATTATTTAATATTAATAGTTAATTATTTAATAATGTATCTTTTATAGTATATAATTCCTTTACTTCTATAGAGTCTTTTTCTATAGGCGT
This sequence comes from Diaporthe nobilis, assembly GCA_023078575.1. Classification (NCBI taxonomy): domain Eukaryota; kingdom Fungi; phylum Ascomycota; class Sordariomycetes; order Diaporthales; family Diaporthaceae; genus Diaporthe; species Diaporthe nobilis. The sequence continues at coordinate 1,171,564 of JAKZJT010000013.1, read as the reverse complement.
AGGATAATTACTCTTATTATTATTATTACCATTATAATAGTTGCCATTATTATTATTATTATTATTATTATTATTATTATTATTATTATTATTATTATTATTATTATTATTATTATTATTATTATTATTATTATTATTATTATTATTATTATCTTTATTATTATTATTATTTATATTATTATTATTATTACTTATTTTAAAAGTAATTTCTTTATTATTATTATTATTTATATTATTATTTTCATTATTATTATAATATTCTCCTTCTAATATAGTTACGTCTCTAGCCTATATAGTTTTATTATTATTAAATATTTTAAATATATTATTATTAATATTAAAATTTATTATATACCCTTTTTTTATTTAAGGGTTTAATTTATTTTTATATTTATTATTATTATAATAAACTATAAAGCCCTATAGCTTTAAATGCTTTATAGAAGGATTATATTTATTTAATATTTTATATGAACATTTCTACTTTAAATCCTTTTAAGGAGTAATATTATATAAATATATTGCAAAAATAACTGCTTCTTCCTATAATATATAAGGCAAATTTGCTTGTAATAATAAGCTTCTTATTTTATTTAATAGTATTAAATTCCTTCTTTCTATATAGCTATTAGGCTCTTTTATATAAGGAGGAGTATTATTATGTATTATTCTATATTTATTTAAATTTATTTTAAATTTCTTATTTATATATTTAGTATTATTATTAGTATTAAATTCTTTTATTCTTTTTCTTATTTTATTTTCTATAATATTTTTATATTTATTAAAAGATTCTAAGGCTTAGTCTTTAGATTTTAATAAATCTATATATAAATATTTAGTATTTTTATTTAGGAATAATATATAATATTTATAATTATTATATATAAGCTTAAAAGGGCCAGCTATATCGCTATATATTTTTTCTATTATATTGTATTTATATAAATTATTGCTTATTTTATTTATTTTAGTATTATATTTAGCTTGTAAGCATATCTTATATTTATATAATATTTCTTTTATTATTATTTAAGAAATATTTATTTTAATATTATTTTTATTTAATATTATTAATAGTGGAGCAAGACTTATATATCTTAATTTATAATACTATTTATATATCTCTAAGGCATTATTATTATTATTATTATTATTATTAATATTTAATATATTATTTACATTTTCCTTATAAATGTTTATTTTAGTATAGAATAACCCGTTCTTATAATAACCTATAGCTATTATTTTATTAAATTTCTTTTCTATTATTTTTATAATATTAATTTTAAATATAATATTATAATATTCTTTTATAGTATTAAATCTTAATATATTTATATTAAATTCTGGAGCATAATAAATTTTATTTAAATTTATTATATTATTATTATTATTATTAAAACTTAATTTTAAATTTTCTTGAGTTTTAATATTTATTTTTTCAGCATTTCCCTAGTTAACACTAATATTAGCTAGTTTTATATTATTTATTAAATTAATATCTTTTATAATAGATATATTAGCATAAGTATCTATAGTAAATTCTATTTTATTTAAATAATTTAGAGAATTATTCTCTTTTTCTATATATAAAATATTATTTAAATATTCTATATTATTATTATTATTATTAGCTAATATATCTTTATATTTAGGATTATTTATAAGGCATACCTTTATTAATTCTTCTTTATAGTTTATATTATTGTAATAATTTTATAAATTAAATTCTAGGGAATTTAATTCTTTTACAGGACTTTTTTTTATTATTAATATTTTATTAGTATTTTTATTATCTTCTTTTTTTTTATTATTAGAGCTATTTATATTATTTATAGCTACTAATAATTTATTTTCGAGATATTCTCTTTTCTCTTTATTAGAATTAAATCTAGTATTATTATTATTATTATTTTTATTTATTTTATTTTTATTTTCCTAGGTTTTAAGTGCTTTTTCTGGGTATAGAAAATAATAAGTATTTTTTAAATATCCCTTTATTTTGTAGTATGAATACTGAGGGATATTATTTCTTTTATTATTTTTATTTTTTTTATTATTCTTTATTAAAAAAGAATTATTTTTATTTATTTTTCCTTTTGATTTATTTATAAGACTAGTGAATATATTATTGATATTATAGCTATTTAGGTCTTTTTAAAGGCTTTATATAATATTCTAAATAAATCCTATATATTCTTTGTTTAGGGAATTTAATATTTAGGCTATTATTATCTAATTAGGTAATATTATATTATTTATTAATAAATCTGTTATAATAAGGCTGATTTTATTTAAATATTCTTTTATAGTATTAAAGTTATTTAAGGAAGTATTAAAAAATTTTTTTAATAATAGAAATTCTATAGTAAATCCAGAAGGTTTAAATAAATTTTTTAATTTATTCTAAGCCGCTAGTATTAAATTTATATCTTTTATATATATAAGTGGGCCTTCTGAGACCATAAGTTGTATATAAGCTAATGCTTTTTAGTCTTTTTTTGCATTTAAGCCTTTGAAATTATTATTTTTTCTAGTTAAATTTTCTTTAAAAAGAAAAGCATGGGCTTTTATAAACTATATAATATAGTTATTAAGTCCTTTTAATTCAGGGACACCGAATTTATCTATTAAAGATATAATAATATATAAAAGAATTTTTATAAGAGTTTTTAAATATATCTTTTAATATTTTAAAGTATTATTTTATAAGGTTATAATAAAAGTATTTTTATAAATATATAAAATTATTTTAATAATTCTTATAATATTTTAAATATTATTATATAAGCTTTATTTTTCTTTCGATTATTATATTTGCTTTTATAAATATAAAGTATTTTTTATAATTTTATATAATAATTTTTAAAAAATAAAAAATAAGGGGATTGAATTTCTAAGAAAGTGTATAAGAATTTAAAGGTATTTCTAAAGCTATATATATAGAGAATTTATTAAATATTTAATAGGAATAAAATTCTTTTATTAATATATTTTCGATATTATATAAATAGTATAATTTATCATTATTTTCATTAAAAATATCGTTTATTTTATTGCTATTAAATTCAAATAATATATATTTATATAATCTTTTAAGATAATATAATAATGGATATTAGTATTTTCAAGGAATATTTATAAATTAATATAAAATTATAGGTATTTTTCTATATATTTAAGTTATTTTTCTAATCGTAAATTTGATTTTATAAATTAAAAGTATTTTTTATAATTTCTTATAACCGTTTTTAATATAATAAAAATTCGAGGGTTAAATTTATCGATATAATCAAGGTTTGCTATATAAATAGAGTTATATTTTTTATAGTTATTAAATAATTTTCCAATATATATTCCTTTAAAAAGAATAGGTTTAATAGTTAAATAAAAGTATAAGTTATTAATTATAATTCCGTTTTTATCTTCTTTAAAGAATTCAAAGGTTATTTCTTTATATAATTCTTTTATAAAATATATAGGTGGATAACGAAATTTTTTAGGGATTTTCTACATATATTTTAATAATATTATATTAATTTTTAAAGAGTTTTATAAATGTTTTTAATAAAATATAGTTTTAAATAATAAAGCTAAAAAGTATTTTTTAGGTATTTTTCTCTTAATATAGTGAAATAAGGCTTTATAATGATATTTTTTATAAATGTATAGCTTATATATTGGTAGAGATATAGCTGGGTATAGTTTGGGTGGTATGGTATATTGCCGTAAGGGTTGTCACGTAATCTGTTGTCTTCTGTAGGTCTATTGCCGATTTAGGCAAGTACATATTGACGCTTACTCGATTAGGCAGGTGCACTAATAGGAATAGCCAGGCTCATAACCTCTTAAAATTGATAGCGATAGAGATGATATTTTGCTATCGGAAGAGGGGAAGTCCCCATACTATTTATATACAAATATTCCCTCTTCCGATATAATGATTTCCAAGCACTCTTCCATTTACATATTTAATAAAGGAAATAGCTATTTCTTTATTTATATGCAAACGGCTATATATATGCCGAAAACGTCGTTATTCCTTTCAAGAGGGTCGGATGCGGTTTTTCAGTCTTGGTATTGGAAATGAAGTCAACCATCAGCTAATTCAAGGTATTGGCCTTCTTGGTGGTGGTTTTGGAGAGGCTGTTGCCGTGGATTCGGGCAGCAAATGGAATGAAGCCGTGATCCGCATGCTCAAGGGCGCTGTGATGCCAAACAGCTGGTCCTATTCGATCGAGTTTGAAGGCCTATGGGAAGAGATGCGGCTTGACGTGGATGACTTTTTTGGCCGACATTCGGGGAAAAGGATTTCTCAGGCCCTGGTTCACACCCCAGGAGCAGTCAATTCCTCGTTCGTCCAAGCTCCAAGGAGAATCCCTTTGTTACACCACTTTGGCCAGCAGTCTGTATATTTCCTGCTCGAAACGGCCGGCGAAAAACTCCCGGAATATGTGGTCATCACCGCGAGCTCCCAACATGGCGGGACTAAGACAGCCACCCTAGCAGTGACACAAACCGCGTCCAGCGACACCGCCATTCGACACCTTGCTGCCAAAGCCGCTGTGCGAGATCTTGAAGCCCAAGACACGTCCGATGCACTCTCACCAAGCAAGATCCGCGAAAACGCGGAACAACTCTCTCAAATGTACTCCATCTCCAGCAAATGGACGTCCTTCGTCGCTGTCAGCCATTTGCAGCAGTCTGCAAAATATGAGGACGTGGAAGTTAGTGTGTACAGGGCACCGCTCGCTGAGCTGGACCTCTTGACGCGCCCGGGCGTCTCGCAAGCTGGTGCCAATTTTATGCCTTCGGCCGGGCAACGAACGATCCCAGGAACTCATCCGTGCCGCACGGGTGGGATTGGGCAGATGATGATGATGGTGCAACAGTCCCAGGGCACACCACTGCCACCATGTCCAGAAGGGAGACCGAGCCTAAATCCCACCCTATTCCCTGAATATGAGGGAGATACAGAACCCCGAGGATCGACGAGTTTTGAGGGCAGTCGGCGCACATCTATGCGCACATCTCCGCGAACATCTACGCGCACATCTACAACCGTAGAAAGTTCAGATGCTGTCACCGATCTCATGGAGCTCTTCAATAGGCACCCACCGAGAGGTGGCTTGTGCAGAGAACGGCCTAAATCAAAGAGGAGTGTGGATGACGGGCCGCAACTAAGGAAGAGGAGGAGGGGCGCTGCTGCCCAATCTTTGCAAGAGAGAAGTCGACCACGCGCGGTAGCTGATCCGCTGAACTCATTGGCATATCGCTCCACAGGCTCAAATGGGCTGGTTGACGATTCACGCGCAATAAATTGGCAGGCCGTGATCCGATGCCAACGAGCAGACGGTCTATTCAGCCTCGAAAAGAGGCTCGGGTATTACATGGCCCAACACTTCTGCCACGGCACGCGGCGGGCGCTCAGGGGCTGGCTGGTGAAGCACATGGAGAGACCTGTTGCAGTGTGGCAACTAGTTGACACAGTATTGGCGCTGGCCTATATTCGTTCTCACTTCTACTCGCAACGAGGGTTGTGGGACCTCCTGGTGAAAAAGGCGGAGGGAACGCTTGCCTCGCACTTGACCCTGGGAGCATGGGCAGAGCCAGATGGGGTGTCAGCGATGGCGGACTCGGCTCTTGCGCACGCGCACTATGGTCGTTGGTCACAGAGAAGTGGTCAAGGCTCATGGTGGACAAATGGCCCCAACAGTGGCCGTTGTGGTGTCTGTAATCCGCAAAGGGAAGAGTGGCTGTCGTCAGTCACGCACGACGATGAGCTTGAGAAATGCTCTGTTTCCAGATGCGATGTCTCTGTGGGAAAATGGGATGAATTCTGGGCTCATGCAGTTGAACAAGGCCACATCTACTCTTCGTGTGAGGCCGCCAGTATTCGATACAGCGTGGCCATTGTCAAGGCCAGGGGAGGCAATTTGAGTGGAGATGTGCAGAAGACTGAGAGGAAAGTGGTTCAAGAGGATCCAGAAGATCAACACGATCGAAACAAGTCAGCCACCCTGAAGCGGAGGAGAGGCATTGCAGACGTCGTCTGACGATGACTGTAAAATCATTTGGAGGTGATGGGAAGTGCGAGTATGTGAAGGGGACCTGTGCGTCTGTTGTCCTGAGTTACTCGACAACAGGAGAGCATAGCTACAGGAGCCTTAAATAAGGCGAGGCCTACGTCAATCCAGTTGGAGCCCTGATCCCTCGTTCCGTCTATATTGATATCAAAACGGCAGTATAGACTGGCCAGCGCAAGACACATTTCGCACCAGTCCAGATTAATTCCCAGGCAACTTTGAGGTCCTTTGGAAAAAGGTACGAAGAATTTCTCGTGCCTTTTCTGTGCCTGCTGATTTTCAAACAGGCCGAACACCTAGCGATCAGAGAATTAGTCTTAACCATAAATATTGTCTGGTTTGTTGCTTTTCCCTATGAAATATCTCATGCAGGTTTAATGATTTGATTGTTCCTACGTATGTTGATCTAGATATAGTAAAGTATGGAAAATAGGGCACCCAAGGACTTTTGAATTGTTTGTCGTTTCCTAAGTTGGTTTGTAGAGAAACCGTAGGGTGATCTAATGTTGAAGTTAAGGTTGCTGTGAATTATTGGGAATCAGCACAAGACTTTGATAGCGGCGTTACATTAGGCAGCCTCCATCAAAAGCTGTACAGTACTGTGATCATCAGCCTATGAGCTTCCGTAAACACTGAGCCGTCCTGGATTCGGCAATGTGTAACACCCAAGCTGAAATATCTGGCCCATAAATAGGTTCGTTGTTACACATCCGGCCCCCAGTCGGGGTAGTGGTGTCCTCGACGGCTCACAACTGAGCCCCGTGTGAGCCGGATGTGACCATGCGTATCGCCTGAGGAAGATGCGTCGATAGAGCTCTTGTTTCCATGCTTTCGTTTTCGCTGCTACTTCCGTTAGGGCTATAAATGGCAAGCTTGCTCCAGATGGTCCTCGTCGATTGTCAGCGTGCGCGGCGCATTACGTCTCTCTTAAAACTCGTCACCGGAGGCATTTCTTTTGCTCTGTACCTGCATTATCAATACCAATAAAACGAGCGCAGTTTTTTTCAACTTGCCCTTTTATCGAACCCCGATTGGCTATCATTGACTTCCCCACCATGGATAGTGTTGGGTTCGTTCCTGAGCCTAGCTGCGGCCGAGGTACGGTCAGCATCATTTGGAGCTGTTTAACGACCTTATTCTTTGTTGTCTGGACCACAATCCACAACGACTACCGCCAGAACATCTCGAGGGTGATGTGGGGTACTTCTGTATTCTTCATGCCAGAGGCCATGGCAGCCGGAGCATTGCAGCAGCTTCTCGTGGCGAGGCAGCTCCAGAAGCGGCTCCACAGTATTCGGTGCTGGGATTCTTGGGCTATTGAGCAGTCATTCCTAATCGTCAAGAACGGGGTCAAGGACAAAACGAGCGGAAAACTTCTCACAGCCGATAGACTAGTGGAGCTTGCAGAGGCAGGCCAGCGAAAACATCGCTCTGGCATCCACATCGACATGCTCCCGCAAAAGGACGACATTGGCAAGAGGAGCAAGAGGAGCTGGTTCGAGAAGATCATCGCCGGTGGGCAGGCCCTGTGGTTCAGCGCAAACATCATATCTCGATCGGTAGGAGGATACCAAGTGACGCTGCTGGAGGACGTGACAACGGCGTACGCGTGCTGCGGGTTCATCGCCATGGCGGCCTGGTTCCGCTGCCCACAGGACATCGAGGACGAGTTCGAGGTCGACCTGAGTGGGCTCGAGGGAGTGACAAAAGATAGCGAAGGCTGTGTCTGTAACCTGCAAGTGCTGGTCAACAGGTGCATATCTGGGCTGATGTTTCTGAGCCTCGTCATCGTCACGGGGGTCCATCTGGCTGCATGGCAGTACCCATTTCCCTCTGCGGCCGAGGCGTGGGTTTGGAGGTCCTGCGCGTTGGTTACACTTCCCCTTGGATCCCTCATCGTATATCTCAACAAGACGAACACCCTTACGGTCACGTTTCCACTGTTTGCTCTTGCGCGGCTTGCCTTATGGACGGTGGCGTGCACTGCCTTCCGTCGGATGCCACTCTCAGCGTTCGACACGCCGAACTGGTCCGACTATTGGGGTCATTTCGGGAAGTGAAGACGGAAAAAAGAGACCAGTGAGGTCTACACGAATGTAATTGGTAGCTACCTCGTGCCAGCTCTGGGGGCACCCAGTCGAGCGCGAGGGACGGTGGCTGATGAGTACGATATTGACCACTGTGCAGACCAGCGCTGCGTTGTTTCTCCATGCAGTCTGAGGCCCATCTAGCTGCAGTCTATAACGTTTCACTGTCACAGCGACACCGGGGCATTGGGAGAAGCCGGTAAAATAATTTGCCGGTTAATGATCGGGGAGTGAGTTGTCAAAAATGAAGTCTCACATTTGGCATTGAGATACGGTATTTAAGGTTTGTATACAAACAAGAAGAGAGCCTTCTCTACCGAATGTTTATATACAGTGTTCATGCTGTATCTTGTGTCGTCTTATTTTGTTGTTGAAAGCGTGCAACCTGCAGGAACCGCGTAGTCCCAAGCGTAGTCTACAAGCGGCTGGATACGGCTCTCACAAGCTCACGAGCTCGGAAGGCGCTTGCCCGATGAGGGTGGAAGGAGCGGGAGATGGGAGATAAGGAAGAGTGGACCCTGCAGCCGAGAGCAGCAGGTGGGACCCGATGACGGAGACGGACAAGGGCAGCCCCAGGATGCGCCTTCCCCTAAGTGCAGGAGATGGCTATACCTGCACTTAGGGGACAACACCAGAAAAATCATCACGGCCCCCTTCTTGGTCTGACTTTGATCTTACTCAATTTGTTACGAAATGGCGCGCCATGGAGGGGACAGATAGGCGGTCGGCCGGTCAGCTGGCCTTTTTGCTTCCTTGCACGCACTCGGTCCTGCGCCCCTTTCGCTCGCGCCCGTTCCATTCCGCTGCCGATGCTCATTCCTGTTGTTGAGCTGGCAGCGTCCGGCTGGCCTCAAGGTGGTCTATTTAAAGGATGTCCGACACCCTCTTCCTGCTCGTCCTGGATGAGCCATTTCCAGACCGGCTGGGACACGACATTGATTGACCCTTTCTGAGCGGCAGAGTGCAGTGCAGTCCAGTGCGACGCAATTGAGATCTGATATCCTTCTTCTGTCGATAATCCGCGCAATCCAGATCATCACACCCTCACCGGCAGTATTCGCCGTCGTTGCACAGCATCGAGTAACTGAGACAAGCTTCTGATCTTCACAAGCAAGCCTCCAGCTTCAATTCCAGCTCCAACTCCAAGCTCGAGCTCGTTTGTCGTTGACCTCTACCCTCCGTGCCTGCCGCCAAGCGCTTGCGCTCACTCCCAAGCTCCCGAGGTCGCGCCCTAGCAGCGTTCCAACGTCACTCTCTCGAGCTACTGCTGCCCGTCCTCCCTTCCCTGGCCCGCAAAGCCGAACGGCGCCGACAGTCAGTCAGGTAATCAGCCAGACAGCAATCCTTCCTTCCTGCTGTCAACACCACCACTTTTGAGGAATTACGACACCTCCATAAAGGCCCTGACCACCACTCCATCCATTCCCTCAACGCATCCATCATGGTCCCTCCAACCCTCGAAGACCGCACTGCCACCGCGGCTGGCGACAGCAACGGCAGCGCCAACAAGAAGCGCAAGGCTAGCGTCTCCTACGGCCACTACAACCACTACAAGGGTCTCAACACTAGCATGATCAAGTCCAAGTTCCTGTCCAACCCTGAGGACCTGGGTGTGGTAGCTGTTGGCTTCTCTGGTGGACAGGTACGTACAAAGGCCCCCAAATCACTACTTAAACTAGCGAGGTAGCTGTTTCCAGGAGGATTTACACGAAAGCTAACACCACTTCCCGCCCAGTGCAAGCCAGGTGTTGACGCTGCCCCCTCCGCCCTGATCGAGTCCGGCCTGCTAACCCAGCTGCGCGATGAGCTGGGCTACAAGCTGCATGGCGACGACACCGTCCACCTGTACACCGACTTGGTGCCCGAGGCTGGCAACGACCCTCCTTACCGCGGCATGAAAAACCCCAAGGCCGTCTCCGCCGTCACCCGCCGCATTGCAGACCAAGTCTACAGCCACGCCAGCCAGGGCCGCCTCGTGCTGACCCTGGGCGGCGACCACTCCATCGCCGTTGGTACTGTCGGCGGCACCGCAAAAGCCATTCGCGAGAGACTCAACCGCGAGGTCGCCGTCATTTGGGTCGACGCCCACGCAGATATCAACACCCCAGAGACGTCTGGCTCTGGTAATATCCACGGCATGCCCGTCGCCTTCCTGACGGGGCTGGCAAACGAGGACAAGGAGGAGTACTTTGGCTGGCTGGAAGAGTCAAACCGTCTGTCACTGCGGAAGCTAGTGTACATCGGCCTGCGGGACGTCGACGCCGGCGAGAAGAGAATACTGAGGGAGAACGGCATCAAGGCGTTCAGCATGTTTGACATTGACAGGTTAGTCCGTCTTTTGATCCCCGTATGCACAACAGCTAACAGCTGCCCAACAGACATGGCATCGGCCGCGTTATGGAGATGGCGCTCGCCCACATTGGCAACGACACCCCCATCCACCTCAGCTTTGACGTCGACGCCCTCGACCCTCAATGGGCTCCCAGCACAGGCACCCCCGTCCGCGGCGGCCTGACCCTGCGCGAGGGCGACTACATCGCCGAGTGCGTGCACGAGACGGGCAACCTGATCGCCATGGATCTGGTGGAGGTCAACCCCAGCCTGGTGAAGGGCGAGCATGACCCTGGCGCCAGCGAGACGGTGCGCGCAGGATGCAGCTTGGTCAGGTGTGCGCTGGGTGAGAGCCTGCTGTAGGGGGATGCATGTATGTGTCGGCTAGATGAGGTTGAGCAGAAAAGCGATTGTACTTATAATTGCAGCACCCATGTCAAGAATGGTCTCTAGATGTTTTCACACAACGCAATGCAAATTGTGTTACTTTTGGAGTGCTCATCCACATATAAGCAGTCGAGTGATATTTATGCGTGATTTACAGGAAGAAAACTGCTTGCAGTATGCAAGAAAACGTTTTGTGCACGAAGGCCAAACACTGACACGCTGCATTCATTCTGTTAGGCGAACTTCTATAGTCGGAAAGTAAGCAATCCATCATGGATACAAGACACGCATCCCATCATGATCCCCCGGACGCCGTGCCGGAATCAAAACTCAAACTTCTTGAATCCCAAGAAGCACCCCCGGAGACGCCGGGTTGGACATGGGTGACGACCCAATCGACCCAAGGGAATCAGACCGCAACCGTGGTGACCGCGGGCTCTTGGGCACCAACCACTGCGCCTTGGGCATGTCATCCCCTCCCCCCACCAGCGCAAACACAACACTCTGCTCGCTCGCGGACCGCACCACCGGCGGCCGCGTGGGCGTCCTAGGCGTAGGCGGCGCCTTGTCCCCCCCAGCGCTCTTGACGCTCCTCGCGCTCCGCTGCGACCTTAGCCTCGACCTTGCCCTCGCCCTCGCCGCGAGCACGGCCTGCTCGCGGGCCGTCTTGCACGCGCGGCGCAGGACCCTCTCGAGGCGGAACGAGGCGCCGTAGACGGGCCGCAGCAGCACGGCGGCGCTGGGGCGCCGGCGGGCCTTCTCCAGCACCGCGGCGGGGACGTCGGCGGCCGTGGTGTCCGGGATGCCGAGGAGGCGGGTCCAGCGGCGCCAGATGCGGCAGCCGTCTGCCGTGAGGAGGCGCAGCAGGCGGGCCTGCGGGGGGAAGTAGCGCAGGGCCCTGGGGCGGAGGAGGTGGAAGAGGAGGTTGTCTACCGTGTAGCGGAGGAGGGGGTAGGAGGATGTCACGAGGGCGCGCTGGGCCTCGGCGTTGGAGCGGTGGAGGCGGGTGGATTCCTCTTCTGCCTCTGAGGGGGGCTCAGAGGGCGTGCGGATGTGGGCGGAGGTTGTGTTGCTGCTGGCGCTGCTGCCGCGGCTTAGGGAGTCGAAGTCGGTCATGTTTAGGTAGACTAGGCATGTGTGTAGGAGGGCGTAGTAGCTCGTGTCGATGAGCTGTTCTGTTGTTGGGGGTGGTGGTTTCGTCTTGCTGCTTGGTGATTGGGAGGGTAATGGCAACGGGGTGAGGATCTGGAAGCCTCTCCCTTCGAGAAAGAAGCGCCGTACCGACTCGTGTGCTGGTACCACGCGCTGGAGGCCGAGTGGCTCAGACGACACCTTGATGTTGCTGCTGCTGGTCGTGCTCCTCGACTCGCCATCCAACTTCACCAGCCCTTGCGATATCCGCCGTGCCCACCGCCAGAATTGCGACGGGTTGTCGGCCGGCACGTACTCTGCTCCTCCTCCTGGTCTTCGTCGCAGATCCTTCAGGCTCATTGGCGGCTCTATATCGAGTGCTCTCGCGCCCAAGTCACCCCCTTGTTCCTCAGCATTACCGCCGTTCTGCGGCCAGACAAGCATCGTCAGCCGAATCGCAACCAAGAGCTCGTTGAGCCGTAGCGCCTCGGGGGCCAGCATAATCCATTGCATGAGCACAAGCGCAGCCCTCGCCTCGCCCACGCTCAGCCGCCTCAGCTTCCACGCATAAAGGTCATCCAATCTAGCCTGGCCGGGGTCTTGCGCTCTTGCACCCATGACCGACGACGACGACCCGCTGCGGCTTCTCGAAGCAGCCTGCGGCGGGACGCCCGTCCCTCCCACCCCAACTGCGGGCGGCGGTGGACTGACCGCGGGCGCGATGTCGTCCAGCATGCTGCACACAATCTCGCCCGACACGCCGTCCTCGCTAGCGTCGTTGACGATGGCGACGGCGTGCTCAAGCCAGAACATGACGCCGCGCGACCGCTCCGCCAGCTTGGCCGCCAGGACGTCCCTGTCCTCGATGTCCGGGAGGAGCGCCGCCTCGATGTAGCTCGCGACGTCCTCGGCGTTGGACGTGGCCACGTCCACCGTCAGCATGGTGCTCTCCTCCTCATCGGCTTCTTCCTCCTCCTCCTGCTCGTCGCGCAGTGCATCCTCCACCGCCGCGCCCGCGCCGCGCGGGCCGCGCAACCATTCTGCGTACGAGTCCCCGTGCTTTATCGCCATCCCCGGGCCGTTGAGCTCCCGCGACGCGACGCAGATGCTCAGTGTGCTCCGGCGCGCGAGCTGGCCCAGGCACCAGAGGAGGTCGCGCGCGGTGGCGGGTGCTGTCGTGGGCGCGATGTCGACAAAGACGAAGATGCGCCTCGTCCCTGGTGTCTCGACGACCACGGCTGGTTCGGTATCGGGGTCAGTGCTCTTTTTGCCCTTGTCGCCCTCCTCGGGTTTGACTTTCACTTCTGCCGCACGGCTGCCCTCCTCGCTGGCCTGTGCTCTTGTCTGTGGCAGTTGGAGTCGCAGGTAGTCCTCTAGAAAGAACGAGACGAGGCGCGCGTCGTCCAAATGTTGGTGACTGCTCTGTCCGCTGCGCAGGCGGTCGTCATCTGCGATAGCATCGTCCTCGTCGTCGCCGTAGCGTTCGCGGACAGTCCGGCGTTTACCCTCCTTGTTCCCGCCGACGTCAGCAGCCACTTGCCCCCCCTTAAGCCGCGGCCCCTGAGCAGCGCCTCTATTAGTAGCAGCAGCAGCACCACCGCCGCCGGGGCCACCACTGTTCGGCCGCCGAGAATAGACTTTGGGGTGTTGCGGCTGTGGCTCCCGGGCCCCGGCGTCACTTTGCGTCCTGTCAGGCCCGTCGCATGAATCTGACTCCCTGGCCCGCAGGGATGATGCCTTGGCCAGCCCGCCCACAAGGTTCCGCAGCCGCGGGTCGTGCGCCCACAGCTGCTGGAGAATGGTCCGCAAGGGGGTTGCTGTTTCATGTGTCGGGCCACCCGCGGGCGTGATGCTGCTATTGCTATTGCTGCTTTTGCCCGCCTGGTCGGGAGGGGTGGTGGTGATGGTGGGGGACTGTTTGTCCTGGTTGGTCTTTTTGTGGTCGGAATTATGGTTCTGTGCACCATCCGATTTTTGGATAATGGACTCGAGCAGTGATTCACCTTCTACAATGACGGTCATAATGGCGCTGCTGTGGGTTGCAGGCGACCACTCGGTCGAGATGTGTGACATCAGGGATGAGAGAAGTTCTGACTTGCCGCATGCAGCTGGACCGCGAAGCCAGAGGACTTTCTGGCGGTCTTGAGGGCTCTTGCGATAGTACCATGACCTGAAGGCTGGATGCTTGAGCAGCCAAGGTGGTGCTTTACGAGTGGGCATCTCTGGAGACACAATGGTTGGCGTCGACAATTGGGGAGGCTGACTTGTGCTTTCAGGCGCTGCCAAGAATCGCAGGCTGGCCTCCTCTTCCGATGTCAAGCGATGCTTCTGTAGGAGGTGAGTGTGAGTCGTCTTCCAGGTCAAATTCGTGTCGCGGAGGAGAAATTGTGAGTCTCTTACCCTTAGCAGCTGGTGGTGCGCCAACCTGAGGATGAACGAGGCGATCGAGCGATAACCATCATTCCCAGCCGATGCGAATCTGCACATGTTGAGGTGGTCCGCCTCGATATACTCCGAGTGCTCTTTTCCGCCCTCCAGCGACCCCGAGTCTCGACGAAGTGCCAGAGCTACCCAAGGCCACAATGTGTCGTCTGCCGGTGGAATGATGATCGTCTCCCGGTACATCTTTACCGGGAAGCCATGCTCGTGCCGTATTTCCTCAAGAGCGTCACGGCCCTCGTAAGCTAGGGGTGTATCCCCGCCGAGGAGGTCTTGGAGAACATGGTCGTGCATATCCACGCCTATCGCCGCGGCCGCCATGCTTCTCATGGCTTCCATCATGGTCCCGCTGGCCGAATCCCTCAGCGGACATCCGATGAAGACTATGCCTGCAATCGACGCGAGCAGCGGCCTGTTCTGGGTGTCTTCGTATGAGTGGGCGAGACGGAGCATCTGTTACACATGTCAGCTAAAGTAAGCAAGGCAGAGTGTGCCCAAGGGATTGGTCCATTCACCTCTTTGATAACTATTCCGCCCGTGCTGTGGGCTACGAAGACCACCTCTCGGCTGTGACCGTGCTCCCCATAAGAGGCAAGCAGGTCATTCACGTCGTTCAAGAGCTCCCTGCCCCGGCTGAAGATATCGAACTGTCCCGGGACGAGCATCCCGTCGGCCGTGCGCGTCCGAAATCCCCAGGTGAGTATCCTGGTGTCGCAGCACAAGTCTGGAAGCAGGTCAGTGGGCCAAAAGGTCGCAAGGTCACAGGCCTCATCGGCCTCCTCGTCGTCGCCCGCCCATCTCTCAAACGCGGGCTTCGGTCGCCCCGGCGGGCTCTGCAGCGGCGCTGGTGCTGCTGCGCGACGATTGCGGCGGGACCCCCGTCGTGGGACCCTACTCGGACTCGCGACTGCGATATTATCGCCTGATCCCCCGGTGCCGTCCGAGAAGTCGACCGAGCGCGGGCGGAGCGGCGACCCAAACACGCGCAGCCGCGGAGGCGCCTCCCCACCCCGCGGCTTCTTGAGCGTGTTCCCTTTCTTGAGGTTCGGGGAGGCGAGGTATTTCAGTGATAGGGCTCGCACGGGCTCATTCTCTGATGATGAGGCGAGGTCTGTTGACGATGGCTTCTTGGCCGGGGCTTCGTTGGCTGGTGTGTGAAGCCATGTCTTGACCGGATGGCCTCCAAGGCCATGGACGAGAATGATGCTGATTGCTGTCAAATAAGGCTACAAACGGACTCAGAAGAGAGGGTCATACTCGAGATTCACACCCGTGCGATTGTCCGGTTCATAGACCACGCTCAGTCCAATGGACTTGATCTTCTCTCTTGGGACCTTCATCGCGCACGCCGCGAAATGTTGAGAAGCCAACAGCACGAAGGTGAGGCGTGTGCGGCTCTGTCCAGGGGTGATCGTTGATAAAGCCAAGTTATGAAGAACACATGATCAGCTCATGATGCGTCCTCTCACTCCGCAAAAAAGCCCGCGGGAACAGCCGGCGCGAACGACAAGAGCACTTGGCAGGCTGCAACGCGGACGTGCCTTTCATTTCGTGTTGTTGTAGTGGCGGCGGTGGTGGAGGGTGGGGGGTTGCTAAGCGCCCAGGCCACCACCACGCAAACAAGCTCTCGGCCGAGATGTATATGTTATTATAGTTGCCTGGGTAAATTTAC
This sequence comes from Diaporthe nobilis, assembly GCA_023078575.1. Classification (NCBI taxonomy): domain Eukaryota; kingdom Fungi; phylum Ascomycota; class Sordariomycetes; order Diaporthales; family Diaporthaceae; genus Diaporthe; species Diaporthe nobilis. Next base: position 1,155,428 of record JAKZJT010000013.1, on the reverse strand, counting down.
CAGGGCAGCTGGACTACGGTCCAGCCCAAGAACCGGGGGAACGTGTACAGTCGCACTGCAGGAAGCTCTCCGGATAGGCTCACATCCGGATCCTTGTCCGCATGCCCGGCAGGTCTACTCTACATTATTTTCGCGCCCGGGTGCAGCGGCTGCCAATCCTCTTATAACACTTGCGATGTACGTTGCCGATGGACACGAAAAGACCACGACGCCCGGTGGAGGAAAAACGCGCTTGTGAGGCACAAAGTTTTCGTGTTGTGGAAGACCTGCTACCGGGTGCGACGCGGCATTCGGGGAGGATCATGCCGTACACGAAATTGTAAAATAGGATCGACGGCGCATCACATATAAGGCTGGGAAGAAGCTGAAACCCGAATCGGAAACGCAACGGCAGAGCTTGGGGAGAGGAAGCTCCAGCGAGTGCTACGGCAGCAGCAGCGTGTGTGCATTGCATGGGATTGCCCACCACTCGGGGAATTTGTCAGCTGCTGTGATAAGACCGACCCCAGGGCAAGGGAGGAAGGGAGAAGGAAACGCTCCCGCGCGTTCTTATAATTGCTGGGCTGGTGGATATCATGAAGAGAGTAATAATGATAATACTGCTATAGTTCCCCTCGCCGGAGATTGAGTGTAACCCTCTCGTCCACTACCCGAAGGGATCTGCCGTGCGCACGTCGCACCCGGGTTCACTTATAAGGCAAGGGCCCCAATAATAACAATAACTCAGTCCTCGTCCCAGCACAACCGCATCGAGGTCGGCAGGGGCGTGATGCTGCTCCAGTCCTCGGTCAGGTAGGCCCACGACCCGTCCGCCTGCGCGACCTTCTTGAGCTCGCCCTGCGGGCCCGGGGCGCGCCGGATGTTCTTCTTGCTGAACACGGCGCGGAACATCTCTGTCAGCGCCGCGGTGTGCACGTCGCGCGACAGGTGAGGGTTGGAGCCCAGCCCGTAGTCGCCGTGCTCCTCCGAGGGCCTTGTCGGTGTCACCTTGAGGGAGTCCTCGGAGTCGAGTCTGTCCTCCGAGGTAGAAGCGCTTCCCGACATGCGGATGCCCTCCAGGACGTAGCCTAGGAGCTCCCTGGTGTTCGCATCCGAGCTTGCTTGACTGGCAAGAGCTCGAATTGCAGGAAGATGGTCACTGCCTGCGGGAGAGAGGTAGAAATCCACAGCTCGGGCGAACTATTATCAAGTCAGTTAAGGATCGAGTAGCTAATTGAGATCTCAATAACTTACCAACGAGCCCTGAATCGCGACCAGGTGGGAGGCAGTGGGCAGAATGTGACCCAAGGCGATATCTGATGCGCTCAAAACGCCCTTGCCCCAGCCTTTGATCAAGCCTGTCCCGTGAGTATGCACTGGGTCCCCTCGACCTGCGCCACCGAAGAGGCTCTTGAATCCGCGAGAGCCCGTGCCGGTGTTGGCTTCAATGGCCTTGCCCAGCTGCTCACTTATGGTCTTCGCCGCCTGACGGAGAGGGAAAGTCTTAACGGCGTCTTCGTTCAGGAAGAGGGTGATGTAGATCAGTGCTAGGACGGAGTACAGCTCCTCTTCGGTGTAGATACCCTTTGGACTCGATGTGGTCTTGAGAGGCAGGTTGAGGAGTTGTGAAGCGAATTGAACCTAATGCAAGATGTAAACAAGAGCTCCGCGTCAGAAAGGATAAGAGGCTACTCACGTTTGCGACATTGCCTACGTCTCGCACGATGTCAACCATGCGGCTTCCGCCAAGCACGTAGCTCTTCTCCTTGAGCAGCCGCTCAGTGGTCTGCTTGTAAAATGCCTTGGCCGCTTCCGGCAGCGCGTCGCCTGACGAGTTCTGCGCACCCATTCTCTCCCCGTTAGTCGAGCTTGCGCCAGCCTTAGACGTGACGCGGGTATTATCCCTATCCAGCAGCGAGCTGATGCCCTCGCGCCAGGCTTGGCTCGCCTGGCTGGAGTTATCAGTCGAGTCGACCTCGACACGAACTGGGCTGTACGCCGGGCGGTCCCAGGTGAACAGCTCCGCGCGCTTAAGCGACTTCAGGATGCGGTGGTTCTCGGCCGGAATGACCATTGGATAATGCGCATAGACAGAGTTCTGCTTGAAGTGGTTGGGGAAAGCCCGGATGAAGAGCTTGTAGAAGACGCAGCCGTGGTTGACGTTGAGGTCATACTGCACCTCGTTGAAGCCCCAGCTGGTCAGCGCGCGGGGGCTGTAGTCGGTCGTGTAGTGCCTGTCGCCCCGGACGAGGCAGACGGCGTCGCTCAGCACCACGCGCGAGATGGTGTACGTCGGGGCGATGCCCACGCCGGGGACCATGGGCTGCTTGGCCTCCTCGGCGACCAGGCCCGGGTACAGCTCGACAAAGTCCGGGTGCTCGTACAGGTGGCGCAGGGAGCTCGCCACCTCCGGGTCCGAGTTGAGGTCCTCGAAGGTCTCGTAGGGCTTGAGGCCGAAGTGCCGGCGGAACTCGTTGAGCCCGGCGACGTGCCACTTGCGCGCCTGCAGGATGCCCAGGATCTCCACCGGCCGCATCGAGATGGGCACGTTGCGCGCGCCGAACGCGCCCGCGCAGTCCTCGATGGCCGACGTGATGCACTCCACGAGGTCGTCGTCTTTGAACCTGCCGGTCGTTGGGTCACGCTCGTACTTGCCGAATGTCCTCTTAGCTGGGTCTTCGGGGATTCTACGGTCGAATTCTTTGAAGCCCTTCATCATTTCCACGTGGCCGACTTCATTGGCAGGTTTCCCGAACAAGTCCGCATAGAACTCCTGGATCCACTTGTCGTCCTTCTCGGAGATACAGCTGTGCCACCTGTAGCACAGGTTGAACTCGGCAGAGACGACGTTGCCCGTGCCGGCCTCGGCACCTTTGGACGTGCCAGCATCGCGGCCCATCTCTTGCCGCGGGTCCAGCGTCCAGGTGGTATCGCAGCGGTTGAGATTGACGATGTTCCTCACGTAGTCCACCAGCGTGATGTTGATGTAGAGACCGGAGGTGACGAGGCGAGCCGTCTGGAATAGGTCGTTGTCGTACTGTTTCCACGCCGTCTGGAGCTTCCTGTAAGCTTCATCCTTCTCCTTGTCATTACTGGCTGGCTGGGGGTCAAGGGAATCCGGTCGTGGACTAGTAGGTGGCGTGAAGCGTCCGCCCTCGTTGATGAGTGCGAGGTGCTTCGCGACGTGATTGTGAAACCGGTTGAACATGATGAGCAGGACCGAGACTCCAGCTGGCATCCCGTTGAGCCGCTTGTCGGCGTAAGCGTCGGGCTTGAGCATTCCGTCGCGGAAGGTACGGATGGTGTCTTGCATATCCTGGTTGCTCCCATACAGCGGCGACAAGTCCAGGTACGACGACGTCTTGGACTTGGTCATATCGGGGTAGTCTGTCCAGAAGAGATCATGAATGATGATGGTGGCCCAATACCAAAGAATGCTCGACACGTTGTTGGGATGCTTCTTGTATCCGCTTTCTGAACGTCTCATCACAGAGTCGTAAACGAGTCCCGGGTCAGGCAAAGCACCAGGAGGCATGATTGTAGGACGGACCGAGCGGGCGTATGTTGTACCCGCTGCGCCCATTAATGGATACAGAGGGTTGTTGTTGGAGCCATCCGCGGCGCGATACATGGTCTTGTCACCGATGTAGTTGAGCACAGGGTGGTCCAAACTGTACCATAGCTCGCCGATGAACTGGTTCGTCAACAAGACCCGGGTCCTCGACCTGGTAGGAAGTCCAGCGACAATCGTGATGATGCGCTCCATGAGCATGGTCTTGTCATCAAGTGGATCTGTCCCATGGATCTTGCTCTTGACGAGGTCCACGATCGTCTTGACATCTGTTACAAAAGTCAGATCATTGTTCGCATGCGTAAATGGGTTACGGAATGCGCGTACCTTTCTTGCCGAGATGCTTCAAGTCAACCTTAAAGCCGGTCTGCTTCCTCCTGGTATTCCCCGTCCCATCCCCAAGCTGCGTGGGAAGGGGGCGTTGAGAAGCATGAATGGACTGAGCAAACCTCTTGAAGGCGGCCGTGACGCCATCGCGGTCAGCTCCAAGTGGCTTGTGGTGCTCAGCGGTTGCCAGTGGCGCCGGAGGTCCAGGTGGAGCCTCGAACTTGTTTGTGGGCTTCGAGTTCGCTCTTGACTCCAGGACACCGTAGTCGCCGTTGACGCCGTTCACGCCGTTTGTTGCTCCTGAATGAGGTGGACCCATGTTGAGTGTGTGTTCTCTGGATACAGGATTCCCCTTGAATTCTTTCTCGGGTGAGGCAGTGGAGTGATCTCTTCCACGATACGGGAATCTCAAAACATAAGACAAGAAACTGCGTCTAACACAGTCGGAGGGTTTTTTTTTCGGGGAGCAGTGAGCAGGTTCAAATTGCTTCTTTGGCAATACAACTCCTCACCGATTGATACACTTGCTTGGCGCCACTGGTGTTGATTCGGACTAAAATGAAACTGTGCTTGCGGGATGCAATCCGACAGCTAGGAGCGCGAACTCCCCGTCCTCAAAGGCGTCGTTAAATGTGCGCCCCGCGCATGATATCAAGTGTTTACCGCCCCGTGTGAAGCCCTTGTCCCTCCTCCATCGAGATGGCTGCAGCTTGAGCTGAATAGCCAGGGATGGTATCGTGGGCGCCGATCAGTGACTCAAGCCAGCCCAGCTAATTGATTTCTTTGTAGGTTGTCTTATCACGGTTGCCCCTCGAGCGGTGGTGGCACACCCGCATGCCGTGCCATTCGTGCCTGGCTACGTGGCGCGCAGGCCGGACGTCGATTATTAAGAGCCACGGACAGAGCCTGCTGCCCCCCGGTGCTCTTCTCAGCCATGATCGTCAGCTTCAGGTGTGATCGAGCCAGCCACGCTTGACGCTTGTGGGAGGCCCTGCCGTGTGACTTGCGGTCAGGATGGCGGCTCGCAGGTACCCAAGATCTGAAAATGATAAAAGGGCTGAATAATGCCAAGGACTGATTTTCGATGCTAATGGGATTGCCGACGCGAGGCTATCTCTCGGCTGCAGCCCTCCGAGGAATGAGGTGCAAGTGTTGCACCCAGAAGAAGCAAGCCCCGGCGCGTATCACGTAGGACGGCGTTGGACCAGCGCGGGGGGATCTGGTCTTTGTCTAGGTGACGGAAGACGTCGCTGTTCTCTGGGCCGTCCCGGCTCCCTAGATCCCGCCAGGAGCCGTCTGATCGAAGACAAAAACCGCGGAAACTAATTTGCCAATGGCCCCTTGATGGCAAACACGGCCCTGGGGCGGGCCAATGGGTGAGATTCCGGTCGCATCCCTGTACACCATGTCATCATCGCAGGAACTGAAGGGGTCCTGCATCGGCTCAATGGCACAAGCAAATGTTGGAGATTGGGCCGAGACATGCAGATGGATCAATTGGGTCGCGCAGAGCCCGTTCGAGATATGGCTACTTCCATGTAGGGTGTTCAGCCGCTATCTGCCCTTTGGCCGCAGATCTGGCAAGATGGAGGGAAATGGCTTTGAGGCGGCTGGCTTACAGTGCGTCACCAATTGGTGCTAGATTGATGAACAAGAGCGTTTTGCGAGCCAATGGCCAGCAAAATTGGAAGTCATTGTCGATGGGCGTCAGACTACGGACCCACCGGTGAGACGGGGCAGGCGTTGATCTGTAGATGAGGAGAAAGTTATTTGTAAATCGATGCTCGCCTTACTGGCATGCAGTGTCTACCCCACTCATGGCTGAGCTGAGCCGGCCAAGTATGCAAGACGCGATTTTGAGTAAAACCCTCTGCATAATTGGGCAAAGGTAGCCACACAGGACACGCCGAAAAATGGCTGCAGGACAAGAGGCTTTTCTTCGTAATACGGACATCGCCCACACCGGGGGAGGCGGTCAGGCTGTGAGCCCAGATCTTAAACCAGGCACGAATGAAGCTCTCCGCGCCCGCTTCCTCTCCACTCCTGCGCCCAGCAGAGCACCCACCCCTAGCCCCAGACCGACGATGCAACGAAACGTGAGCGCAGCACCGGGGCAACGACACAAGCCCCGGAAACTCGTCTTGTGTTTTGATGGGACAGGCAACAAGTTTCATGGCAATGATAGCGACTCGAACATCCTGAAGATATTCAGGATGCTAGATCGAGAAGCCACTGACCAGTATCATTATTACCAGCGTGAGTTCCACGACAGCACCCCGAAGGCTGGGTTGAGACATGAGAGAAAGGCTGACTTCGTGTCTGTTATCGTGCAGCTGGTATTGGGACCTATGTGGTATCCAAGTCCCTCTCGCACACCTCGCTGCGGTCGCGGCTCCGTTCCTGGTACACCAAGGCCAAGGACAGCGCGGTGGGCTCGTCGTTCGACCAGCACGTCGTGGGCGGGTACCGCTTCCTGATGCGCTTCCACTCGCCCGGCGACGAGATCTACATCTTCGGTTTCAGCCGCGGCGCGTACATCGCGCGGTTCCTGGCCGAGATGCTCGACTACGTGGGCCTCCTGTCGCACGGCAACGAGGAGATGGTCTCGTTCGCGTGGAAGGCCTTCTCGCAGTGGCAGTGCCGCCGCACGGCCGGCGAGGGGGACGTCGAGGGGTTGAAGAAGAAGGCGGAGATGTATGAGTTTATGAAGGGCTTCCGCGAGACTTTCAGCAGGCCGGTGAGGAGGATTCGATTCTTGGGATTGTTCGACACGGTCAACTCCGTCCCGAGGTTCGAGACGGCGTGGATGGAGCGGAGCAAGTTCCCGTACACGGCGCGTAGCTCGGCCAAGGTCATCCGTCATGCTGTCAGCATCGATGAGCGGAGGGCAAAGTTCCGTCAGGACCTGATGTACCAGAGCCGGGGGAGCAAGAACAAGAAGCCACAACAACACGGAATCCATCACAACGGCAAGAACCAGATGATGCACGGCATCCGTGAGAAGTACCGCCATCGTCCTAAGCCAGGTTCGATTGACAGAGATGCCGTTGCAGTTGAGAGAGAGGACCGCGGACGCCGGCAATCGCTCTTTGTGCCGGGGCAGGAGGAGCTTGGGCAGCCCGCGCCGTATCGGAGACGCTCGCGCTCAAAGTCTCGAGCCACCCACGGCACAGCCGACGACGCTGCATCCACCCTGTCGCAGACCGGGCCCGGCGATGATGGCGAGGAGCCCGAGTCGGAGGACGAAACGGAGCAGGATATCGATGAAGTCTGGTTCGCGGGAGGCCACGGCGATGTTGGCGGCGGATGGGACGTCGAGCCCGGCACCAAAAGCACCAGCCATGTGCCGCTCGTATGGCTGGTGCGCGAAGCCATGAAGGCTGGCCTGCAGTTTGACACAGATAAGGTTGTGGCGATGGGATGTGCTGACGTCTTGGACTGCGAGCCTGCACCCGAAGACCAGCACACTGCCGTACCGGCCATCCGTGTCGACTCTTTAACTCCTCCAGACTCGCCAAACGCAAATGAAGAGTCCGGACTGAAATCCGACAGCAACGGCAACGGCCATACTGCCGCCACCCAGGAGCCTCAAAAGAATTCCTTCCGTGAGCTGATGCACCAAGCTCACGTGGCTCGCACCCACGACTCCCTCAGCCATGACTGCGGGATGAGCTACACGTCGGTGCTAGCGTGGAAGATGATGGAGTACATACCCTTCCGGCGGATGGACCTGCAGCCAGATGGCACCTGGAAGCCGATCCGATGGCCCTTGCCGGCTGGAGAAGTCCGTGACATTCCTGACGATGTGAAGGTGCACGGAAGTGTGATTCGGAGGATGAAGGCGGACAGTAAATACCGCCCCGGGAATCTTATTGTCGGGGGCGGTGGTAGAGGGTGCAGGGTCGCACCAGAGGAGTACGGGATTGGGCAGTGGGAGTGTATTGCCAGCCCTGGATGCCCAGTTGAGGAGGTCTGGAAGAAGGTGTCGCGCGAGGACTCGGATGCATCGTGAAGGGGAGATACTGTATAGTTTATTCGTCTGTTGTTTTGTAAAACTGCTTTCAAATCCAACGTTACCGACCACAACAGTCAGCGTCGCTGACACCACACTACCTAGTTAGTGACACATGGTAAGAAACGGGCCCTTCATTTCCCTTCGGTTTTCTACAATGCCTATCGGTCTTCTACCTCGGCGTATAACCACTCGACCGCTGCCCTGGGCTGGCCCTGACGTGACACACTCCAAGGGCTCGCCGTACAGTCGCAAGGACGGTGTGCGGCTGTGGTGGACTTCGTGGTCATCTCTGTAGGCGCCAAAATCTGACGACTGCCGTGAGAATTTCCGGATTCCCCCATTCCTTAGGTTGGATTCCTCGTGGTCGGAATGGGAACGGCGGGACGATTGCATATCCGATGTTGCAAAGCGTGCCCATTCGCCACCACCACTGCTATGCCATCCACGCAGTCCAAGTGGACATGCCCATGTGTGAGGCATGTCCTGCATATCGGTAGGTATATAGCTCTACTCCCTTTGCCCTGTGCACATTCTTGTTTGCGAACATGACCGCGGATTCTCCTTCACCTCGGCTTTCGTGGAGGGCCGGGCGGCGGCGGCGGGTTTGTCGGCGAGCCACGGAATTGGTTCATCAACTCCTCAACGAAGTACTTGGGGAACGACTTGTTTTCGTTTGGCCCAGGCAGTTCTGTAGCCTCGCCCGGATGCAGGGGTTCGTTCGGGTCGCGGCCATGTCTCTGGTCTTGTACTTTACGATGGATGCGGCGGACGGTGTTGTGGAAGCCCGGGCTGCGCAGGATCTGTGGCATGCGTATCAGTCTGTCTGTAATCTGGAGGTGAAAATGGACGTTTCGATTCGTACCCGCTCGACGATGTAGTCCTGTATTTTGTTCAGAGTTAGCTGCGGCTTCCACGGGAGACTCGAGGCGAGAAGGATAGGAGTCCAGCGGAGGTGGCAAGGAAGCCACTTACCTCAAGGATGAGGGCTGTCCTGATGATGTAGTTCACCCAGAATACCATGGTGGGCAGAGGAAGTTGATCACATCCATGTGTGAGGTTTCAGTCTATGATAACATGGCTTCTGTTGGTGAGGGCGTGGGTAAATGGAGGGACCCTAGTGCTGTCGCTCGCTGCCCTTGGAGGCGGCGAGTTTGGAGATGATGTCGGTGATTATGTAATCCGCTAACGTCCACCCTTCTTGTCTCGCCGTCAACGCCAGCTGCTTGCCTACATACCCATGCCCAGAGCTGGACATGTCAGCCCCAAAATTCGAAGGCTCTGTGCCGTCATAATCACTCGCTCGTTCCGCTTCATCCTGCCTCAAAATCTGAATGGATGCAAGGGGTAGCGGCTGAGGTGAACGACTCCTGCAACATGGCGTAAGTGGGATGTCTGCTCCTCGTGGCCCCTGACGGAGTTGTCTGGCTACAGGTGATTGCATCTTACACCTTGAATGTCCAGAACAACGGCAGACTGGTCTCAGGCGAGGAGCATGCGCCGTGCCTTCGCCGTCCACGAACACCCTGGCAGTGCTCATGCATCCCATTCGCCGTCTTCAGTGTCTGACACATGCGGATTGAGGAGCTCTTTGGGATGTTAGCCACAGCCTGCATCAGCTCTAGTTTGAAGCAGCACCCGCCCGCCTGTCAGTCCGAACTACAAATTCCTAGTAATTTGAGATATGGTGGTCACTCAGTGCACAAATGACTCCTCGAGCCTGTTCGTGTGATGTGGTCGATTCCTATGAAACTACCTACCCGGGTAGGTAGTGGAGAGTTTGACCAACGCAGACCTCCTCTCTTGATTAATGGAATCGTGCTTTCAATACATGCTCTGCATCCGACATCAGTACGGCTTGAGCGCAGTGAGCGAGAGCAATACCCTGCTCCTCCCTTCCAAAAAAAGACAAATGAACCTCAAAGTCGGTTCCTCATGATCTTCTCCGCCTCAGCAAGCCATGATCCTTGCCATGATCCACCCCAGAATTTTGTTGTGCTGTCGGCTGGTTGAGCACCCGACTGTACTGCATTTCCGTCTCTTCGCTCGCCGGGGACTGTCTCTAACGGTAGACTGCGACCTCGGCCTTCTCAAGCACCAAAACCTTGTCCAAGTTCTCTTGTGGGCTCTTGACCAGCGCTCCCACAATCACGTATGCGATGGTTCCGGGCTGGTGGTACGCATTCGCCTCCACCGACTCCACCTCTTCAGCTATCTCCTCCCACATCGAGAGGGGCTTGTCAACTGCGCGGCTCAAGTTGTCAATGACAAATTTGTCCTTCAACTGTCGAATCATGAGGCCAAGCTCGACTGCGAGATCGCAAATTGCCCCGAGTCTACTTCTGCCGTTTTGCTCTACATCCGCGGTCTTCGTCTGGACAGGGTCGAGGAAGGTCCAGATTTCGTGCTGCAAAACAGAAGATAGATGATGCCCGTCGTCTCTGAACATATCCGTGACCTTGAAAGTGACGTTGCGCCATTCCGTGATGAGCTTGTCGTTCTCTGCCCCTGTGTCAGTAGATATCCGTAGGCGAGCAAGTTGATTGTGAAACAGGTTCTGGGTTTACCTTCTGGGGAGTGCTCGTTGAGCTTTCTTTCGACCCTCTGGATAAGCTGCTCAAGTGTCTTAAAGTCGTCCCCAAGGAAGTAACTGGGTGTGTCGAAAACATAATCGTGGACGAATGTGAAGACCAAACAGCGGAGTCTGTCATATGTGATTGGAAATGCGAATGTGATCAGGTCCTGCTGAGCTGAGGACAGTCCTACAACGTCGACGCCGTGCTTGAGTCTCGGTGTCCAAGTATGCCTCACAAGTCCGATGATGCCGGAGCGCAGGCTTGCGAACTTTTGTACCACTTCAACGTCCAAGATTTGCTTCTCAGAGACGGGAATGAGCATCTGACGGAATGCGTCGTTCTTTTCGTGGAGGGTCTTGATCTGGCTTTGGAGTTGAGTGAATTTTTGTCGATCGGCCTCTTTCTCTCTCGCAGATTTCTGGCTCGCATCGTTGTATCGGGATTTCCAGCGGCTGAGCTCCCTGTCAGTGCCTTTCCACGCATTCTCAAGTTTTGTGTTGTTCTCTCTCAGAGAGGTGTTCTGGGATTTCATCTCAGCAATTTTGTCAATAGCAGATGTCTTGAGTCTCAGGTATTCATCATGCGCGGAACTGAGATCAGCAGTGAGACTCATGATCTTGTTATCAGCGTCCTTCTTCTGTCTCTGAAGTGTCTCCTTGTCCTTTCGCAGTGCATTCATGACCATCTGGACTTCGTCTGCATTCATCTGTTGTGATGGCTGCTGGTTTCCACGCGCAATCGGAAGCAGACCAATGATGTTCGAGATCTACAACAATATCCTTTTGGTCAGCATTGCGGCCTTCGTGCTCTATAGAATCAAGGTAATGCACTTACAAGCCCAGACTTCTGTGAGATCGCTTCCGTTGCTTGAGAGGAACGACCATGTTGCATGTTTTGCATGGCTTTCTCTTGCTCCGTCTCCGAAAGGTCCACAAGGATCCCCTCCCGAGCGGTGTTGGAGGCACCATAAGCTTGACGAGTGCCGTGATCATTGTCATTAACGCAAGTGTTGTCTGAACGGATGTTCATGTCGTGATCTGTGTTCTCTTCCATCGTGTCGTGCATGGTACCGTGACGCTAGTCGTTTGGTGATGGCAATATCGTGTCGAACGGTCAGAAGGAGATGTAAAGGTTGTCGGCGGAAACTTTGTCTTGCACTCCACAGTCTGTGTTCCCGTGAGTGTTGGAAGGACAGTTGAATTATTGGACAACTTGAAAAGCCTAGAAGGTGCTGCCAGAGAGGCCACCACCTGAGAGCTACGCTGGAGGGGTCAGAGCTCCAAATAAACAATGAAAGCTTGAGACAGCAACTTTGTTTCCTCCCACTACAGCCAAGTGGAAAGCCCCACTTTTCGTCCGATTAACTACAACTCCGTTCAGCCAGAAAACCCCAGATCATACAGCTCCACATTGGCTGCTTCTGTTTCTCGCAACTTCGAATTTGGCTGACTTCTTCACACAACTCTGCGCACTTCAACCTGCTGTGGAGCTTTTCGACGATACTCCAACCCGCCCACAGAAGACCGTCAAGATGTCAGTTCCCGTCACCGACGTGGCGACCGACCGCCTCGTCATCTCCCTCGACTTTGGAACCACGCACTCTGGAGTCGCGTATGCCTTCAACATCCCCAACAAGGAGGCAGATGTTGTCCCCATCCTCGATTGGCCCGGTAAGCTTAATCTTCCTTTGGTTCCTGGTCCTATAGCCTCTTTCTTTCTCAGAGAAGGAAACTAGTCATGGTACGGATGGTTAGCACGATGGGACCTCATCACAAGGGACCTGATTCTAAGAAGAATCGTCCTCCACGAATTGCCCCCAGGGGTGGGGTGGGAGGCTCCCACAGAGAACCATCCTACAGGTGGATATCCCACTGGACACGATACTACAGGTTATTGTCTGGCTGGAGGTTATCCCACTGGAGAACACACCATGGGAGGCTATCCCACTGGGAGGGTTTTGGACAAACTAACCAACACTTCTGCAAAAGGCCTCGAAGGCTACCGACAGCCCAAGGTACCTACCTTGATCATGTACGACGAGAACAACCCTTCAAAGTTCAAGTGGGGAGGTCAAGTCAACTGGCGCGATCCTGCCGTACACGGAGTCAAGCTGCTCCTGGACCCTACCCAAGAGAAACCCGAGTATCTACCCGCCGACAGCTTCAAGGGAGATTGCGACAACCTTCCGAAGGAACCTGTCGATGTGGCGGCCGACTTCATCGGCGCCATCTACAAACATGCTCTCTCCGTTGTGGAGTCCTCCGGTGTTCGGGCTTACTTCCACATGTGTGAGAAGCAGTTCGTTCTGAGCGTGCCTGCGGTTTGGTCGGACAAGGCCAAAGACCTGACTTTGAAGGTAAGATCTCTACGCTATTCTTGGGCAATGATGTATACCAAAGCTGACTGGGGTCGTACTGTAGGCCGCCAAGAAGGCTGGAATCCATCCCGTCACCCTGATCAAGGAGCCCGAGGCCGCCGCCCTTTACACGCTGAAGTCTCACGACCACTCCATCATGGCGGGTGACTCTTTCGTGCTGTGCGATGCTGGTGGTGGCACCGCTGACCTCATCAGCTATGAGGTCAAGAGCATCCAGCCTCTACAGCTGGCTGAGCTGGTTCCAGGTGACGGTCTGTTACCAAACCCATGAGTATCTCCACGAGAAGAGCTAACATGCGTCCATCGTCTAGGTGGAATGGCTGGTTCCCTTTTCTTGAACAAGCATTTTGAGGAAATCGTCAAAGAGTTGGTGGGCGCGCAGCAGTTTGCATCTCTCAAGGGCAGTGTCGGTTGGTCCAAGGCCCTCAATGAGTTTGACAAGAATATCAAGACCGCGTTCATTGGCGATAAGAGAGATGTCCACTACGTCACCTTTCCCATGGCCAAACTTGAGGACAATCCTGCCAAAGGCCTTTCCGGTAACTGTTGGGAGATGACTGGGTACGCACATGTCTCAATTTCTGTCCCGTCACCGTATGGATGCTAATGATATACTTTCAGTGATGTTTTGCAGTCAATCTTTGATCCCGTTGTCAAGGACATCCTGGAGCTTGTGGAGAAGCAGGTCATGAAGGCTCGAAGCAAGCGGGCTGGCCGAAACTTGAAGGTATGACCGAACTACTTGCTCACATATCAATCCAAACATCAATCAGAGACTAATCTCGTGTGTTCAGGGAATCTTCCTAGTTGGTGGATTTGGCTCGAGTCGCTACCTGATGCAACGACTCCAAGAGGTGTATGAGCCCCAGGGCATCCAGATCATTCAGCCACATGGTTCGTGGGGCGCAATTGTCCAGTAAGGCAATGCCCATTCCAGAAAGGTATTCAGTCGCTGATCCTGCTGTAGTGGTTCCGCTCTCAGTGCAGTTTCCAACGAAGCCACCGTTGTCTCAACGCAAGCCGTCCGACACTACGGCGTTACATCTTGGTGCAAGTACAACCCTCTTCACGACCAGGGCAAAACCCCGACCTGGAGTGCGAAGGATGGCTTCTTCAGGATCAAGAAGGTAAGTACTTTACAACGAGAGTATTTATTGGGCAGCTCTGTTCAAAAACTAACAGATGATTTCACCTCTAGCTCACTTGGTACATTTACATGGGAGAGGATCTGCAGCGCGACCAGACCATCAAGTTCCCATTCCGTCGGACTTTCAAGGAGGGCTACTCGCCACTGGACCTCATTTTCACCGATACGCTGTACTACTCCACGGCCGCGGTGGCTCCCACCTATCCCGGACCGCAGATCAAACCCGGCTGTGTGGTACATGCGGACTTGAACGATATCAGCAGGGAGCACTTCTACAAGTGGACTGGTGCCGACGGAAAAACTTACCACTCTATCAAGTTCGACTTGGTCATCTGTACCAAAGCCGCCAACCTGAAGTTCTCTCTCGAGGTCAAGGGTATAGAGCTGGGCAGCGTTGAGGCAACTTACACGTGAGAGGACGCAATCTTGCATTCGTTGGACTGGACAAATGACCGATTGACAGCGATTTCTGTGCTGGGGAAATTGACGGGTTGTGAAAGAGAGACTTCACCTGTCAGGACAAGGCTGCCTGTCTTGCGACCTTAATTGGCATGAGTCTCAGCCGGAAACCGTTGCGGTAGACTCCAGGAGCATTTGAGGATGCTCCATAGTTGTTCGTGGTTATCATCAAGGAGATCAGGCAGTCAATAGACTTCAGACTTGCCTAGACTTTCCAATTCATGGGTATTTGTGTGCGCTGCGACATGTGATCGAGGACATCCAGGTGGCCCATCCCCTGTCGAGCTGAAATCCCGGCGAGATGCTTCCTCTACGCAAGACCTCTGTGGCCAAAGTCCCAAGTGCATGTTTTGACTTTATTTCACCCAGATAGTGCGGTCCACACTCGCATGTGGCCACATGCTTTGCCCCAGACTGGCTGTATCGATTCCAGAGGTACTACACAGCCATTGGGCTTTTCCCTTGGCGTCAATATTCTCGAGAGATACGTATATACCGTGGACAAAGTATCAAACGAACTGAAAAACTCATCCATACAATTTATGAACCACCTAATACTATTATTAAGTCCCAGTTATGCGATGGTGCGTAGCATCCCAAGAGTCATAGGACCCGAGAGGTGACGATGGTCTGTCGTCTTCGAACTGAACATTAACCTCCTCGGTCACAAGGACCATCCCATCAGTGAGATTCTGTACGCTTTCACTCTGGCCGTCATCACCCTTCTTTGCCCGTGTGGAGCTGTAGCGCCTATTGTCTGTGGCATAGCATGCAGCGTGGTTTGGGGTTGCCGTGTGCAGCTTGAGGCTGCTGCCTTGTGTATTAGTATGGGAGCGTGTCTGGCTCGGTTCTTGATCCAGCGCTGATGCCTCAAATCCCATGCTTCTTGCCCCGGTGACGGCTGTCAACTTGTACGGGGCGTCGATCTCCGCTGAAAAGTTCCCGGATAGGCTGTCGAACACATTTTTCATGGTTGGAATGCAGGCTGTGATGACAGCAAGGTTGTAAGATATCTGGAGCCACACAGTCGGGGAGACGGCCATCCAAGTGAAGTCGCTGTCTTCGTACAGGAACTCGGTTTTCATGAGGCTGGGAATGGTGGTAATAGGGCATCTGAGAATCGACGAACAATACATATTAGCTTCCGTTGAATTACCACTCCCGCATCCCCGGTGCAGTTGTCCGACGGCTGTAGAGCGCTGTCTGCTTACAGTGCTCGAGAAGTGAACAAGAATATGACTGTGGCCTTCTTCTTGATATCTGACTTGATGTTCCAGACCATACCCACAGAAAGAGCACACAATTGTGTATCGGTAATTATATTGCCTATTCCGTTGAACAAATAGACGGAAGTAGCAGCCGGGCATGCCGAGGGGCTCTCGGCCCGCCAAGGTGAAGGGAGGGTACACCGAAATGCAGTCGCTATGATGCCAGAAAACGAAGTGGCCAAGATGGTGCCGAGAACAAGACGAGTAGCTATGCGAAGTCTTCCGTAATTGTTGATTTGCCTGATAAGCAGACACGTGGAAATCTTAGTGCATGCCAAAACAGCAGTTCCAAGAAAGGATGCAGAATACAGCAGCTAAAAACAATTTTAGCAATAACCTAAATGAGGCCGGGACTGTTGTCACGCACCTTGCTGACGGAGCCCGCCTCACTGACATCCACGAGATGCTTGCCAAGGCCTCGATCTACCGCGAGGACAATGCAGGCTGTCTGGAGGAGCATGAAAATCGCACCACAGAACAAAATGTAGTCAAAATGATGGAGAGAGCTCCCTTTTCTCAGACGGACTATGTGTTTTGCGACTAGGGCCGTCACCATCAGCAGACAGAACACCACTGTGGTAACCATGACGAGCGCCCTATGGTCATTCTCGTTGTGAGAAAGGAATGGGGCAGACGTGGTCATGTTCTCAACCACGCCGGGCTGGGAACAGCGGCCGTCAGGCTCAGGGGGGTGGATGGTAGGAGAGGATAGCTGTTGTGTAGAGCTATATCGTAATCACATCCGGAACCGTGGATGCATGTCGTTGAAGTTCAGGCCCCCGTGGAAGCCGTGAGGTGACGTTGCTGATTTGCCAGATTTGCAATATTTCAGCAAAGTAGGTAGGCACCTGGGCACTGTTCAAACGATTGCAAGCTGTGGCGGCAGCAAAGCCTGAAATGGAGGAGGCATGTTGGTAATTTTACGATGCAACACAAGGAGTCATGCTGGGCGTGGCCAGGGAGGTCAATATGGATTAGCAAGAGAAATTGGGGTGTCCCTGTTGGAATTTGAAAGGAAGGGTGGCTGGCCGGGCATTTTACACGGCGGGCGCGGCGATGCAAGGGTCACCTGCGCCGCGCCTCGAACGTGCCGCAAAACCGACGTGCCCGCGGCCATGATAGAGCCACCTTTCCATTTGTCAGTTCGATCAACACGTATCCGATCTAATTTTCAATCAATGGCTACTTGGGCTGTTGATGGTCTCATCCCACAGGACGAAGCTTCCAATGATGGAAAATTTATCGCCGTGTACCAGCCCACAAGTGCCCCTGTCTCAATCTAGAATGCCATTGGGATTCGAATTATGTGATCTGTTACTTTTTGCCTGACACGGGCCCGCTTGTTCATGCTTTCCTACCTTCTCTACAAGGCTTTCGGGGACTCCTCAAGAAACTACGACTTGAACTTTCTGCGTAACTTGGGATTCAGAAACATTGCCGAAGAAAATAGGCGACTGGCATCTCACATGCCGTCAATAAGATACAAATTCATGGATCAGTGCTTTGTATGTAAAACACCAAGATTTGGATTGAGGTTGACCGGCAGTGGGGCATGTTGACTCACCGGTCCGACTTGCGAGGGAGTGGAGATACACTAGGATGGCGTTCCGTCGCTCCCCGGGGAAGACACTCCCTGCTGCTGGTAGAGCGCATACCCAGTTTTAGAGACGCCTGGACATACAAACCCACAGATTTCAAACCCTGAGACTGTTTAGGACACGGATGACAATTGCATGGTAGTTGTCTACGCCATTCACTGCGGAATCTTAATTCGAGGTGAGACGTTCAAAGTCAAGTTAAGTCACTTGCTAGCCATCTCACTGCCTCATTTCCGGAATGTGCGAGGATGGTGGATTAAGTGATCTTTGGCTACACATCAACTTAGTCTTTGCTGGTACAAATCTATGCAACAGCCCACCGATGTCTAGAGCATGGTACACATGAAATCTGCCTAGCAGTCACCAGGCTGAAGTGCTGTGTTTAATGTTGGACATGAAGACTGAGATTTTGTTAGATCCAGGAAGCCACCATATGAGGCCCCAAACCATGCTCGGGGGTGCGGGTGCATACATTTTACCTGTAGCTAAAGATTTTGTAGAAGGTTTATTCAATTTCAGGCTGAGAAACTATGGCCCGGATAGCTATACCGGTTACTGCTCCCACGCGATGCCTTCAGTGATGCTCTGAAAGCAGGAAGGCAAAGTCACTTCATAAGGTAAATTACTCATCAGATCGGAGGACCAAAGCTTCGAATAATTGGAGCACTTCTCCTACACGTAATTTGTTCCTGTATTATCTGAGTTGTGATGAAAACAGGCCGGACGTGTATTTCCGACCATCTCAAATCTCAACAGCGACTCACAAATGAAATACAAAGGTAACAGAGTGGACCTTGGATCCGTAAACAATGACACATTCTGAGTTGGTTGCAGTCGCCTGGGTAGCACTTGAGTGAACCGTGACCTGATAGGGCTGTCAAGCAGCCTGTTGGCTCGAGGGGTGCATGGGCAGAGGTCCAACATCCATTGCAAATGGCCACTTTCAAGTGATCGATCCACTTTTCCGCATACCACGTTTAGAGACCGGTGAGGTCCTGCATCGCGATTGCCAGACGGTCCAGACGCGTACTGTGCCTCTTGGACAACGTTTTTGATCCCTCATAGAGTCCACTGATCTGATGACTTAGCAGCTTACATATGGATAGGCAGCACACATTAAGGCGCTGGTAGGACATAGGTCGATTTGATACGACTTACTTCGCAATACCCACGGCACGACGTTGCATGTACCCACCTGCAGGAAAGATGGAGATACCGCTGCGGAGAACAGACAACCCTTCGATGGCACCGTAGATCAGGCGAACTCGGGGGCCATATCCGAGGCACGCCACCCGACCCACTGGGACATTCGCAACCGGCCCAGGCCCGTCCTGCCGGCCATGCAAGAAATTCTACCATGTTTACATGGGTCTGCTGCATGTGCTCGAGGCGGGACACCCACATCCTTTGTGGCACTTCAT
This sequence comes from Diaporthe nobilis, assembly GCA_023078575.1. Lineage (NCBI taxonomy): Eukaryota > Fungi > Ascomycota > Sordariomycetes > Diaporthales > Diaporthaceae > Diaporthe > Diaporthe nobilis. Next base: position 1,136,693 of record JAKZJT010000013.1, on the reverse strand, counting down.
GAACCATTCTCTGTTTCCCGACATTGTCTACCTGCATTCCTTCCGCATCACTCGCGTTGCTTGTCGTTATCGTCCCAGTGCCCAGCCTTCGGAGTTAATCTCATTTCGAGATCGCCAGAATGGAAGAGAAAGACAAACACGACGTTTCGTCAGTAAACGTCTCGGAACAAAATGACGCCGTCGCTCGGGACGATGCGAAGAGAGGGGCAGTCACGCTGGAGGAGCAGACTCGGACCAGACGGCTGTTCAGCACGCCACAACTCTTCGCGTTCTCTCTGGTATACCTAGGGACATGGTACTCCATTGCTACGTAAGGCTACCGCCCTTATGCTCATCCAGAGCGGTCCAACTGATGACCTTTTGACAGAAACATGTACTTTGCCCTCAACAACGGCGGGCCAGCGGCATGGTTCTGGAGCTACATCATCGTATTAGCTGGTGTTCTCTGCCAAGCGGCGACGTTCGGCGAGATGGCGTCTATTCAGCCCATCGCAGGAGCCCAGTACTACTGGACGTGGAACTTCTCCCCTCCCGGCTGCAAGCGTTTCCTCACTTGGATGCAAGGGTGGATGACCTGGACCGGTAGGTGCAGATTCCCACGGACCGCACTGCATCTTGCATAGACTGACCTGATGCTCGTCTTGTGACCCAGGCTACGTGGCTCTTCTCGCTAGTTGTCTGAATGGCAACACGCTGGTCCTGGAGGGCATGATCCAGCTTACCCATCCTGCCTACGAGCCGGGAGGTTGGCACACGACGCTGATCATATTCGCCACCATGGCGTTCTGCTCCGGGGTTAACCTGTTCGCGTTCCGGCTTGTCCCCTGGTTCGAGCTACTGGCCGGCATCCTGAACGTTTGCCTACTGTTTATATTCCTTGTTGTCCTCTGGGTGATGTCGCCCCGCAACAGCACGGATGTCTTCTTTGAGAGCAATGTTTCGTCCGGCTGGGATAACTATTTCGTGGCGGCCAACCTGGGTGCGCTCTCGAGTATCTTCCTATTTTGCTGTGAGTGGAGCTTCTCTCCACGGCGACCTTGCTTGAGTCGATCAAGAGCAATAGCTAATCATTCCAACGCTTGCAGCCTTCGAGAGTGTGATACATATGGGCGAAGAGACCCGTAATGCCAAGCGTGCCGTGCCGACAGCCATGTTCTGGGCTATCTTTACGAATGGCCTACTGGGTCTCATCATGATTATCACATTCGCGGTATGCCCACCTCTCGATCTGCCTATCTTGACCACATGTGCTCATACGCCCGGCAACAGATTTGCATGCCCTCCGTCGATGTTCTTCTCAACTCATCCAGCCCACTCGTCACCATTCTTCTCAACACCACAGGATCTGCCAAGGCGACCACCGCCATGACATCAGGCCTGGTGGTTTTGGGCATTTCAGGCAACATGGGTGTCGTCTCCTCCGTGTCCCGACTCACCTGGGCGTGGGCCCGAGACGGCGGTAAGTTGATCTCCCTTGTTGATCTTCTATTCTTACCAGCTGATACAAAGTCAGGACTGCCACAATACTTCGGCATCGTTGACGGCAAGAGCCGCGTTCCCGCCCGCGCCATCATAATGACCTCGATCATTGTGCTCCTGCTCTCGCTCCTAAACATCGGCAGCAGTTCGTACATCGCCCTCAACGCCATCGTGTCGCTCTCCTCGCTGGCGATATACATGAGCTACGCCATCGTGCTCGCCTGTGTGCTCTATGCCCGCCTGACGAATGGACTCGAACTCGGCCAGTGGAATCTGGGCAGAGCTGGCACGGCGGTGAACATGTTTGGGCTTGTTTACACCGTGTACGCGATGATCTGGCTGCCTTTCCCCACCGATCTCCCCGCAACGGCATCGAACATGAACTACTGTGGGCCCGTGTTTGGGGTGGTCCTCGTTGCGGCCATCACGCTTTGGTTCATTAGAGCACAGCGAGGGTGGGATGGGCCTAACCGGGCTGTGGTCGATTTTGTACTCAAGAATGAGTCGTGATATCCGTCGAGGGCAAATATGGACGTCTATTTGGGAAGCTCAACATGTGGTACTTACAATGTTTAGAATTCAAGAAATGATTGAATCAAGTATCAGTCGTGCGCTGGATGTCCAAAACACCAATCTGCAAGTGCCAGTGTCCTATCCGAATGAGTAGACTGATACCATCGTCCAAGGTCTCTCCGAGCACTCAACCTTGGGATACAGCCATGCAGTTTGTGCTCACCAATCAGGGAGGGTTCATCCATATGCTATTTCCATCTCTGCTGCAAACGACCAAAATACCCTGCACTCGTTTCCAGAAGGCAGTGCTGGGTGGACCGAGGTATGCAGCAGCTCGAGCTTACATGCCTGCCACGACCCACAGATATTGAGCTTTCGGCGTGAGCTGCCAAGCAGAAATGCCAGACTGACAGACGGCAGGCCGACGAATGAGCTGATCGGACGAACCGGCTCGGCGCGCCGTGGTGATCCTTTGGACGATCGTTTCGGCCGTTATGTGGGCCAGGGCCCATCGTCCCGGTGAATCAGCCCTTCGGCCAGCTGTAAAAGGCAAAATCCGTAAGCTTGCTCTCGTCACTTCGGCGCGTCACCTTGGGAGCGAAATTCTACAGTACACTTTGTGATCATGCGGAAAGCAACCTTGGTCGCACGGCCCGCCAGATCTCGACTGCGTTGTAGCTCGATCGTAATAGGTGGTGACTCCATTTGCCTTTTGTGGCTTGCCGACCCCTCATGGCGCCGAAACCTTCCAAGACAGAGTGAGGACTTGATCATATGAACTGCTCAGAGACCTCGTCTTCCTGGCTTGTGTGTATATAAATCCATCGCAGTCCAGCATGTCCAAGGAGGTAGTAGGCATTCCATGGGCTCATCAAACTCTTCTTTGAACACTCATTACAAATTCAATAGAAACGTGCCGGGCCTTCGCAAGATGACAGTAGTTGCAGCTAATGGGCCTGCATCCGCCGCGGTCGCCAGAGCCGCTACTATCAGCGATGTGAAAGAAGGCATGGACCAGCTGAACGCTGCAGTACAGAGGTTTTCCGCCGGCGAAGACGACGCTGGGGACGCAGTGGACGAGGCCCAGCGCCAGCAGATCATCGAGGCCGCGCAGAAGGTCTTGAACGCCGTCAAGAGGCCTGACGATGTCTGGGTTGACTGTAAGCAACTTCGAAACCCTATTCAATCTCCCCCAAGCCTACTACACACTCGCGAGGCGTCTTTGTGGGTACATACGATACCTGACTCACACTTTCGAAGCAAACATGGACATCGCTCGCATCGCTGCTTCCCAGCTCTTATACAAGTGGGGAGCCTTTGAAGCCATTCCGGTCGAGGGCAGTATTTCGTATCAGGACCTGGCAGTTGCGACCAAATCGGAGGAGGTACTTCTGAGTTAGTACAGGACGATGCGTTGATTCTCATGGCGGTGATGCTAAATGCATACTCAATGTAGGACGCGTCGGCGGAGTGCTTGTGTCTCAGGGCTTTTTGAAGCAGACGGGGCAAGATAACATCATGCACACACAAAAGTCGCTCGGGTACAGGAGCGAAAACGCAGGCAGCCACGTCTTCAACATGAGGTGAGATCTCTTCCGCTGCGTGGGGCCGGAGGGTGTGCAACACAAAGTGCGCCATCTGCTAACCGGGGGCCGCAGCTGGACAAACGCCTTCGTCCCGTACGCCAAGATGCCCGAGTACTTCGAGCAGTACGGGCGCAAGGAGCCGCAGACGACCAACCACGTGCCGATGAGCTTCGCGTACGGCAGGCCCGGCCTGTCCTTCTACGAGCTGCTGGCCGAGGACGAGGCGTGGGTGGGCAGCTTCCTCAAGGGCATGGCGCACGTCGAGTCGCGGATGCCCGTGACGGCTGGGATCTACGACTTCTCGTGGCTGGCGGCCGAGGCGAGGGCGCACCCCGACTCGGGCAGGGCTGTGCTGGTCGACGTCGGCGGGGGGAAAGGCGGGGCCATCAGGGCTATCCACAGGGAATTTCCGGCGCTGCCCATCCACCGGTTCGTCCTCGAGGACAGGCCCGAGACGCTCGAGGCTGGGCTGGCGCTGGTGGGCGAGGGCGAGTCTGATGATGAGCTCGCGGGTGTCCGGAGGGTGGCGCTGGACTTCCACAAGGATCAGCCCGTCAAAGGTGCGTTGTTGTGGGGACACTGCTTACGCCTCTTGGGCTGCTGCTGGAAATTCGACTAATTTGGTTGGGACCCAGGGGCTTACACGTACTGGATGCGCCGCTGCTTCCACAACTACTCTGACGACGTGTCCAGGAACATGCTGCACATCATTGTGGATGCCATGGCTGACGATAGCAGGCTCCTCATCCAGGAGGACGTGCTCGACAACCCGCCGCATCAGTGGGCAGCCTATCTTGACTTCATGATGCTGGGCCTTGGCGGGAAGCAGCGCACCCTGAGGAATTGGGAGCAACTTCTCGGGTCTGTCGGTCTCCGGGTTGCGAGTGTGACGAGAGGTGAGGGGCCGTGGAAGTCGTTGTCGGTTATCGAAGCCGTCAGGAATTGAGAAGCGCTGTCAGATCTGTCTAGCTTACCTTTTTTTCTTCGTCACCCGGGTGCCTACCTAGGTAGGTAGTTTGGGGCCTCTCTCTTTTTTTTGTGAGGTCATCGCATCCAGTCACTGGTTTCAACACATGCATCGAGCCGCCTCGGTGCAGTGCAGGCTACCGCTGAATTTCAAGGCATCACAGTTTCACAACCATTGCTGAAGGTGCAGTTCACGGGTCTGACCAAGCTTAATCTCACCACAGTGAGGTGTTTGTTGGCAAGCTGGCTTGCGCTGGGGGCCGGTGCGTTTGAGAGCCAGTGCGGCCAATTTCCTGGGCCAGCAATGTCCGCCCCTGGGGAGCTTGCCGTCGAATCAACCTGCCAAGCTCAGCCCCTGACTCGGCGGCTTCCTTTTCGCCAAGACCGGAAGATAGCAGGCAGAGGCCAGGCAGGGGAGGGGATGCCGGTACTACCGTGATGCCCTCTCCGATCTGCTTACTGACAGATCTTTTACTCCACCGAGATTAGGGCGTGTTTGAGAAGCATGCGCGCGGCGTCAAAAAAAAAGGATGCAGCGAGCCTAAAAAGCCGCTGACCCCTGAGCGTGTAAACAAGAATAAGGCCGTGCATATGTCGTGTAACAGGGGGCCTGACAGGACTCAAAAGGGAAGATCCGCGTCAAACGAAACATTGCTTGGCTTCCGCCAGCATGCAGGAGGGGGGCTCGTCGGGCGGCTTTTCAGCTGGTTTAAGGTTCCAATCAAGCTTGCCACCACTAATTTCCTTTTCGGCCCATGTCGTAGCCCTTGTGGGCCCCGGATGGGGCCCGGACGGGGTCAAATCGCCCAAGGCGACGTAAACAAGGGCGGCAAAAGCCTGGACACTGGCGCCTGTGTTCCACCATGTGCCTGGCGTACCTGCATGCCTAGTCTGGCGTATTTAAGAAATCCTCCGCCCACGCCTCCAGCCCGCCTGGTGCGAGAGAAGGTCACGGCTAAGTCCTCATTCATTCCTTTTTACCTTCTTTTGAGAAACGCTTGCGTTCGGCCTGTGGCCACGGTTCTTCGCGCAGTACATACAGTCACTCATTCAGCAGACCGCATACACAAAGAAACAAATAAAAGGCCCACCAAAAATTCCCATCACAGGACACTCAAGCAAACATGGTCTCACGTTCATTCATCGCGGCGCTTGCCCTTCTGGGCGGTGTCGAGGCACACACTCGCATGGTCGAGATTTTCCGCAACGGAGAGGGACAGGGCGAGGCAGCAGGCATCCGCATGGACTTGAACGGCGACACCACGACGGCACCCATCACCGATGTCACTTCCACCGACATGGCCTGCGGAAGGAACGGAGAGACGTCTGTCGGCCGGACAGTCAAGCTCACGGCTGGCGACGGCATCGTCATGAACCACCGCTCCTGGGCCGACGGCGCCCAGCCCGGCGTCATCGACGCCAACCACAAGGGATCCACCGCCGTCTACCTGAAGAAGGTCGCCGACGCTGGCGCCACGGACCCCTGGGCCAACTCGGCGTCCGGGGAGGGCTGGTTCAAGATCTCATGGAACGGCCTCGACACGGCGACCAGCAAGTGGGGAGTCGACGTGATGATCGAGAACGGCGGGTACACGGGGGCCATCCTCCCCTCCGACCTGAGCGAGGGTTACTACCTGGTCCGCGACGAGGTCCTCGGCCTGCAGAACCGCGACGGCGGCAACATCGTGCCCCAGTTCTTCGTCGGCTGCGCCCAGGCCTACATCTCAGGCGGCACCGGCGGCGAGACGCCCAAGACCGTCTCCATCCCGGGCCACGTCGAGGCCTCCAGCGCGTCCCTCACCTACGACATCTACCAGACCCCGTGGGGCGAGTTCCCCGAGTTCGGCCCGGAGGTCTACTCGAGCATCGTGTCCACCTCGGCCCTCAAGCTGAGCCAGCTGAGCGCCGACACCACCAACGTGGTCGGCACCTGCCCCTCCGACACGGTCCTGACCGTCGGCAACAAGTGCTTCACCGAGCTCCCCTCGTGGTCCGACGACACGGCCGGCGCGCTGCCCAAGTGCTGGGCCGCCAGCGCCGCCTGCTGGGAGAAGAACACGGACTGCTGGGACGGCGTCGAGCCCGTCATCAACGGCAACGACAAGAGCAGGGGCTGCTCCCTGTGGGAGGCAAAGTGCAACGCTCTCGACGCCTGGTGCGAGGCCGGCAACACCAGCGGCCCTCCGGACGCCGGCAAGGTCATCTCCGAGCCTCTGGACCTCAGTGGCCTGTAAGGTTGGGCGGATTTTCCGTTGGTCTGACACACATCAAAAAGCATTTCTACTTCTTTACTCCTCTTGCTTCTCTAGGGGAGGACCTATTTATAACGCCGTATGACTTAGCCTTGACAGCTTAGCTGGAAATCATCCTTCTTTTTGGGGACTTTTGCTCTTCAAAAATTGGGCTTGCCCCACAATGGGGATATCGATTGATCACACTTGCATTTCGTATCCGAACATCGTGATACGCCATCTGTAAAGTTGACTCGCACATTGTAGACATCGCCGCATCATGAGACGGTGACTGCAGCACTGTAAATGTCACAGGCCGCGAAAATGAGATGACTTGAGGCAAGTGTTGATGGACACGAGCGCATCAGGCCCGCCGTTCTGTCAGCCTCTGTGCGGTTGGTATGCTTTTGAAGTACAGTAGTTCGCCTCAATGGCGGTGGCGAAGGCGCTTTGTTGTCACGCTGATAAGACGACCACTGCATTAGCTACGCCATTTGCTCAAGAGTCTGCATTTGGTCTAGCAGGTGCATCTGTGGCAAGTAAGACTACGGCTGTGAACGCGCTTGCGCATGCATGCGCACCAAACACTCAGCCCATCTGCAGGCAGACTCACCGGGGATTTTCGAAGAACACAGCCACAGACACGCTGGCATTGTTGTCTATATATCAAGCATTCCAGATGCTGTATATGAACAATCCTTCTCAACTTACCATGATACTACATACCGTTAAACTCGAGTGTTATCACCACGTTTAGTAGACCACTCAATACCAACTTGTAATTATTTCTGTGTCAAGTCATGGACGCCGTCCCGAAAACGAGACCAGAGCGAAAAACCTGGTCTGGGGCTCAGAAGCCCCGGGGGAATTCTCTCAGCGCTGACTCCCCGAGAGCAATCACCAGAGTAATACTGACACTTTCCCCCTTGCGCCACCATCCCCAGAGCTGCCAGGACCATTTGACTGATCTAAATACCCTCAGCGCTCTATTGAAGCATTCCATAACGCTCGCTCTCGACTTTCTACCGGGTCATCTGGGTCGTACAATTCCTCACGGGTGTCGAGTTTGACTCCCTCAGCTCGAACAACAAGTAGAAAGTCGGCATCGAAATTCATCAATCCCGACACGAAGAGAAGCACAGAGAAAGACGCTCTTGAAAGAACCAACCTGTATGATGCCATATCAAATAATGACAGCACCGATGTTATAACCGACGGTGGGGAAGCTTTGAGAGCGGAACATTGGCTGCGTCATCAGACCCTTGAGAATGTCCAGTCAATACAGCCCGGGGCAACAGCCAGTGCAGCCGAAGCTGAAGTGTTCAAAGTGGGCAAAGATGATGAAGATGTTTCATCGAGCGATGCCTCTGATATAAGTTCAAATCAATCGCGAACAGCAACCCAACTAAAGAACACAGAACATCAACCCGACCTCAGACAACGACTCAAAGCCGCTTGCATACGCAACGTGGGCGGGAAGTCCTTCATCCCAGTCGATAGACTCTACAACTTGATTACTCGAGAAAGTGTCACCGAAGAGCTCCAACGTGTCGCTCAACGCACTGGCACCCCCGTACCTTTCATTCGCTCCATACATCAGATCGCCAACGTTGTGTGCCCTGCTCATGGCGACAGCACGATACACACCCGGGGGAAAGGCAATGCACTCAAATCTGCATCTATGCGGAAGATATTCGGAATCTTGGTATCGATGGACATGTCCACTAGCATCGAAGTCTTCCTGGACAACGATGTCTCTGATGTGGACCTGCCGCTTAGAATCACAAGACACGAAAGCACCACCCAGATCACCTCGTCGGCAGGCTTGGAAATGAAAGCATTAGGTGGTCGCTCGGCTGAATACAATGAATCGACTTCCAACTTGGTGGAGAAATTCATCGACCGCCAGTGGGCATTCGTTGCACCAATCTTTGCACCCAGATCGAGCGGAGCCCGTGATGGCATCCCACACTACAAACTATCTCAGGAAAGTATCCTCCCATGGATGAATGAGGAACAGCCTGGAACGGCCTTGATCCATGAGGGTGGCTTTAGTAAGGTGTCGAGGATACATATACATCCATCGCATCACATTTTCATGGACGACACCCAGGTATGTGCATATGGCACACCCAACCGTCATCATTTTGCCTGAATTAATTGAATGTTGTAGAACTATCGGCCAACATACTTCGCCATAAAAAGCATACAGCCCGATGCAGGGAATCCTGGGACCGTGGAGGCTTTTGAGAGAGAAGTATCAGTACTAAAGCACCTCTCTCCCCTGCAGGATTCCCATGTCGTCAAGCTTCTAGCCTCGTTCGAACACAGAGACCGTTATCACATGATATTTACCTGGGCTGATGGCGGTACTTTGCGTGATCTGTGGAGCAACTATAAGCAACGGCCCCAGCTCACCAAGGGTCTCGTAGTGTCAATCATGAAGCAACTCGTGGGTTTGGCCGAAGCTCTCGAAATGCTACATGGGTATGGGCGGGACACGGATGGTGGTAAGATATATGGAAAGCATGGGGATATTAAACCGGAGAATATCCTTTGGTTCAAACCACTTGACAATGGCAATGCGGAACACATTGGGAATGATTTGGGTACCCTGAAAATTTCTGACTTTGGCTTGTCGGAGCTCAGCAAGTCAGTCGATGCAACGAGCGTCAAAGCCTGGACACCTACATACAGGCCTCCCGAAGCAGATCTTGTCGGCAAGGCTTCTCAGGCGTCCGACATGTGGGCACTTGGTTGTGTCTTAATCGAGTTCTTGGTGTGGATGACTGCTGGCTGGGACGGCGTCGATGAAAAGTTTCCGTCCGCTCGGACTATGATTCTCGACCCCCATGACGCGCAAAGTGAACAATCCCTCGACGATAGCTTTTTCACCCTAGAAAAAGGTATTCCGGTGGTGAAATCAACGGTCTCAGATGTAGGTAACCCGCATGACAATCCTGCAGCATGAAATACTGAATGAAGAAAAGATACTGACAAGATGCTAGTGGATAAAACTCCTCAGTGAAGACCAGAACAGCACCCCATGGGGGCGGGATCTCCTCGCCGTGATAACCGCATCACTTTTAGTAGTGAACCCACAGGCACGTATGAGCGCCGCACAGTTAGCGGAGACCTTGAAGCAAATGCAAGATTGGGGGAGGTCACACCCTGGATACTTCACGCCCGGTGCAGCTGACGATGAAAGAATTGTCGTCTTCTCAAATTTTATGGGACATGACGGGTCGGAGTTCAGTGTGACAGCTGGACGGTCACATATTTGGAAGGTAATAACAGGCACTGAGGAAAACTTAGCGGCCTTGGAGAATGCAGCCGACCTGCCGCCTATCACAGTACAGATGACGGGGATGAGGCAAGTTCTGTGCTCCCAGAAAGACCACAAACTATCAATGCTGGATAGGTTGCGAGTAGCAGTTGAAGGTTATCTTGACGAGGTGGTTGACTGGTGGCCACTGGGTCCACTGGAACGCCTGCAAAAAGAACAAGACACAAAGCTGCGATGGGAAGTAAGCACAAAATAGACCCTCTCCACCCGACGATTCTATATCGCTGACACTATCTTTCAGTACGGTGGCGAAGACATGTCAATTATTCTGAATCAGTCGGAAACTGAGGAGTTCCGTGCCAACCAGAATCAGGCGCAGGGGGAGAGCCACCCTATGAATATCCTGCCAATAGCACAACCGAGATCGTACCAATCGAACGATACTCAGGCTCCGTCGAAGATCATGGCTAGAAAGCCATTTTGGAAGCTGTGGATTCAGCACATCAGTCATCTATCAAATGCCGGCAAGCCAAATCCACCGGGACCTGGTAACTCCACTGGCACCACTCAGATGGAGGCATACCTTTGCGCCGACAGGTGCTGGACAACGATTAAAGACACAAGGATGCGTACTGTGACAGCCGTTGACAATATGCAAAGCGATTTTGACTTCTTCTCTGAGGCACGAAAGCTCCTAAGCCAGGCCGAGGGAAACTGGCTGCAGCGGAAACTCTCATGGCGGTCGTATACCAGCGTCGCATTCTCGAGGTTCCACTTCCTTTTCGATCACAGCGACGTGGTCGAAGTAGACAACAACCCGCCGCTCAGAAACAAAAAGCTTCTTCAGGGATACCAATACACACCGATTCTGGACATGGGGATTGATATACAACTGCGTATCTGTGCCACGATACTGCTCAGGGGCGTCGCAAACCCAGAGCTCGGCCGGGGTAGGAGGCAACTGCTCGACAGCATGCCGAAGTTGCTCGCGCCGCCGGGGCTGAACAAGAAGCAGTTTTCTGGCGGCTGGGGCTTCTACGCCAGACAGGGGCTCTGCATGAGGAAGACGATGGGGTGGATCGGAGCCGCGCTTGCGTTCGGGATTGCCTTTGTCCCGTACTGGCTTTGTGCTATTGACGAGCTTGATGTGCAGACTGCACTGGCTCCGGCCTCTTTTTTGGCCACACTTCTGGGGGTAGGTCTAGCTATGCTGGCTATCGCGCAAACTCGGTGAAGAGAGCAATGGCAGCTAGGCAGTGGATACTTGCGGGAACAAGACTATTAGCTTGGCCGGGCGGCCACTTTCACTGTTGAAGACGGACAAGCTGCCAAGGATTCGACCACGTTGTGGACGGTGCAGAAATAAATGTATCCCCGCTCGCGAGCTATGTCGTTGCAATTACCAAGCCAAATGCGCTGCGCTGAGACTCATCGTTTCCTATCAAAATTAAGGTCGCCGGATTTCAGAACGCCATGTAAGTGCTGTGACCCTACTCCTGATCCTTGTTCTTGATCTCGTACTCCAAGAACTGAAATGCATAATTGTCGTTGCCACCATAAGGCGTGGCGTCCTGGACCACGGTGTCCATCAACTTGAACCCCATGCGCTTGTAGATCCGCCAACCCCCGACCATTCCCAGGACGAAGATGTCCATATTCATCTCTCTGGCCTTCTCGATTCCATGCTTCAGAAGAGCCGTCCCCACGCCCTTTCCTTGGTTCTCAGGGTGCACTGCGAAGAAGTCGAGCACTATCAATCGGAGAATCATTAGCATGATATAAGTTTTATGGAGATTTGGATGACAGGCAAAAAATAAAGAGAGCAAATGAAATGCTTATCTTACTGAGATACTCCTTTCTCGCCAAGTACTCAATCTTCCTCCTCGTGATGGGCGCATCAAGGTCATCGCTCTCGTCATCCGGGTCCCAAACCGCCGCATCTGCCACCTCCTCGATCTTCGCCCTCTCCTCGGGCGTAACATCCGGGGTCTGACCTTCCGGCCAGGTGGGGCTGCCGTCCTTTTTGAGGTTGTATCCGGGTGGTAGCTTCCAGCGGGCGTAGCCGAGGAACTTGCCCGTCTCCGGGTCGACGGCCTTGAAGTGGCGGAGGAGCGCCCGGTCCTTGAGGAGGTTCCGGGGCGAGCGGGCGGTGCACGCCTCGATGACGCGGGGCAGGGTCGAGTGCTTCCAGACTATGCGCCAGTTCTGGTCCTCCCAGAAGGACGACATGTTGTTGCGGGCTACGTCTGCGGCATCCTGGACTGTGCAGCCTTGGATGACGTAGTCAGGCATGGCGATGCTGGATTGAGAGGGTGATCTGCAATGGGATATTGGAGCAGCTCAGAACTTTCCAGGGTGGAATTTGTGGTCGCTGGGTTTTATCGTCCTTGGTCGGTTTGTGAATGGCCTAGACGCCATGAATTAAAATTGCAGGCAATTACGAATTGATGTTATATACTTCACACGCCAGGAGTGAAGTCAAAAGGATCAATTTTCACGGAGCGGTCAGGAAAAGAAAAACTGCAGCCTGATGGCGCCTCGAAGACGTTGATCCTGCTGTGCCATGTCTTATCCGCGAAACAAAACTTGTGCAGGGGTGGTGATTGGGCTACTCCCCCACGGGGTGCAATTTTGTGACCCCATGACCCTGGACTCTCTAGCAGGAGTTGCGCCGTAAGCCGACTGCTGTGGACAGGTGTTAATTTCCGGTCTCACGTCTGACAAAGCTAGACATTTGATAATTATTCAGGCATCCAGTTTGTGCATCTCTGGCACAAGGGGCTCTGTATAGATCTCTTGCTAAATTTGTGCCGGTGAGGGTAAGCCGGGTCAATTATGTCGGGACTTGTTGTCCCTCTTAACCGAAGCCAATCCATTTCCACAATTTCTTGAGCATTAATCGCACACACTTACTGCTGCCTTGGCGATGACTGAATTTGGTATGAACAGGTTGTATTTGCTGATTTTATTACTTTGAATGCTCAGTTTTGGTGCTCGGACTGTCATGAATGCAACAAAATTTCTTTGCTTTCCCTCTCCACAACGGGCCTATGCAACCCGAGACCCGACAAACTCGAGGTAAAATTGGCGCCCAAATCAAGCGACCTGTTCACCCTAGCACCACCGTTGGCTTGCTGGCCCGCAGCCATGACGGTTGTCGTTGTCGGCTTCTCCTCCTGGAGCGGATCGATATGCGACAACATGTATCTCTGGTCAAGGTGTGGCTTCTGGTTGGAGGGAACAACCTCAAGCGCGTACACGTCGCTGTCCTCCCAGTTGTTGTTGATAGTAGTGAAGTCGCGCGTCTCGCGCGTGACGTCGACTTCCCGGGTCACCAGGATCCTGCCTAGGTTCTCCGTAATCACGGGCCAGAATACTGGCAGTGATGCACATATCGTCGCCAAGTTCACCTCGAGGACTGACAACACGGCTGGCACGCACGCGTACCACGATGGATCCAGGGTGGGGAAGGTGGCCGCCCGATTATTCACCACGGAAACGAGCCGGCAGATGGAACAAACGTTGACGCTGTCATTTTGTTAGAACCGCTGCGTCGGGGTAGGGCACACATTATGGGGCTAGTTACTCACATTGCTCCGAGCACGAAGAGGCCGCAAAGCGCCCACCGTGTTTTGGTTTGGATCCCCTTCTCCATGTAAAGAGGAATGGGAATCGTGAAGATGATGAGATCGAGCGCGACATTGGTTGCGGCGTGAGTCAGGTAGGTCGCCACAAAAGTGTCCACCTCGTGCGACCCAAACCCATATCGTGTGACTTGGGAGTCCGGAATGTTCCAGTCCCAGTACGCCTTGATGGGCAGGCATGGCACCCATGACATGAAGGTGAAAGCAAACCCCCACGAGCAGACAACGATTATCGTGATGACTGTGACTACCCGTACTCTCGTCCCCTTGCCGAAGAGCCGTAGATACTGGAACAAAAGGGCGAGTTTGATGAAGGTGCTGCACATGGGATATGTGCCATTCGCGATGTAAAAGGTTCGAATGAACTCTCGCATGCCATCGAGGCCGAGCAAGAGGAAGTGTTGACCCAAGCCACGCTCGCACGCTAGATATAAACCCACGGCCTGGCCTATATTGCACAGCACGGCCAGCACGACGAAAACATCATCCCAACCAGGTATGCGAGTGACGAAGAGACGGATCCAGAGTCGCCAGATAGCACAGAGTGTCGAGAGGGCCAGAAATGAAAATATCATGCCATAGACGGCTGGCTTTCGATTCAGTGTGGGCTCCGGCTCGCTCAAATTATCAGCCTCGCCAAGAAGATCAAATACCGACGACATCACTGTGGTGGTGAAAAGACACCATGGAGACCGAAATATCAGAGACTGGGCCTGCTCGGGAGGTGCCGAGGAGGTCTCTGGTAATATGAGAAATTCTCCGCGAAAAGAAGGAAGGGCCCAAAGTGGCAGGAGGATTGGCGCCCCTGCAAACTGCTGGGGGATGGGCGAGATTAATTTAACAATCCTTGGGACAAGAGTCGGGAATAGGAAACGAGGTCGACAGCCGGAGATTTAAAAGCAAGGAAAGCGTGCATTGCATGCAGGCAAAGAGGAGGATCTGCAGGTTTTAAGAGCTGCCACTCTCCGTTGAGAACCGAAAGCCACCTGCGCATGCGCGCTGGTACCAGTCACACACAGTCAGTCGATGGCACTCGTCCACACGCACGCCAACGCCACCAGGAGCACATGCCACTCAACCATAGACCGGTCTAAGCAAGGAAAGAGGATTAGCCGGCACTCGCGCAACGAAATGCCCAGTCTGGGAATGGAATAGCGGCCGTTCTCTCGCCCCTCCCCTCGCTCGTGAACTCTCAGCTGCCGCTCGGGGCAAGGGTTCCTTTCCCCCCTCTGCCTTAGCCGTTTCGCTCGTGCATGTCGAGCACCCCGGCTGACAAGCAGCGAGGTAGCAGTGCAGCCCTCGACTGAAACAGGACCTGTGGGCGCCGGTCCAGCAGTCTGGGCTATGTCACTATGTGGGTAGCGCGGGGGGACGTGGGTCGCCCCAGCAAATGGATCGTCGCGGCCTAGGCTCCAAACAAACCTAAAGGCGACGTCGTCCGGGCCGGGGGCCTGCAACTGCAAAAGCTGGCTTATACTTCAGCTGCGACTCTGCACGTCTGGACCGTTGCAGGCACCTCTGACAATGGAAGCATATGTGCTTCTCCTATCGAAGCTTCCATTTTACCCGGGTTGATTAAGCTTCAGACTAGGGGCCCTATGCAGTTGCAACTTTGCCAACGTTGCATCCACCGACGATTTCAGAGCTGTCCGGCGTCTTGATGGCGGCCATATTGTCTGCATATGGAACCTGATTGCTACCAAGCGAACAGACTAACAAACACATCCAGTCCAGCAAAAAGGGAGGGGGCCAAGGCACACGGCAAAATGCCACAAACACGATAAGTCGTCATGACCAGCAATCGAAGGAACTGCCCCGTCGAGTTTAGGTGGCACGCTATCGGCCTGCCACCCCAACTCGTGCACACTACCCAGGTAGGCGCATGCTTGCCTGTCAAAGCGCGCGCGCCCGGCTGTCAATCCTGCCTATGGTTCGGCCTCGCGGACGGAGCGGTTTGGGCGACGGCGCGGAGATCGGACGGCAGTGCCTGTGCACAAACGATTCGATGAACGTACGGGAGAAACCGAAGAAAACCTGCATCTGCCACTGAGGCTTGACTTGACGTCTGGGCGAACCGGTCGGTCGCGGGCGATCTCGATCTTGGTCTGGCCATAACAATGAACTCGAGCGACGCCATCGATTGCTAGCGAACTAGTCCAGAACCCAGAGGGCCTTTTGTTAACGTGAGATGCGATTCATGTATTTCTTCTTTTCTCGCGATGCACTGTCATGGTCGTTGGTTGCATCTGCAAACATTGCAGTCTACGAGGTAGAAACTAGGCCGCCGGAACAGCATCAGCAGGCCTAGAAGAAGCTGCATTTCCGTGTGTATTCGACCCACTGCCGACTTTGGGCGTTCCCTGATTTGCATTTTGTAACCCGGATTGCTGGGAAACTTCTGTAACGGTCATTAGGGGTTTCTAAGGCTGCAGCTTGGTTGCATCCATCACATGCCTAGTACACAGTAGGCGGTGCCATACGGGTTACCGGTCGCACCGAAGCCACACTTTTCTTGGCAGTCGGTCTGATCTGCACGGCACTCGCCGTGGGTACGACCTTTTCGTCTTGTCTGCAGCTTTGTAATTGACGGCCGCCGGTACTGCTAGCTAAACTGAGCACACCGATGATGAAGCGGGGAGTGGTCATACATGCTGCATGACGACCTGGATTCTTGACGGTTGGAGAGGGCCGAAGTCACGTCGAAAGGTGATGCATTCGTCCCCGTGACTAAATTTCCAACATAGAAGGCTACATTTCTATTTTGGTAAAATGCGTTGCTATGTGGCTTCCGCGTATTTCGGGTGTGATGTTGCATTTTCCTCCAGCATAATTCTCACCGCTGGTCAGTCTATCTCGCCAAAGCAGCGACTCACCATGTTGCTTGAGAAGGAGTAACAAAAAGGGTCATGAGAATAGCCATGGTTCGGATCAAAGGGTCCGCAGATAACATGTTCCTTATCTTGCTTGGACTGCCTGTGCTCCTGGCTAGACCTGACGGCATCTCCAAGCTAGTGAACGTGCAGCGGCCCGGGTGGTCTCCATGGCTTTGCGCCTAAGGAGAGCAGCTAACATAGCAACACGCCACGATACGATTTGCATCCTTTTTTGAGAAGCTCTCGTGGCTCGCACCTTTTCCCATGTTACGGCTATGGGGTGCGCGAGCTGGCGCAAGAGTCACCACTGGCAGTAGTCTGCTCGAGCTCGTGTCGGGCCAGCATCTTCCACGCGCGTTAACCCCAGGTGCCTTACGATCAATCCATAGAGATACAGCTTGAAGATGACCAATTACGTTGTATCACGGCTATGAATCTGAAGCCCAATAAAAACACGGACAAATGTTAACTGGCCCGAGCGTTGTAAATAAGTTAGTCTTGAATCACGACATTCCTGTTTCAGCTCGCACATTGCCAGCCAGCGCCCGCGCAATGGATTTTTGTTGTGTCAAAATACGATAGATCGCAAAGTCCTTCCAATCCTCCCGTAAATCTGGGGTAAAGGATCATGTTTTAATCTTAATTATCGGACAATTTCGGGAGCCGCCGCAATTAGTAAGGAGAAGACCCGGGAGGATGCATCATGAGTCAAATGGCACAATGCACCGGCCTCACTAGCAGTGAGTCACTCGAAGGCACATAAGTATTCATAGCCTCGAAACTCGACAGTCCGGGGACGAGTCTCAATAGGCATTTCAATACCTAATTGGTCTTTTACTTTTCTCTTCTCCCTACATTTTCAGGATCAAAATGGGCTCAGCGGTCGAAAGCGCGACTTTCAGCAGACACCAGCTGTCGAAATACTTCGACCATATCCAGCTGCCTCAGAAGTATCGACAGGATGATGTGCCTCGCGACCTATCGCTTCTGACAGCACTGCATATCCACCAAATTGCTGCGGTCCCATACGAGAATTTGTCTCTGCATTACTCCCAACACAAAACTGTCGATCTAAACCCTCAGACCCTGTTCACCAAATTTGTTGAAAATGGGCGCAACCGCGGTGGGTATTGCATGGAAGGGTCCCTCTTCTTCATGCACGTCCTTCGAAGCCTTGGTTACGAAGCATACCCAACCGGAGTGAGGATCCGGCTGCGGGAGGATGGGATACCAAAGGGCGATTACGTTGGCATGACGCATATGGCCCTGATTGTTGAGCTGGACGGGGAGGAGTGCGACAAGTACGTTTGCGACGTCGCTTTCGGCGGGGATGGGCCGACTGCGCCGATGCCGCTGAAGGTTGGACCGATTACCAAGAACCTCGGGTCACAGGAAGTCCGCTTCGCACGTGAGCGTGTCCCGGGCTCAAAGAGGCAGGAGTTCTGGGTCTACCAGTACCGGAACTCAGCTGCCAAGCCCTGGAACTCGTTCTATGTTTTCAACGACACGGAGTTCCTCGAGGTTGATTTCAATGTGGTCAACTATTTCACCAGCCAGGCGGGCACCTTCCAGAATTTCACCATCATGATTGTCAAGTTCTTGCTGGGTCAAGACGAAAAGACCGGAGAGGGTAAGATCGTTGGCAAGGTCATGCTGGTCAACGGCGTTGTGAAGAGGAACACGGGTGGCAAGACGGAGGTTGTCCAAGTGTGCTCTACGGAGGCTGAACGGATTAGCGCACTCAAAACTTGGTTTGGGATCAGCTTAACGGATGAAGAAGTTTCCGGAATCAAGGGCTCTGTGACGGAGCTAAAAGACGTGGAAGTCATAGTTGCTTGAAGTTCGCCCTAATGCAAGGGGAAGAAGGACGGCATATAGAACTAGAATATAGGTGGCCAGAATACAATTGGGGTATATATATATAGACCGCGTGGGAGAATAAGTCTGACCACCCAAAAGGCCTTGCAGTCTGCCTGCAGTCATACGCGCACCGCCACTATGCAGGTTCCCAAGTGGTGAAACACCCCCCAAGAGCGAGATGCAGCCACAGGCAAAGCTCCACCAATCCGGGCCCATCTGACAGCAAACTACCGAAATCTGCGGAAAGGTTCCCCGACTGCTTTCCCTCTGCCGTCAAACTTGACACCTTCTTCTCTCAACAGACTTCGCTTCTCGGAAGCATGCTGTCCACCCTCACCCCACTCACCGCCAAATCCGCCTATTGTGCCGTCACTCGCGAGGACTCGATGACACGGCACCACGGGGGCGAAGGGGTTGTTTCGCATCGCGCTGCCGACTGCCCTTGCGGATGACTTGTGTGACGTCGAGCTGATGTGATCCGCCAGTGCCTGGTAGGTTGTGTAGCGGCCAGGCGGGACTTGGGTGAGGAGGGCCAGGACACGTTTCCGGAAGGGAGTGAGGTCGGACGAAGAGTTGATAAGCTCGATAACCTCGGACGAAGCAGCATCAGCCGTCTTGATCTCGTCCTTTTTGTCTCTTGCCTTCACTGACTCTGCTCCGGCAACTGGCTGGAAGTATGAGGAGACTTTGCGACTTGTTTTCTTATTGGGGCGCTGCACGTCCTCAACATCGAGAGCACTCTTCCTCTTCTTCTGTGAAGCTGCGGTCTCTGTCTTTGTCTTGCTCTTCTTGCCCCGTAGTGAAAGACTTCTCTCATCTAGCGCTACAAGATCCTCTTCGCCTCTTGATAACTTCTGACCTAGCGCAATAGCTGAGTCCAATTGCTCCTGGCTCATATTCTTGTATGCTGGGCTTTTCAAAACCTGGTTCCACGGTCTATCCTTGCCTATGGCATTGTCAAGGATGATGCGCGCGAAACAGTGGTCCAGCTGAACCGGCCACTTCGGCTGTGCGGCATCTTTGGCCTTCGCGAGGGCCGGCAACTGGGTGCGGTAGAGATGGTTCCATTGCTCGCGCAGATCCTCTAGTGATGACATGGCTCGCCGGCTAGACCAGAGTCGACAATAAGATGAGAACATCAATGAGCAAGGGTCGAGCACGAGGTAGATGAGTTTCCAATTCTAAGAGTGAGAGCGAGATGCACAGAGTGATTGGTGAACCGAAATACAGCCAAGGTGTATGTGAGATCAAATGAACCGGAATTTGGGTTCAGTAGCGCAGGCCAGTTGCAATCCAGATAGAGTGATGCTGTCATTAAGTCTTAGCGGTGGCTTTGACATTCCAGGGTACCCCTTGTAATGTGGCTAGATCTTTCGGAGACTTTTGAAGCACAAATATCCATGCGAAATATTGGACAGGATTGAGAGGCGTGGGTTTCATTTCACTGGTAGATTTAATGAACCATGTCGATAATTGCAGCCGTCAATCATGCTTATATTGCAGTGCCGTACAGAGCACCTCTCGCTGTTTTGAGGAAACGATTCGTACTTGTTACAGGTCCCGAACCAAGAGGCCCATAACATCTCCGAGCAGAGCGCATCGGTATCCACGACCAAAACTTTTGGTTATCTCACTGCCCGTGGTGGATGCTTTGCAAGATGTTGAGTGACTATGGAATACAAGTGTTAGTTGTCGTATTGAGAGCTTAATGATTTTATAGGTCAATGTGGGCAAGAGGTGGATACTGATCGAATTGTGCCCAGTCTCCATGCAGTGCCCTTTGCTCGAGTAATCATCAGCTCTATGCGCGCTGAAGGACAGAAAGTTACTATCATTAAAAGCCCCCACTCTATGACGAAGATCGTCACACAAGATGATTTCATAGATATATTCAATGCAAGCAATTGGTTTTTGTTACAGCCCTCTGTGTTACCCTTCGTATATGCATGTCAGATCGGGGGCCAGACCATAGCTCAGCTCGGCTTGGTGCCTCTGGTGCTGAGCGTCCCACAAGCCACGCTGGACTTACTAGGCTGAGTCCTGTATCTACACATTTAATGGCTTTGAATCTCCTGCGAGATCTGACATCGGACAAAAGACACCGTTCATGACAGTCTAGTAATTATATATCAGCCAATACTTTAGGCCCATCAGATCACGATGCCTAGCGACACCACGCCGTTGGAAGGGCAGAGTTTGATGGAAACCTCAACAGTGTCAGTGGAAGACTCAGACTGTCGATTCAAGGGCAAAGATGACGAAAACTTTGGCTCTCCCCGGAATGCTCGATCCCCTTCACTATTAGGGTCCTGGTGGCTGGAGAGCCTTGCCATCTTGGTATCTCTATTACTTCTTGCTGCCATCGTGGGGGTATTATATCGCTTTGATGGCAAGGAACAGCCGGACTGGCCATATTGGATCAACCTGAACACGGTAGTGGCGACCTTGTCAACGATACTAAGAGCCCAATTGCTCCTGGTCGCAGCTGAAGGTCAGTTGCCTATGCCATTCTCACCCTCAAATAATTTTAAAACGGCAATAAGCTGATCTACCGGCATAAATAGCAATCAGTCAGTACAAGTGGTATTGGTTCCATCATCCACGACGTCTGATAGATATTGTCCGCTTCGATGAAGCTTCAAGAGGGCTGATGGGTTCATTGAATCTGCTGTTTCGTCCGCGGAAATCGTGAGTGCTAATCCAGGTCCAAAGCATTCGACTAATACCATCCGCTGAATCATACTTGAAAGATATGTTGTCCTGTGCAGCGCCCTTGTCTTTGTCCTCTCCGTTGTCATAGGGCCATTCACACAGCAGACAATACGGACCTTTGCGTGTGAGCTATCTTCCCATAATGATTCGGCCTCTGCTCCAATCGCCGAATATCTCAGCTACAAAACAGACATCGGCACTTACAGGGCCGGCTCCGCGCGTGTCGCCGCCCAGGTCAGCCCGCAGATGAGCATTGCCGTACTCGAAGGGATTGTGGGGTCCTCGGACCAAGCTAAAGATATACTGGTATCCTGTCCCACTGGGAATTGCGATTTCTACGGTTCCGGCGGAGGTCCGATATCCTATTCATCTTTGGCTGTTTGCAGCTCTTGTGAGGATATCAGTGACCACATAATGGCGACACACATAGTTCAGGAGAATACCAGCGAGCACTACTGGACTTACAACTTTTCCGACATCGACCCATCTTACCTGGCCATTCGAGACGGGAGTGATACCAGTTTTATGTTCAAAGATGGTAGTTACCCATTTTTGAACATCCAAGCGCCAGAAAAGGAAGGCTTTGGCAGCAGAGCTGACTACTCACCGTCAACAAACATCACATTCATGTCATTCACTTGGGCGAACTGCTCATTGCCAGCCAGCTATTCGGACGAATTTGACTGGTATGACAAGGTCGACTGTTCGTCCCATTCGCGTTTTCCAGGATTGCAGAATAAAGTTGGCTTGGTGGCTGCCAATTGTTCTATGAATATCTGTGTCAGGAACTATGCGTCGAACATCCGCAATGGAGAATTGAAAGAAGAGACTATCTCGGTTAACAAAGACGTAGTTGCTGTTGACGACGAACTGACTGTATTCGACGCTGTGTCATACAGAATTATCAAGGATCCTTGCTTTCTGGACGGCCAAGAGTACACTACCACGAATTTCTCCCAAGCGGCCCGTTCCCCTGGTCGCAATTTCACAAGGCTCCTAGTCAACAACGAGTCAGTGGAAGTGCCACTAGAGTGTACGTTCGGCATCGACGAGGACTTCGGCTGGGGCATATTTCAGTATCTACATGATATTTTCCAGACATCGTGCAGAGTTGATGACTGGGGGCCTGATGGTGATTGGATCGTCTGTTTTGATGCATGGTGGTATAAGCCTCTGTTCAACCAAGGAAATGCCAGCCTGGAGAGCGTATCTGCCGCATTCGAGAAGCTAAGTCTGGCTATCACATCTCGCATGAGGACGACCGGCATGAACGCATACAACACGGAGTCCGGCAGGGCGGTGGGGACCGTCACGCGGTCTGCAGTCTGCATACAGGTCTACTGGCCTTGGTTGACCCTGCATATGTTTCTAGTTCTATGGACTGGACTCATATTTGCTTTCGTCTTGTATGACAGCCGGAGACTGAGGGGGGCCCAATCCATTTGGAAACACAGCAGCTTGGTGCCGTTCTTTCACCCGCTGTGGTACGAGCGACGAGACAGGAGTACAACGCGCAAACCGGCTCCCATTGAAGTGGGTGCTATGGATGCTACAGCCTCCCAAATGGTCGTACAACTCCAGCAGCTTCATGAAGGGTACGCGTTCGTCGTCGAGGAGAGATCTGCGAAATCTGTGCTCCAGTCTCCACCACCCGAGTCAACGAAAAAGCACCCGAGCATGGACACAGAGTCGCCAGACGTGCTAGCCGAACCTGACTTCGGACCAAATTTCAGCGCATCAGTTGACGAGGGCTTAGAGGAGGCTCGCTGAGACAGGCTCTTTGCATGCGTCGGTATCCGAGGAAGCACCTGGGCATATCTGAGGCTTCCTGCAGATAGTAACATTCACCATATGAGAAATTGTGTTAACTCCCAGAGTTGTTTTGATTGTGTGTACCCTAAAGTCTATCCGCCCAATCTCATTGTGTGGAGATCTGCCACCTGTGATGCCTGACAACATCTCAATCGGACGCCGCCCAGCGCTGCCCTGTCCAGCAGAGATTCAAAAGATAGTTCCCAACTCCGTCACCATGCCCCTGGCACTGGAGAACCGACTGTCGGAAGCCGAGACCCATTTACCTTCTGCCCATCTTGCCCTCCTTCTTGTCGTGGCGCTTGCCGCAGAGGACATAGCCGCCGGCCTTCTTGCCACTGCCACCGCAGGTGTGGCACAGCTCGTTGCCGCGTCCATCGCATTTGCCGGTGGTGCAGCACTTGGCCCACACGCCTCTGACGAAGGTGCAGCGGGGGCACTTCTGGCCGGAGAGCTTGGGGCAGGGGAGCGTCTCACGGTAGGATCCGGCGAAGTCGGAGGAGTCACGGCCGCACGAGCACATAACCATTTTGGCGGTTTAGGGTGGGTGAATTTGGATGAGTTGTAAAGTGTTGTGAGAGTGACTGTCGTCTATAGTACGCCGGCGTACCTGAAAATTCTAAGAAGAGTTGAAAGTGGAAAGAAAAGTAGTTGTGATGGTGAAGATGTTGATGATGATGATGAATTAAACAGCATTGAGTCTGGGAACTCGAGCTCATTTTATAGATTCAAGACGGCCGAATTTTGGAACATGATGCCTCCTCTGCTGGTCAAAATGACCCACCGTGATGCCATCACGATCCATTCCGAAGACCCGGGGAGGAGTTTGGGAACGGTGTGATGCTTCCTTCACCATGGCGTTCAGTTTCAGGGCAGGCCTACCAAGTAAGCTGACAGCCCGCAGAAGCCCATAAAGGTTTGAGGAGATGCGTGATATCCTCGTGTTGTGCCGTTGTAGAAGGCCGTGATGCTATTCGTATGGAGAGGCGGCCGACGGAGCGTGAATGATTAACAGCGGATGGGGCCCGAATCCCGGCCGGACGTCAGAATCTGACAGGGAGGCAGAGCCCATCCTCCGGCTCCGAGCGGCAGAAGCCGCCAACGCCCCTGGGCTGCGAGGATACACTTTAGCTCAATACTTAGCGTCTTACATAGTAGTGCATGTGGCTGATTACGTGTACTAAACCCTCCGGCCGGCCTGACAAGCCGGTCGCCTGCGCGCGCTGGGCAAGAAACGGGGTCTGGGGTAACGGCCGCCTGAAAGGCAGTGTTTGCGTTTCAACGACCTGGAGGGTACCACAAATAAACAGCAAAAAGTTCAGAACGTGCCATCTGTCGTCATTCCATTGCATCACGTTGAATTCTACCGTCGTAAGGATTTCAGAATTGGCCGCCTGAAGAACACATGCTTACCAGGCAACAGGGCCCGAAACATCTGGGACACATCAGCAACCCTGATGTCGACCGATTTCCTCCAGACGACCAGTAACGAGGGCGAGTCCCGAGTTCAGGCACGCTAATTCTAACACCTTGCTCCATGCTCTGCGGAGGATCGACGGAGTCTGGGGCGATGTTGGTCTAGGGACTCCAACGGGCACGTCTTTGGAGAAGACTACCCCCCTCGATGCTACTTCGCAGAGGGGCTCAGATGCTTTAGTCTGCTGACTTGCCTCTCCAAGACAAGCGGCTCTGTTGCACTACCAGCTATTATTAGGGGTGGCCTGCAGGTCTAGGCGGGATACTTTGACTCCCCGGCCACTAATGCTGCAGCTAGCAAAAGTTCCTGGACTGGCCTACGAGACGAGGAGTTCGCATCAGACCATGATGATGTCTTCTATTTGAGGATCTCGCATATGCCTTCAGGCTCTTCGGATCCTGTATTAAGAAGTGGCAGGTCGCCTGGGCTTCTCTCATGGTCTCCTGACCCTGAACTGTTTTTATCACGGTCCCTTTTGACAGCAATCCCATTTCGCCTGGGTGTTGGAGTGCCATGGATATTAAAGTCTATTTTCTGTCACCGTGGCCATGAGTTTGGCTCGCTGATTATTGTGGGCTGGCCGAGGATGCGAAGTACACCTGCCCGAGGCCAGAAAGATCGACGGGAAACCGTGATCTGCGATCAACTTGACACAGTGGAGCCATCCATTGAAGACAGCCAAATGTTTTAGGGGACAGAGGGAGGCTTATCCACATCCTCTAACATCCTTACAGCCTTCCGAAGGACCGAAAGGCCTGTCGATGCTCAGCCAATGCTATCGAATCAAAGTAGATTCCAAGAATCGTGATGCGACGAACGACGTCAGCCACACAGATGGAGTACATAAAGGAGACTGGCTGCTCAGCTGGATGGTTGACCTGCGCCTCCACACCGGCAGAGTCTTGTCGGAGTGCCATCAACAATACACTAGAGGCGTTGAGGATTGCCGACGAAGTCGCACTTGAGGCCCTGAAATGTCGACCGAAGGTCTTGTCTTTGATCCCTATTCTCTAGCGAATCAAAAATACAATGGACGCCACCACTGCTTTTGACCCCTCGGCGGTGAAGAGTCTCGATATTACCATGTTTGTGTTCTCAGCCAACACAGCTCTTCAATCTTCCGCGAGATCATGGCTTCATTAATACGGTCTCAGGCTTACCTTAACTATGTATTCTGACAGACATTTGGTTGCGTACACCAGAAAGCTCACCTATCTAAGGCAATGCGTTAGTAAGTTGAAACAGCCATTTTATTGCTACCAGGTACGGCTTCTCATTTTGTGGAAGAAGAGAGATGTGCCAGCATATCATTTACAGTCCAACACTGATGCTTCTCAGTTTCCATTCCAGCAACGACCAGCTACGAACCTGAATCACACGATCTCGGCCCCTTCTACTTGGACCTCCTGGCTTCTGCGTGCCGATCGGAGCTCGGCTTTGATGCCATTGTCGACAAGCTCGATCATCAACTTCGTCTGTTCCTCGAAAGAAAGAAATCTGGTCGGTCCATCATAGTCGACGGTCGCCGGGTCCGAAGGGTCTTCCTCGTCATTTGAGCGGAATAGCGGGCACCAAGGCACGGCGTTGACTAGGAAATAGTGAACACGCTGAGTCCTACTCAGGTAAATAGGAGGTCAATGCAGTTTGATATCAACCTGCTCATCTCCCCGGCCCTCAACGGCCTCCCCCTTCATCATACCATACACAAAGCATTCGCTCACCCATGTGAAGTCTCTGCAGCTTGTCAAGTCTCCAACCTCCCCAGCGCCGCCACTCGGCCACGTATCGAGGATCACGGGGAATCTGCAACCACCGACAATCCACAGCTGCTGTCCTGGCCGGGCATTTAGCGGTCCCAACCCGAACCTCCCACTTTCTGTTATGAATAATGCTTGATCCCGCAACATATCCACGGTCCAGTCATCCGAATATTGGTCGCCGTCGTCTGGCTCCCCCGGCACCAGTCTACCCGTGATGAGCCCGAGGAAGGCCTGCATCCAGTTTCCAGGCAGCTCAACTGCATGGCCCGTGGGAGCACCCGATTGCTGAAAGCGCGTTATGAGATCGCCCCATCGATCTGCTCCGCCCAGCAGGATCTCGTGAAACCCCTCGGCCTGGCCTTCGCCCCATGTTTGCCGCTGCTCGACAACAGCAATCTTGTCCACATACAATCCCGCCAATAGCAGTGTCTGCTCGTCTGCAAACCGAAGCCCGTCTCCTACCCCAAAGGTACCTCTATCGGCGCAGTAATCACGGCTCGTCCACCGCGTCTGATGTTCCCAGAACGCCGAGCGCCCCTGGCCGGGGATGCTGCCGGACCAGTCCACGACCCAGGAGGGCAGGTCCGCCAAGTTTGAGGGCTCGCCCCTGCGTCCTATTAAGGGGTTCAGGTCGTTGCACAGCTCGATGAGGTCCACCGTCACGCGCCTGAACAGCGTCCTCACATCGACCGTGTAGTCGCACGACGGCACGCTGGGGAGCCGCACGTCACGGCGCATCCCCAGGAGCGCGTAGATCTTGTCGCGGGGGTCAGTGGCCTGCCGGAACCGCCAACGCCAGAACAGATAGAGCGGGTGCTCGTTGATTGTGATGCGCATGCTCCGCACCCGCGCCGTCAGGTGGCCGAAGGCCCCCGAGGCGTAGAACTCGTGGGCGTACTTTTGTAAGTCGGCCGGCGGCTTGATGTGGGTGTCGTCCATCACGGCCTCGGAGGCCCGGTCCAGCAGGTCCCAGGGCAGCTTGCAGGGCCCCCAGTATATGAAGCGCCGAGGGGGCAGGATTACCTCCTGGACGGTCCAAATGCGCATCCACCATGGCCTGGTGAGGAGTGTAGCGAAGGCTTCAGCTGCCCGGCGCCGTTGGGAGACGTCGTTGAGGAACGCGGGAGTGTCATTTACGTCTCCCGCGATCCAGGCGACTGTGTCTATGGCGAGATTCGCGTCCGCCAACGAGGTCTCGCCCAGTGGACCCAGCCAGATGTTGCACCTCCTGCACTGACTGTAAATGCGACACATCATGTCCACTTGCTGCGTTTTCTCGATTGAGTCGCTCTGGTTAATACAGATGGCATCGATCCAGAGAGTTCTTTCGCAGTCGACCAGGCGAAGCTGCTCCAGCGCCCCAAAGAGGCCCCATGTGACTGACGCCGCCTTGCACTCGACCCATATCGGCGCTGTACCGACCTCGTCCTTCCAAACATAGGAGAGGGTCTCGTACGAGAGGTTTTCGTCGTCCAGGCTGACCACTCGATAGGTACAGTGGATCGGGGACTCTAGGGCACCGGGTGCCAGCACTATGAGACGGATCTGAGCTAAATCAGCATCCAGCTTGGGGTAGTGTACCGTGGAATGGTCGTCGAACAAATCAGACTCCATTATATAGTCGCACCACTCGGCAAAAGAAGTCCTCGGGTAGAAACGAGGTTACACATCTGTTGGCTTGTCGCAATATTTGAGGTGACACACGCTGTTTATGTACAAGTAGATACTTGTTGGAAACATGTAGCCTGCATCAGCTGAAATCAAGCGTATGCCGGAGATTAGTCAGATCTGACGTGCATAGGAAGATTGAATCAGCACCCCTGCAGAGGGAGGTTAATATGGCTGCCTGGAGAGCTGTAAAGAAGATACGGAGATAGATAAGTTTATCCTTGGTTCACTACCAATAAGTGTGGTCTCGTTTTTAATCTACACATATCCTTCTTAAGTAGTATGCATCCATCACTACCAATAAGCTATTTGTCATAGTGCTATTTACCACTTACCACTATCAACCTTTGGATATGTATATTACTCTCTCATAGATATAATTCCAGGGGTTATGTTGAATTTCATCCTATAACAGTAGTAATTATCATCATACCTGGTGTGTGTTGAATGCTCGTTAAAAGGAAATTGAAATGTAAGAAAAATGAAAAAGGCAAAAAGGAGAGGTGCAAGAACTAGACAAAACCCGGAGCACCGAAATTAAGCCTCTTCACAGTTTTCTTCTCCCTCGTGCTTGCGCTTAAGTCAGTTTTCCAGCTCATTTGTCTACTCTTCGCTGTCCATAGAAATGCTTCCAGCTTCAGAGTTCAGCAGCATGATTCTCAATCGTGTCAGCGAGGGATCCAGACTTTTCTCGTCGGGTAAGAATTTTCAGTCTCCCCCATGTCTAGCCGGGAGATAATCGATTGCGAAAAGTCTGCCGGAACGAGACTCGGCGTCACGAAATTGCAGACGAGGCTAAAGGCAGGTTGTGTTGAAGTGTCTGAGGCTGCTCAGGGTCTTATAATTTTACCGGCTTGGATTTAAGCTTAGCAGCAGCGTGCGGGAAGCAAGGCGAGGCTTCAAGATGACGGGGGCGCCCTGGACCTTATCGCACGTCCCGAATCATCCCGCTGTCTCCGACTTTCTATTCGTCTGTTCCTTGAACCACTAGACCTCGTCGCCTTTGTTCCACCTTCGAGTGGCGCTCTTCTTGGACTTTCAGACCTCCTCGTGGATTTGTGATCTTCTGGGATTTTCGGCACACTTGAGCTCGAACTTGACGCCGGAGCTGCTGAACTGGCAGACCCTAAAGAGCTGGGTTGAAACAGTTCGTCTTTCTGCAGCATCTCCTTAAAGAAAAAGACCAAAGTCTGCTTCTTGTTGCTCTCGAGGTCAATGCGTGAGTCCCAGTTCTTGATGAAACGTAGCCAGGCGTTTACTTGTTCCACACCTTCCACCGGGGGTTGATCGGAGCCGGCAGCTTGACTACTGTGCTTCCACCACAGCTCTGCCTTCTCCACCCATCCTCTCAAAAGCTTCTTTTCGAGTTCTCCAGGGATCTGCTCTTCGAAACAGTAGCCTCTGCTGCTATTGGTGGAGGTAGAAGACGTCTTCCCCCAGGCAAAGTGTTTATGTCCTTTGGCGCCGGCATGATCGTCCTTTGCCTGCTTCAGCTCGCGGTTGTATCCCTGCAGTGGGCCAAGATGGTACGAAAAGGTCCCTTCTGCTTCGCTTTCTTGTTGGCGCTCGCCCCTCTTCTTGTGTAGCATGTGTACTGAGAAGTGAATTTCCAAGCGACACACATGCTGGTCGTTTCCGTCCTCTTCGTGTGAGCCGTCTTGTATGGTATGCGCTGTTCCGCTTTCACTGGGCTCATTTGTCAAGACTCGATCACGTCCTCCCTGCCCATACCACAAAGTCAAAGGTCTTTTGAAAAGATAGTATGCTTTCCAAGGAAGTGTGAGTGATTCGGTTATTTCCCCTGTTGGAGTTTTGGATTCTCATTAGCCTATATTACTGATTTCTTTCCCATGACCCGGAAACTTGACGTAGGAAATGAGGGTTTAGACAAACCTTTCGTCGATGAAAAGGTCTCAAACAAACTTAGTTCATCTCTGGCTGAGGTCGCTCTGTTGATCTCCCTCGGATAACCTACGGCCGATGGAGTTGCAAATTGCAAGAGCAGGTTCTCGTCGAACTGGGCTTGACTTCCACTCCGAGTCCTGTCGATGGTCGCTTGAATGACTTGGCTAATCATCCACAGTAGTGGGAGTTGTGAGAGCCCTGAGTCTGCATTGCCACCACCAATGTCTCCATGACAACCCAGAAAGGCACACTGGCTCACAACTTGACCACGGGACTTTCTCTTCCATAGCATCGGCTTGAATTCGCTCCTCTTTTCATTCAAGGCCATGGCCAAAAAAGCGTTTTCGACCTTGCTTGGGACCTGGTCCTGCACAGACGCGATGCCTTTGTTTTTGTTCCGGAACCACTGGAAGGGATTGACCATAGCGCTCACTGGATCGAATTCCGCGAGTACTTTAATCTTGACTGAGTGCAGCAGTGCCCCGTCAACCTTTCTGTTGTTCTTCATTGGTGGCGCGAGCTTCTCTTTCAGCTGCTTGAGTTCCCCCTCCTTCCCGTCCGCCCAAAGTTGAAACAGCAAGCCAAGAAAAGGCAAAGCCACACGTCGGAGTAATCCGACTTTGCTGATAAATTCAGCCAAGCACCGAACGGTAAAGGCGCCGCGTGAGTAGCCGACTAGAATGATCTCGTCTTTATGACAACCAAAATTATAGTTCGAGGACAAGAAATAATACGCGTTGAGAATGCATGAGGTCACACCTGTTTCGCTGCTTAGACCCCAATTATCAAAGGATGAAGGATCTCAAAAGAAAGAATTCGACATACCTGCACCGGTGAGGCCAGACCAGGTCGATTCAGTCAACAGGGAAGCATACGTGCCTACGCCACCAGAGTACCATACCACCTGCATGACATGGTCCTTTATTTTCGTTCCATCCTCAAGCGTCCGGTCGAATCCATCAGGCTCCAGACGATCTACACAACGGGCAAAGCGTGCTACGTTGGTCGAGTAACGCATGCTGCTCGCCGCATTTTGCCAAGTCCCGTCGCAGCATACAAAGAGACGCTTTTTGGTCCTGGTATGCCCGTCTTCTTCTTCGCTGTTGTTGTCGTTGTCGGATTCCGGGTCCGTCGTCCATTCTTCGTCACTATCGACCTTGGGTTTCGGCGTCTTACTCTGATTCGTAGGCCCTGTCGAAGCCTTGTCTTGGACATTGTCTTGGGTATTGTCGGTTCCGGCCATGGTTGTGGGTATTTTCAGTCGCTACGCCCAAGAGTGTAGCTATGTATGTACTCAGTACATCGAAAAAGAAGTAGCACGTCCGGGTGGGACTATGCTATGGAGAGCGGCATTACCTACCCAAAAAGCACTTAGTATACTCGGTAGTCAAGCAGCGAGAAGATGTCGACATGGAGTTATGAAAATCGGCGGATAAAAGAAAGGCCCACATTTTACCAGAGAATTCCATGAGATAACGACGCTTAAATGTATCAGTTGCTGACCAGCCTCACTATGAGACAGTTTGGGAGACCGCAAGCCCATGCACTGCTTATGCAGCTCTGCCTGAAAACCCGCACTACCGGGCGTATACAAATACGACGTACGGCTCCCCTATTAAAGCTGCTTTATAACAGTTCCAACTAATAAACAGCTCAATTCTAAAAGCGATTTAAACCCATAAAACCATATATATATAATTCATTTTAAAGAATAATTTATTTAGGAAAGGTATAAAGCATATAAAGGGTATAAAGGGTATAAAGGGTATATACTACCCGCTCTACTCAGGCCTATATAATACCTTCCTTTAAAAAAAAGGAAGGCATACTTATTAAAAGAAAAAGGAAGAGAAAAATATAAAGAAAGAAATAAAAAAGAAGCTAAAGAAAAGCTTATTTATATTAAAAAAAAGTTTTAATTTAAAAAAGCTTATATATAAAAAAGAATAAGGAAATAATTCTAAATAGGCTTTTCTAAATATCAAAGTTATATACCCTTCTTATACTCCTATATCCTCTTTACTTCCTTATACCCTTCCCACCCCCTATACCTTTCTTATATAATTCCCATTTTAAGCTGCTCCTAAAATTAAGCTATTTATTATTTAGAACTATTATAAAGTAACTTTAATAAGGGAGCCATTTATAATAAGAGCTATTATGGCATGGTGAAAATACCGTGAAAATACGGTTCAGATATACCACCAACGGGCCATATTGCGCCGTCTGGCGCAGCCGAGAGGCCACTAAGAACTCACCATTGCCAAATTTCGGCGTAATGTATGCGGGGTTTATTCAGCTGTTCCCGAATACCAGCAGCTTCACACGCACCAGAGGCCATTCAGAACCCATACCCACCAATATCCGGTGTGCAAGCCTGCTTTGGGTAACACGACGTCTGCCGGTCGACCCTTTAGGCAAGTTTCATCATCCACGATCACACCTTCGGACCTAGCGGCGATAGAGTACTGATACTTTGTAGAGAAGCTGAGGTCTCAGGCAGCACATCAAATAGCACAACTTTCCTCAGGCAGCGATATCTTTGCAAGGCTCTGCGCCCAACGCTGTCCCTATTCGCATTAGGAGACCGGCCCGGCTGTCAAAAAGCACCTTTTGCGGAGACTGTGTTTCACCCCACAGCTCCTTCTTGAGTACGATTGAAAATGAGGCTCTCAATTACTGGGTCATTTGAGCTACAAGAGTTTTGAAAGAGGGATTCTCCCCCGTATGAAATCTTCTCAAATAGAAGAGAAGTTTCTTAGCTCAGTCTGCGGTCGAATTATAAGCAGACCTCTCCGTACTTCTGCTAATGCCAAAGGCATCAGCCCCACTCGGCTCGCCAACGCCACTGCACGAACTGATGAGGTGATCATGTAGATCAGGCTCTCATGCCGAATCCCCAGTTCATGTGTTACCCTGACCTCGAATCATACAACAAACTGCCTCCCTACCTCGGCCGTCTGCCGTGAGGCTCGCCCCCGCGCCCCTGAGTTCTGCGTGACGCTGGTTGGCACATATGCATTTCAAGTACTACCGCGGCGAACTATGGTCAATAGAGGCCCCAAAGGACGGCGATGAGCCAATACCCAAGAGGGAAGTGCACTGCGACCCGAAGGCCGAGACGCTTGAGTATGTCGTCTCGGAACCGACCACGTTGACCTTATCTGGAGGGATGGCAGAATTCAAGTCTCCGGATCAGCTTGTTGGCATGGCCAGCCGCTTCTTCGGCAACAAGATTGAGCAATTGATCCAGCTTCTTATGTATACTGGCAACGAGCGGGAGCGACCCTACTGGGTCGATTATATCGAACAGCGCGTATATATGTGGGTGGTTGACTTGGGCGCCCCTGATGGCCCTCTTCATCGCCTGCACGCACCCTATGGCTACCCACTAAGCCACCACACTCTATATTCCATCAGATACCATTAATTTCTTCGCATATGATGACCCAAGACCTTTTGTCTTACAAACACCAGTATTAAGCGCCTTAATCCAGTCATGTGAATATTCTTCGGAGCCGCACAACCACTCCTTGACCAAAGAGAAGATCATCTCATCTTCAATATCCCAATAGATCCCAAAGCGCACTGGGTTGCCAGCTTTGTAAATTTGGGGGTCGGCGACTGTCTCGCAAAATCCAAGCCCAATAATAGGACCACCCCCTTGCGGGATGACATCGGCCTCACGCGTACCGTTGGGCACGTCTCTAACCAGGATCGGGTTTTTGAAGAGGGTTGGATTTGTAGGAAATATGATCCAATCACCTTCTCTAACCCAGAGAGGTAGGTAAACTTTCCAGTTGGTCTTCGTCAACGCCGCATAAATCGAAAAGCTTGGGCCTTCAAAAAGATTGTCAACAAGGATGCGATAGCCGAACCCTTCGGTGCGAATTGGCTTTGGTGATGCCGTCAGTTGCAGTCCCGCAATTGTGAGAGGATCTTCTGACGATACACGGCGCGCTTCAAGGGCGCCGGATACGCCGTCGGATTTGATGCTTAGTTCTAGGTTGCGTCTTGCGACCTGGGAAACTACCCGCAAGGAAAGACCTCGTCTGTGCTCCTGGAGTCGTGAAATGGCCCACATGAAGTCCACGTAAACTTCCAAATCGGTTTTCGTGTAGTCGGGAATGACTGGAGCAACAGGATCCCAGTCTAATACTGATATGACGCCGTATATCTTATCCCTTTTATCTGCGCACTGTAAGCTGTTCGCAGTCTCCAATAGCGGCGATACTCTTCGATCAAGTGGTTTTTCAGACAGGACATGCTGAGTCACCATGAACCCTTTCTTC
The DNA here is from genome assembly GCA_023078575.1 of Diaporthe nobilis. Taxonomy (NCBI): domain Eukaryota; kingdom Fungi; phylum Ascomycota; class Sordariomycetes; order Diaporthales; family Diaporthaceae; genus Diaporthe; species Diaporthe nobilis. The sequence goes on along the minus strand of JAKZJT010000013.1, from coordinate 1,102,629 downwards.
ATCACCTCAGCGTCCTCTTCATTCCTTATCAGGCAGTGTTGCTTGGGCTCGGAGTGTGATCCCTGATTTAAAAGGCCAAGCTTGAGCTTTCGTGCTGCCACCTGCAGACCGGATGACGTTTGAGGACTCTGAATCCGATTGCCGCTGCAAAACTCATACGCTATTGTAACTAGCATGCGCACGCTGCCTTTTGTTGTATCATCCGGTCCACACAAGAAAGTTGTTTCTTTGGCATGCCGTTGCTCCTGGAGGACCCACAGGCGCTTGAAATATGGACGTTGCATGAAGTGAACAGCGGCCCACACCAATCTTCGGACGTCATGGTCTTTTTGGGTCAGATCGAAGATATCCCGGCGCCTGATTTCTGAGTTCATCCAAGCAAAGTAAAAATCCCCGAGTTTCCGGAACAGCAACCAGCTATCGTCTGCATGGTCCCCTACACATGCCAGCATATGGGCAGCATTTTTATAGATGTTATCCATTATTGAAACCTGCGTGCCCTTTTCTTTGCCGTCGTCCTGGTCGATACAGACAGCATCGATCCAATAGTAGGAGCCTTTATGGTACGAATAAGCCTGTTTCAAGACAAACTCGCAATTCGTCCTGACACTGAAAGCCTGGCCATTAACGAGGATGGTCGTGTTCGACTTTGGTTCTCCCCATGTATAGGATATTGCGTGGTAAGGTGGTACATTGTCGATCGGCCATGTTGTCATTTCACACCTGATTTTGATGGTTGTGGAGTAGTTGTTGTCAACCACTTGTAGGAGCCTAATGTACGTGGCCGTGTCGGGGAGAGGGTCATATTTGAATTTAGTCTCACCAGGAGGGATGAGTGTGACCATTGTAGATTGTTGAGTGATTGAAAGTTGGAATGGGTCGGGCTCTTAGGTCAAACACTGAGAGCTCTGTAAGATGTTGACGACGGACCGGGGGGGCGCTTATTGTGCATCAAAGATACCGTATAATGGCCGTAGAAAAGGCAACAGGCGGATACCAAGCAACATGAAAGTAATGTAACCCGAGGAGCAATGAAGCTTTGGTGTTGGACGTAGGGACAATACCTTGGAGTTCTCTGGGAATCAACGGCGTCAGCTTGAGCGGGGACTGGGAAAGAAGACAAATTGGCTATCGCCGGCATTTCAACCTCTGGTCATGGCCGAATCAGCCCGTGGCCCAATCAGCCTGTGGCTGAGCTGAAGGCCGCTCATTGGCCATTCTCCATGTCGGGTGGGTGGCACAACATAAGCGGGCCACATGGGCAAGGATAGATTGGGTGACATTTTTCAACAAGGACAGAACTTGAGCAGAGGCAATGGATGCTGACACCGACGAATCTAAATAACCAACTCAGTTGCCGCCATTTGGTCTTACCATGGGATCTCCTATATCTGGCAACGCCATGGTCGATACATCATGCGCTGACGGCTCAAGTATTGCCCAGAAAAGGTGGGGAAATTATCGTAATTCACTCACCTCGCTCTTCCCGATCCCGGACGAGACAACTGACCACGCAGACTGCGGAATCGTCTATCACAGCAGGCTTTTCGGAAGCGGCAGAGCGCCTACATAAAAGACCTGGAAAGACGCTTGGAAATCAGCGGCAATGGCGACAACGAGCAGATCGCGCGACTTGAGAAAGACAACCGCGTTTTGCGCGAACAGCTTACCACAGCTTGCAGCAAGCTGGAGCGGATCCAGATCACTCTGAGATCTCTCTCTGAATCAATGTTGAGCCACGTTTCTCATGGCTCAGCATCTGAGGTGCCAAAATCTCAAGGATCCTTACCCAGTGGTGCTTCTGACAAGGAAGATGAAGACGCCACTACCGGCAGCAGCACGGTGATGCCCACGCGAAGCCAACCTGAGGCTGCTAGCGAAACTATACCGAACGCCACATATCAATGCGACGATGAGGTCTCGAGGCTACATTCGAGCATAGATGGGGATCAACTCCTCCGTCCGATCTTCCTCGAAGATTTACCAATTGTCGAGGATCTTAGACAAGAGAAAGATTCTTCTCTCGACCTAAATCTCCAAGTTCGGCAAACTCCAGTCGATCTGGATGAGCCATACTTCCTGGGAAGCCTCCCGGAAGTCAGAAGTTTACCGGGCATTTGGACGCACGAGTACCAGATGGGACCTGCAAGCTTTCAGGCTCAGAGTCCCAGCGCGGGCAAGATAATTCAAGGCCATGCCAATTCAAACTCCTCGTTTTCAGACCATATGCAGATGATCCGGGGCTGCCTCAAGACACAATGGCGTAAAGTAACCAAGATTCGAACGGATATAGAGACACCGTAAGTCATACTCCGATCTTCCTCGTGATGTCATGAACTAAAATGGCTCAGGGACGGACTTCGCCTTTCGGCCACAGTGATGTTGTCACACTTCCACAGTCTTAACCGACCCGCGGCGCTTGACTGGTACACGGCTACTCAATATCAGGAGAACATCACTGATCTTCTCTTGTGGCAAATCAATCGATCCCGAGTGATCTACTCGAGAATGCACGCAAACTACAGGCCCTCGGCACTCCAGCTCCTCGAGGACTACCCATCTGTTATCGACTGGTGCCCATTTCCAACCATCAGAGACAAGCTCATCCTTCTACACTCTGCAAACCCGTATTTAGATCAGATCATCTGCGACATTGCCACCGCTTACGTGGCAGAGGTTGATGCGGACAAGTTTGTACTTAGCCATGCTGGCCGTGCCTATATCCGCGTTTGGGATTTGGTGTGTGCCTTTGAAGCAGACGACATCGAGGATGACCGGGCCCAGAATGATGGCCTCGACCCTAACCAACTACTTGCCCCCGAATTTTCTGACGGCCGCTTGTCATGTTCCCTCCCTGCCCCCGACGTCGAAAGTTTGTTCCAGCCTACGTACGCACGTCGAGCATTCAAATCGCTTGGACTGGATGATGGAGTTCCACGCTTCAAGCTAGACCCGAGTCTATTTATTCAGTATCCAGAACTATACGATTCTGGTGCAGACATCCTAGCCACCGGCGCTGCCATTGTACCAAAGGTACAGACGAAAATACCATGCCCGACTTTACCAAGACATGAGACCATGGCCATCTATCGGAATGTTGCAGACTGGTGTGTCAACGCTATATGCAGAGCGTCGCCTATAGAGGCATAGAAGAAGTGAGGGCAAACATCCCAACTTGGCTTGAAAGGCATAGCTGGACCAGTAGGCTAACACTTTATTCTCCGAATTCTCAAACTAGGGTGTCTCCGTATTCTCTTTTGCCTCCACCAGGCTCGAGGATCCATGACTTACAATTTCGCAAGCGGCCCATTGCTTGAGACGATTCCAAGTGAGGAGGGAGTAATGTCAGAGATACTGTTACAGCCACATAGTTGCATGCACTGCTTGAACTCATTGTACAGAATATCAAGAGTCTTGGTGACTCCTGCTTCTCCATCATACTGGCAGAATGGACCCTTGTTAGCTACTATTACTCCTCGTTCGCTCAGGCTAATGCCACTCACCGCGAGTCCCCATAGCACTGGTCGACCAATCCACACGCACTTGGCACCGAGAGCCAGAGCCTTGAAAATGTCTGTTCCACTTCGAATCCCGCCATCGATGTGGACGTCAATCCTTCCATTGGCAGCCTTGACGCATTCCTGGATGACATCGATGGTGGCCGGCGTCTGGTCGAGCTGCCTGCCTCCATGATTACTCACAAGGACACCGTTGCAGCCGTACTGGACCGCGAGCTGCACATCTTCTGCCGTCAAGACGCCCTTGATCCAAATTTGCAGCTTGGTCACACTCCGCAGCCAGGGGATCTCCCGCGCCCACGAGTGCGAGTCAGAGGCGAAAGCAGTAAACCCCTCGTGGTGATGAGTCTGGGCATGTATAGCCTCCGACGTCATTCCGAGCATGGGCAGATCCAAACCCTCCGGGATCAAAAAGTTGTTCCTGCTTTCGTTGTACCGTACACCGAGCACTGGACTGTCGGCCGTCAAGAGGATAGCAGCGCAACCAGCTTCCTCGGCGCGCCGGATAATTCGCAGCTGTGCCGAGCGATCCTGCATCGTATATAGTTGCATGACGTGCTGAAGAGGGCCGACTCCGAGCCCGGCTGCTCGCACCTCCTCGACAGAGTAGTTGGAGTAGCTCGAGACACCCATGTGGACACCTCGCTTGGCGCACGCCCGGCTCGTCGCGAGTTCTCCGTCGGGGTGTGCCATTGCCTGGATCCCGGCGGGCGATACACAAAGGGGGAATGAGATCTTTTGGCCGAATACCGTTGTTGAAGTGTCTGCTTTGGACACGTCGACAAGGACGCGGGGCCGCAGTCGATATTTCGCGTAGGCCGTCGTATTCTCCGTCACGGTGACTTGGTCTGCAGAGCCAGCTTCATAAAACTCTGCCCGTGACAGAAACCGTCAGCATACAATTTGGGCTCGCCCGGGCATGCTCAACCTCACCTCTAGCTTTAACAGGAAGCTTCTCCGCCGCTGCCGCTTTGATGTCGTCCAGGTTGAGGATCAACCTCTGGTTGGTTTTGAAGATCATTCTCAATGTATGGCTGTGAGCTTTCGGGAATGCGTGAGGTACGCTAGGTAGATCTTGAGGAGTTTGATCTATTCCCGCGCTGTTGCATGAATTCTGGCGATGTTGTACTTCAATTTATCTTGGAAATCGTAGTGTACTACTGAGCGCATTTCTTGTGGTGACATCCGAATGGAGAATAGTGTAGATAAGAGCCACCGGCAATGACTGGCCAATTCTTACGTGGCCGTCGGTAGAGTCGCAATGACTAAGGATTGTTGACTAACACGAACCCCACCAGAGAGACCAGAAAACCTCCTTACAAATAAAGTTTGCATCAGATATTAGAGACAAAAATACAGGGTACTACCTCCCGAATCTATGGCAGGACTTTCCGTCCGTATATCGCTTCTTCGTTTGGATTTTATCTTGTCACAATGTCAGCTAAGGCAGTTTTCTCTCCCGACGCGCCTAAACCGCCGCCGTTCTTGTCTCAGGCTCTCACCCTTGGCAATCTGGTATTCTGTTCCGGACAGGTCGCAACAGACCCTAAAACAGGTTCCCTCATTCAAGGGTCTATTACTGATAGAACGGTTCGTGACCAGCTCTATCCCTAAATTGCGACGCTCATTCGATCATCGATATTCAGAAGCGAATTATGCTCAACTTGAGCGCCGTGCTCGAAGCAGCAGGCTCAAGTCCTGATAACATTCTCAAAGTCAACATTTACCTCACCAACCTGAAAGACTTCCCTGAGGTGAACGATGCCTACATTGCCTTCTTTCCAGGAGTGAAGCCGGCAAGTACCTCTTGAATCAGAGTAGATGGGATCTCGAACTCTAATCGTCGTGGTTGCAGGCAAGGACTTGCGTTGGAGTCGCTGAACTTCCTTTGGGTACTGATATCGAAATCGAGTGCACTGCGACTAGGCGGCCGTCTGCAAATAGCCATTTGTAATTGGAGACAAATAGGTAGCACAGTGATTCTATGACCGTTTAAGGGAAAGCCGTATGAAGCACGCTTACTGCGCAACAGCAGAATCATGACCAGTTCAAAACTCAAATTGCTTGTTCATGTCAAGTGGAGTGCTGTGAAATTTGGGAAGGTAAAAGCATCTCATTTAAGCACGGCGGACACGTGGGCATAAGGAGACATTCTACGCATTTTACATTCTTCGATAGCCAAAGTCAAACCATAGCTATGTACTTTGTGTTCCGAGCTCGGATAATGTAGGAGTCGGAGCACATGGTCTTTTTTGAACATTTCGGGGTGAGAGCCTTGAGCCTTGCTTAATCGCTCAATGCAAAGTCATTTGGTTTGGTAGAAGGAAGGAGGATTGCATGGAAAATAGGATTTACGCCGTCCCGTGGCGCGCACCCAGTTTGTACGACCTGATCCGCGCCCTACCACTGGCTGCCCCGCCGCACGGCTGCAGGCGCAGAAGCTTGCGCGGGCCTGTTTCCCACCTGCTGGGGCCACGGGCCGAAGAGATTACAGCTTTCAGAGCTGTTCAGTGTTGTGTAACATCAAGTTCTCTTCGTTTCTCTTGAGCCCAATGAAAATAGCGAGTGCATCGTCGGCCCGCACGCCATTCCTTGGGCAAACGCCATGTACTACGTAGAAAGAGAAGTATGGACTCGCTGTGGCTTTTCCATCTCAGGCAAGAGCTATTTGCTCTGTTAGTCCCAAATCCAGTGTCCGATGGCTCAAAGTTTGGTCCGTGGCTTTTCAGATCCTGAGCCCAGGAGCGCTTGATGCCTGAATCAGACGACCGCCAGTCATGGTTTCCACTCACTCAGCTTGTTTAGGTCCCCGGTTACGGGGGTTTAAAGCAACGAATATCCAAAAAGTTAGATACCCATTACCCCCACCCCGCAGTCTTTCCCTTACACCTAACAACCCCACCTATATACCACTTTTATTATAGCTCCCTATAACTATTTACCTATTTATAATTAAACCTTTAATTAACCTTACCCTTAATTATATATAATTTAACTTAATTATAACCTTTTATATATTATTATAATTATAAATTTATAATCTTTATTATATTTATTTATCTTTTAAGTAAGTTTATTTATAAATATAATTATTTCTTAATAATATTAGGTAATAAGAATACTTAGGATAGAAAGATAAGCTTAGGTGAATTTATTACCTAGGTTATTAATTAGCTTTGCATTTATAATTATAAAGATATATATATATTTTTTAATTAAACCTAGGTAAGTAGAAATATATTCCTTAATATCTTATCCCTGCTTATTATAACTTTTCCTTATTTATTATATCTTAATATTATTTATAATAATCTAACCTTATTTATAATATTTTAGTTAATCTTAATATTACTTATAATATCTTAGCTTTATTTATTATATTCTGGCCTTATTTATAATATCTTAATATATTTTAATATTGCTTGTAATATCTTAGCTTTATTTATTGTATTTTAACCTTATTTATAATATCTTAGCTTTATTTATTATATCTTAGCTTTATTAATTATTATTTATTATTATTTATTATAAAATATTAATATTATTTATAAAAAATTAAATATTTTATTTATTTTAAGGTTTATTATTAAAAGGGTTTTATGAAGATTCCTATTATTATTTTTAAGTATATTTATTATATTTATATATTAGCGCTATATATTTTTAATATTTATAAGGAAAATAAGGGTTATAAGTAATATAGTAAAGTTATAAGTAAGGGACCTTATTATATATATATTACCCTTATTAAAGGATAAATTAATAAAGCTTACTTAAATTACTTCTACTTTAATTATAGTATTAATTACTTTTATTAAAAAAATAAATATAATATTAAAATATATTAAAATATAAAGAATTAATAAAAATAAAGGCGAAGTGAAAAGCTTAATATAATAACCTTATAAAATAGGGTGAGTTTATAAGTTTTAAGGAGGAATATATAAAGTTTATAATAATTAAGGATTTAAAGAAATAGTGTAATAAAATTAATTATAAGATTTTAAATTATAAATTTAAAGTAAATTTTTAATAAAAAAAATATAAGGTTAGAGAGTATAATATAAGAATTTAGGGGATTAATTATTAATATTTATAAAGGTAGAAATATTATAGAAGTTTTATAATAATTTTTAAAGAAGTATAAAATATATTAGGTAGTTATAATATTTAATAGAATTAATTAAAATTTAAGAAGATATAGAAATTTAGAATAATATTAATAATAATAATATTAAGATAAAAAGCTATAAGTATAAATATAAGTATAAATATAAGGTAAAAGGTAGAAGAAGATGAAATATTAAGATATTATTTAGTATTTAGTGTTAATATTAAAATATAAGTGTTTAAATATAAATATAATTATTTAAATATTAATTTTGGTTTTCGCTATATAGTAATTATATTTATATATAAGATGTTAGGATTACTTAGATTTTATAATAATAATTATAATAATAATAAAAAGAATTAAATAAATAATTATTATATAAAAAATATATTTATATTTCTTTATATTTAATATAAATATAAATATAAGATTTAAAGATTATTTATATTTTTTAAATTCTTTTATTAAATTAAAATAATAATAATTATTTTAATAAAATAAAATATAATATAAATTATAAATAATTATAATTAAATTTATTATAAATAGCTTTAAATAATAATTATTTAATTTATATTTATAGTTTAATATTATATTAAAAGTTATTAATTTATATTAAAAATTTTAATATTAAATTATATTTTTATATTAATATTATTAATAAATTATTAAATTATTATAAAATTATTTAAAAATAATTATTTAATTTATTAAATTTCTTTAAAAATATTTATTTAATAAAATAATTTAATTTAATATATATAATTATTATTTAATAAAATAAATATATTTTATTATTTTAAATTATTATAAATAAAATAAATTAATAAATATAATATAAATAATTATAAAAATAAATATTAAATATAATAAATAAATTAATTTTAAAATAAAGATAATTTTAAATAATAATTTAAATTTAATATTATTTAAAATAATTAATATATTTATTATTATTAATATAATTTATAAAGGGAAAAGAATAATCCTATTAGGTTTTTATAGGAAAGAGCTTATTAAGTTACTTTTATATTTAAAAAGCCTTATTAATTAAGCTTTTTTAAACCCCTTTAAATATATATACCTTAAGGCCTTTTTTTTTTAATTATAATAATTATTATTTATTAAAAAAAATATTTAAATATCTTTATTTAAATTTTAAATTAAAAATAAAGAATTCTTTAAATTATATAAAATTAAAAATAAACTTAATTTCTATTCTTTAATTATTAAGTTATAAATAGCCTTATAAAAGTTATTATATTATATATAATAAAAGAATATTAATTATTAAAAAATAAAAATTTAAAATAAAATAAAATAAGATAATAAAAGTTAATATAAATTAACTTCTTAATAACTTTTTAATAAAAAAAATAAATAACTTAATATATTTTATACTTAAAAGTTATAAATAATATAATTTATTAAAAAAATAACTTAATTAATTAAAAAAAAAAGGGCTATAAATAGCCTTATATTTTAAAAAAAAATATAAATTATTAAAAAATAAAGATTAATAATATAATAAAAATAAAATAAATAAAATAAGATAATATTAAAAGGTAATTAATTTTCTTAATAATTTATTTAAATAAAAAAATAAATAATCTTTAAAATTTTTATAATTAAAAATTAAAAATAATAATTATTATTAAAAAACTATTTTATATAACTAAATTATATAAAATAATTAAATTAAAATTAAGTTAAATAAAAATAAATAAAAAAATATTAATTTATTTTTTTTAATTAAATTTAAAAGTTAAAAAAATAAAATAAAATAAAATAAGAAATATTTAAAAAAAGGATCTTAAAAATTTAAAAAATAAAAAGCTTTTTATTTTATATATATTTATATTTTATTTATTCTTTAATAAAAAAAATAATAATAATTATAATTATTAATTAATATAATTTATAAAAAGAAAAGAATAATTTTATTAAATTTTTATAAGAAAAGGCTTATTAAGCTATTTTTATATTTAAAAAGCTTTATTAATTAAGCTTTTTTAAACCCCTTTAAATATATATATCTTAAGGCCCTTCCTTTTTAATTATAATAATTATATTTAATAATTATAAAATTAATTTTAAAAATATTAAATATTTTATAAATATTAAAATAAAAATTATAAATAAAATAATAAATATTAAAAGCTTAAAGAAATTAATTAAATTTTTTAAAAAATATAAAATAATTAAAAATAAAATATAATTATAAAAATATAATTATAAATTTTTAATAAATTTTATAATTTAAAATTAAAAGTTTTTTTAAAATTTAATAATAAAATTATTATATAAATTAAATAAATAAATTAAATTATAATCTTTTAAATAAAAATATAATATTATTAAATTTTATTTTAATATTATTATTAAATTTTAAAAAATATTTTAATTTTAAATTATAAAGTTTATCTTAATAAATAAAATTATAAAAATATTTTATTTATAAATTATTTTAAATATATTTTATAATAAAACTTTATTTTATTTTAAATTTAAAATAATATAATTAAATATATAATAATTAATTATATTAATTAATAATATATTTAATTATTTATTAAAATAATCTTTTATATAAATATTTTTATAATATTTTTAATTAATAAAATATTAAAATATATTTAATAAAAAAGTTATTATAAAAAAGTTAAAAAATAAAAATAAAATATTTTATTAAAAATAAATAAAAATTATTTTTTTAAATTATAAAAATTATTTTAATAATAAAATTATAAAGTTATAATATTTTTAATTTATATAATATTTTAATCTTTTATATTATATTAATTATTTTTAATAAAAGAAAATTAATTTTTTTAAATTTAAATCTTTAATTTTTAAATATATAATATTAAATTATATTAATTAAATATTTATTAAAATATTTATTAAAATTTTTTTTTATATATTTTTAATTTATTTTCTTTATATTTCTTTTCTTTATAATAATTTTTAATTAATTAAAAATTTTAATAATTTTAATAATAAAATTAATAATAAAATTAATATTAATAAAGAAATTAATAATAAAATTAATTATTTATTTAAATATTTAAATATTTTTAATAATATAATAATTAATTTAAAAATTAAAAAGTTATTTATATTAAATACTTTAAATTTAATTAATTTAATTTAATTAAAAATCTTAATTTAAAATTATTAAAATTATAAATTTAATTTTTTAAAAATAATTTTTTAATAATTAAATAAAATAATAATATTAAATAAAATAATAAAATAATTATATAAAAAGTATTTATTTTTAATATAAATAATTATAATTATAAATTATATTAATTTATATATAAATAATATAAAATTATAAATATAATTTTATTTTAAATTTTATTTAAATTAAATATATAATTAAATAAATATTTATATTTATTATAAATATATAAATAAAAATATTTATAATAAATATAAATTTAATTTTTAATAATATTAAATATTTTTTAAATATTTTTATTAAAAGAAATAATTATAATTATTATTTAATAAAAAAGTTATTATAAAAAAATTAAAAAATTAAAAATAATATTCTTTATTAATAAATAAATAAAGATTATTTTTTTAAATTATAAAAATTATTTTAATAAATAAAGTTATAAAATTATAAAGCCTTTTAATTTATATAATATTTTAACTTTTTATATTATATTAATTTTTAATATTAAAATATTAAATTAATATTAATTCTTTAAATAAACTTTATAATAAAATAATTTATTTAAAAATTATAATTTTAAATTTTATATTTAATATTTTAAAAAATAAATTTATTATTAAAATAATATTTTATTAAATTATATATTTTATTTTAATAAAATATAAATTTATTTATTTATTTAATTTATATAATAATTTTATTTAATTATTATATAAAAGTTTTTATTAAAATAATATTAAAAATAATATATTAAATATATAATTATATAATTATATATAAATATATAAAATATTATATAATAAATATTATTTAATATTTATTTTAATAATTAAATAAAATAATAATAATTATTAATTATATTAATTTATATATAAATATAAATTTAATATATAATTAAATAAATATTTATATATAATATAAATATTTTATTTTAAATATTATATTTTAAAAATATATAATTATAATTATTATTTAATAAATAATATTATTATTAAAATATAAAGAAATATTAAAAACTTTTATAATATTATTTAATAAATAAAAATTAAATTTTAAATTTTAAAGTTTTATTTATAAATAATAAATAATAAATAAATATTTTTATATATATATAAAATAAATAATTATTATAAATTTTAAAATAAATATTTATATAATATAATAAATTTAATTAATATAAATTTATTTTATTTAAATAAATCTATAAATTAAATTTACTTTTATTTTAAATATTCTTTAAATATAATAATAATTTTATAATTTTTAAAAATAAATAATTAAAATTATATTTAATTATATATTTAAAATATATTATAAATTCTTTAATTTATATATATATATAATATATATTAATATATTACTCTTATATAATATATACCTTAGTATATATTATATATCAAGTTCCTTTAATATATAAAATTCCAGCTAATTATATACTTTTAAACTTAATTATTTATATTCCCATACAACTTTAGTTTCTTTACTTATTCCACAATCTTTATTATAACAAACAATATTTATCTACTATAATATAAGCCACATAACTAGATATATATTAAATACCTAACTTAGCTTATTTATATCTATGATTATAAGTTTCCCTCTTAAGTATTAAGCTATAATCCTTCCTTATTATAGCCCTTTAATAAAGACTTTTAAAAAGTTTTTACCTTTATATTTTAACCTTAGGTTAAGGAATTAATAATTATATCCTAATAACTATCTTTAACTATAAAAGCTGCTAAAGTTAATCTTAATTAAGCATATTATATTACTTTATAAATAAGAAATAATATAATATAGCGGGATGGATTATTTAAGGCTAGTAAAAAGATAATGGTTAAAATAAGCCTTTATTTATATAATAATTAAAAGGTTATAACTACTCTAGGCTATTATTTGAAAATTAATATATTTATTATTATAATAAAATAGAATAACCTTTTAAAGAAATTATATATTAATCCATTTATTATATTATTTTAATAAAAGTAGCTAAATTATATTAAATTTTTTAGCGCTATCTTTAATAAAGCTAGTATTAATAGCGAATATAATCCCCTTAGCTTTTAAATTATTAATTAAATTAATATAAGTAATAATACTTATATTTATAACCTCCCTCTTATTTTAATATCACCTATTACTATATATATATTTTAAAATATTATTTTAAATACTTTAAATAATAAGCTAAATATTAAGTTTTATATTAATATTATTATAAAGGTATTAAAGGAAGTTAATTTTATAAATTTAAATAAAGATATTAAATCTTTATTTAAATTACTTAAGAAAAAAAAAGTTTAAAAAATAATAAAGAAGGCAATGATTAAGAAGGAGGATTTTATAAAAATAAAAGAGGTTTTAAAACTAAAGGAGGCTATTACTAATGAATAAGGGGCACCTATCCCTATAAAGGAGGAAGAAAAGGCGCTTAATATATTAAATATATTTATAGAAACATTAGCATTTAAGGATGATAATATATTTTTAAATATAAATATTCGCTCTCTTCTACTACTACTTAAGATTTATAAAGCTGCTTTATATAAGAGGAAGGCTAGTTAATTTATAGAAAAATAATAGATAGCTAATTATTTATTATTATATTTCTTTATTTATTTTATTTTTTGCTTTTTACTTTATATATATAAAATTAAATAAATCTAATATATTAATAATCATTATATTAATAATAATCCTTATAATATTAATCTTTATTTTATATATTATCGCCTTAAATTCTAGCTACCCTTTATTTATATAAATAACCTTAATTAGCTTTAATAATATTTATATTACTTTATAAGCTTTAAGCTTTTATTAAAGGAAGAGATAATTATATAATAAAGGATTAAATATATCCTTAGGCTTAATTAGCTTTTTAAAGTTATTTATTATTTTATTATAAAGCTTTTCTACTTTTAAAATTAAATATATATTTAAATCAACTCTATCTACCTTAATTACTTATAAAAGTTTTTTAAATATAATTAAATTATATTTAACTATATAATTAATTATATAAAGTTTTTTAAGTAATCTTAATAATACTATAAGTTTATTTAAATAAATATACTTATAATTATCTTAATAGTAAATAGGGTAAATATTCCATTCTTTAATAAAAAACGTAATTTTAAATTAAATTTAAGGTATAAAGATATATAATAACGTAATCCTATTTATAAGATATTTACGATCTTATAAGCCTTTGTTTTTAAGTTAAATAAAATAATTCTAAAAATATTATTAATAAATTTTAAGAAATACTTTAATTCGCAGTTAAATATATATATTCCAACTTTAATATATAGCTTTAACCAATAATTTACTTACTAAAAGTAATATCTTCCTTTACTTAATTATATTCATTATAATTTAATTTATTAATTTTTAATATTAATATTAAACTTATAAACCTTATTAAAGGTAAGTGCAATTAGGGGATTTTAAAATAATAAGCGCTATTCTTAATATTTATATTTAGGCTAAAAACCTTAATTTAGCTTTTCCTTAACCTTATTAAAGCTAATATCTTCATAATTACCCTTTTTCATTTATAAAATATTCTAAATAATTCCTGCCTTTTTATTATATTAAGGCTTAATTTTATATCTATTAATATTAGCTATTAAAAGCCATTAATAAGCTATAATAATTAAAAAGGTTTCTATACCTTTATTAAATTTAATAGCTATAAATATAAAGCCTTTAATTTTAATTATCTTAATATATTATATTAATATAGCTTATATAATAAAGCTATTATATTTAATATAAAGCTATTATATCTTTCTTAAATAAGCATTAATTACTTTATATACTTTAAATTTAAAATCTCTTAACTTATAATACCCATTAATACTTTATATATAATATAGGCCTAGGTTTATAAATCTTAATTATTATTTATATAATGCTTAATATTAAAGATCTATTTAATTAAGATAGCTTTCTTTTAATATATTAAATATAAGATATATAGGAAGGTAAATATTAGCTTATTAAGAAAGGTAAATAAAGAGTTGATATTAAGTAAGTTAAGGGAAGAGAATTAATAAATATAATTATTTATTAAAAAAGGCAAAAGTATTCGCGGCTTCATTTTCTTTTTATATTAATATTTAATGGCGATAAAGGCTAAGTTCTTTATAAATCTTAATAAGGGTTCTCTATAATATTTTATAATTATCTTAAAGAAGGAAGGTATATATATCTATATTAGAGAGTTATTAATAAAAGAAATATATTTAAATTTAATAGCGAAGCTAAGGGGTATTATATATATATTTATATTGAAATGGAAGACCCTATTTAAATATATATATATAGAGGGTTTATCATAATATATTATATCTATAATTATCTTTAAAGATAACATAGATTTAAGTAGTATTAAATCCTTTTTTATAAAGTTGAATAATTAGCTTTTAATTACCCTAAATAATATATTAAGGATAATTAAAAGAAGGTATATTAAGTAACTTAAAATAAATTAGAAGAAATAAATAGCTGGTATTATTAAAGAGATAATAAATATAATAAGGTGATTTTATAGATATAAATATTAAAAAGGAAGAATAATGGGAAAAATAGGAAAGGGTATAAGCTAATACTTGAAAGTTAGTATTAAAGGAAAAAAAGGGGGTGGATATAAGGGTATATGCATAACTTTAGCAAAAGCCAGAGACTAGGATTAAAACATATATATTCAAGTTTAAATCATAGTAATTTTATATATATAATATATTATATTTTAAAAAGTATTTAAAAATATTTATAATATTATTAAGATTTTATAATATTAAAAAGTTAATATAATATTTTATATATAATTATTAAATATAATAAAAATAATTTTAAATAATAAAGTTATATATTTAATTATTTATTAAATAATTATTATTTAAAATTATATAAAATAAATTTAATTATTTATAAATTAATTTTATAATAAATAGTTTAATATATAATTTTATTTTTATATTAATATTATTAAATTATTATATATAAAATAAATTTAATAAATAAATAAAGTAATAAAATATATATAATTAATATAAATAATAATAATTATAAATTATATTAATTTATATATATAATTTATATATAAATAAAATAAAATAATAAATATAATTTTATTTTAAATTTTATTTAAATATAATATATAATATAATATATATTTATATTTATTATAAATATTAAAAATTAATAAATTTTTTATTTTTTTAATTAAATAAAATAATATATAAAAAATTAAAATATAAAATAAGGAATTAATTTTTAATAATATTAAATATATTAATTAAATATTTTTATAAAAAAATAATTATAATTATTATTATATAATAAAAGAAATTATAATAAAAAATTAATAAAATAAAAATAAATATTATTATTAATAAATAAATAAGAATTATTATTTTTAATTATAAATATTATTTTAATAAATAAAATTTTAATATTATAAAGTTTTTAATTTATAAAATATATAAAGTATTTAAAAGTTTTTATTAATAATAATAATTTTTAAAAAATAATTTATTTATTAATATAATAAAAATAAATTTAATAAGATTTTTAAATATAAAAATATAATTATAAAAATTAAATTAATTAATTATTAATATATTATTATAATTTATAAAATATTTAAAATAAATTTATATACTTTTAATATAAAAATTATAATAATTATTATTAAATTTTCTTTTAATATATTAATTAATTATATATATAATAATAATTAATATTATTTTTAATTATTATAAATATAATAATTATAATATTAAATAATATAAAAATAATATATTTAAAAATAATTATAAAAATATTAAAAGAAAATAAAATTAATTATTAAATTTTAATAATAATAAAAATATATAATATAATTAATAATAATAAATAAATTAATTATAATAAATTATATATTTTATTATTATATTTATTATTAAAATATATATAAGATTTTATTTATTTAAAATAAAATTATTTAAATATTATATATATTAAATATTATAAATTATGTTTATTATATAATATTATAATAAAAATATTATTTTTATTTTTAAATTTAATTATTTATTTTATTTATATAAATAATTATTATATAATATAAATAATAATAATAAAAATAATTAATAATTTTATTAATATTAATTTAAAAATCTTTATATAATATATATAATAATAAATATTATTTTAAAATAAATTATATAATTAAAATATTTAATAATATATATTTTATAAAAGAAATATTATATTATATAATATATATATATTAATTTTATTAATTTATTTTATTTATAATTAAATAATTATTTTTAAAGAATTTTATAAATTAAATAATTAATTTTAATTAATTTTAAAATAAAATTATAATTATTATATATTTAAAATAAAAATAAATTTTATATATATATTATATAATATATAATTTAAAAATAATAATTTTATATTATTTATTTTAAATAATTTATATTTAAAAATTTAAATTATATAATAAAAATATTTAAATATAATATTTAATAATATTAAATTAAATTAAATTAATAATAAAAATAGCTTTATTTATAATAATTTAATAATATTAATATAAAAAATATAATTTAATATTAAACTTTTAATATAAATTAATAACTTTTAATATAATATTAATTTATAAAAATAAATTAAATAATATTATTTAAAATTATATATAATAAATTTAATTATAATTATTTATAATTATATTATTTTTATTAATTTTATTATAAAAATATTTATTATATTTTTAATAAATATATTTTAATAATTAAAAATATTAATTTTTAATATTTTTATATTTATTATATATAAAACTTTAAAATTAATATTATTAATTTTAAAATATAAAAATATATATTAAAATAATAAAATATAATATTAAAAAATAATTAATTTTAAATAATTAAATTTATTTATATATTATTATTTTTAATTAAAATATTAAATATATTTCTTTATTTTAAATAAATTTATAAAAATATTTTAATATTTTATTATTTTTAATTATAATATATTATTTATAATTTAATAATATTTTTAAATAAAAGATTAAAATATAAAATTTATTATTTATTATTATATATTAAAATATTTTAATAAATTATAAATTAATATTTTATTTATTTATAATAATATTTAAATAAAATTTATTAATATTTAATTAATATTAATTTTTATTAATTTTTATTTAAATTAAATTTCTTTTTTTAAATAATTTATTAATATTATATAAAAATTATTAAATATTAAATTTATATAAAAATATTTATTAATAAATATTTAATTAATTATAAATATTATTTATTATTAAAAGTAATTTAAATTTATTAATAAAATATAATTTTATATAAATAAAGCTTATAAATCTTTTTTAATAAAATAATAAAATATAATTATTATAAAAGATTTATTTATTATTATATATAAAATTATATTTTTAATTTATAAATTTAATTTTATAATTAATAATATTAATTAAAATATATAAATTTATTTTATAATAAATATATAATATTTTAATTAATATTATATTAAAAATAATTTATTTAATTATAAATTATTAAAATTTAATTTAATATATTATTATATAAAAATAATAAATTTATTAATAATTATTTTAAAAAAAATATAAAATAAAATATATATTAAATAAAAGATTAAATATTAAAATAAAAGAAATATATTAAATTATTTTATATATTAAAAGAATTAATTAATTTAATATAATAAATAAAAGTTATTTTATAAATATATTAATTATTAAAATTTAATTAATATATATATAATTATATATTTTAATATTATAATAAAAGAAATATTTTAAAAAATAAAAATAAATTATAAAAATAAATTAATAAAATAATTTTAATATTTTTATTAATATAATATTTTTAATATATTTAATAATATTAAAAATAAAAATATTATATTTTATTAATATTTAATATTTATAATAATTATTATAAAAATATTATATTATAAATATTATTAATAAAATATATAAATATTATAAATTATATATTAATTAAATAAAATATATAATATTTTTAATAACTTTTATTAAAAAGTTTTAAAATAATAATAATTTATATATTATATTTATTATTTAATTATATTTTAAAATAATTATTATATAAATTAAAAATAAAATTATTTTAAATAATAATATATAAAATATTTAATTATAATTAATTATAATTTATATAATTTTCTTTAATTAAATAATTAATTAAATATATAAATATAATTAAAATATATATATCTTTTAATTAAATATATATAATAAAACTATTTATAAATAATATATATAATTTATTTTAAATTAATAAAAATATATTATATTTTTATTACTTTAATTATAAAGTTTATATATAAATATAAATATTTATATTAAAATAATGATATTTAAACTAAAATATTAATATTTAATAATAAACTTATATATTACCCCTTTAATATATATATTTAAATATTATCTTAATATCCCTTACGCTATTTACTTTAAGGCCTTTTTATATCATATTCACTCTTATATTTATATAAAAAGCATTTTATTTTATTATTATTATTACTAATATTATTTTAAGTTCCTATATCTTATTTAATTAATATTAATTTTAATTCTTTTTATTAATATTTTAAATTCCTTTTTTAAATATATAACTTTTTATAAAACTTTTATAATATTTCTACCCTTATATATATTAATATTCAATCCCCTGAATTCCTATATTATGTTTTTAAGCTTTATGCTTTTATAACGATATCTTTTTATATAAAATAAGTGGAGTGGATTTCATCTTCTTCTTAATCCTTTTCTTAATTGTATTATTAATAATCTTCAGCCATGCATATAGATCCTCATTTATTATATTATTAATATAGCGCTACTTAAAGCTTAGGAATAATTTAATATTTTTAAAGTATTTAAGCTACTTTACTTTCTTAAAATTTATTTTTATTAATTCTTTATATTTTAATATATTTTAATGCTATATTTATTAATTATAAAGGAATATTTATTTATATAGCTAAAGTAATAATAATTTATATAAGCTTTATTAATATATCCTTTTATAAAGCTTATATATTTTATATTAAGTCCCTTACTTTTCTTAAATTTATAAATATTATATAACTTAATAAACTTCTTATTATAAAAAAGGTATATTATTATTATATAAGTTTACTAAATATTATTAAGCTTATAAATAATAATCTTATTCTTATAGTTATTATTATAATATATCTTAGCTTAAAATAAATAAATAATTTCTTATAAATAATATTAATATTTTATAATAAGTAATAATAAGCAATAATTAATAAGGCTAAGATATAATAAATAAGGCTAAGATATTATAAATAATATTAGGATATAATAAATAAAGTTAAAATATTATAAATAATATTAAGATATAATAAATAAAACTAAAATATTATAAATAATATTAAGATATAATAAATAAAGCTAGGATATTATAAGTAATATTAAGATATAATAAGTAAGGCTAAGATATTATAAGTAATATTAAGATATAATAAGTAAAATTAGGATATTATAAATAATATTAAGATATAATAAAATATTATAAATAATATTTAAATATAATAAATAAAGGAAAACTATAATAAATAAAAATAAGATATTAAGGAATATATTTTTATTTACTTAGATATTATTTAAAAATATATATATATTATTATATTTATAAATATATAGCTTATTAATAATTTAAGCGATATATTTAAGGTTATTTATATAATTATCTTAGGTATTAAGAGGGTTTATAAGGGATTAATTAAATTAAGTAAACTCATTTAAGGGTAAAGTAGATATAATAATAATTATAAATTTATAATTATAATAAGGTATAAAAAGTTATAATTAAGTTAAAATATATATATTTAAGGGTAAGGGTAGTTATAATATTATTATGAAATGAAGTATTAATTATAAATAATTATAAGGAGCTATAATAAAAGTGGTGTATAGGTAGGGCTGCCTGGTGTGAGTGATAGATGGTGGGGTAGGTATAGTGGGAATTTGACTTTTTGGATATTCGTTGCTCTAGACCGCCCTACCCGGTGATGCTATTTTGGCGCGAGGGCTACCTGATTCTCGTTTAGCGCCGCCTATCACAAAGTGCGATATTGTTTATCAGAAGAACCATCCCATCACCCTAGGCGGCGCTTGTTCCAAGCGTACGCTTATCGCAGCCGCACCGTTTTAACCGTCATTAGTCCAAGAGTTGGAGGCCGGATAAAAGCTTGAAATATAGCAGTTCGTGACAGCTCAAGATCCAAGCACGTATGCAGTTAGTCTAGGCAGTACCAACGTGTCGGGTCAAGCTTCAGCGCCAAGTGTGAAGTGTCCGAGGTGAAGCTTGTCAACCTACGAAAGTGGAGTAGCGAATCCGGGGAAATGTTTTCAGAGATCTTGGCTAGATCTGACAGGTGGCGAGGTGCCGGACTAAGGGCCTCGTGGCGCGTGGAAGCGTCTTCCCAACGGCTTCTCTAGGGAACACATGCAATCACTATGTGGAATGCGATGTGTGCAAAGAGAGGCTTTCCGGGGATGGACTTTCCTGCTAGAGCACAACTCGAAGGCGCCCACGTCCTGCTCGTTGGAGGATTTTAGGAGACATGATCCTACAACGGCCTCTCAGCTACAGGAGCCCGTCGCATGAGATGCGGCGGTCAGGCGATGGATGGTTCCAATCCACATGCCTTTGAACGGCTGGGCCTGTAAGATGTTCCCGTAAACAGCTAGACTCCGGTTAAATCGTTCAGGCTGAATGCATTGGTCATTCTAGCCCCGGTCGGTCATCCCCCCTCCCCAAGAGGAGAACACCCTCAGGTCAAGGTTTAGGTGCGAGTGGGGTCACTAATGCTCCGATGTTGAAATCCGGGGAAGTCAAGGATGCTTGATCGGACCCACGGTTGCACCAGTGGGCTGGGAATGTCCCAATCTGTACGGTGATATTCATAGAGTTTTGAGTGACACCGTGAAGAGTACACACGGGTCAGAATAGATGAAATATGCAACTCTGGCCCACTGAGAACAAATACCGTGACAAACAAACCGTAAATAATCGCATGAGCCGTCCGCGGCACGGCCCTCCCTCGGCCTCAACCTGCATGCTTTCTTCTGCACACAAGGTAGCTGCTCGAGGATTGAAGCATCTGGGGGCCATGGGAGATCGGGAGAGGTCGCGAAAATTGGTTCACCAGAAGAGCTGATCGCTTCATCGGACCGCCTACCGACATTCCGCATGCCTTCTGCGTGAGCAGTTCGAGCTCCGACGGGGAAGACATCCAGCAGCAGCTATTGGGTGCCACACTTGACGACCCCTGCGCTGATGCATCCTCGCGTGCTACCATGTGGTCGGCGCAAGGGATGACCGGTGGGGTTCTGGACCGAGCGATAGCTAGCCTCCAAATTTCGGGTCCCAGGGGAAAAGTATATAGACACTCATCGTGGACATCGAGTTCCCTCTTCCTGAGCTCCGCTTTCCAGCTCCTTTTCTCTAGCCGAGCCCACAAGTTGGTGGAACGTGTGTGAAAACATCCGAGAGCCCTGCACCACTGCCATCTTCACAGAGTCCGTCTAAGCCTCTCAACATGGGCAAGACAACCTTCACCCTTGCGGGGCGCGAGTGGCCCAAGATCACTTGGTGGAGGACACCGTACATGCGGTCTCTCTACCTTTTCCTGTGGGCTGCCATGTTGACTTCGGCTACCAATGGTAAGGCCTTAATTGATACGAGCTCTTGAGTGATTTGATTTTAACCATGAAACATTACTTAGGATACGATGGCTCCCTCATCAACGGTCTCCAGAGTATGTCCCAGTGGCAGGACTATTTCCACCACCCAAGCCCCTCCATCATGGGCCTGTTGACGGCCTCGATGGCCATGGGCTCGATGCTCGCCATCCCTATCGTCCCGTACTGCGCCGATCTCCTCGGCAGACGCATGGGAGTGGTGATCGGCTGCGCAATCATGCTCGTGGGCATTGCTCTCCTCTCCATGGGTTTCCACATCGCCATGTTCATCATGGGCCGTCTTCTACTCGGTTTCGGAATTGCAATCGCCCACGGATCCGCCCCGCTCCTGATCGCTGAGCTCGTGCACCCGCAGCACCGCGCCATCTACTCCACCATCTACAACACCCTCTGGTATCTCGGCTCCCTCATCGGCGCCTGGGTCTCCTTCGGTACAAACAATATCGTTGGTAACTGGGCTTGGCGTGTGCCCTGTCTGCTGCAGGCGATCCCGTCGCTGTTCCAGATCTTCTTTATCTGGTTCGTTCCGGAATCACCACGATGGCTGATCGCCAAGGGGAAGCACGCGAAGGCCAAGGCTATCCTAACCAAGTACCATGCCGCGGGTGACGAGAACGATGAGCTGGTCGCCATTGAGTACCACGAGATCCAGCAGACCATCTCGCTCGAGCAGGAGTACGAGAAGACAGCGTGGAGTGAGCTCTGGTCGACACCCGGCAACCGCCACCGTCTCCTTATTCTCGTCAGCTTTGGCCTGTTCTCCCAGTGGTCTGGCAACGCCCTGGTCTCGTACTATCTCTCTGGTGTGCTTGAGACGGTCGGCATCACGGACGACAAGACCAAGCTGGAGATCAACGGATACCTCTCGATCGTGCAGCTTGTCTCAGCTGTCGGCATTTGCTTCTTTGTCGACAAGATCGGCCGTCGCCCGCTGTTCCTTACATCCTGCGTGGGGATGCTGGTGTCCTTTATTGTTGAGACTATCGGATCCGCCCAGTACGCCAAGACAGAGAGCACTGCAGCTGGCCATGCAGTCATTGTCTTCATTTTCATCTACTTCATCTTCTACAACCTGGGGTTCTGTGGTCTACTCGTTTCGTACTCGACAGAGATTCTGCCTTACAGGATTCGTGCCAAGGTATGCCACCCTCCGTCAAGCCAATCTTACGTCTTCCAGAACTCCAAAGCTAACTCAATACCTCACCACCAGGGCCTCACTGTCATGTTCCTGTTCGTCGACATCGCCCTCTGGTTCAACCAATACGTCAACCCCATCGCCCTGGAGGCTATTACTTGGAAGTACTACCTCGTCTACGTCTGCTGGATCACCTTCGAGACGTTTGTGGTCTGGAAGTGGTTCATCGAGACCAAGAACACACCTCTCGAGGAGATCGCCAAGTACTTCGACGGGGACGCCGCCATCGTTGGCGGCGATGCCGCTACGGCCAAGGCGCGCCACCTCGCCGGAGACGAGGACGAAGTCAGCGAGACCAAGGGCGAGCACACCGTTGTGTCGTCCACAACTCGTGTCTAGGCAGTGGTGGTGGGCTTTGAGTCAACGTTGGATTGTTTTAGCTGCTCTCATAATTTCGCCTGACGTGACGCTGGTAATTTGCTTTTATCTGGGGTAGTATATAGCGCTTGAATGGACATGGAGATACCCCTTTGCTTCTGGTCTTGAGCCACACTCGTTTCCAACAGACAAGTAACCACCGACGAGTGCCTTATCGGTAAATGAGGGAGATGTGAGTTGATGGGAAAGACAACTACAAGACGTGAAATACCAGGTTCATAAAAGATCATGGTAGACCGGCACTACCTCCTGTTGGCCGCGTCGACAAAGTGTCTAAGAAAACTGGCCTCTGGACCTTCAACAGTCCATCGAGCTGGATGAAATATGATCAAATGAAACCCGTAATTTGTGGTCCCATTAATCAGATTGAAACGTCTTCGTACCAAGAACTACCAAGTATATTTAAAAGTAGTCGAAGGTTGTCATCTGCAGAAAGTAAAAGAGCCGATCCGGGTCGTAGGTTTCGGCTACGTGGAAGAGACGGTCGAGCACATTATAGCCATAGTCTTGATAAACATCCTGCCAGCCCGCGGCATAATTCCAGTACTTCCATTCTCGATAGCCTCCGAGCACCCTGACTCTATGCTCAACCCATTGATGTATCCGTCGGAGTTCCGATTCGTAACGCATATCTCTTGACGAATCGGTCCAGACCAGGCTGAGAAAGAAAACAAAAACCGGCCCGTCTGTGAGTTTCACCGGTGAGTCTGTCATGTGCTGGAACATGGTGGAAGGGATGGGCTGATACATTGCCTGGGCTACCAGCGCGGGATCAGCAGCGAACAGTGGCTGTATCAGGCGCTCGAACTCGTCCACGGCTGTTTCGAGGACCGATGCATTGTTCGACAACGTCATCACTGTTTGCGCATAGCGACTTGCATTGTTAGTGGCAAAGAGATTGACAGACAGGGTCGACACGTTGATATGAGCGAGGCCGCTGGTGCCGGTTGGCAGCGATGCAAGCTCCTGCAGCGGGTATAACGGGGACGAGGAGTTGTTGGTGAAGTTGCGCCCATAGCTGTCGGCCAGGAACAATAGACCAGTCCGGTTGGGATTCGCCGCCGACCATGTGAAGGGCATCGTCGCCGTTGCCCCATCATCCTCCAGGCTGCCCTTGTCATTGAGTACTGTAAGTCGCCGTGTCGCCTCGCTTAGGTTCTCGGAGTCGAGCAGTATCCCGCCGGCGAAAAGAGGATTCTCGTAGCGGAAGGCGGCCAGTTCGAACTCGACTACTATGCCGTATCGATTTCCGCCGCCTCTGAGCGCCCAGTACAGGTCTGGGTGTGACGCCGGCGACGCGCGGACGATCTCTCCCGACGCCAACACCACGGTCATGGCGAGAATGCTGTCAGAAGCCCACCCTTTGCGCGGGCCGTAGTGTGAGATGCCCCCTCCGAGCAGTAGACCTCCGACTCCTATGTCAGAGAGACGACCGCCGACGACCATCCACCCTCGCGGCTCCAGAAAGTCGTAGACTTCTCCCCACTTCGCGCCAGGCTGGACACGAATGATAGAGTTGAGTTCGTCGATCTCAACTCGCCTCATGTGGGCGTTGAAGTCAATAGTCACGCCGTTGTGAGCATTGTTGGCTCCCAAGACAACGCTATGTCGCCCAGAAGCTACTGCGAACCGGGTCTCAGTTGTCCGGATTGTGGTGATCGCAAAGGCGACGTCTTCAGCGGACCGAGGGGCGAAGCGGCAGAATGGAACCATCTCTCTGTTCTGGATGACCCAGTATCCTTCCGACTGAGATTCATACTCCGTGGTGTTTGGGTATAAGGTCGATTCAGGACTGTATGCCTCTAGCCGAGAACACTGACAGCGTGTTAGCTGAGCCGCTGAGCCTGTATAATTTGCTCGAAACTGGTACTCACCGCTTCGGTCGCGTTCGGAGGAATATTCATGAAAGGCGTGAATAAGAAAAACCAACCGTAGGCCGGCTGCACAGACGACAGAATCACAAGGAGTATCTGCCAGAGCTCCATGATCGCGGTGTACACGTTGGTGAATATGATGTTATATCGACACGAACGTTGCTGCAGACTGGAATGGAAGGAATATCGGCAGCCATGTGTCGGGACAAGTTGGAAATTGGCGATCTCCAGTACCGTACTGTAGTTACGGCACGGTGCTTCTTATTCGCAATGGTCGAGCCACACCAGGGCGGCTATTGGCGCCTTGGGCAACGTCAACGGCTGTTGGGCGACGAGTGGTCAGTGGGCGCGTATTGAAGATCTGTTTCGCTCGTCGGTGACACGTCGGTGTAAAATCTCCAAGCCCAAGCAAATCCTGCGAGGGGAAGCCCAGATAGCCCCAACCGAGTTTGGAAATGCGGGTACATGCTGACAATCTAAGACCACGTACCTAGCATCTCGTGCACAATTAGTGTAACCCAAATTGCGTCAGTAGCGGCCTAGACCTGAAAGAGTCCATTTGCAGATAGTCCCGTCCAACGAATTCTATCTCTCGAGAAAGATGCTGCACAATGGCTCTTCTGTAGTTGACAAATACAATCAGTTGCCATTGGGTCCAACTTTGAGGCGGCATTACGAAAGGGTGAGCGAATCAACCTGAAGACAATCCTCCTTTCCAAACTGAGATAATCATGTTCAATTGTAAGACTAATTTCATGACTTGATATACAAAAAGATCTATTTTCGAACCCAAAAACCCACCCCTTGAGCCCATTAGGACGTGCCAGTGAAGCATACAACACGGTATATCATGACATATCAACAGCTCAGAGTTAGAAGAAACTCAAGCCCCGCCTGCCACAGTACCTGCCTAGTTTAAAAGAAAAACTGATAGATTAACGCTATGAACATAAGGGCATCATGTCGGATGTGTGTTGGTTGAGAAGTGTAACTTTCAATTCATAATGTTGGTACAAGTCAGACCGGCCACTTCCGTATGCCACCGAGTTAGCTCCTCGAGCATTGCACTTCGGCAGTCAGCATTAAGGGTCCAGTTCTAATGCCAACAATCAACATGTGAAGGGGTCTGTGCCGATTTTGAGGCTCTGATGCAAGCCGGGGAGGAAGAAGGCCCCTGACTTGATCGTAAATGGCCCGATTAGGAAACTTACGAGAATCCACTCCTCGTGTGGCGGGGATCCCAAACTGGGCGGCCGGTAGTACACGCTGGGAGGAGGGGCAAACAGGGCCAGATGAAATTTTGCGAACCTCGTCCCAGGAGCTCCAGGAATTGAGACTTAAGGCTGCCGGTTGCCACAATCCCACTTCAATAGCTTGTTGCGAGAATAGCAGGCAGCCAGGATCCGCATTGGGGAAGACATGGACGGCATAAAAAAATAGCTTGTCAAGCAATACCGATGACGGTTGTTGGCAGGGTTTCGCAATTGGAAAACTACATGATGCTAAATGGCTGCCTGGTTTATGTGATGGCCTGACATTAGGAAAAATGATCCAGGCAACAACTTGAATTGAATAGATGCGAAATCAACACACAGTTGGGTCTCTACGGCAACATACTTCTCAAATCAGGCAGCCGAATAATCGAAACTGCCGCGGGTCGTCACTGCTGTTTTGCAGGTAAATTCGGTTAAACTACCTGGGTACCAAACCGATTATCTGCTGGGCCCCCCTGCTTGCCCACAGGCCAGGCCTGCAACCTGGGCAGCCACCACATTCTCGCTCCACAAGTCACTTACACTTGCAGGCAAGGTGATACAGGAGATAATGCATTCAGACCACATCCCCTCACCGAAGTTGTCAGTTCTGGACCGGGTTTATAAATTCAGCTGAGGTCGCCTTCGTCAGTTCACGAAGCCCATCGGCAGCAGTCCCGACCGGCATCTACACCTTCGAATCGAAACCAAAATGGAAGAGTTCCTAACCCAGAACGCTAAACGCTACCAGGCCCTGGTCAAGGCATTCAAGCCTGGAGCCAGCACACAAACCTCGACTGCGACAAACGCGTCAACAAGTCCAGATGTTACGTATCAGGGGGTCCACTAGTACGCTATTGCAGTACTCCATTCTATTTAAATGGGTATATCCTTGCTTTATTATTTATAATTTAGAATAACTAAATAAGTTGCTTTATTAAATACGCTTTATTTAAAATTATGATAATTATAAGCCTAGCTTTATTTAACCCCTTTATTTTATATATATTTTAAATACTTCTTATTATTTAAGTGCACTTATTTTATATAATTATTATATCTTTAATTAACTTAAATAGCATTATTCTAACTAATATTATATTCCTTTATAATTATAAAAGCTACTTAAATTAATTTTTCTAATTTAAATTTTATTATATACTTTAAGATATCTAAAATTAAATTAACTTAAAAACTTAAAACTATTTTAATACTTTTATTAAACTTCTTAAATATTCTATATTTAATAATCTGCTTAATTAATATAAAATTAAGTTAAAAACTTAATATATTTAAGAGCTTAAAAAATAAAATAGGCTTCTCCTTATAAATTAACTAAAATAACCTTAATAATCACTCTTTATAAATATTAAAGAAGCTTAAAAAGAATTTAATAAATAGCTATAAAAATAAAATATAAACTTTATAATTATTAATATAATCTTTAATTAATATTAATAAATTTAGAATTAAATAAATTATATAATTAATAATAATTTACTTACTTTTATATAAATTAAAATTATTACCTTTAAAAATATTATATTTTAAGGAATAATTTAAATATTAAGGGATTATTTAATATTATCTTATTTAAATATTTAAATAATTATTATAAAGGATTATTAAATAGCTTTTATTAAAGTTAAAGTAAGAGGGATAAATTTATTTAAGTAGTATATTTAGTAGTATTATATATTTCTTTATATATAAGTATATAACTTTAGGGAAGTTAATAGAGTGCTTATAATTAAGGATTTTTTTAATGTTATAAGTATTTATTTAGCCTTTAATTAAGCTTTTTAAGCTTTTTAGGATTTTATATATAATGATAAGCTTAGAAAATTAATATTTATATTTAAAGAGCTTAATATTTAATTTATTATAATGGGATATAAAAATAATAATTAAATAATTAAGGGATTTATTATATTTATTATATTTTATAAATAGCTAAATTTAAATTAGAAAATTTAATTAAGTAAATTTAAAAAAATTATAAAGTTTTATAAATATCCTTATTATAATAAAGAAGGGGTTAAATATTTATAATATTTAATTAAATATATAAATCTTAAATAAATTACTTTAGGGTATTTAAAGAGAATAAAGGAGTTTAGTTATAATATTCTTATATTAATATAATTAAATATAATAAGGAAATATTTAGAGCTTTTTAAATAAGATAACTTTTATTAATAGCTAATTAAAAAGGGATAATATAAAGATAAATTAAGCATTAATTCTGGAAAAAATTTTAAATTAAGAAAAATCCTTTTTTTTAGAAAGCTTATTACTTTTTTTTAGGAGAAAGGAATATTTAAGCTTTTTAAAGTTTATTTTATAATATAAGATCTTTTTTATTAATTTTTAAAAAGTATATTGCTTAATAATTATAAAGCTTTTTATTTAATAAATATATTAAACCTTTTTAAGCTTAATATTTATTAAAGGGCTAAGTATAATGAGATTATTAAGGTAAGGATAATATTTTTTTTTATTTTAAGATAAGGTATATAAATTTTTTAAAATATTTTAAATAATAAATATAGCCTAAATATTAAGGATTTTATATTTAAAAATATCTTAATAATAAAGGGATTTTATATAAATATTATCTTAAAAGCTTAATTAAATAAAGTAAGAGTTTAATTTCTTAAGCTTAATTATATATTTTCCTTTAATATTTTGAAATTAAGTATTATAATAAAGTAATTAAAGTATTATTATAATTTAGTTTTTCTTAAATATAAGCTTATTTTTATTTATTTAAGTAACTTTATAATAATTAATTTAAGTAATATAAGGATTATAATTTCTATTTTATTTATTTTTAAATAAAAATAATTTTTATAATTATTATTTATTAGAAAGAATTTAAAGTATTTTTAATATCTTTAAATAGGATATTTAAGTTTAAATGTTTTAAGGGTATTAATATAAGTTATAAAGGGAGTGAAAATTAATAATATATTATATATTAAATATAAGTATTATATTTTAATATATATAAAAAATATTATATTAAGATAAGTATTAGAAGATTATATAAAGCACTTTTTTTAATATATAAATTAGGATTTATTTAATTTCCTGTATAATTTAAATAACTTAAGCTGGTTATTAATAATTAAGGATGAATTCTTTAGGATGCTTTATATTTAATTATTTATATTAAAAGTAAAAAAGAATATTTTTTTTATAATTTAAGAATT
The DNA here is from genome assembly GCA_023078575.1 of Diaporthe nobilis. Lineage (NCBI taxonomy): Eukaryota > Fungi > Ascomycota > Sordariomycetes > Diaporthales > Diaporthaceae > Diaporthe > Diaporthe nobilis. Next base: position 1,072,077 of record JAKZJT010000013.1, on the reverse strand, counting down.
TATAAATATAATATAAATGTATTATAAGTTATTAATTTATAAAATTTATTAAGATAATAATATTTTAGTTATTTTTATATATAATATTATTAGCTATAAAGTATAGTGTGTATATAAAGGAATTAAAATTAAATTTATATTTATAAATATTTATAAGTTAAATAAAAGAAATAAGTATATAAGTTAAGAACTTATTATTAAAGCTATTAAAATATATATTATAATATATCTTTTTAAGTATCTTTAGCCTTAAGTATATATAATAATGGAATATTTATTTAATAAATTATTATATTAAGGGAGTTTATAATAATTATTAAGTTATATTTTAAAAGCTTAGTTTATTTAATATTTCTATTAATATATTCCTTAAAGGGTTTATAAGCTTATAATTAATTTATATCTTAATTAATTAAATATCTTTATTTATAGCTATTAAGTATATCCTTTTTATAAGGATAAGGAAGTTAGGTAATATAGATAAGCTTTTAAGAATAAGCTATATATTTATATTAAGTATTTTATTAAATATAAAGTATTAAATATCTTTTATATTTAAGTTTTTATATTTAATAAAATAATAATAACTTAAAATATTATTTTTAATAAGTAAATCTTTTATATATTTAAAAATAAAAATAATAAATTAAATAAGTAAAAATATATAAAGGTGCTTCTTAATATTATAAATTAAAAGGTATTAGAAATGCTTTTAATGCGCTAAGTACTTAGAATTTTAAGTAATATAAATAAGTAATTTATTAAAAATATTTAATTTATTTTAAAGCTTTTAAATATATGGTTTAAAGGCTTAAGGGTGGAAAAGGAGGATTTAATAAGTTTATAGAGCTTAGAATAAATATTTAAATTAATATAATAAGTATATAAAGGTGCTAGGTTGCTTAAAATAGCTTAGGAAGTTATTTCTTTAAAGCTAAGCCTTACTCCTTATATTAATAAGTAAAAGAGAGAAGGGATATAGGAAATTATTATAGCTAAAGCTTTAAAAATAAATATAAGAGATTTTTTATTAATTAAGGAATTAATTAGCGATATTATTATAATATATATAAATTTATTATTATAAGTAGCTTAAGCTATTATTAAATATTCTTAATAAATAATATAATAATTAGTATTAAAAATAAGTTAATATTAATAAAAACTCTTATTAAAATATAATGTGATTTTTATTATAATGCTTTATAAAGATAATCTGATTAATATCTTAAGAGCTTATAAATAGTTATTCTTTTTTAATACCTTTATATTTAATTAATTAAAGGCTTTAAATAAGGGTGATTAAGTATATAAAATATTATATATAATAATTTATATTATTATATAATAATATTCTATAATTTAGAAAAATATAAGTCTTATTAAAAATAAGAAAATTTATTAAAATAAATTATTAAAAAAAGAATTTAATAATTAAAAAGAGCTTTAAAATTACTTAGCTTAAGTTTTATTTTTAAAAGCAGCTTACTTTAAGCTATATACTTAATTAAAAATAAGAGCTTAGAGAAAAATAAAATAAATATCTTTATATAATTAATTATTCTTTTTTAAATAGGTATTTAAATATAAGTTTAATAAGGATAGCTTTTTAAAGTATAAGAAAGTTTATTTATATATATATAGAGATATATAATTAATTAATATATTTTAAAGTATTTATATTACTATATTTATTATAAAATTATTTTAAATAGTTATAGTTATAGCTATATATAATGATTTAAAAATTAAATAATTTAATATAGTTAATACCTTTTTATATATGTAACTTAATGGGAAATTTATTTATTATAAGCTTTTTAATAGATTTAAGGAATAGGGTATATATTTAGAATTAAAGAGTATATTTTATAGATTTAGAGATATATTGCTCCTTTAATATAAAGAATTTATATTAATATTTTAAAAGCTTAATTTATTTTTAAGTATAGAAAAGGATTATTTTTTTTAAAATAAGCAAAAGATTATTATAATAGTATTTTATATAGATAATTATCTTATTTTTTATTATTAAAATAATAAGTTAAATATTTAAAAAGTTATTAATAGCCTGAATATTATATATTATATTAAGCTATAAGGGGATATTAAATGGTATCTTAGAGTATATATTTTAAGGAATTAAGTAGCTAGAAGGCTATATTTAGCTTATAATTCTTATATTAAGAAAATTATAAAGTATTTTGATTTTATAAAAGGGTTAGCTTTAAATATATTATTATTAAATATATTATTTTAATAATATAAAAGGATTACTTTAAAGGAATAAATTAAGGGATTTTAAGAGTATATTAAATTAATTTTTTATATAGGAATTTTAATTTAAATAGATATAGTATATATTATTATATAGCTTTCTCTTTTTCTATTTAATCTTAACCTTAAGCACCTTATAATAGTAAATTAATGCATTATATATTTATATATAATTTATATATTTATTATTTAATATAGGAGTAAGTAAGAGGAAATTTTAATATTTACTTTAAATACTTCTTTTATAAATAATAAAGAAATTAAATGCTTATCTTATAGCTATATTATATACTTATATAAAGGGTTAATTAATTAAAGAGTAGCTTAATAAAATATTATTATAACTTTTATAATAAAAGCTAAGTTATTAGGAGTAATATATATTAAAAAAGAGCTAATAATGTTAAAGAGATTGCTTTAAGATCTTATTATTAATATAGAAAGCTCTTTAAAGTTATATAATAATAATTAGTAAATTATTTAGTTAATTATTATTAAGTATAAAAGAGTAATAATAAAGCTTTAATATATAAATATTTATAATATATAATTAAAATAAAAGTATAATAAGGGTACCTTTTAAATAGAATATTTATTAATTAAGCTTATATTTATAAATAAATTTATAAAGAATCTTTTATATATTTAATTTAAATATTTTTAAATATTATTAAATTTTTATAATATATAAAAGATATTTAAATAAGTATAAAAATAACTTTTTATTTATTAAGGTAAAGCCTTTTAAATTAAATTATAAAATTAAAATTAAAAATATTAAAAAATTTATTCTTTAAAGAAAAGATTAATTAAGGTATAAAGGCCCTTTTTAAGCGCCTTTTTATATTTAAAGTATAATATAATATTACTTATAAGCTTATCCTTATCTTTATCCTTATCCTTAATCTTTTCCTTCTTTTTAAACTCTTCCTTAGATTTAAAGGGCTGCTTAATAATATAGCTATTAGGGTGCTCCTTTAAAAATAAATAAAGCTTATTTTAAATAGCCTTAACCTTTTATAATTTAATCTTTATTAATAAATAAATTTAAAAGAATAAAAATAAATATCTTACCTTTTTAAAAGTATTAATAGCGAATAATAAGATAAAGCTATATATTAAGGCACATAAGGTAAATAATAAGTATAAGTATTTATACCTACTTAAGTACTTAAGGTAGCATTAAGTGCACTTAGCATTTATAATATTATAATATATTCCTTTAAAGCAGCTTAAGATTATTAAATATAGATAAGGTAGGTAGGGTATAGCTTATAAGGGACTTATAATAAGCATTAAAGTTAAGGCAGCTAAATATTATATTACTTTTATTAATGCTAAATTATATATAATTTTAATAATTAAATATATAATTTATATTATAATTATAACCTATTTATCCTATTTCTTAATAAAGCGTATTAATTTAAGATTGCTCTTAATGATATACTTTAAAGATATTAATATATTATATTATAATACGTAAGTATTATTAAAAGGAATATTTATATAAGAAGAAGCTAAAATTAATTCCTAATTAAAGCTTTTAGGTTTAAAAAGGGAAGGCATTTTATATATATATATATATATATATATATATATAAGTATATATATGCGCGTTAATATATATATATATATAAAAGTGATTAATTAACTTGCTTTAAAAAAGAAGGAAGGAATAAATTAAGGAAAGGGTTTAGAGGTTTAAGTATTATTTTAAGTATTTAAAGGATATAAGGGTATTATTATTTATTTTATTATATTTATTAAGTAATATATTATTCTTATTATAAGTATAATGAGTTTTATTTTAGCTATTATTAATTATTTTATTATATTAATTAAGCTTCTTATTATTACTATTTAGAGCGTAATATAATTATAATGCGTATAATTTTTCCTTTTTATTATTAAAATATTATAATAATAAATATATAATATATATTTAGATGATTATTTCATTTATCTAGGGGGTATATTATATGTTAAGGGGTTTATTAATGCGTTATTGTAATGCTTTATTTTATTTAAATGGGTATATCCCTGCTTTATTATTTATAGTTTAGAATAACTAGATAAGTTGCTCTATTGGGTACGCCCTGCTCGGAATCGTGATACCAGACATTGTTGTCAGCGCGAGGATCCGACCATTGTTGGACGAAGAAGCGTCTGCTGGATTTTCAGAATCGGTGTTCCCTCGAGAGGACCAGCCCGGAGTCGTGGATGTTCATGAGCTCAGGAGAACTGTCCGAGGACTGCCCACGTTGAAGGTACGCACTGTGTGTTTTCGCGCAGACCACAGATCAAAAGGGGCAGCTCAAGATTTCCTGACTAACGCATGCGTGACAAGTCTTCCATCTACCAGGTGGACCGAGTGTTCGGCTCCGAGGCAAGGACCGAGGATGTTTACGACGTGGTGTCCCACCTGGTCCCCTTTGCGCGTTCTGGGGGCATTGGCACCCTGTTTGCCTATGGGCAGACAGGGTCTGGCAAGACATTTACCGTCAGCGGCCTGGAGAAGATGGTGGTCCGGGCTTTGATGGAGGGCGATGATCTTGACAAGAACAGAATATTCATCACTGTCATCGAGTTGGCTGGAAACTCGGCATACGGTTCGTTTTATTTCCCGCCCAGACCCGGCAGTCAAACAAGCCTCTCGAGCAGCGCTGACATACGACCCATTGTCAGACCTCCTCAACTCGCGCAAGCCCATCTCCGTCCTAGAAGACTCATTCGGTGTCACCCAACTGGCCGGCGCCCAGGAACACGAAGCAAAGTCAACCAATGACGTCCTCGCTCTCATCGAAACGGCAACATATTTCCGACGAACCCAGTCAACGCACAAGAACGATGTCTCCTCTCGCTCACACGCAATCTGCAGAGTACGGATTCAACAAACCACAGAAAGTGCCGACGAGGATGGTCTCCTGTACCTGATTGATCTAGCAGGCTCCGAGGCAGCCCGTGACATTGCATCTCACGGCGCTGATCGGATGAAGAGACACGTGAGATCAACGCCAGCCTTTCTGTCCTGAAGGACTGCATCCGGGGCAAAGTCGAAGCCGATGCCCTGGCTGCCGTGGCACTCACCGCCTCAAAGTCCGAGAAGATGAAGATGAAGAAACCACACGTTCCCTTCCGACAGAGCGCCCTGACAAAGGTGCTGAAGCACGTCTTCGATCCCGCGGGTACACGCAGCTGCAAGACTGTGGTCATTGCCTGTGTCAACCCTAGCATCATCGACGTAGGAGCCAGCAAGAACACCCTGCGGTATGCCGAGATGCTGCGAGTGCTCGTACCCAAATCCAAGCCCGTTGCATACATGGCCAATGTGCCGATGACCTGGTCGAACGAGAAGTTGAAAGAATGGATCGACAATAACGTGAGTTACCTTGCGCTTTCCTCGCCCGGCAGACACTAAAAGGATCTAGTCCGGAACTCCGGCTATCTCGTCAACTCTTCTGGCACCGACAGAGACTGGGACACAACTCCTCCGCCTCCCAACCCCAGAGTTTGAGGCTAGAAGCATGAAGACACCAGGTGTTACCACAGAGCAGGCAAAGGCATTCCGATCCAAGCTGTGGCAGCTGCACATAGACTCTCAGCGGGCTTCGCAACAGAGTGACGGCCCATCCGCAGCGGAGTCTGACGAGCCTGACACAATCCTTGGTCATCTGACCATGGCTGAGCGATCTTCCAGTCGCGAGCTGGACCCAGAGATGTCGATCCTACCATTCAAGGAACGCATCAGACCAGGCATGGTCGTCAGCTGGACACCGCCGCCCAATTTCCCCCTTGGGCTGCCCGGCGGAATGAACCTCGCCATGGTGCTGTGCCCGGCAGACGCAGCAGGCGGTGCTGCTAAGAATGTGTTCGGGAGCCAGGTTGGCTCGGCGGCCGCCGATCAAGAGGACGCGAAGGTGAAGGGCTACTTGTGTTCTTTGATCATGCCGGGATTGATGAGCGAGACATATGAGATCAATATCTGGCGCCAGGTTGTTGTTGAAACGGGGGCAATGAACGCCGAAGTCTGCCTCGAGTATGACCCTGCGACAAGATACTACTATATCGCTGTGTGAGCACATCCAGACTAGAGTTTACAAGACGTCAAATAGAAATTCGGAGAAGCCCCCCATTACTTTAGATCTTCAGAGCATATCTATAAGTCACATCCGTGTCCGTACCGATTCATTTGACATGTTACCAGTCCACTTTAGTGGCCACACACATCCAAATGCTCAGCCACTCGGGATGATAGACTGCGGATGAGCAAAAACGTTGCCCGGGTCCAAAACCGCCTTCAGACTCTTCAGCCTTGACACTATGTCGTCTCCGTAGTACAACCGATTCGCCTCCTCAGCAGCAAGAGTCGGATCGGCATAGTTGATATACGCCCCGTACTCAACTCCCTCATCCGCCAGGATGTCCGTGATGGCCCCATTCAGCCCATTAACAAACTCGATACCCGCCTCAGGGAACGTCTGATCGGCCCCGACATACCCGTAGTTCTGCACCGTCCACATGAGGTTCCTGTGCCCGTACGCGGAGAAGTCCGCGCCGCGGGCGTTGATCTGGCTGTCGGCCCCGCCGTCCAGGTTGACGATCGCGAACCACGACACAGGCGCCGGCGGGCTCGCGCCCTGGTTCGCAATGTAGGTCATGTAGCTCGTCAGCGCCGCCGCGGAGAACCCGGGCTCCGGCACGGCCACGCTCTTGGCGAAAAAGTTGTCTCGCGCCGTGTACGGCTCGGATGTGGAGACGACGAGGCTGCCACCGGCCAGTAGTTCCAGGTTCGCTTGCCAGTTGAGTTCCTGTACGGTCACGGGTGATGCGGGCTGGGGGAGACCGCGTAGAAGCTCTGGCGAGATGGTGCTGTTGAAGTCGCTCGCTGAACCGAGGTAGACGCCGCGGACTTGAGAAGTGTTAGGCCCGAGGGTGATTCCGAAGCTTAGCTTGCGGTCTGTGACCGAGGCATTCTGGGCCATGTCCTGGAGGTGGATGAACGATGATACTGCTGTGTCGATGCTCGTGGCAGGTGCTGCATCGGGAAATGAAAATCCGAAATAGGTCGTGACAGTGGGAGCAGGCTGAGTCTGGAGATAGAGGGTCGTCGCAATCCCGAAAGATGAACCAGCACCGCGCATGGCCTAGAAGGTCTCGTCAGTCTGCGTGTCTGATGTGTCGTCGCTTGTGCCAGCCTTCAATCCCCAAGACCTACATAGTACAGATCCGGATTCTCAGTCACCGAAGCATGAACAATAGCGCCGTCCGCCTGCACCACATCCAACCCGACGATCTGATCCAGCGCCATACCCCAGGCTCGAGAGGTGTACCCATACCCACCAAGAGTGAAGTGGCCGCCTACGCCAACTCCTGCACAAGTGCCATGCGCCAGCGCTCGGCCCTTATCATTCAGCGCGAGGGCCATGTTCCCCAGCCTCAAGCCTCCGCCCACAGACGCAACGCCGGTGCTCTCATCCACGGTGACATCCTGGAAGCGCCGGAGGTCCACAACCATGGACCCGTCCCGCCCGCCGGAGCTCGTCGAGGCGTAAGAATGACCCCCTGATTTGGCCTGGACCTTGATGCCATTCAGAGAGGCGCATACGACCGAGTCGGAGACCTGCTGGGTCGTGTCTGGGATGCTGATAACCACCGGGTCATACTGGAGGCGGATGTTGTAGCTCGTGACGAAATCGGTCCAGTTGTCGCTCGTGGAGACGGTCAGTGGTACGGATTTGTTGGCAAGGCAGTCGAGCAAGCCCGTCTGCCGGGTGCTCAGGACAGCTTGGGGAGGGATGAACCCGGCGATTCCGGCTTCTACGAACAGGCAAATAGCCACGACTGTACTGGAGGGTTTCATGACTTCTTCACCGCATGCGAACGATGCTGGAGGAAAATGAAAGAACGGAGATTCCAGGGCAACGGCGGGCCAACTCAAGAGATTTTCAGCTGGAGGACAAATGTCTTACTTTGGTCATTGTGTAACTTTGCTTCATTGGCTATTGTGCGACACTGATGACCCGATTGCTCCGCGAATGTGCAGTTTAACAAGCTCAGCGATGAGCAGGAGACTTTAGCGTTTAGTAGAATTCCTCTTGGTTCATGCATGCATCGCCTTGACTGAAGCATGCATACACAATGCCGAGGAGCCTCATGAACCCATTTCCCACAGTCGACAGTATAACTCCAGAAAAAGGAGGCGGGAAATTAATGTGTAATGAAAAGCAGATCGCGAATGAGAAAATATACGGTCACAATTAAGAAGCTGGATGTCTTTTTATCTAGGGTTGACCTGTTCCCACGCAAAACCGGTGGGGCTGTTATAACTCTATTACCCCCTAGCAGACGGCGAACCTGCGAATCATTGGGAGGCTTTGAGATGACTGTACTGTAAATCTTGCCAAGAAAGCTAACGCTATTGAGTATGAACCTTCCTCTGCCGAGACTGTGGCTTTGCTGCTGCTGAAAGCATATCCACAGCATATGGGATGAACTTGCCAATGCGACAACGGGGCATGGTTTTCCGGAGTGGGAAAGGTCATATTCCAGGTTTTCTCGCGCCTAGACTGGCCATGTCAAGAGCACTGTAAAGCTAGATGCGTCCACATCTTGTAAAGACCTCGAGTCTTTGATTAATCGAATCTAATCTGAGTCCTGTCATATGAGTTCAAGCTGCTTGAGTCTTTCTGCCGTCTTCGCTCGTCATTGGCGACGAGTCTTGATTCGGATCCCTTCAGGTGTTCATCCTCATCGCTAGATAGGTCTTTCATCCAGCAAGCGGCATATGTTGATAAAATGGCTTCTGAAAGGGATGGTCTCAAGACGAAAACGACAACACCCCAGAATAATGTTGCCAGCAGACATGTATGTTAAGAGAAAGCTTTGAATGAACACAGAGGTCGTATTACGTCCGGGAGACAAGCCGGACCGCAATCTAACTACACAGTACTCCGCATTCAGCGTTGCATTTGTAGATGTAAAGTTTCCACGATGCATATCCCACCGTGAACTGCAGAATTTGGGGTAGCAAATCCGGCATGTGGGCGTAACAACGGGTATTGGATTGCGTACCACAAGCATCCCCGGACAATTTGCCAGCAGCCAGTGCAGACGCGGCAAGAGAAAACGCAGAACAATTAAGCTGAGTCCCATCAGGAGGAGTATATTAGTCTTGAGCAAGGACCAATACGGTAATCATGTCTCAGCCGATGTTCATCGTCCACGTGTCGGTCATGTTGCACAAGGCCTGTCTCAGTGAGCGAATTGCAGGCGGTGTGCGGCCATACTGGGGGGTTCTCGTAATCGATGTGATGTGATGTTGTATGCACGCGAAAGCTTACGTTTTCCCCAAGTCCCCAAATGGCCCGTATGCCGCACGCTTGGTTTTGCCAATGCTACACTGAAATGCACGACGGTCATCGTGCATGAGAGGTCACGATGGCTGTCCAGGTGCTTCTGTCTCCTCTTGTCCCGCCGAGTCGACTCAAGAGGGACAACTATATACTTTGACAATGAAAAGCTCGGTTCAGATCAGACTTCTAGTCTTGGTGGCGGCGGTGGTTGAGTTGGGTGCCGCGCTGACGCGTCGGTATGTTTACACGAGATGTTGTCGTCCCGGATGAGAAGATCCATATGCGCTGAGCTTTGCTAATTATCTTGGACCAACATCAGCTCAACAGATTTCATCCCAGCCGGCCTTGCCCTAGGCCAGACTCCCTCTCTCGAAACCAGCAGCTTCGCGCCTTTCACGTTGAACCAGGAGACACCACTGGCCACCCTGGACTATGGCATCGAGCGGGCTGGCTACGCGTTTTTCACGGTCTCCAGTCTCAGCGAACCGGTCCAGATCGAGGTCAGGTACAGCGAGCCGTTCGCGGGCCTAAGTGACCCTTGGTCTGATGGACCGTTTCTCTTCTCGCCGATGCTGGCTAACCATTTCCGCGCCGAGACGTTCAATGTCACCGAGCCGGGCCGCCTCGTCGCGCCGCTGATCCAGGGCGGGCAGCGGTGGCAGTCCATCACTCTGCTCACTGCTGGAAGTATTTCATTTGAGAGTGTGGGGCTTGAAGCCACTGTCGACCCCACCGCGGTGTCTGATCTTCCTGGGGCTTTTAATAGCAGTGATGAGACATTCAATGAGGTGTGGAAGCTGGGGGCGGTGGCGGCATCGACTGCGTGTGTGGAAAAAGGATCGCAGGGCGCTGTGTGGGAGGTCGATCCGGACAAAGGGGTGTTGGTCCGATCGACGAAGCCTGGTATCACGCTTGAAGCCAACGACTTTGCCGACTACACGTTGGAGTTTGAGGCCAATATTGCCCGGGCAGGTGTCTGGTGGAGTGTTGCGAGCACCGAGAGAACTGAAGCGATCCAACTGATGCTCGTCGGCGACCTGCCCGAGGAGACCACTTTCGTCAACACGAATAGGACCTTCCTTCGGCCAAACACTATCCTTTTAGGCTACGGATTCGACTTTCTCAACCAGTCGCTCGTGAGGTCTTACCTGCTTGACTATTTCCCTGTTCCATTCACCGTGAGCGAGGGAACTTGGTACAACCTGTCGACCTCCCTCTCGCAGAGCGGCCATCTGTCGGTCTCGGTCAGCCAGCAGGAGATATTCAACGTATCCCTACCGAGCTACTACGTCGGCGGGACTATAAGTACCAACGGCACCTTCGGATTCGGCGGGTGGCAGGACCAGTCAGCCTATATCCGCAACGTGGTCGTCACCGACACAGCCACCGGCGCAGAGCTCTACTCAAACGGTATGACCTCCCCAGATGTGCTGGCCGAGTATGGGACCCAAGCCAACGTGGGCTCAGTATGCGTGGATGGACCAAAGCGCGACAGGATGGTCTGGCTGGGCGACTTCTACCACACGGCCCGCATCATCGCCACAAGCACATCCCGCAACGACCTGTCCAAAGACACGCTGCAGTTCCTGATAGACACCCAGGCTGACGACGGCGAGCTCAGCATCAACCCACCGTTGGGCTACAACCCGGCCAAGACCTTCAGCACCCCCGGCGACCTGGTGGACTATCAGTTCCTCGGGCTCGTGAGCCTACACAGCTACGTGCAGCACAGCAACGACCTGGCCTTCGTGGCGGACACTTGGCCCCGCTGGCAAAAGTGCGTAGAATTCCTGCTCGGCACCATCAGCGCGGCAGACGGGCTCGTCCACGTCCCCGTCGCATTCCTCGGACCAACGGACGGCGGCTCAGCCATCTCGTGCCTGGCGGTCCAGGCGCTCCGGGGGCTCGCCGAGATTGCAGACGCTCTCAACGACACGACCTCGCAGCAGACCTGGACCACGGCAGCCGACTCGCTCACAGACGCCATCAACGCGCAGCTCTGGGACGACACGCAGGGCGTCTACGTCCTCTCCCCCGCCGACACATCCAACTTCTCCGTCGCCTCCACAGCATTCTGCATAACCTCGGGCGTGGCAGACCCAAACCGCGCCGCGCGCTCCCTCGCCGCCGCAGAGTCCCAACTAAAGCTGCACCCGGGCTACCGCGACTCGACGGCCGCGAACGCCACCTCGGCGCAGATATCCCCCAACACGAACGGCTTCCTCCTCGACGCGATGTTCACGGCAGCCGCAGGTGCAAACGACACCGCCAAGGCCGGCGGCTTGTTTAGTACCGCCGGCGCGCTGGTCCGCTCGCTGTGGGGCGCGATGCTGGGCAATGACACCACGGCCACCGGCGCGAGCTGGGAGTATGTGTCACAAGCTGGGGACCCCGGCCTGGGGCTTTTCACGAGCCTCGCCCACCCTTGGGGCGGCGCGGCGACGTATGTGCTTACGGAGCGGGTGCTGGGGTTGCGGCCTGCGGACGGGGTCGAGGGGTTTGGGTATGGGAGCTGGGTTGTTGATGCGTCTGCTGGTGTCTCTCTTGGGCTGACGCAGGCGAGCGGGCGGGTGGTGAGTGCGTTTGGGGACCTGGAGGCTAGCTGGGTGATTCAGCATGGCGATACGTTGCGGTGTGTTGTGTCCGCGCCGGCTGGGACGGTCGGGTCCTTCGTGTACATGGGACGGTCCGTCAGGCTGGAGGGAGACACTACTTACAACGTCTCGATCGGTTTGTGAGTGCAGGCGGAGAGGGATGTTGATTTTTTCACGTTCCTGTTCGCCGCGGATTGAGTGAGCCGGTCTGTTCCACATACACTGCGCCAATGCAATGGCGGGCTCGGAATGACACCTCGGAGAACCGTGATAAATTGGTGTAATGTGACGTCCATCCCATTCTGTACCCGGGTGTTTCAGGAACTACGACCCCATGGTGATAACCCGAACACATCAGACGGTGCCGTCCCTCGCAGAACTTGGTTGTGGGAAATAGATTATCATCCCGTCTGGAGCCAACATTCTTTTTTGTTTTCGACATGTGTGCTGTTTATTCATTTTGTTTCTATATGCGTTCTCTCTACCGGCTGACCTCGCCCCGTTCTGGTATCCCTGCGTCGCTAAGGATTCGAAGGATTCGGAAACAGGCCTCGAGTGCCGCGGCCATGAGACAGCGACACAGGAACTCTCCCATAAGCCACAGGGTGGAGCGATAAAGCGGCACAGCAACCCATTTTTACACCATGAGGGAACCGCAACAGGAGTCAAATGGAACGACTGATGTCATTCCTCAAGGCGTTGCACATGTTTGTTTTTTATTTTAGGATTTAAGCTTTGAGGCCGCACCCGTGGGCAAAGCAGGGACAGTCTTCCCGAACAAAACCTTGGAACGAATCACAGTAGCCAAACTCCCCGACACTTGAAACATTGTTTCGGGCCAACTCCCCGACGGCCTGCCTGCCTGCCCATCTCGATGCTCGGACTGTGCAACCGTCTCTTTCACTCCGACCGCCCAGGCCCGGAATCACTCTCAAGAATAGCAGCGCCACGTCACAATACCCCCCTTGGCTTAGGAACACCAACAGGCACCTTTTATATCCCGATATATCCAGGATCAAAAACCCTGATTGCTCCTCATGCCTTGTAGAATGTCGAATACATCCAGTGCAAAACACTTATATCGTCCCTGAGCTGACCACCCCAACCTGCGTGATGGCCTGTTCGGACATGTGTATACTATCGGTTGTGACCGTGTGAGGAGGATTGTGGCCTCACCAGACAGGACAGTAGAAAGGCCACCAAGACAGACACCGGTCTGATGTCGCCGCGGCCTTTTGGTCCGTGATTATTTCCGTTTCTTTCTGTACACATAGTACTCCCTTTCTCTCCACAACAGCAGCCGCTGGCCGTCTCGACTGTTACACAACAGCTTTTTCTTTTTGGTTTCCATATCCATGATTTCCTATTCCTTTTCGGCTGGTTATCCGAGAAGATGCCGCACGCCGTACCAGTCTATATGAGGCCGTCCAACAAGGACAGGCTGTACATCGCACTATATGCCAGGGGTGGGGACAGCATCATGTCCGGCGGCGAGGACAAGTAAGTCGGCACATCACTTCACACTCCAAACCCCACGCGTCGCTGACGATCCCTGCGCCAAAGGTACCACTGGGCCCTCCTCGTCGGCCCAAAGCACGAAGACGGCAACTCGACGGGCAAGCGCTTCCACGTCAAGGAGACCATGACCACCGTCGACGGCCGCACCCAGAGCCGCTGGGTGTTTGAGGAGCGCGACATCGGCATGAACCCGACCGCCATGATCCTGGTGCGCGTCATCATCGGTAAGGTCGCGAACCTCGAGAGGGTGGCCGCCGTGCTGCGCGAGGTGCCCGTGCGCGACAACCAGTCCGGGTGGAACTGCGTGTGGTGGCTGCGCGAGGCGCTCGAGATGCTGCGCGCCGACGGCAAGGCGCTGGGCCGCTCGGCCTCTGTCGCGTGGGAGGAGGCGGGCGAGGCGGCGATGGGGTTCGTGAGGAGAAAGGAGCGCGAGCACCGCTTTGATGGGAGGGCGGCGCCGGGGTGGTTTGATATGAACCGCGTGGCGACTTATGACTTGGTGCGCGGGGAGGAGGTCGTTGCTTGATGGGGGTGGTGACGTTGGTGTGGGACAGACCAGCCTGGGAGCAGGTCTTCGGCAACGGCTGCAGTGTAGGATATATAAAAGACAGGTCGGGTATCCACCGGGGCGTTTATGGGGGAAATATGTATTACAGTGTATCTGATTTCTTTAAAAGTCCCCGAAGAACCTGCGCCTGATGGCTTCGGCCTCCAATGCCTCTGGTGCAGGTGTGATAAACCTGTCCACCTCGTCCTGCCACCAGCGATTCTGCGGGTTGGGATGCTTCGCGGATGTGTACTCCCAGTAAGGAGGGTACCACCCTGCCGTCTCCCAGTCCACGATTCCGACCACCTTATCGTTCTTTACGAGGATGTTGGAGCTGCTGAGGTCACCATGTGTGAAGACCGGACCCTGCCAGGCCTGCTCGTGGAAAGAAGCCATGTGCTTGACCCCCGGCGACGATGCGTCGTCCTGGATATCCTCCGCAGCGATCCCGCCCCGAAGCTCCTGGTGGAAGTCTTGGATGGTGGGGAACGGACCCCACAGTGACTTACAGGGCAGACGGTGATCAAATATGGGCCCTCCGTCCACGTTCGCCACGCCAACACCAGACGGCGGCTGAATGCCGCGAAGTTCATCGACGATGGCCCTGAGCTGCTTCAGTATCCTGGCCTTGGACTCGTCCGACCGGCGGCTCCATCCCTCCGCGAGGTTCTCCCCGTCTATCCTCTCCATGATTATGTACGCTCTTCCGTCGCGCTCAAATGCCGAGTAGACCTTGGGCACGGGTACCGAGGTGTGCTGGGCGACAAACTGCATGGCGCTGGCCTCGGCGAGCCTGGTGAAGGGCGTGGACTTGATGCAGCATTTTGGCGAGATGAAGACGACGCGGCCTGGGTGGGTGGTGAAAGTCAGCCGATTGGCGTGCTTCTGGGTTGCGGTCTTGTAGGCGAGAAGGACGAGGAGTCTGATCCAGAGCCTGTCGTTGAAAGGCTTGGACTCCATGTGAAGGTGAGCTTGTGCAGTGGTGAGTCGGCGGACATGACGGCCATGACGAGTCCGCGGGGAGGAGAATAATGGTCTCCGGGTCAGAGGGCCAGAGAGGCCATGTGAGGCGAGGCGAGGCCAGTTGAGTTGAGCTGCAGTCCAGGATTCAGATGGATGAGTCGAGGTGGAGGACAAGGTGGAGCAAAGTCGCAGCGGGTCTGAGGCCTGCTCCAGATTTAGAAACGGCGAGGGGCCAAATCGGATCTTACGTAAGCGCAAGCAATTCCGCATCCAGATCGCGTCAACACCAACAAGGACATCACGGTGATGACCGGGTCTATCCGAGCCTGACCCATCAGATGGTCAGGGATGAAAATGATATAGATTCCTCTGTCCTTTAGTACCTGAGCGCTCTATCTCACGATCTCGTAATCGCCTCCCAACTTCTGTGTTCGCAGTCGTAGCCAACACTACTTTTCAAAGGAGAGGATTCGAGTTCAGGCCTCAACTTCATTCAATTCTCCTTTACGTTCCAATGTGCAATTACAATCTGTCTAGCCCCAATTCGAGATGGCAGAATGAGAGAACAAGCTGAATGTAGACTTTGGAAGAGGGGAAAATGATCAAGTTTCAGATCAAACGTTGGAGCTTGCAAGGGGAGGAAAGCAACGGTTGGAGAACAAGCATTGGCTCAATTGTGATGGTGAAAAGGTACATGGTAGATGTATCACCAGGGGTTTATGAACATTGTACCTCTATTCTCCTCCGTAGCCAGCAATTTGTCAAGCCTAACAGCTTTGCCGGGGCCCCGGGCTAACTTTTGTTAGTGGACCTCCTTCACCTCCTGATTGATGTCGGGCACAACCAGACCGCAATTTCATTCCACAAACTTACCCCTCTTTCATTCAAAATCCTCAAAAACAGCGCACTTGCAACCACAGTCGCCGACCCCATCCAGAACTTTTTAGCTGATGGACATCTGGATATACAAACCGCATCAAGGCACGGTCTCGCGAGGAACCGCTCACAATGGCGCCCTCAGATTGGACCGCAAGGGACCGGGAGATGATCGAGTCACGTTATAGGATATGGAAAATGACGAACAAACCCTCGTCCCGCAGAGGACTAGTCGGGTCGATCGCACAGAGATGTGGAGACTTCGTCGGTGACCTGGAAACCTGGTATGCGAGCCAGTGGCCCCAACAAATTGGCAGGTATGCACGTGCAAGTCGATGCGCCCGAAACTCAGATTTGCAACCCGCGAACGCCCCTCGTTATGGCTGACCAGCGCAACTTTCGAGCAATAGATACTATGCCAGCCGTGAGGCCGCCGAAGCCGGGAGGCCCCGGGCGCAGACCAAGACGAGGGAGCAGATCGCACTGCTGGAATACGTCTTCGCCACGACCTTCGGCTACCCGTACACTGGCGAAGTGCTCCCTCTGGCTTTCCTGACGGGCCTGCAGGTCAAGCAGGTCAAGGCGTGGTTCGAGAACCAGCGTAAAAAGTGCGTTAAAGATGAAGATTTTCTCGCGCTGCAGCCACCAGAGATATTCGGCATGAAAGGCCAGGAAACGAAAGACGCCGCGGCGATGGTGCGGGAGTATGCCAAAGATCCTAAGGGGTATGGGAGGTCGTTCGTCATGTGGGAGCGATGCGTGCGGACCGGGCAACCCGGCCCGTCTGAGGAGCTGCAGTGCCCGCGGCCTTATTTCAAGAAGTACTGGGCGCGCATGTTCCCCGAGGACGGGGATGAGCGCAGCCTGCTGGAGGCCACGGAGGAACTAGAGGACAGTGACGATGACAGCCTGGCCAACTTGACCGAGGAGGAGAGGAAAGACATGTTGGTGCAGTCAGAGATTGAGAATCGCCAGTTCAAGAGGAACCAGGAAGAACTCGAAGCGGAGGCGGAGAATGAATAGTAATCGACTGCGCTGCTGAGACTGAGATTGAAGATTAAAGGGAGTCCCCCCCCTTGGTTTTTGTATCCGAAATATAGCCAGCATTTGCCGATCCAGCTTTACTCCAGCTTTTCCTGTCTCTTCTCCAAGAACAGCTTCGCAATGCCTCCGAACACAGTGACAAACTGGGCACCCGTGTCAGTGAACAGCCACACATGTACCACGGGGAGAGGGAAAGACAACTCACCGCAACGTCAAAAGCCTTGAAGTAAAGTCCCAATGACGGATACCCATCCCCGTCATAGAACGTCCGCATCGTGTACCAAAACCCAGGCGGCCAGCTCCCAGCGAGGAAGTCGGCAAAGAACCTATGACACAGCAGAGGTAAGCACATGTTGGAGCCCAGGGCAAAAAACACTCAACGGTCATCGCGTTGAAGAATTGTGGGAGCGAGATTGAAAGATGGAAGACAAAAACAAAGCTCACAGGTGCTTGTACTCCCCGGGCGGGTCCGCGCTCTCCCGCAAGACAACCCTCTCCCCGGGGAAGCTCTTGAGCGCGTGCACCGCGCCGGCGGAGATGTGCACCGGCTTGTCGCCGGCCTTGGCAACGGTGACGACGCCGTCGATGGTGATCTGGACGCGGCCCTCGCGCACGTCCATGAACTCGGAGTGGTTCCTATGCCAGTGCGGTGGGACCTCGAGCACGTCGTCGCCCGGGCGGCCCTCGACGGTGCCCTCGCTCGTCCACCGCGAGATGGAGTCCTCGGGCTGGGTAGGGTCGAGGAGGAGCCTTAGTGTCACGCCCTGCGTGGCGGAGGGCAAGAATGGTTAATGCTGGGCGTGTCTGCTTTGTTGGTGTTGGTGAGACTTACCTTGCCCATGGCGAGGGTCTTCACGACCCTGGTTTCACTCATTGTGGCGGACATTCTCCCTGCGGCGGTTTACCTCGTCAGGAACTCGAGGGAATCTCAAAGCGCCGTTTTGACGAGGACACGGTCAGGCGCTACGCCTTCTTAATACAAAGCCACTTTATTTGTTCTTAACAAGGCTCTGGGCTCATTGGCCCAGCTTTCACGCAAACACACGCTATCAGCGCTGTAGGATCGTGGCACAGCACAAGCGTGGCCGCGCGCTGCAAGGAGGTCCTCAGCTTCCAAATCTTAGCAGCCATCACAGGGATCCTTCCGCCTATCTCTGTTGAATCAGGTAGAAGAGCTTTTATTCTGAATTTCAGAAAACTTGAGGGAGACCTGAGAGCTTCAATTCTTCTGTGTCCCCCCTGTGACAGTTCGGGAGAGCCAGCGGCGTGGGCCCGACTCCGCTGCACCAGCGCCAGTCAGCACAGGTCTCGTCTGCGCTGAACAGAGCTAAAAACAGCTCGGATACAGCCCCCAGCGTTACTTTTGTTTCCCCGTGCGCGCTGTGCCGAGGGTGGGTTCCCCTTGACGGTTGTGTAGTATCCGGCCTCAAAGCTCACGTGCCAACGTTTGCGCCACACGGCCAGAAGCCAGTGAGCCTAGATATTTTGTTTCCAATTGTAGGGTCAGAAACTTGTGCGCCTTGTTCTGGAGTAGATAGCTGGGAGAGAGATACGTGAGAGGCGCTTGACCGACAGGCCTCAGTGCCCGCTCGGACCAGGACAAGATATTCAGCCATTCGAGAACGAGATGCTCAAGCTTTCCGCGGTCTTCGACACGGCACCACAGCAAGCAGACGCGATGGCTTGGCACACGTAAATTTCTCATTCGCCGAGGTACACACCCTCCATCCTAAGACCCCCGCGGCCGGAACCTGAACCGGATAGCCCTCGCCTCCTTGGAAGGCATGCCGATGAACTTATCCCTCACAACGTCCAGATCCCTAGCCCGGTCAAAATCAAACAGCTCCATGTCAAACCTGCTAACCAGCGCCGCCACCGTCAGGTACAGCTCCGCGTACGCCAGGTTGAGGCCCGCGCACGACCGGCCGCCCCGCGAGAAGCTCACCAGGTATCTGTCGAGCCTGTTGCCCCCCGCCGCCGCCCTCGCGAACCGGTCCGGGTCGAACGTGCGCGGCTCCGGGAAGATCTTCGGGTCCAGCAGGACGTCGCGGAAGGTCTGCGACACGGGGGTGCCGCGCGGGATCACGATTGCAGCCCCGCTGTTGCCGCTGCCGCTGACGATGAGGTCCTCCTCCGGCGCTACTAGGATCTGCCTGTTGGTAACCGGCTCCGCGAGCCGAGTGCCCTCCTGCACCACCGCCCTCAGCAGCGGGAGCTCCTCGAGGACGCGGCTTGGTGGGAGCTGGGGCTGGTGCTGCTTCATGACGGGGTCCAGCTCCGCCCTCAGCCTGGCAAGCACAGAGGGGCTGGACAGCAGGTGGCAGAGGATGACGCATAGCGTGCGCGCGGTGGTCTCGGCGCCAGCGACGAGCAGCACGAAAGCCTCGTCCGCGAGTCGGTCGGCTGTCTTCTCGGCAGGCGGCAGGTCGGCCTGCATGATGCCGTGGAAGATGGTCTTGGGCCGGGGCTGGTTCTGCTTCTCCTCAACTCCCTCTTTCTCCCCCACTTCCTTTCTGTCCTTGTCAAGACCGGCCTGCTGCTGTTGCTGTTGCTCGGCGTAAATGGTCTTGGCCTGGGCGCTCAGGCGCTCCTTCCACTCCACGAAGACGGCGATGTCCGGGTTCATCTTGACAGCCAGCCAGCCGGGGAGGCTGTTGACCAGCCGCAGCAGCCAGATAAAGTGCTTGGTGACGTTGGTCGACTCGAACCCGCCCTGCATCGCCCGCTTCCACTGAGGCGCGAAGGCTGGGTCCCGCAGGCAGTCGTAGCAGTCGCCGTAGCAGTACTCAGAGATGACGTCTAACGTCAGCGCCGTCATGGCCGCGCCCACGTCCACCACCTCCCCGCCTCCCCCGGCCGCAGCAGACGACGGGGACGCGTGCTCCCGCAGCCGCTCGCACAACAGCTCCACCTTGGCACGGATCGACTCGGCCTCGAGCTGCGCGATCGCCGCCCGCGAGAAGTACGGGTTGACAGCGGCCCTGCGGGCGCGGTGGAGGGCGTGCGGCCCCGCGGAGGCAAGAGAGCCCGGCGCGCCGTTGGCGCGGTTCGCCCGGTGCCACTTGTCGCGGTGCGTCTTCCTGCCGCCGGGGCCCGGGTGCAGGGTGTCGAAGAAGGCCGAGTCGCGCACGTGGACCTCGCCGGGGCTGATGCGCACCACGGGGCCGTAGGCGTCGTGCAGCGCGTCCAGCTTGAACACGAACTGCGCCTCCTGCACCACGTCGTAGTACGCGCCGTAGAGATATGTCGCTGCCGCGAGCCTGGGTCCCGGGAAGCGGGAGAGCGGGTGTAGGTACAGGCGGTAGATGACCTTGGCGGTGAGGTAGATGGCGGCGGCGGCGATGGCGCCTAGTGCCGCGGTGGACGCGGTGATGCCTTCGCTGTAAGCCATGTTCACGGTCATTGGTTACATGCAGGATGAAAAGAGAAACAAAGTGCTTTCTCTACGATATTTATAAGCACGCATGGTGTGTTGGTTGGGCCTTTGCCCCCCAGTTGCAGCGAGCCGAGAATCCTATCGGTCGTCATCCCGTTGGGGCCATCTGAGTCTGGAATAGTTTCCATCTTGGGGTCGTCCAATCCAGCAGGATTCAATGGTCACAGCGCAATGTAGGCGTTGGCCAGCCCCCACAAACTAGCGCTGACGGCTGTTGGCCAGACGGTAGTGATTGCTCCGTACTCAATGATCTGGTATTACATCCCGGTCCTGGGCTGTCATGCGCTGCCATACTTACTTTCCAATAGTAAGAGAATGAGTGCCACTACACATAACCCCAAAAGAGTAAAGAGATGGAAGAATCAATTGCGCGAATAATTTCACAGCCACCGCATTTAACCCCGAGATTCAGTCGAGCGCAGCTGGCACCATCAGAGCATGCCGTCTTGTCCACTATGCGGCTTGAAAGTAATCTATTGGGAAACACTTGCATCAACGGGGTTCATGGGCCTACCTGGATGTACATGGTTCATACATATGTAGAATAAGCAAGATGCAGTCGCTGGTGGTGGTGACGCTGATCCCTATCGTTAGACAAATCCTGTGCATGCTCTACAGAATTTTATGCTAAAGCTGCAAGGTACCTATCCCTCGTTCTATTGGTCTGAAAATTGTTCCCAAGCTCCCGGTAACAAATCTCCATGGTGTGAGGCGTTCTCGCAACAACGTGGTGATGGGCCCCGTTCTCATCCTCCCGATATTTTGCCAGCTGTTCCTGCAGATTGATCGCCAAGCATGGGCGCATGTTGTATGGATCTCGATTGTTCTTGCGCCATTTAAGAATGTGGTAGTGTGCCTGCTGAGAAAGACAAGAGCAATACAGCCGCACATCCCGATCCTTCAGATTCGCATGTCGGGACAGTATTGCCTCCGCCTTCGAAGCAGTCCTTCCGCTGAGGCTCTGGTCCATCTCCATCGACCGCTGACTCCTGGGTTGCTGGTGTACAATGAAGTCCGCACATTTTGAACCTGAGGGATGAGAAGACTTCCCTAGGACGACCCAATAGAACAACTGTTGTAGTCGGCCGCTAACTACCAGCTGAAATGGTTGATCTAGTGACAACGGTCCGTCATGGGGGGAGGGGATGTGCTTTCATGGAGTATTAGAGAAGATGATATTATGCATATAGATAGGTATTTCTTGAATCCATGGTGGACCGACTCACAGGCTTGCTGACCGTGGGGTTCTATCAAGTCTCTGGCTGCATATCCGTTCCGTAAACGAAGGTCTTTTTGGGCTTTTTGATGGGTTTATGCTTGGCCCAACTCCAAAGCTAAAACCTTCGCAGGTACATCTATTTTGCTAAACTTTGTTGATTCAGAAGGCTAACATTTCATGTGGAGAGGTCTGACGAGGCCATGGGAGACAGCCGGACTGATGTAGTGATGCGGTTTCGCAATATTGTGGGATGACAGGCAGGCAGCCGGAATACATTCAATTCATGCTACGTAAAGAGTTACCTCCAGCCATTGTCCCAGCCCGCCTGCTCGACTGCAAAGGCGATGGCCAGCTCGGAGAACCTCGCCATGTGGTCAAATGAGAAATGCCCCGTCTCATCATCAACGTACATCGTGTCATTCTCCGTGTGCACGTACGGGTCAAACTCGCCGGGGAACCCTCCGGCCACGGGGTTGCCCTCGGAGGCAAACGTGGCCGGGAAGCCCATCTTGGTGTAGCTCATGTAGTCGGAGCCAGCCCCGGGCATGAGCTCGTAGACGCTGGTGGGGATGGACGTGATGTACTCGGTGCTGAGCTCGACGGCCCACTTGGTCAGGGGTGCGTCGGCATCGGTCTTGATGAAGCCGATGCTCTCCGTTGCGTTACGCGCGATGAACGCGGTCATGTCGAACTCCATCATGGCCCCGATCTTGGCGCCCTCTTTCTTCTTGTACGCCGCGATGGCCTGGCTGCCTAGCAGCCCTCCCTCCTCGGCGGCGTACCAGTGGAACTCGACCGGCCCCTCCTTTGGTATGTATCCGCTCGAGGCCAGTACTCGGAATGCTTCGAGGATGCTGACCGTGCCCGATCCATCGTCATCAGCCCCTGGGGCCTTTAGCAGCGGGAACAGGTAGTTGGCAGAGTCCTGGTGCGCGCCGATGATGGTCAGGGGCTTGGAGTGGTCTCGGACCTTGGGCTCGAAGCGGGCGATGATGGAGGACTGCGCGAAGGGGTGCGTGAAGTACTCGAGGCTGATGTGGGTGTGGAACGGCGAGTGGGCGACGATGTCGGCGATGTGGTCGTGCAGCCACTGGGAGGACTCCTCGCCGGTCTCGCCGGCAAACCAGCGATTGTAGTAGCCCGAAAAGTGCTCGAGGATATCGCGCATTCGGGAGGTCGAGATCCGGGGAAACAGGAGCTTGATGAGGTTCTGGTGGGTTAACTTGGGGAGGTCTGGGTAAGGACGACGTCAGCATATCGAATCTCTACTGTCATGACGCTCAAGGGGCTCGAGGGTAGTGCGCACTGGCTTTCCCTTCCCACGCATTGACGCCGTCAGCATATATTTCCTGATGGTCTGTGATATCCATAAACTTCTTCCTATTCTGCCGCAGCCGCAGCTTGTCGCCCTCCTTCATCCACCTGGGCTTGTCCTCGCCGAACACATGGATCAGTCTTGACTCGGCAAGCTGTGCTGCCATATCGGGTCGTAGGGAGATCATGGCATCGACGGGGTCTGGGTAGGCTGCGAGGGCCGCAAGGATGGTATCATCGCCAACATTCTTGTGATAGGAGTCGGAAGAGGCAGTGGCAGCATCATTGATGTTCTCTGAGGGCCCGATCACGACTTGTTGCGATCCATCGCGGAGAGAAGCGGCGACCTGCTCGGAGCAGGCCAGCAGCAGCAGGGTGAGCTTGGCCGCTAGTGAACAGCGCATGTTAACAGCTTGTGGTGTTGCTTGGGTTCTGGAATATAATAAGAACAAAATACAGCCATCCGCTTAACGTAGAGAATTGGCAGGGAAACGGAGAGGCTGATTGTGCATGACCGTCTGCTCTTGGAAGCTTGAGCTGGATGATGCAGTGCTAGCGGAACGTCACCCCTGAGCCTCGGCATGATTAAGCTCCGATTCCAGGGGTCCAGCCTGTCAGCCCCCGCCTGATAACAGCTGAGGTTGCCATTGGGCCTGCCGAGCCTCAACGTACTGTACATGCACCTCAGTAACTGGCTGGCTGACCTCACGTCTAGATGGCACGACAAACGCTCACATTTGGCACTGAGGGAGAGAGAATTGGTGACTTGTCTCACTGTCTTTCGTTAGATGGTAATTGCAGTTTGAAGCCTGGCCTTTGTCACCCACCATCGGACCCGCCAGCCAGGTGATGAGCAGTTGGCCGTCGGTCGCAGGGCGTCACAAATACAGAGGCCAAGCCACTCACTCGGTCCAGTAGACGCGCTCACAGAAACGGTATGGGACGAATCTGTTGCACAATGCTAGCAGTGACTAGAACTCTACGATGTCTTCTGGAACCTAGAGATTGTGGGTCCCAGAAAAGGGGGCAAACTTTACTAGAGTAGCTTTGTCATCAAGATTATGAAAGACAACCACGACTGTGGACGTGCCGGACGGTAGTCGCTCGTCGACGCAAGCGCGATGTGAGAGAGTGAACGGAGAAAATTGACACATGATATTCTTTAGTTGCTCAACGATTGATCATATCCTGACAAGCAGATCTGCTCTCAGCCTCGTCGGCTGACATAGCTAGTTCGAATATCAGAAACTAGACAGGGCCTCGCCTCCGTGAGTCTTGCTATTAATTGCCTGCATTGGTAACGCAGGGGTCGTGCACATTCTATCATTCAAATCGCAGAATAAGCCGAGCTGGAATTCCAGGCCTTTCTCGGAGTACTCCAGCAGTGATAGTGTCAGCGCTTGTGGATCGGTGTCCTCATTTCTGACACAGTGGAAAGCCCAAGCAGGTCGAAGCACGATCAAACCCTAGTGCCTATCAATTGTGTAGATCCTGGGCCCAGCCAGTATGCAAGCAAGGAGAAGTTGGTGAACGCCATAAGGCATTGCAACTCACGATTGGCCATCTGACAAAGTAGCCCGAAGTCGACCACGTCGTTGTATTACAGGCCACTCTCGAGTGGTTTTCCGTTACCGTACCTTAACATTGCAGTTCCCGCAAGTGAACCCCAAATTCTGTAGCAAAATTTCTGGCACAATTGTGACAATCTAGTCATGTAGAAGGCGTCATCATCGGATCTCCCAGCCGTTGATTGATGCGCCTTGAGCTCGGCGGCAATCTATGCAACCTGGACATGAAAGGTTTTACCTACACCGACTACCAAAGAGTAAACGTCATTCTCTAGCACTCCCATATTCTACTCGGGTGTCTCTTTTGCGACTGTTCATACGTGGTAAACCAAATTAAGATTGTAAATCGTCGTCATTCACGGGGCCAAGATGATAATCCATGAAGGCCAGCTAACTCTTTGATGATGACACGTTCACTGGTTAAAGTTGCTGTAATGTGGTTGAGTGACTTCGTCAATATTGTCGCAATTCAGGATGAACTGCGTGACCGTCAGTCTTGGTGGTTCAACGAAAGGACTGGCCACAGAGATGTGAGGGTCCTGAGAACCAGTCCGACCATGTCATAGGTTGCGGACCATAATCGATTCCGTGAGGGCAACTCGGTCCTGAGTCGTTGTCAGATCTGATGGAGCTTCAAGTCACAGTGATATAAATCTTACTAGCGAATTGGACAAAGCAGAGGATAGCAGATGTAGTTTGAAGTATACTTGTAGCTTCTATGGTTATTAGAATATTTTCATATAAGATATCATATTAGACTGTGCCTGTAATAGTCATTCCTAAGCAGAGATTAGTCCGAACAGAGGGGAAATTGGCAAGTGATTAAAATTAAATGATAGGAATATCCGATAAAAGGAAAAGCAGAGGGTGCACCACGAGCAAGGGTGCATGGGCCTGGATGGGAGCAGAAAAACGCCACCTTGAGGGGTTGTCAGCCTGAACGCTGCCAAGGCCTGCCAAGGCCTGCCATTGTATGGCTGGCAATGTGCATCTGCATTTCTTTCACATCGCTATCCGATAGGTGCGGAAGGGAAACTGCGCAGTGTATTTTGCGCACATCATGATGATCGTCGTGGGGGCTCAGCCGCTGGCGAAGAGCCCGGTGAATGCTTCTAAGCTTGTCTTACGAAATAAGTCGCAGATGGGGTAACCCACATGACACCTCCCGGTACTCCAGGAGAGGCTTTGACAGAGAGTGTCATAAACCTGGTAAATTCATGAGGACAATCCTAAGAAGCACATCATGAACTTTGCAAATTGAACCGGTCAGAGCCGACCGTGGCGCTCGGTGGAGGACTTTGTGTCACCCACACTCCCAACCTGCATAGGTGGTGTCCCACTTCGCCATTCTGCCAGTTCAAGCCTGCAGAAACGATGGGCTGTCATGAGACACGTGTCCACATAAGGTTGGAAAGCTATATATGCAGTGCAAAATAAATCGTTGCACGGAAATAGGCAGACACGAGGAAGGGGGGCCTCTCCAGTCTTCATGACCACGAGTCTATTGGAGGATGATATGAAGGTGACACATGCTAATACAATCCCTTCGTTCGCCATGATTGGCTTCCCAAGTGGGATGTACCTCTGGTTACAAATATTCCCTCCGTGCCCCTAATAATGGACGCCGAAGAAAATTGACGCGGAGAGCCGTGGTCTGAGGTCGAAATGATCTGGGATGGTAACTTGGGTACTACCTTTCGAAATATTTGAGACTCAAGGGTGTGCCTGATGATGCAAATAAGCCCGGGAGTTTGAGTTTGGATTGTGAGGTGGGTAGGCTTTTGCACCCTGTCGAGGTGCTTGGAGGCCTCGATCGCCATCCCGCCGTCAAGTACTGAGATGTGGAAGCCCCACGGTCTGCTTGTGGTACCCTCCATATTACAAATATGCTGGTAATAGAACCCCCTCCTGGGTATGAGGGTAAACAAAGACCTATGATTGTGTTTTTATAACTATGTTTATTGAACTATAGTTATTCTGCTAACTACCTACCAGGGGGAGGGGGGGTCTTCGTATGGGTCACGCAACGCAATCATGTTTTAAGATCCAAATAAAATTTTGAAGTTATAATGCAATACTAGTAAAATACTATTAAAATACTATTAAAAATAAATTATATCAAGGCTTTAAATTATATTAATATTAACTTTATGTTAAGATTGACTCTATATTAGCTAATGTTAGAATAAATCTATATTAAAAGCTTTAGTTTAGACCTTATTAACTCTAGACCTGTTTTTATTTTTAGATATTTCCGTAATTCCATAGACCCTTCCATAGTAAATAGTTAAGCTAGTAAAGAATAAATAAATATTTAGGTTGGGGATAAGGGGAAAAAAGGTGTTTTTTTTTACCCTTATATTAAGAGCTAATATTATGTTATAGTATGTTAAGAATGAATATATATTAGTGATGTATAAATAATGTAAGGCATATAAAAAAACATATTGTCAAAACATTAATAGTATATCACTTTTATGTCAATATTCTGTTGACTTGCTTGCAGCATCTAAATGAAAACACCCCCTCCCCCTGGTAGGTACTTGTGAATAGAATTCAGCATTCCATTAAGTTATTCTTCTTGGTTATTTCGTGCTTCTTGAAGAACTTTTCTAGCCTCTCCTTCTTCTTGCCATCTATCTTCCCATTTATAATCCTTACTTTAGCATTTATAAAGAATTTAATATCTTTAGAATAGATCTCGTGGCTTCTAAGTGTGATTATAAATGCGTTGATCATTTTAGATATGGTTGGGTTTAGGTTATCACCTAGAATTACCCTTACTTTGGGAAAGATTTGCTCATTATATTCAGTATCTATTCTTATGGCTGTTCTCAACTCTATCAGCCCATTCCATTCACATAATGGAGCGTATTTATCTTACTAGGTTAATTTAAGGTGATAATCATATATACTGGGTTGAGTTATCTTGCAAGTGGTCTTGGTCTTTATGTGTCAAATGACTGTTCTTGAAGGGTCTTGGCTGAATAATTGTCTTTAAATGGTCTTATGCAGAGGAGTAAGGCTGTGATTATTATGCGTTTATAGAAGCAGAGATAGATCTTATGCATATGCTATGCGAGTATAGTATTTGGCTGAGCCCAGATATCTAGCTATATAATAGACAGCTGATCAATCATAGTAGTCTGGGAGATGGCAGCTTTATATTATCTATTTTAGGTAATTTGCCTGAGTCACATAGCGAAGGCATTTGAACATAGTGCTTGACAGTGTCAAACTAGGTTGAGATGGCTTTGTCTGCGACGGAGTTTTGGTGCGAATTAGCAGCTTCTAATACAATACTGGTTTGTAGAAGATTGAATAGTTACTGTCTAAGGCTATATATAGCGAATTTAACTGTAATTGCCTATAACCTATATTATCTCTTGTCCCACTAGGATAATCATTGTCGTTCTAGCTTAGTAGAGGAACTCAAAGAATACAAATAGTCTTTATGCTGGTAATAGAACCGGTGAAAGAACCTGGACGTCGATGAAGCTAGGCGATTCCTAACCAACCATAAAGTGCCCGGTCCAATAATATTTATAAGGACTGCCAGGCCCACAATATCTGGATTTCTCTGATGCACTGTTGTACAACTTCCTGTCTACTGGTCGTTATGGAGTACGCTTATACAGACATTGAGACTGCGCGCGCGTTCCGCATCCTTAGGGTTCACGGCGCCAGCGACCGCGAATCGAATATTCACTGCGACCTGGTTGGCAGGTCCCTGGACGCTCAGGAGCCCCAATACGAAGCTCTTTCTTATTGTTGGGGCGGACAAAAACCCAGTCAGACAATATTCTGCTCCGGACAGCGCCTCCAGATTACTCTTAACTGCAAGTCTGCTCTGGGACACTTTCGTCCAACAACAGATACCACGACTCGGGATCTATGGATAGATGCGATTTGCATCAATCAATCAAGTGAGCAGGAAAAGGACCATCAGGTGCAACTCATGGGCGACATATACCAAGGAGCTTCTCGAGTTCTGGTTTGGCTAGAGAATTTGAATGAGAGTGCGACTCTTGAAAGGAATAACGATGTTTTCGGCATATATATAGCCGTTTGCATATAAATAAAGAAATAGCTATTTTCTTTATTAAATATGCAAACAGAAGAGTACTTGGAAACTACTATATCGGAAGAGGGAATATTTGCATATAAATAGTATAGGGACTTCCCCTCTTCTAATAGCAAAATATCATCTTTATTATTACTAATTTTAAAAGGTTATAAGCCCAGCTATTTCTATTAATACACCTACCTAATTGAATAAGCGTTAATATATATTTACCTAAATTAATAATAAACCTACAAAAAACAATAAATTATATAATAATCCTTATAATAATATACTATATCACTTAAATTATACCCAGCTATATCTCTATTAATATATAAGCTATATATTTATAAAAAATATTATTATAAAGCCCTATTTTATTATATTAAAAGAAAAATACCTAAAAAATACTTTTTAGCTTTATTATTTAAAATTATATTTTATTAAAAATACTTATAAAACTCTTTAAAAATCAATATAATATTATTAAAATATATATAGAAAATTCCTAAAAAATTCCGTTATTTACTTATATATTTTATAAAAGAATTATATAAAAAAATAACTCTTAAATTTTTTAAAGAAAATGAAAACGGAACTATAATTAATAACTTATATTTTTATTTAACTATTAAACTTATTTTTTTTAAAGAAATATATATTAGAAAATTATTTAATAATTATAAAAAATATAACTTTATTTATATAGTAAACCTTGACTATATTAATAAATTTAACCCTTAAATTTTTATTATATTAAAAATAGTTATAAGAAATTATAAAAAATACTTTTAATTTATAAAATTAAATTTACAATTAGAAAAATAACTTAAATATATAAAAAAATACCTATAATTTTATATTAATTTATAAATATTCCTTAAAAATATTAATATTTATTATTATATTATCTTAAAAGATTATATAAATATATATTATTTAAATTTAATAGCAATAGAATAAATAATATTTTTAATGAAAATAATGATAAATTATATTATTTATATAATATTAAAAATATATTAATAAAAGAATTTTATTCCCATTAAATATTTAATAAATTCTCTATATATATAGCTTTAGAAATACTTTTAAACTCTTATATACTTTCTTAGAAATTTAATCCCTTTATTTTTTATTTTTTAAAAATTACTATATGAAATTATAAAAAATATTTTATATTTATAAAAATAAATATAATAATTAAAAGAAAAATAAAGCTTATATAATAATATTTAAAATATTATAAAAATTATTAAAATAATTTTATATATTTATAAAAAATACTTTTATTATAACCTTATAAAATAATACTTTAAAATATTAAAAGAAATATTTAAAAACTCTTATAAAAATTTTTTTATATATTATTATATCTTTAATAAATAAATTCAGTATCCTTAAATTAAAAGGATTTAATAATTATATTATATAGTTTATAAAAGCCTATACTTTTCTTTTTAAAGAAAATTTAATTAGAAAAAATAATAATTTTAAAGGCTTAAACGTAAAAGAAGATTAAAAAGCATTAGCTTATATATGATTTATAGTCTTAAAAGGCCTACTTATATATATAAAAGATATAAATTTAATACTAGCGGCTTGGAATAAATTAAAAAATTTATTTAAATCTTTTGGATTTATTATAGAATTTTTATTATTAAAAGAATTTTTTAATATTTCTTTAAATAACTTTAATATTATAAAAGAATATTTAAATAAAATTAGCCTTATTATAATGGATTTATTAATAAATAATATAATATTACTTAATTAGGTAATAATAACCTAGATATTAAATTCCTTAGATAAAGAATATATAAGATTTATTTAAAATATTATATAAAGCTTTTAAAAAGACCTAAATAGCTATAATATTAATAGTATATTTATTAGTTTTATAGATGAATTAAGAGGAAAAATAAATAAAAATAATTTTTTTTTAATAAAGAATAATAAAAGAAATAAAAATAATAAAAGAAATAATATCCCTTAATATTTATATTATAAAATAAAGGGATATTTAGAAAATACTTATTATTTTCTATACTTAGAAAAAGCACTTAAAACCTAGGAAAATAAAAATAAAATAAATAAAAATAATAATAATAATAATATTAGATTTAATTTTAATAAAGAAAAAAGAAAATATCTTAAAAATAAATTATTAGTAGCTATAAATAATATAAATAGCTTTAATAATAAAGAAAAAGAAGATAATAAAAATATTAATAAAATATTAATAATAGAAGAAAGTCTTATAAAAAAATTAAATTCCTTAGAATTTAATTTATAAAATTATTATAATAATATGGATTATAAAGAAGAATTAATAAAGGTATGCCTTATAAATAATCCTAAATATAAAGATATATTAGCTAATAATAATAATAATAATATAAAATATTTAAATAATATTTTATATATAAAAAAAGAGAATAATTCTTTAAATTATTTAAATAAAATAGAATTTGCTATAAATACTTATATTAATATATTTATTATAAAAGATATTAATTTAATAAATAATATAAAACCAGCTAATACTAATATTAGCTAGGGAAATGCTGGAAAAATAAATATTAAAACTTAAGGAAATTTAAAATTAAGTTTTAATAATAATAATAATAATATAATAAATTTAAATAAAATTTATTATACTTTAGAATTTAATATAAATATATTAAGATTTAATATTATAAAAGAATATTATAATATTATATTTAAAATTAATATTATAAAAATAATAAAAAAGAAATTTAATAAAATAATAGCTATAGGATATTATAAGAATAGGTTACCCTATATTAAAATAAATGTTTATAAGGAAAACGTAAATAATATATTAAATATTAATAATAATAATAATAATAATAATAATAATGCTTTAAAGATATATAAATAGTATTATAAATTAAGATATATAAGTCTTGCTTTATTATTAATAATATTAAATAAAAATAATATTAAAATAAATATTTCTTAAATAATAATAAAAAAAATATTATATAAATATAAGATATGCTTATAAGCTAAATATAATATTAAAATAAATAAAATAAGCAATAATTTATATAAATATAATATAATAGAAAGAATATATAGCGATATAGCTGGCCCTTTTAAGCTTATATATAATAATTATAAATATTATATATTATTCTTAGATAAAAATATTAAATATTTATATATAGATTTATTAAAATTTAAAAATTAAGCTTTAGAATCTTTTAATAAATATAAAAATATTATAGAAAATAAAATAGGAAAAAGAATAAAAGAATTTAATATTAATAATAATACTGAATATATAAATAAGAAATTTAAAATAAATTTAAATAAATATGGAATAATATATAATAATACTCCTCTTTATATAAAAGAGCCTAATAGCTATATAGAAAGAAGGAATTTAATATTATTAAATAAAATAAGAAGCTTATTATTATAAGTAAATTTACCTTATATATTATAAGGAAAAGCAGCTATTTTTGTAGTATATTTATATAATATTATTTCTTAAAAGGATTTAAAGTGGAAATGTTTATATGAAATATTAAATAAATATAATCTTTTTATAAAGTATTTAAAGCTATAGGGCTTTATAGCTTATTATAATAATAATAAATATAAAAATAAATTAAACCCTTAAATAGAAAAAGGGTATATAATAAATTTTAATATTGATAATAATATATTTAAAATATTTAATAATAATAAAACTATATAGGCTAGAGATGTAATTATATTAGAAGGAGAATATTATAATAATAATGAAAATAATAATATAAATAATAATAATAATAAAGAAATTACTTTTGAAATAAGTAATAATAATAATAATATAAATAATAATAATAATAAAGAAAATAATAATAATAATAATAATAATAATAATAATAATAATAATAATAATAATAATAATAATAATAATAATAATAATAATAATAATAATAATAATAATAATAATAATAATAATAATAATAATAATAATAATAATAATAATAATAATAATAATAATAATAATAATAATAATAATAATAATAATAATAATAATAATAATAATAATAATAATAATAATAATAATAATAATAATAATAATAATAATAATAATAATAATAATAATAATAATAATAATAATAATAATAATAATAATAATAATAATAATAATAATAATAATAATAATAATAATAATGGTAATTATTATAATAGTAATAATAATAATAAAAGTAATTATCTCACGCCTATAGAAAAAGACTCTATAGAAGTAAAGGAATTATATATTATAAAAGATATATTATTAAATAACTAATTATTAATATTAAATAATAATAAAAATAATAAAACTTATATTTTAACAATAACTAGTATAAATAAGCCTTTTAGCTTAAAAAAAGCTATATATTTTAAAGAAAAATATAGCTAAATAAAGGCTATGAAAGATAAAGTTAATTTTTTAATAAATAAAAATACTTATAATATAATAAATAAAAATAAAATCCCTAATAATTATAAGGCTTTAGGAGGGAAGTGGGTATTTAAAAAGAAATTTATAAATAATCTTAATATTATAAAGCCTCATTAAATTATAAATAAAAATAAAAATATTAAATATAAAGTACGCTGGGTAATATAAGGTTTTAATTAAAAATTAAGGGTTAATTATTTAGAAACCTTTGCTACCATTTGCCGCCCAAAAATGTAGATATTATTATTAATTATATTTATAAATAATAACTATTATATATATAATTATAATATAAAAAATACTTTTTTATATTCTAATATAAATAAAGAGATATATATAAAATTACCTATTTATATATATAATAATAATAATATAGGGTTATTAAATAAAGCTTTATATAGTTTAAAATAAAGCCTTAATTTATAATATAAATATTTAGAAAAAGAATTAAATAAATTAAGATTTAATTCCTACCCTTATAATAAAGGAATATTTATAAATAATAAAGAAAGAATTATATTAATATACTATATTAATAATATTATAATTATATCTACTAATAATAATAAAATAAATAATATAATAAATAAAATAAAAGAAATTATAGATATAGATTTCTAAGGAGAATTAACTTCTTTTCTAGGAAATAATATTATAATAAATAAAGAAAATAAAACTTTAATTATAAATCAAAATTAATATATAAAGAAAATATTAAAGAAATTTAATATATATAATAATAAAAATATAAAACTAAAAATAACACCTTTTACTTTTAAAAAAGAATTAAAAAAATATTTAAATAAATCTTTTAAAGAAGATATAAATAGCTATTAAAAACAAATAGGATTTATATTATATTTAGGTTTAAAAAGCCATATAAATATATTATATTTTATTTATAATTTAGCTAAATATATATTTAATCTAAAACCTAAGTATTTTAAAGAATTAAATAAATTATAAGGCTATTTATTAAAATTCCTTAATTTATTTAAAACTTATAATTATAAAGGAAATTTAAATATATATAATTTTTCTAATTTTAATTAAGGAAATAATTTAAATAATAAAAGATCTACCTCTAGATATATATTTTCTTTTTTAGAAAATAAAGAAATAATTAACCCTATAAGTTATAATAATTAACTATAAAAAACACCTACTTTAAATAATTATAAAGCTAAATATATAGCTTTAAAAAAAGCCTTTAAAGAAGCTATATATTTATATAATTTATTAAAATATTTTAATTTTAATTTAAATTTAAATATAAATTTAAATAAACCTTTAATATATATTAATAATAAAGCTACTATTAATTTAGCAGAAAATTAAGTTTTTCATAAGAAAACTAAATATATAAATATTATATATTATTATATTAGGAATTTAATAAAAAGAGGTTTAATAAATATAAAATATATTCCTTTAAAGGATAATTTAATAAATTAATTTACTAAATTAATTAAAAAACTATTATTTATAAATTTTAAATAAAAATATAATTTAAAAGAAATATTATAACTTAAATTTATACTTATAATAATAAATATATATATAAATAATAATATATAAATATTAATTTCTTTTATATATAAAAGTTAAATTTTCCTTAAAATAAAAAGGTTTTTAACTTATATTAATAATTTTTTCCTTTAAATAAAAAGGTTTTATTATTAAATAAATAATAATTATTTTTCCTTTATATATAAGGTTTTAATTATATAAAAGAATAATTTTCCTTAAATAAAAGGTTTTTATTCTTATATTAATAAGGTTTTTCCTTTATTATATAAAAAGGGTTTTCTTATTAAATAAATAATAATTATAATAATTATTTTTCCTTATAAAAAGGTTTTATAATTATAATATTTAATATATTTTTTCCTAAAAAAATTAAAAAGTTTTTATATTAAAATAAATTTTATAATCTATATATAATATATATATATATATATATATAGCTTAAGGGGGCATTTTAAAAGGAATAACGACATTTTCGGCATATATATAGCCGTTTGCATATAAATAAAGAAATAGCTATTTCCTTTATTAAATATACAAACGGAAGAGTGCTTGGAAACCACTATATCGGAAGAGGGAACATTTGCATATAAATAGTATAGGGACTTCCCCTCTTCCGATAGCAAAATATCATCTCTATCGCTGCCAATTTTAAGAGCGACAAGTAATAACCCCGGATTCCTGAGCGGCGAACTCCATGTCAAGAACTTTGCTTGGCTAGTCAGACTTGCAGAAGCTACAGCATCAGCAGAATTTCACCAGAAAGAGACTCGGCTTTCGCAAGTGGCGAAGGAGTTAAACGAGTCAAGTGAAGTAAACGCCACAAGTCAGTGATTCTCTTAACTTTGGATCGATGGTTTCATATTTGGTCTGATCATCATTAGGTATGAACGAATTCCTCGCCTGTTTACCTTGGTTCAAGAGATTATGGATTGTCCAAGAAGTCGTGCTTAGTAAAGAATCGACTATGGTATACGGGGGCCGTGAAGCATCCTTGGATGCTCTGGTCGAAGCCAGACATATTTGCTCAGATATGTTGAGACGGGGGAACCACCATGTCGGGCCCGCCGCCAGTATTCTCTGGAATTTGTTTGGCGTTCATCTCATGGGAAGGAAACTATTGCATTCATCCCGGACTGAGAAAGCTTCTTTCAACATAGCGTTGATAGATTTCATCCAGGAGGTGCGCTTTTCGAAGGCTACAGACCCGAGAGACAAGATGATTGGTTTGTATGGCCTTTTCAAGGCGTCTGGTATAAAGTTAATAGAACCACGGTACAGGAAAACTGTGGCACAGGTCTACCGGGAAGCGATGGTTGCTCTCATGGAGGCAACAGGGAGCCTGAACCTTATCAAACAGATTGATGGCCTGGGTTCACTGCCAGATAGGCCGTCTTGGGTACCAGACTGGTCCTCATCGAAACATAGCATAGGACCAATTGCTGGTTTTGCCGCGGCGAACTCGGAGCCTGAGTTTCGCTTTCTGGGAGGCTCGTCAATGTTGGCTCTCATCGGATTCAAGCTTGACACGGTTGTCAAGCGCTCGTCGTTAGCTTACATGCACATCAGCGAACGGATTGGTGAGCCGGCAGATTACGAGGGCTGGACTCGAAACCCTCCAATTGCTGACCGCAATGTAGCGCAGCAGCTCAAACAGCATCCACAACACAGTGCTGCGATACTACTTCTATGGAATATTCGAGTTCTGCGCGACTTTGTCACAATAACCCTGGGTAGAAATCCAGCTATAGCGACCAAACACTCTGTGCTCAGCCTGTACCGCTCCTTACTCAGCCTACGGGGTGAACACCAGGATTCACCAGAGCTCGGATTTCAGAACCCGGACGTCTGCGAACACCATGCCCGAGACTTCTTTGAAATACTTCTTGGCCGGATTGACGAAGAGAAGAGTGGGTATCCGGATGAAGATTGGATTCTTGGTCGAGATTTTACAGTCAGGGCTCTTCATCAACCGGAGTTGCATGGATTTCTGCATTCGAAAGAGTACGCCGTACTACGATGCATTTCGCGAAGCCCCGTTAGGAAGCGGATTTTTGATTGCATCAGCAGAATGCGCTACTTGACTGTTTTCACGACTGAGTCGGGCCGCACCGGCATCGCCCCATGGTCCATCGAAGTTAACGATGAGCTCGCGTTGTGCTCGGGATTCGGGTTACCGGTAGTGATGCGGCCAGTGGGAAGTAATTTCAGGCTGGTTTGTTGTGCGTACGTCGACGGGATTATGAACGGCGAGGCTTGGGGGGCTCGTCCAGTTCAAGATCGTTGTGAATTTGTTTTTATTTAATATTTGTATAGAAAAAGTATAAGTGAAGTGGGGAATCTGAGGGTTGCGAAGTGCGCAACCTAAAACTACGAACAAGGCGAACAGGCCGAGTCGTTAAGTTAATACTGCGGCAACTCTTACGATTCTGATATGTAAGGAACAATTTGGAAATTGCGCTAGTAATACGTACAATATGCACCAGTTTCTGCGTGTGCGTATATGTGCACTTTAGGATATGACACCGCGGAACCCGCTTCGATTTGTTCCACCTTCAATGATGGTTGTGCTGTGAATCAGCTCCGTCCTTGACGCGGATCAAGGACTGGTCGTTTCTCTTTTTGTCATTCTGGGTTTGATAATGGCTCGATTGTTTAGAATTGACAGTCACCCGATAAAAGTGTGTGCACAGGAAGTAATGAAGTTCGAATGTAAAAGTGAGAATTCCAGAGTGCTTCAAGTTCGTTATATCCACGTTCAACCTTTGTGATTCTGCTTATTCATTCGCTGAAATATCGTTTGCGATCAAATACCTTGCCTGTGCACGCTCCCAGGGTCCCTCCCAGGCCGAAGTAGTGACGGCGTCCCAGGAAATACCTAGGTATTCTTCCCGACAGATACAGAACAGCGATGTTGCTGTTGAGTAATCATCTCCCCTTATATTAGTACATTGTGCCCCTCAGCCATTTTGTCGTCCAGAGATCTTATCCGCGGAAGCCATGCATCCCCAAAATTCGAACTTATGCTTATGCTTGCATACTGTCGGCCACACAATACTGTTCGGTTTTATATCTCGACTTCTCAGGATCATGATTGACATTTGTAGGACCGGCATCGTAAGAAAACCGATGGCATTCCGCCTCTGCACACCTCATACAATAGCCACCCTTCTTGACAACCGGCGTGACGCAGTAACCATCCGGTCCAGGGTTCGCTCGGGCACTGGGACACGATGTCGATCGGCAATCGCAAGGCTTCGTTGCTTTGGGTTTCAGGAATCTCGTTATCCTATTCATGACGACTCTCTCGGGGTGATAAAGCGGCTGGGGTTTCGGATCCCTGGAGCTGTCCTGGGCTGTTGAACAGTTGCTTGTTTTTAAACGCTAGGTGTTTAAACGTTTGTCACTGCATGAAGGGACTGGATGCATACTGCTTAAGAGGCATATGTGTACAGATTAAAAACGAGACCACTTTGAACAGTTGCTGAGGAAGTTCGCCAGTGGGCACGGAGGGCATGACATTCCATTATGAGGGCCACAAAAGGAAATTATATGGCTGCCATCAACAAAGAAAATGAGCCGTCTCAATCCTCAATCCTCAAGCGTGGCTGAATCCTGGTTTCCCCACTGCTCTCATCCTGGGTGCCACTTTTTTGTTGATCCTCCAAATGCGGTCTCCAATGCCCACCACTGCACAGTCAGAGAGGATGTGATGCCCCCTGCTGCAGACCCCAAAGGGTGCGCCAAGATCGGTCATAAAACCTAATTGGCGCCCCTAATCGTTAGATAGCACCTTGGAAAAGAACTCCGTGAGATCATCCAATCCCTCTGGTGACTTGAACCAGTGCCCACCCTCGGGGTACTCCCTCCAGGCAACCGATGTTCCATAACCCTCAAGCTGCTGCCTCAATTGCTTCCCACCCTCAAACATGACAGTCGGGTCGTCCATGCAGTGCTCTAGGAGAACAGGCGTGTTCAGAAGCAGCTCGTCACTAGGTGTCCCCTCCAAATCAAGGATCTTCCGCGTGTCATTCAGACTGCGGCCCGGGAACGGCATCCGGCAAGCCACACCAACAAAGGCGCCCAACCGCTTCGGTCCGGAATAAGCCTCTGGCAGCCCCAGATTCAGCAGGGCGTGCACGCTTGTAGCGCCGCCTTGGCTAATCCCCATGAGCACAATCTTGTCGTACCGGCCGCCCAGCCTCGCCGCCTCCTCCGCGATCAGCTTCCTGATGCGGTCGGCACTCTCCCGCAGCCCCGGCGCCTGAAGCTCCTCGTGGTCCTGGAGCTTGAGGTGGTCCCAGACGTCGAACCACTGGCTCATGCTGGGTGGCATCCCGGGCCTGGCGCACGGCTTCTGGCCGGCATCGGGGAAGACCCAGCGGAAGGTCGGCAGGACCTCCATTGCTGTTTGGCGCTTGGAGTTGGCCCAGGTCATGAACCTGATGCTCCGTGCGAAGTTTGGGGCTCTGTCGCCGCGACCGTGGAGGAAGATAACGGTGTGTGTGTGCGGTTGGCCGGGTTGCGGGTCGACGATTTCGAGGGGCGCCGGCTGGGTGGTCAGGCCCTCGCTCTGCCAGTCCATGGCCATTGTTGTTTGTATGCGATTTTGTCGATGACTTGGTTCGAGTGGGAAATGAAACTGGAAAAAGTGACTGATCAGGTATGGGCAGATTAATAAATAGGCCGTTGGTGACGTTCTGACCACTAAATGCTAGGCAGCCGTCCACGATTG
The DNA here is from genome assembly GCA_023078575.1 of Diaporthe nobilis. NCBI lineage: Eukaryota > Fungi > Ascomycota > Sordariomycetes > Diaporthales > Diaporthaceae > Diaporthe > Diaporthe nobilis. The sequence goes on along the minus strand of JAKZJT010000013.1, from coordinate 1,032,570 downwards.
ATGTTGGTCGATGAGCAGTGGCGGAGCTTCCAGAGTGGCACAGCACTCAAACCCTTGGATGCAACTGGGGACCCCGCAACAGCAGCTAGCAGGAAATGGCACCTGGCCTGCCAACCGCCAGGAGAGACTAAATGAATGTATGAGTAAGACTGCAAGTGGAATTCACTTGAGACCCAGTAACCCAATCAGAGCTGTAACTCAAGGAGCTTTTTAGACACATGCAGGCATCATCTACCTTGTGAAATATTGTCAAGATGCAAAGCATGCTGTTCGTGGTCCTGGTATAGTGAATACTAAAGTAGTTTGGTCTGAAGTGGATTTTGGTCCGAACACTTGTTCCTGCCCGCAAGGACTCCATCTTGTTTTTCAACAAGCCTGGTCCCGATGCCCAGCTGCAGCATTCTGGAGAAAGAAGTAGTGAATCCCCAGTCGAGCTCTACAGATGGCTCCATATACTGGCCCTGAATCTTGTCCCTCGAATCACCCACCTACAACTCGAAAGACCATTGGGCTCTTTTGAGGACTTGCAAAGCCCGGCACCGACCTTCACTCAACTTCGTGTATTAACATACGACAAGTTCAGAGGAATGGAGGATGTTATAGAGTCCCACATTCATTTTCCAAATGTCTCTGGCCTTCGCGCCGGTTATCATATGGCAAGTGAGGAGCGAACGATCAAAGGTCCTATCCCCACGATGAATATCCGAAAGTTGTCTATCTGTAGTACAGCGCGAGCGCTTTCACTAATACTCCAGCTCTGTCCCAACTTGGAAGACCTGGAGTGCCATGCCAAGCCTTGCCCATGGCTCCCCGAGCCAGTTAGTTCGCTGGAATGGCCAACTCATACCAAGAACACCTTGCGACGACTAGCCTGGAGTAACCAAGACGCAATGGACAATCTGGAGAACAATGATGTAGACGGCGCTTTTTTCGCACCTTTGATGGACTTCAAGAAACTGGAGATCCTGGAAATCGACCAACCGTCGATTCTCCTATACTCCAAATTGGTACAAGCTAAGGGCTTGAGCTCGGTCTTGCCCGGAAGTCTACGGATTCTTCACATTGCATTCTCGCGAGAAGTTCTATCACAGCTTCAGATCGGTGACCAGCTGCGTGGGCTTGTAGACGCAAAGGCGACATTTTTTCCAAATTTGTCCATCGTCAAAGTCGATGACAGTCTGCAGCCGCTCTCAAACGAGGAAACCCTGTCCGAGTACATGAACACGACTGGCGTTGTGAGCCTTCTAGAGCAGGCTGGGATCCGCTTGACGTTTGGAGAAGATGCGCCCCCAAAGTACGGGTTTTCAAGTTCCAGGACGATGCTATCAATTCCCACAGGTGTCGCCGAGAGAGACCCGGGGACCGAATTTCAAAGTGAAGTTTTCTGTCTAGATGACCTGGAGCTTCTCTGAAGACGGGGTTGGTAGGGGTGACGCTGCGGCCCCAGCAGAGCGATTAAAATATGCGCAAATCATCATGGAATTGTCAAACAGTAATAGATGAGTGGACAGGTAAGGCAGCGATAGAATGTACTTTGAACTACAGGCATCGTTAATTGACTTTCTACTTTTCAGAATGAAATACACGCAACTGTGACAGGCACTACTTCTAATCCGGCGAAAATAAACTCCATTTTTTACATTTCTTTTCCAATGTGGAAAATATCTTGAAGTCATCTCTGTCTGCATGATTTGGCTGCACGATGTCTTGCCAGGACCGTGTCAGCAATGAGCAATCCCACTCTCATATCGATCGTGTCCCAATTCTGATTGTAAAATACCTCAAGGGAGAATACATGTAGAATATACTTAGCTAGGGCTCACAGATGGCGGCCCAAGTATCAAATTTGCAGGTACATTACAAAAATAAAATTGAACTGCGTACATGGGGCTCGTTAACACTGATCTCTGGATGTTCACAAAAGCACCGGCCAAGGTGTAATCAGACGGAAGAGTCCGATAGAAGCAGTCGGAGGTATTGGCCGAAGAGCAGGCCTCCCTCGCATGGCATGCATATTCTGTTGCAGCTTACGGTACAAGGGGGGTTCCACTTGGGCCGCTCCACATGCATGCCACGTAGCCGCGTAAAGCACTTTTTAACCGGAATCTTTGTAACGGTCTGAGGGGTCAATACTCGTAATACATACGCGAGGGTCTCCATCCGCGGATGCACTTCAGAATAGCGAAGTCTCGGAAGCTATTCCCCCTCTTCCCAATACTATGTCTGGATCCGTCCTCCCCAGACCACCAGCCAGATGCGTCGAGCCCTCCAAGGCCCAGCCGCCTTCCAGCGGCTTCTCAGCTCCCGCGGCGTGGTCCGCCGTGAACTCACCATTTCCGACCCCAAGGATGAGCAGCAACTTCGCGAGTCGGGCATGTTCTGTCCCTCTTGCTTCACCTTTAGCAAAGACCTCCTGTCGCTCTCGATCCCGGGCGGTCAGGCCATTGGGCTCCCTGCTGACCTTGAAGAACCTTGCGAGGAGGCCATCACCTGGGACATCTCACTGCAGAAGCTCGTCGACGCCGCGGAGAAAGGCTGCCATCTCTGCGCGTTCGTCGCAACGCGCGTCTTCGACAACAGGCATGGTCATTACATGGGGTTTGCTGCGCTGGCGGAGGAGGGCCCTGGGCTGATGGGATGCTGTGCGAGGGCAGACACATCGGAGCCGTCGGAGCGTGTCAGGGATTCGGTGGCTTTCCTGCGGCGGTTTCTGGAAAAGTACCCCGATGCTGAGTTCATGACGGTGGGGATTCCTTTGGAGCGGGACCCTGTTACAGCAGCTTATAGCAAATTGTGGCTGTGCGTTAGGTCTTCGAATGTGAGCGAGGATGGGAATCGGATACTGATGAAAATGGGAGGACCGCCCGAGATCACATTGGAGCTGTACGCCATCAAAGGTATGTGACTCCTTCCATATTCACATAGGTGGATGGAATTCAAATTTTTCTAACGTGCGAGGTCCAGGTACTGCTGCTGCTTCATGGATCCATTCTCGGCCCATCCAAACCAAGCCCGGCAGCGATGAAAACATCGAGACTGTGAAAAGCTGGATTAGTGAATGTCGCGAGAACCACCCAAGCTGTGGCCAGCGAAATGAGAAGCCTTGCAAGCTTCCAACAAGGCTAGTCAGGGTACTAGGAGACGAGAGGGCCGAGGTGTACCACCCGACCGAAAACGAAGTCGGTCAGTATCTGGCTCTGAGTTATCTCTGGGGCGACCCAGAGCTTCACGAATGGAAGAGCTCCGCCACGCTCGTTGCGAATGTGGCCGAGAGAAATGAAGGATTTGACCGAGGGTCTCTGCCAAAAGCTCTCAGAGACGCTTTATCAATAACCGAAGCCCTGGGCCTGGAATACATCTGGATCGACAGGCTCTGCATCATCCAAGATTCAAGAGACGACAAGGACCGCGAGCTGAGGAGAATGAGCCAGTACTACCAGAATGCGTACCTCACTCTCACAGCCAGCACCAATTCTGCCGCCGAGGGTTTCATCGAGGACACCATTGGCTGTCCCCAGCACCCCGACTTTCCCGCCCACCGCGACCTCCTTCGCATTTTGGTTATGTGCCCGGACAAAAGGGTTAGTGTGGTCTTCTTCAGGCAAGAGACACCCCATAACCTGGCTGTGGAGCCCATTAACGGCAGAGCGTGGACGTTCGAAGAACGACTTTTATCGCCGAGATATCTCATGTACGGTAACCGCGTGCTGTGGCAGTGTCGCTCGGCAATGCACTGCGACGGAGGGACCCAGGATTGGAGCTTGAGTCCCTACGTCCAAGAGATCCACCGTCTTAGTCTCAAGCTGGGCCAGGTTATCAAGGAGGCTGATGCTACTTCTGCGCCGTCCATAAGCATTGGGGAATGCCAGGAGCTTTGGCACGCCATAGTGGCCGAGTACTCGAGGCGGCAGCTCACCCGTCCAAGAGACAAGCTTCTTGCTATAGGGGCTGTCGCATCCGAGTTGAGCACGGCCATGGGTCAAAACATCTATCTGGCAGGCTTGTGGGCGAACACAATCATCTACGACCTTCTGTGGTCGACACACCCTCATGTAGACCCATGCAGGCCAGAGAAGCAGAGGGCTCCATCTTGGTCGTGGGCGTCCGTCGACCACGCTGTCACATTCGACCGCCTCCCACGACGAGATATGTCACCAATCGTCGAGATCGACGTAGAGAAGACGGCTATTCAAGCCTTTCGAGAGCGGCAGTTCGATCTGGTCGCGCAGGGAAAGCTGCAGCTCCACTGCCCAGCGCTGAAGATGACTGATTGGGGTTCTGACGCCGTGAAGCGGAACTATCTGATGTCTGGGCCAGACTCCCCCGGGCCAGATATCCTTTCCCTCATCTCTGGAGGCCAAGAAAAGCGCTCCTGGCGGACCGACAACAAACAGTTCGAGTTTCCTGAAAACTCAATTATGGCCTTCTTCTTCGCCGAACCGATAGTGAAACAACCCATGCCCGTTGACGCTCCCACACTACAGCCAACCCAGCCCGAACATCGACTCAACAGATCAAGTCCAGAGGAAATGGCCGCCTCTGTGCTCAAGGCCTTTCCGCATCAAGAGGGGCCTGTGCGTGTCATAACAATCCGAGACGGGGCGGTAACGTCCTCCTTGGAGGGTCTCGGAAAGCAGGGGTACACGGAAGAGTTCCTCGAAAGTCTGAGAAGAATGGGTCTCGACTTCCAGCACGAAGATCTGGAATATGGGCAGGTGTCTGGCCCACCACCAGCGGTGGACAAGGGCGCAATCACGCAGGACGGGTCTGGTGACAACACGCCGGTGGTGGAAGCTGGGCCGGTGAGGGGCCAGTTCGACACACATCCGGAAGAAACGAATGCATCCCAGAGGTGGTATAGGACTTGGGGTCTCGTCCTCGCCCCGACCGACGAAGCGGGTACCTTTGAACGAGTCTGCGCGTTTGCGGATATGCCGTATCCGGTTCCTCTGGGCCGCACCTGGGAGGACGTCAAAACAACCATCGTGATCCAGTGAGCTGATTTGAAACCCTATACAGGTAATTTTTCATTCTAAAGCCATATCGCTTATAGCCTTAATGAGCGAAGTCTGGTCAAAATGTGAACCTTTTATTTGCTCACTTCGTCCGTTTATCCCATGGGGGATTCCAGATTGAGCCCCAATTGACTTTTGTCCAACCTTGATTCGACGCCTCCGGAACTTGATCCTTAGGGACAACCTTCCATGAGAACTCGGCTCTCCAGAATGGATTCAAAGATATTGCGGCATCGTCTACCGATTGCAGGGCACAGACTAGGAGCAAAACGTCTTGTCCAGAAGTACCCGCCACCAAGAATTGTTGCTCAGGGATACCATTACTCACAAGGCGGTTTGCAACCCAGTAGGCATTCCAGCTGTCTCTCACTGCTTCGTGGTTCATTTGTTCCATGGCTCGGTCATCAACCCCTCCTCGCACCCTGTGGATGGTGCATCGGGGCGGTGGCCCTGACCCAGGGTGACTTGCCCAGCCAAAGGCATAAAAGAGAAAGTCGGTGGAATTTGACGCATAGAGATCCTCAAAAGGGTGCGGTGGCGGCGCGCAAATCTTCAGTGACGCCCAGCCTATGTCGTCGGATTGCCTATGAGGTCCGAAAAAGAGCGTGTCCTGCTCATCCCATTGTTGCCACGGCCAGCGCCGGTACACCTCCATTTCTGGAGGCATTACGACCTCCAGGGCACAATTGCGAGATCCTAGGATCAAGTTCTGCGTCTGCTTTGCCGTTTCACTGGAAGGAGGTAGCTGTTTCAAAAGGAACGGCTCAAGAACAAGCCGGTGTGCTACGGCCCGGGGGCCGATGTGCACCAGCTTATAGGCGTTCTGTCGAGCAAAACATGCTTTGCCCAGACTTCTCAATCGGATACCAAAAGGTTTATCCCGGATCTGACAGACTGGGAGGACAAGACAGAATCCCCGAGCTTCTCTCAGAGGCAACAGCCCAAACTGAGCCCGTAGCTGGATACCGCGGTTGGACATGGAAAAGTCAAAGAGCGGCTGGTTCGATAGACTTTTCACCTCTGCACAGTCCTGAAAGGGCAGCGGGGACGATGCCATGACCCCACTGTACGAATCCTCCGTGTCTTTTGAATTGTTCTCAGAAGGCTCAAGACGGAGCACCTAGGCGAGAATGGTAGGGTCAGGGTACAAACTGATGATCTCTGCCTGGAGTCTGAGGAAAGCTCTTTCCTCCTCTCCGTACAACAGAGGCATGTGAATACCAAATATTCCAACCAGCGAGTATGCCACATCTTCTATGCGCGTCGATTGTCGAGTTGCAGCCCACGACATCTTCTGGGCCACTGGGACGGCAGACAAGTCGATCTGATGGTTCAGAATGTCGACGTGGATGCCGGTGATCCGAGCCAGGGCCTCCGAGGCCATTTCCTTGGTGAAGCAGAAGCCCCAGTCCCCGTCGTAAAATTTGATGTGCAGCGGTGCAATCAATTCCTGCAGCGTCCACGAGCGCGAGAACCATCGGCAATGCTCGATGCTCGCCTGCAGCTCCCCCGCGTCTCCGGGCCCGGAGGAGCGGGCCAGGTCCGATAAGAAGACATAGCAGACGGCTGCCCGCTTGTACCAGCGGAACATGGAGTTGATGGCCTCTGACAGCTCGGCGCTGCTCGACTTGTCGATGCAGCAAGTGTCCACCCAGGCATATTTCAGGCCGTCCCGAGCCGCCTGGCGGCAGGTCCTGTTGATTTTCTCCCACCTGCTCTTCGATGGCGTCGTGGGGTCCGGGCCTGCGGGAGACGTTATCTCTTGGAATGTGACCTCTTGGCCGGTGACCCACGTGTGCGAAAGGATGGCATAAGGCGGTACCGCGACACCGACAAACTCGGTCAGCCGCCTTGTCTCCACGTCAATGAGCCACATCGGGTGACGGCAGCAATTCAAAATCGGTGGGTTGTCAACGCGCACAAGAGTATGTAGTTTCTGCGGATCAGGTGCCGCAGTTTCAGCTCCAGAGGAGACAATCTAGCTGCTAGCGGCAAGCTGAAAATTGGAGCAAGTCTTCGGGCTGATGCCCCAGACGTTGCGTACTCATATCACGTGGGTCCTGGCCATTTGGGCATATTAAGTACCACAGCCAGACCACCCCTACTGTCCAAGGCGAGCGAATAATCGCGTATCTTTACGGAAACAAATTGACTAGGCGTCATGTATCTATTTCGAGAGCGTTGCCGGGGAGCGACACGATTTGCACCGGGCGTGGCAAAAACACCCACATGACATGCAGCTTGGCGGTATCGAACAATTGTGGACACAGGCCGAATACAAATACAGCACGCCATGCAGGCTTCGAAACCCGGAAAACCACTAAAGTGACCGCTTCTGGCTCGCCTCTTTTCAGTGAGCCAAGTAGGATGGTTCCCAAATCGTTTTTCAACATATATGTTCATTCACGACATAATTAGGTTGTGTCACTTCGGTCAAGATCCACATCACACGCCATTCTGGTCATTGGAATCTGAGGAAGGCATTGGGTTCGGGTATGGTCGGCCATGGAATGAACGTGAACTCAGTCTTGACCCAGGAGGCTCACAAGGAGTTTAATAATCTATTTCAGTGATTGGTACGGCAGTGTACACGAAAGGCATCGTGCAGCCTATCCACACTATCGCTAATTTAATGACCATAGGTCTCCGCAAATCTCGCCTCCAAATCCTTCTCACTCAGCAGTGGCAGGCCGACGAGGTCATTGTCCACTGCCTTATAGGAGGCGCCTTGGAACTTGCCAGACAGAAGGGATGCCTTGACGAGAGCAATGATGTTTGGGATCTCGGGCTGTTTCTTGACAACGGCTAACAACCTGTCGAATTCCGCCTCGGGATCATCGATCTTGGTAATGGTCCATTCGGCCTGCGGGGAGTACTTCTTCGCGAGGCTCAACAGCTGTGACTGCGTCACAACGTGCTCGTGCACGAAGACGTTCTTGTTCTTCGTCGGCTCGGGGTTCTTGAGGGCCCCGACGATGGCTCGAGCCGCGCCCTTCAGGCTGGTGGTGCTAATGCTGCTGTTCCCATCTCCCCAGAGCTGAGCCGTCTTGTTCTCCCAGTCGAAGGCAAAGCCGAAGCTGACGAGGAAGTCGGTGAAAGCGCCGATACTGAAGATGGTGTATTCGATCTTGTCCGACTTGGACCGCAGGTAGTCCTGGATTTCGACCATGCTGACGTGATGGGGCAGGGAACGGGCCGCAGGATTCGTCGTGAGGCTGCCGAAGTCCGAGGGGATGAAACGCTGAACGCCCGCCTGGATAGCAGCATCGATGATCAACTTCTGACCAGGGATGCCCTCCATGCCCACTGTGGAAACCACTACATCCTGCCCCTTCAGCGCGATTGTCAGGCTTGCGATGTCATTGTAGTCCACAGCGACAAGGCGGACGGTAGACGGGAGATCTTCATTTGGCTTCTCCGAGCGACTGAGGAGTGTCACCTCGTATCCTCCCTTCACCAGCTCGGGAAGGACAACAGATCCGAAAAGACCTTTCTGCGATTTGTTAGCGATGTCTTCTCCCGCGAAACACGGATCCTCTTACGCCGATGAGGGTTATCTTCTTGAAAGAAGCCATGCTTGTAGAGTAATGAGAAATTTTTGATGAATGCTGAAGAATGGAAGCATTACTCCTACTTGCCTTGAACAGCCGGTAGCTATATATCATAGACGATGCCCCATTCAATTGACCCCATTTCTAAGCCTGACCTGTGTTGGCCCCGTGGGTGGTAAGCCATTGACAAATGTTGTATAATCGAGTAGCTGGGTAGTTAGCGACTGCAAGGATATTGGAAACTCAAAGAACAGATCACCGTGCATCCGTCCATCACCCCAGCAGTAATGGTCAATCTCGCATTTGAGAAGGGCCCGCTGTGTGGCGCCGAGTCGGAGAAGGACAATGCGGACACAAAAAGCTGCCGCTCGCGCGCTACGGCCGAAGTGGTCTTTGTCATCTTGGCGGATGTCGGATGTAAAAGAAAGTCCGCTCCGCCGCGCCAGCCAAAGTGACATTTGTATCCGCTCCGCCTTCTACTGTGCGCCTCTCCTTACCTCACCATGCTACTAGTGAGGGACGACTTCTAATAAAAGACGAGCAAGCATGGCAGGTCAGCCCGTTAAAGAACGAATTAAAAGCGTCAGTACATGTCTTCTGCACTGCCCCAACTGCCCGACCGCGGAATTACCGCTTCTAACGTCCGTCGCCAGGCTTGCCTCCAATGCAAGAAACGCAAGAAACGCTGCGATGGAGGGACACCAACATGCGGAAATTGTGCAAAGGTCAATGCCTCGTGCCACTACACTGAACGAAAGCCGAGAGGCCCTGGAAAGAAGTGAGCATCAGCCTCGTGAGATCTCGTTATTGAGCGCATGGTAACCAAATCAATTGATCGCAGGAAGAATCGCATAGAACATCTTGAGACGCGGTTGATGAGCCTCGAGTCTGCTCTGCGGCGCCATGAACCCGATGTCGATCCGGTGTCGAGCAACGACATAAACGAACGTGAAAAGCCTGTTCACGCCCCGCTGGTGGGCCCCGAAAACGGAAAGCCTGGCGATTCGTCCACCCTCGACAATTCTGTTCTGAATGAACCTGCTCAGGAACTTGTCACGGGAGGTGGTGACATTCAGGCCAACTTGGAAATCGAGGACCTGATGGAGGTCGACCCAAACTCTCTGCCTGTGACGTCTGCACAGCAAGATGCCCCAACCGCCGCCCAAATCCTCTCGAAATATTCCGACTTCACGCAGGATGTTATGATGGGATACCAATGGATACGTGCCCATGAGAATCGAGACAATAACCAGAGCAAAGTCTTCGCCCGACTCCCTACCTATCAGCAGGTGTCAAGCCTCATCGAACCCATAGTCGAAAGCCTCCAGCATCATGGTGCAGTGATCACCGCCGAGGTCTACGTGAATCTTCTGGACGAGCAATACTCAGCAGGCCCTGACTACTATGCCGACGACCCTGCTCGATGGGCCATTGTGAACTCATTCTTCGGGACCGCCATGCTAACTAGATCCACCACCGACTTTCTGAAGCAGATAACGCCAACCGCATGGAACTACTTCAAAAATGCATTTTCCATGTTCCCAAAGCTCATCACCCAGGGCAGAGACGTCTTGGCATGCGAAGCCCTACTGTCTATGGCTGTGTTCGCACAATGTACCGCCGATGCCCAATTGACCGTGCAAATCACGGCCGCAGCAACCCGTCTAGTACAGACTCTGGGTCTGCATCGCAGCAGATTCTACTTGTCTCTTGACCCCGTCGCCGCTCAGAGGCATCGCCGCGTCTTCTGGGTCGCCTACATACTTGACGTTGACGCGGTGGAAAAGTATGACTTGAGCCCCAGTCTCGCAGCTGAAGAGCTGGCTGTCACACTTGAGCATGACGACTCGTCCCTAGATTCCATCGATTCCGGGAATTTCGTCTGTCTTTCTCTTCTATGGAGAGCAGAATTAGCCGTCGTTCAGAGACGAATCCATGAACGGCTAAATCCTGCTAAAACTCATCATATGAAAGACTGTGAGCTTCTGAACACCGTTCTTTCAATGGATGAGCAGCTCCGAGAATGGAAGAGAAGCACACCCGAATGGATATGGAAAAATCAAGATGATGATGAATACGACTTCACTTTGTCCATCGCTCACATGCATTGCGCCTTTTATAACTCTCTGAGTAGAGTTCACATGGCCCTTGTTCATAACAAAGCCTCTGAACGCTCCGAACCGGATCAGAGTTTAGCCCTTGGAGAAGACCACTTCGAGGCTGAGATTGAAAAGGCCTGGACTACAAGTGCGGTCTCAGCTCGTAACATGATCGGAGTCATGGCCAACTTGACGTCGCAACCGTTTTTCCAGTTATGGTATGTTGCACGAAAACCTTGGCCAAATTCAACTCGAAATATAGACTAACGCATCCTTGAAAAAAGGGGAATTTTGTGTTACCCCTTATCGGCGGTGCTCATTCTGTTGTCAGTGATCCTTCAGAATCCTGCTTCGGCGACCGCGCAGGATGATCTTCGCAAGATAGGAGAGTTCGTCGGGTTTCTGAAGGGTCGCGCTGATGACGGATTTGAGGTACAGCGAATATTGAGCGCATGTATCAAGCTTCGTGACGTTGCAGCGTGTGCTCTCGTTATACCGCAGGCCGAAAAGCATTCACAGAGCACAGGGGTGTTACCCAGTGAAAGCGATCCGTCAGCACGACTAGACGTAAGCATTACTGATCTGGCCATTCAGAACCATGCTCAAAATGAAGCTAACAATTCACACTTAGTCAATCCGCATCAAGCTCCACCGCGTGAGAGATTGGCTGCAACTCGCACAGGGGTTCTTGGGCAACCTCCCATTGCTCCGGGCTGAAGCTGAAGAAGTGCTCTCTGACATCTTTGGACTTGGAATGTCGGAAGGGGTGTACGGCTTGCTTGTACCGGAGCTCGTGAAGTCCCAACTTTAGAAAGTCATCATCCTTTCTTCGGGACCTGAAAATCTATGCCTACATATACTACTCATCGAACACAGATGATGTAAAAACATATCATAGTGTAGTTAGAACTCAGAGACTTAACATCTTTTCTTCAAGTTTCCTTGCAGACCCCGTATATTCACAGTCGACGGAAAACACAGATGATGGATTTGATGCTCTCAAAATAGAGTCAATCTCGGCCTAGCTTTGATGACTTCTGTCAAACGTGACAAAGCAAAACCGAGCAGCCATAGTCCGTGCATTTCGTCTCTTTGTCTCTTTTCCCGGTACACAAAAGTCGCTTTCAATGTAAGCAGAAGTCGGCAGCAGTCCAGCGATCAGTTCCCGGACCAGCGGTCTCAACTGTAGAGATCCGCTCAATCACTGCTTTGGTCTGAGGTACTTGGCCTTCATCACGTACAAGGCTAAGCTTCGAGCTTAAGGATATCCTCATATCGGCCAGATAAGATCATATTCAAATCACCATCAACCTACAGAGCAACATGCCAATTCTCACATTGCCGCCAGAGATCTGGCTGCTGATCCTGGAGCAGCTGTGCCCTCACTGCCACTGCGATGATATTCCCGACTTCAGGCTCATCCAACACCAGCAGGAGATATCAGCTTTATGGGCTGTATCGCTTACCTGCCGGTCCATCAAGAGGCTCTCTCGACAGTACCTATATCATTGCTTTTATAGCACTCCGACTCATGACCGGGCGTCCAAGTTTCTCCGTACACTGATATCCCAACCTCAGCTGGGGAGACATATGAGAATACTATCTCTGCCCAATAGGCTGTCGCATCTCCCCTCAAGGGCTCGTATCTTACACAGACCATTTACAACACCGGGTCATTCTATCAAAGACGGCGAGTACCGAGAGATAATCAGACGCCAGAATGTCCATAATTGGATTGAGCTGAGTGGCAAGCTCGAAATACCTGTGCCTCTGGCGATAACTAAGGCTGTGTCAAAAGAAGGCGGCTCAGACGAGGAAATGAAGCTTGACGAAGGCGCCCTAGATGAGTCTCGGCACTGGCTTCACAATCTGATCCTAAGGTATTGTCCTGGGGTCACACATTTAGAAGTGCCTTGCATATCTGGTCCAAAATATCAAGGGAAAACCCCACCCAGTCTTCGGGATCTCCAGGTGCTATTATGCAAGTCTGTGGGTGGCGGTCAAGATCTTGATTGGTTTCTGCAGGATTCCCCACTCATGACGCGTCTCATAACGAATAAGATTTATTACAGCATGCTCAGCGGCCTGACACCCCGTTTCGTTACGAATATCCGCAGAATCTCAACGGCTATCTGGGAATGGGAGCTCCCATATATCCTTTCCCAGTGTCCCCAGCTAGAGGATATCGAAATCCACGTGAAGCCATCTGGCCTGTCGGTTGATGTCACGCTGCCAGACCTCTGGCCAGCTTCCATCAAGCGTCAGGTAGTGAGATTGGCCTGGAGTAGCTTGCGAATGATATCACCAAGGTGGTTGGCAGATGAGGATAGCGTTGTAGTTCCTCCGATCAGAGACTTTAAGAATCTGGAGATACTCGAAATCGACCGGTCATCTCTTTACCTTGCAGTAAAAAGAACACTCGATCCCAATATGACCGAAGAAGAGCTCGGGAGCCAGGTTCCGACAATCCTACCTGTGTCACTTCGTATTCTCCACACCGCCTTCACTATTCCCTTGTTGGGTGCGGTCGTGAATGAACTCCAGGCGCTTGCCGTGGCAAAAAAGACATTCTTGCGAAACCTTTCGATGGTCCGAATTGACTATGTTCCAGCGACAGAGCCCGGAGAACTGACTGTAGGGGAAGCGTTGGAGATCCTTGGGGTGACTGAAACTGTAGCAGATGCAGGTTTGGAGCTGAGGTTCGGGTTGAACCCTTCAACTCCTCGATTAGACTCGATGGGGATAATTCCGATGCGACCTGGGACTATGGAACCCCTCCCTGGCATTTACCATGATTACGGGGGATTCTTTTTCATTGATTATTGATGGCCAGTAGTCCCTACAGATTGCCTGATATCACAATGATCAGGGCAGAATCCAAATTGCTAAGGAAAAGACGAAGAGATTTTTGATGCCTAATTTCATGTTGATAGCAAAGTAGGCAGTAAAAAAAGGCAATGTCATTGATGGACTTCGCACTATCCAATCAACTATAGTAATTATTAAGCATGCCCCAAGTTTTGTGAGCCAAAATTGTGGTATTTAATAGTATCCAGGAATGCATTTGACCTTTCTTCTCATCTCTCCAAGTCTCAGGATGAGGAAAACTCAATATCAAATTGAGTTTTAGCTTATTCCTGTCGTCGCCAAATTGTGAATGCCTTTTAACGTCTTCTGCATTGTACCTTTAACAAAGCCACGGCTATCAGCCTACCAACGATTATAAAGCTTTTGAATATCTTCTCGTTATTTTTATCCTCGTAAGGATTCCTTTTTCCAAACATAAACTTGAACAACAAGGCTTGAGAAGACGTAAAGAATAGCATTGAACATAAAAAAGCAACCTCATTCCTGGCTTCCTAAGTCTGATATACCAGTTTCCCACCAAGCACCTTAGATCGTCTTCCACACTCAAACATAATCGACAGATAACCTACACAAGATCAGAAGCAAAATATTCAGAACGTAGAAAGAAACGCTGAAGTATCAAAAAGATGTCAGCTTCCATGCTCCCAGCGGAGATTTGGCTGCAGATATGTGAGCAACTCTGTTTGCACTGCAATGCCAGCGACATGCCCGACTTCAACCTTCCGGAGTATGAGCAGGGCAAATCCGCCCTGGCCGCTTTGTCACTTACATCCCACGCCATGAGGGACTTGAGCCAACCGGTGCTGTACCACTGTATGTACCACTACCCACACCAGAATACGGCAACCAAATTCCTCCGCGCGCTAATTTTCCACCCTCGGCTCGCGAGTTATGTCAGAGTGTTGTCTCTGCCAAGGGGTTTAGGCATCCAGTCTGGTTTAGGCCATTTAGGCCACAAGACTGAATGCGATACACGGCGCAATGTCCAGATCTTCCATCAGGTCAGTGTCACTTTCAACATCCCTACTCCCAGGTGGGTACTTCAGGCCTTGTCGGAGGATGCATCACCGAATGCGTCTGCAGCATTTGATGGGCCAGGCCAAGACTCGCGCCTTCAATATAGCAGTAGGCGCCCCTATCTCGCCTCAGAATTCCGTGGCTGGAAACAACTCCTTATCCTGGCCCTTTGCTGTAGTGGTCTCACTCACCTGGCAATATCGAGTATAGACGGCCCAGTACATTGCGCCCAAGAAGGAGTCTTCATAGATCCAGCTCCAGCGGGGCCACGCCAAGGTCAGCACATCGAAAGACCCTTCAACTTTCCACATCTGCGGGTGTTCTCCTGCGAACATGCGAGTTTTTGCGAAGACTATCCCTGGTTCTTTGCTCAGGCGCCCCGCTTGAGTCGAATTGCGGTGGGCATGACCTTTTGGCCTAGCTCCTCGTTAGCACGGCACATCCCGCCGACACCGCTCACGAACGTCAGTGCCCTGTCGATCGCCAGTGGTCCCTCATACCAAGCATATATGCTCCAGCTCTGCAATCAGGTACGAGATCTTCAAATCCATCTGATCGATACTTCGAGGGAGGCTCTTACGCACGCGCCCTTGGCGTTGACGGACCCGTGGCCAACTTCTATCAAGAATCAATTACGACGATTAGTATGGAGTTACGGTGGATCGTTTAGATGGATGGGGGGTGAGTTTCTTGGTTACCTTCCTCCTCTGAGAGACCTGAAGAACCTGGAAATCCTGGAAATTGACCGTCGGTCGCTTTCCACCTGTCTCAGAAGGGGTCTAGACCCGAGCATGTCCGAGGAAGAAGTTGCCAGGCAGTTGCCCACAGTTCTGCCCCAATCAATTCGCATCCTACATATTGCGAATGGTACGCAGTCTTGGGCGACGCTATTGATCGAGCTTGACGAACTCGCTGAGGCGAAGAAGACATCTCTTCCGATGCTTTCGCTTATCCAAATCGAGGAGGACTCGTGGGTGTTGTCCAATCGTTCTGTCATGGGACATACGATCACGCTGTTGGAGTTCATGGAAGCTCTGGGAGTAGTCAGCGCCATGAAAGATGTCGGGATCCAGTTGAGGATTGGCTTGGAGTCATACAAAACGCGCCCTATGCGGGGAAGCATGCTCCCTCCTGTTCCTGGAAATCTGCATAGACATCTGCCTAGACACATGCAGGATGAGGCACCGGTTACAACTTTCGCTCTGGAAGATTAAGCCTCGAGCACCAGACATCATGGCTTGAATTTCCTGTGGCCTGCATAGAGTGTATTTCTTGGGGCCATCAACAAATTTCCCAACATCGGTGGTTTTCTTACATGTATCATCAATTTGGGACGTAATTATTGGGTGTTCTCAGCATCAGAAGATAGAAATTGAAAACATCGATATATCTCCCAGAAGACCCCATTGTGTGAAACTTTTGGTACATTCTACGTGATGTTCTCGGCTATCGGCAGCTTGATCCGAGCCCTGGTTCCGGCGAAATAAGCATAAACAAGGGTCCATAAACTGTCCCCACAAGTAAGCTCGTATTGTATCCACCCTCGCTCCTCCATCAATGCCTACCCATCCCGCATCATCCTCGAAATAGAAGAATAACCCACAATAACAATCATCCTGCCGAGGCCAAGAAGGGTCAAGATTGGAAGACTGATGCAATCATGAGTCGATGCCTTGCTTTAGCACCATCCACACCGGCCTCGGGCTGCGAGCTCAAAACAAAATCACGGGCTCGTCCTCCGCAAATGATCTGTTTCCCGTCCTTCTCCCCTCTTTCACAGTCCAGTATTTGCCCGCTACGGATTTGAAGCAATAATACCCTTAGTAGCTGTAATCCTAATAGTAATCACCATGCTCTCCAAGGCCGCCACTATCCTCAACCTCGCCCTGCTGGCCTCCGCCGCCCCCAGCAAGCGCCAATCCACCGGTTCCGGATCTTGTTCCGACGTGCACATCTTCCTTGCGCGCGGGTGGAACGAGGGATACCCCGGTCGGCAGCAGAACCTTGTCGACGCCGCGTGCAACGGCGTTTCTAGCTGCGACTACGAGGACATCACCTTCGACGCGACCAACGCGAATGGCTTCCCTGCCGCAGTCGAGGAGGGCCGCTCCTCTGGCGTGTCCCAGATTAACGCGTACATCCAGCGATGCCCCGACTCCAAGATCGCCCTGAGTGGTTACAGCGAGGGTGCAGTTGTTGTCAACAATGTCCTGGCGGACTCCGGTCTCACGCCTAGTTCCGTCCCAGGAAACAAGGGTAAGGCTTTCTTTCATATCTCTTCCTTCTGCAACCCCGAAGATCTTGATCCATTGGCCTCAACGAATGCCTTGCTAACAATTCCTCCCTGACAACAGTCTGCGCCGCGCTCGTCTTCGGCGATCCAAACCACGTCGCCGACCAGAGCTACAACGTCCAGGCCGGCTCAGCCTTTAGCGCCCAGAGCCCCCGCTCCGGCGCGTCGTTAGAGCACCTCAACGCCTTCTCATCTGTGCTGCGGTCCTACTGCAACGGCGGGGACAACCTCTGCGCCTACGGCGACGGCACGAGGCCCATGGAAGACGGCGCGCACACTAACTACTTCGACCTGTACTCGGGTGACGCGGGCCAGTTCATCAAGGACAAGTGTGTCGGCGGCTCATCCGGCGGTGGCGGCGGCTCGACCACGCCGCCGTCGACTGGCAATGTCTGCGTGGCCGGCAAGGTGAAGGCGGGTCTGTCCGAGAACTACACCGGCCTGTGCTCGTTCGCGTGCGCCAATGGGTACTGCCCTGATGGCGTATGCGAGTGCACCGAGCTCGGCACGGAGGCCGGCTCGGGCGACGGGCTCGGGCAGGAGGGGTGCCCGGCTAACGGGCTGGATGAGAGCTACAAGGGCCTTTGCAGCTTCAGCTGCAGCCACGGATACTGCCCTCCTGGTGCTTGCAGGTACTGTTAGGATTTGGCTGGTCTTAAGGGGCTATGATTAAATGAAACAATAATTCTGTGAGATTTTTCAGCTTCCTTGTGTCTGTGGTGTCATCAGCATAAAAGTGTAAATCGTACTCACCTACACCTTGATTATTTCTCAACCACCTGGAGACCCCAGAACACGCAATCGCCTGGAGCAGAATGCTAGAGTCAACAGATAAGCCTTAGTTGAGTAGGGAGCAGTGTGGCTCAATGCGGATGTCCCGGTGGTGTGCCGGGTTTATCCGTAAACGATTGCATCCATTTGGGCGCTGACTGTACAACCCACCCCCATCACCTTCGCCTCTGCCAAATTTTCAGACACATCCACTTGATTCATCTCATGTTCTCTGTGGAAATATTGCGCGGAAGGCCTGTTAAGACCACCGGCTGTGGCTGGGAAAGCCTGTCCTTTCCCACTTCGTACTGTCCATATAGCTTTTGCCGCTGAGACCATGTCAGAGCCTTGACTGAGTATGCATAAGCGAAGAGTCAGCGAACTACAAGTTGTACGATGACGTCCGGTTGTGCAAATTTCGGTAAGCCTGTCACCGAACTGGGACTTCTACATCCCGTATTGATATTCTTGTTCTCGCCCTTACCAATTGTGGTAGACTGATATGTAAGCCTATACGACAACGTTACCGACATACAAGCAAACGGCCCCCAATGGAACCCATCACAAGAACATCTAGGTGGGAGGCTGGATCGTATTCACAATGATCTCAACACAGCGTTAGCTTGTTCGAGTGGGGGTATTGTTCTAGACATACGAAAAGACAACCAACATTGCAGATGAAGAAGTATAAATACTGTGATTATGCCAGGTCCAGACGCATGTCTCACCCTGCTATCATCAGTAGCATCTTGAGTTTTATCGATTTTACACTCGCCCAGCTTTCTAGTCTCACACGTTTCACTTCTCTGATATCTTAGACACAACCAGCGCCACAATGAAGTCCACCATCCTCGCCCTCGGTTTGGCCAATCTCGCCATTTCAGCACCTGCTGCCCGGCGCCAGGTTCCTCACTACCCACCGACCTCGTCCTCGCAAGGCTTCAAGCTCGTCGCCAACGTGACGGACCCGGCCCTCGACTTGTCCCCATCCATCAAGAACTGGCTGGTACAGGGCTACCACACCGGCGCGGGAACCAACGCCGCGGTGCTCGCGCCCTTCGACGCCGCCACCAACCCGGGCCGCGTCTTCTTCGAGAACGGAACCGCCCAGGACCAGGCCTACCACTCAACCACTCTCCTCACCGACGCTCCCTCGCTTCCCGGGCCTTTCTCGTGGCAGGTGCAGTCGCCCACCGAGTTCGACCCGCTCTACCCGGCCCAGCACCACGTCGCCATAAGCGTCGGCGGGGCCACGCCCGCATATGTCGCCAGCTTCCCTGTCGTCTACCCGACCGTGCAGAACGGCCTCGGACAGGGCACCTTTGTGGCCTGTCAAAATGCGTTGCCTAGCTTGCCGGGCGCAGGGACCGTTGTCACGGTCAATTATGCCTACGCGACCTTCGAGGGGCCGGATGGGGGTTATGAGTACAACGCGAATATCCCTGAGGGCTGCGTGCCCATCTCGTTGATACCGCAGTGCGCCGCGTTGGACTCATCTTCTGGGGCGAGCCACGAGTTTGCCCTGGTCGAGCGGTGCTATGAGGATGTCGCTGCTATCAACTGGCCGGAGTACGGCCCGTAAAGCCTTCTCATGTTTTTTATGATCCTTACTCTGTCAGCTCGCGACTCGTGACTGAGACATCCTGCTTGGCTTGAAAATAACCGTGGCGGACGAAGGGGGGATCAAGAGGAGACGGGAGTGTTGAAGTGATTCAGAAAGTGGAGGATCTCATTGTTTGCTCAACCTGCAATAGATGAAATATTTAGATTATCTCAAGAATTAATTTAGACTTAGTACGGTCTTTCCTATATAATTCAAATGTTTTGACTCTCCTTTTGACCCCTTCTAGGCTCAGGTGTGCAACTTGGTGAGCGAAATTGCCGGGTTGATTGGCTCGACATGTTCTCAGCTGGCCGTTAACATCACACACTCATGCTTGGTGACCAACATTACAATTAAATAACCTCACGGATTCCATGACACAGCAATCGTCGGGAATATCACTCAAGAAAACTCCAGCCGCTGGCAACCTAGTGTGAGCGAGGAATTCTTCAACCACCAACCATCTGGGTTTTCGATGACTTGGGAGTCGTCCCAGATCAGTGGGTTTGTTGTGGCCACAGTGACTTGATCCTGTTCCCTGCCCACTATGGTGGGATTTCGCTGCTATTTCCCTTCCATTACACAAGGTTACTGAGTCTTGGTATCAACAATCGAGGTAGTATTGAGGGCCAAGCTTGAGATCATGAATGCGATCTGAGCCATCGGACGCTCACCAGGCCGACAGAGGAAAGACACACGCATCCGCCCAACCAACCACCCACAAATTGCAAATTTTGTGGCACAGCAGATTCAGCCCCGCTGGCAAACCGGCCAACATGTGTGAGAATTCCATGTTGGTTCCAGGGTATGATCAACAACAATATGTTAGCGTGGGTGTTGGCCGAGTGCTCATGCATGCCACCTCAATACAGTGTAGCGATGGGACTGTGGGTCGAGTTGGTCAAGTACAAGAGTGTTTAGGCCTCTCTATGTACCAAGTAAAATCCAAGACCCGCCATACAGTAGAGACGCCACTGTGTGTTGGAATATCGGAAAGCTGGTACTCATGATGCATGCAGCTTGACCTGTATTGTCCCCTCTCACGTCCATTTGCTTGGTCACAGTATGGTTGACTTGCAGTGTACTATATCTGTGCGCACTGTCCCCTGGCTGCAGTATACATCACCAACAGACGCTCATGAGATATATTTTTCAGGAGCTAACGTGGAGCCCCTCTCCTTTATTTTGAACCATTCAGTGAAATTCAACCCTCCTTCAAGCATTCTACATCGACAAGCACCCCACCACAAAAGAATCATGGCTTTCTACGACGTCGCTATTATCGGCGGAGGCCCCGCGGGTCTCGCCGCGGCTGCCACCTTGGCGCGTCAACTTCACACAGCCGTCGTGTTCGACTCCAAACAGTATCGAAATGCGAGGGCGACTGCCATGCACATGGTTCCTGGTCACGAGGGAAAGAGCCCAGAGCAATTCCGCCGCGAGTCTCGAGAGGGCCTCTCCAATTACCCGACTATTAAATTTCATGATGCCCGGATCGACAAGGTCGAGAAGAAGACTGATTCCGAGTTCTTACTGACCGACTCCGACGGCAAAAGCTGGCAATTTCGAAAGCTTCTGCTTACTGTGGGCTCGTCAGATGTTTTGCCCGACATCGAAGGGTATGAGCCACTTTGGGGCGAGCGCATCTTCCACTGCCTCTTTTGCAAGGGCTATGAGGACAAGGGAGCTCCGTCTGCCGGAGTCCTCGCGGTGGCCCCCATTCCTCTTCCGACGGAGATGCTTGTTGGCCTGGCCATCCACGCTGCTGAAAGTAAGTGAAAGTGGAACAGTCAAGCTCAGCCCATCTTTGACAGTCTCGGCTGGCTCCTACAAGATCCAGCTAGAGGAGCTTGAAACGGTTCTTGACTGACCTGACTAGATGCATCCCAGCTCGCCGAGAACGTCACTTTCTACACCCACGCCAACGAGGCACTCACTGCTGGTCTCGAGCCCGCAGTCAGCAAGAAGGGCAACTGGGCAGTCGAGCGGCGGGTTGTCAGGCGCTTAGTCAGAGCCGACGGTGACTCGGTCACCCTGGAGTTTGAAGACGGGACGACGAAGACGGAAAAGTTCTTGGTCCACCAGCCGCTGACTGTGCCTTCTGGACCCTTTGTACAGCAGTTGGGACTCGCCACGAGCCCGATGGGAGACATTCAAGCGGAAGCCCCCTTCCACCAGACTAGTGTCCGAGGGGTGTTTGCCGCTGGGGACTGCATGACCATGTACAAGGTTATCCCGGGGGCCATCTCGACCGGGTGCAATGCTGCTGTTGGAGCATCTACGCAGCTTCAGTCAGAGATGCACGGTTTCCCGTCCCCAGTGTAGATATACAGACACCCAAGAACGTGAGCGTCACTAGACGTTCATTCAGTCCAGACTCAGGCATGGTTTACCACTCCAGCTCTATTTCATACAAAACTTTCCCAGTGGTGCCTTAAATGCGTGAAGACGGCCGCCTGCGTCTCGAAATCAACCACTGATTTCTAGCATTATGGAGAATATTCAGCGCCTGCCACCCATACATATAGGCACAGAACAGCATGAACCGCTCAAGAGCGATTTTGGATCCTTGATTTCCAAAGTAACCCAGAAGTACACTCTACATGGAAATATTCCGAGGTGGACCAATAAGCGCCCTTGGCATTGACACTAATACCCGATCGGGCGCGTTGCGCGATACAACGGAGCGTACGCAAAATTCTCTTTGTCGTTCAGTAGGTTAAGGGACGTCTGGGGCAAGACGGACCGAACCGTGCCACATACTTGCAGGTCTCCGGAGTGTCTCCAATGGCCTCTCAGGCGGGGTCGCAGTTAATAATGCAACGCAGACCCACCAAACATCCGCGAGGCTCAGTGTCCCAAGTTCTGTGTGATCAAAATAGAACGCTGAAAGGCTGTTGGTTCCATATCGTCGCAGCCTGCATTCTGCCAGAATTGCAATCGGGCCCGCTATCGTTACCACGTAAGAGACTTTGCCACTAGGCAGAAATTCCGTAGAACATGTGATGCTCAAGAGCGTAGTCCCACTCATATGTAGGTGTTGGCTGCGCCTCCCTGGTGCCTCACAGCGGTTGGCACTACACTGTGAGCACGATGACACCGTGCCTGAGTCAGTCTAGTGTAGTATCCCATGGGATGGCTTCCAACGCCTGCTTAAATACATGCCGGTGTATGCAGACAAGAGGCGCAAGTTCCCGCGCGTCAATTGGATCCACTGAGAAGCTATCGGTCGAACAGATGCATCAAACTTCAATAGCGCGACCATTGTCTCACAAAGTCGCCGCTTTCTGCTGCAGCTACTCAATTCGCACAATCTCTTAAGGCCCATTTCGTGCACCTTTTGACCTACATTGCCCTAGCCCTTGTCCAAGATATTATCCTTCTCTCCTCGCCCATGCAAAAGCTTCATCGCCATGAGCACTGATGGAACCAAGGAGCTGATGCCTCGGCCTTCAGTCTCGTATATCGCCTATCTTGCAGCGATTTGGGCTTTTGTGGCCTTGTCTGGCATCACGCTGGCCTGCCGTCTGTTGTCACGGTTCCAAGGACCGCGCCGGCTCTTCCTGGATGATGGATTTGTGGTCTTTCCCTGGCTCTTGAGTCTGGCCACTGCCGCAGTCTGGCAATGGGCAGCCCGGGATATGTACTACATTATGAACGTGCAGGCCGGGCTGGCCGCGTATGCCCCAGACAGGTACCTCCCCAGTCTCAGGAACTGGCTGAATGCATCATTGATTGCCTCGCTCTTTTTCTACACGGCGTTGTTCTCCATCAAGCTATCTTTTCTGTTCTTCTTCCGGCGCCTTGGCAACAAGATCATCCACTTTAAGTACATCTGGTGGGGAGTGCTGTTCCTTACCGTCTCGTTCTTTCTTGCTTCTGTCGGAAACGTGGACTACAAGTGTTTTGTTGGAACCATCGAGCAGATCACTGGGGTCTGTCAGACGGAGCATGAGATCGCCTTCCCAACAGTCACCGTCAAAGCCAATGCCGCTCTCGATGTTGTTACCGATTTTATGAGTTAGTCCATACCATCTCCTCTCACTGGAACTCCCGTCATCCATATTTGCGCCTGCGAAAGTACCTTGCTGATTTAGTATTGTCTCTTCAGTCATGCTTCTCCCTACGATTCTCGTGTGGAATACGCAGATCAAGTGGTCCAAGAAATTGGCCCTCATCGGTCTCTTTTCTCTGTCTATCATAACTATCATCATTGCGATTGTTAGAGCGGTCATGGTTGACTCTATAAGAAGGCCTGATGGCAACCCTGATGTGACGTGGCTCTTTTTTTGGAGTGCCATTGAGCCGTCAGTTGGTATGTAATAATTCCAATACTTCAACGATCCATTCATGCACTCGAGTAAAGGATATTTGATTGAGAGTGACAAGACAAATACTAATTGGCGGCTAAATAGCTATCATGGTATGTTGTGGGTCTGCTTTCCCACAATTGTTCACGTCTTCTATGCGCAGCCTTCAGAAGCTTAAGTTCTCTCCGTCTGAAACTTACCTTCGCATGATGTCGCGAATACGGGCTTCCCGGAGGCGCCAGCAGGCTGATGATGATGCCACGTGGCTGGATGGCACGGCAGGTTCTCAGAACAGTACCATCGGTTTTGATAGCTACTTACGCACCATTGACGAGGATGATGGTCATCGCCGCGACGCAGATCCCGAAGCGGGATATGGCGGCATGGGCTGTCAGATGGAAGACACCAAGGGAAGCTCTATCATTGTCTCACAGCCCTCGGTACCGATGCCAACCGTTCACACATACATCCGTACGTCGCAGCAGGACACGGAGGGAATTCTGGAGAACGAGATCTGTCAGCGTTTCGATTTCGGGGTCAAGTGATTGTCAATAAACTCCACACTGCAAGAATGTTAGACTTTCCAAGGAGAATGGATGAGCGACAGTACATGGTAGAAGCGGCATGGTGATTGATCCCCAAAGCATGTATCATAACATAAGGACACTATATTCGTCTGCCTGGGGGGTTGCTTTTTGTCATGTTGTATGTTGGGGGTCTACCTACTTCCGGTTGGTTGCGCCTTAAGGTACCTCAATACCCCTACAAATGCCTAACCCAAGAAAGACTAATCCGGTGGAACCAGACCACTCAAGTATCCATGCAAGTACACACTACCTCAAGGTTTATTTCACTTGTTGGTTGCGTTCTGATATTGAACCACTGGAAGCCATTCCCACTCCATGCGACCTTCAAAAAGAATACGGATATTCGCACCGGTCAAAACGGATGCTGCACCGGGCACAGACCACCCATTATCGCGTAATCTGCAGCAGACGGCCCTCAGAGCGAAAGACGCCCTCAGGCATCACTTTTAGCCCAACTTCATCAGCATCTATACCCTCAAGTATAAGGCTAATAGCTAAAAAGCAGCGTTTAGAGGTTCCGAGAAGCATCAACTAAAGCGATTTACAACCTCAGAGAGTATAAAAAAAGCTGTTTATAACGAGAGTAATAATGAGATTATTATTAAGGTCAACCTAACATTGCCCCATATTAATTTGGTGGTAAGGTATTAACTATACGCTAGGGCCAGATTTTGGTCCGTGCCCGGTGCAGCATCCGTTTTAACCAGTGCGAATATCCGTATTCTTCAAAAATTCCCAACTGTGCCGTCTTTGCCGCCCTCTCCGTTTGCCCTCACACTATTTTCCTACACTTGCACATTCAACTTTTTCCATTCGGCCCCAGTCCCCTCCGTATGATCCGCCGATTCACCGAAAAATGAGTTGGTTTATAGTGTTGGCTGCGGTCATCCCGCTTTTGGCGGCAGCAAACTTCCTTATCTGGGCTTGGTCTTTGGCCAAGAACTATGCCGCGGCGCGCACTATTGGTGTTCCCATACGCATCATCCCCTTCAGCCCCTTCAACCCATTCTGGTCGCTCGTCGACCGAAAGGTAGCCTCAATCCTCCGCCGCCTGCCTCTTATTGGCCAGAGCTCCATCGTTCGCTACAGCTGGCGTGGGTGGGACGGCGAAGATAGGTGGCAGTGCCACTATGAGATGGGCGATGTCTTCGTGTTGGTGACTCCCCAATACAACATGCTGCAGCTCAACAGCCCCGAGGCCACCACCAACGTCTTCAAGAGGCCTGCAGACTTCCCCCGCCCAGTCTGGGTCAACGATGTTCTTGCTGTCTTCGGCCCAAACATCTCCACGGCTGAAGGACAGTCTTGGAAGACGCAGCGGAGAGTTGCGACTCGGTGCTTCAACGAGGCCAACAACGAGATCGTGTGGTCCGAGACTCTAGGCCTTGCCGAGGATATGCTCCGCTACTGGACTTCCAAGACCCCTATCAGTTCGGGGGCCGAAGACGTACGCACGCTGACGCTTAACGTGCTGGCCCGCGCCGGATTTGGCAAATCCTTCAAGTTCCAGGGCCACGATGAGAAGCCAGCCGAAGAAGCCCAATCGATGAGCTACCGGGCGTCGTTGAGCACCATCCTGGAGAACTGCATTGTGATCCTGGCCCTGGGGCCTAAGACCCTGAACTCTCTAGCCGGGCTGGGGCTTCTCCCAGCCAAGCTGAGGACGGTGAACAAGGCGGTGGTCTCGTTCCAGACGCACATGACAACCATGTACGAGGAGCAGAAGCGGGCGTTTGCCGCTGGAGAGGAGGAGTCGGACCACAACCTCATGACACTCCTGGTCCGCGCATCGGCGCAGGAGGCTGCTGCCTCTGCCACCGACGGGGCCAAGGAGTAGGGGTAGGAATTACCCATATATGGGTAATACTTAGTAGGTACCCGGAAGACTCATAAGTAATTATAGGGATAAAATTATTTATAAATCCTAAGTAGGTAATTAAATCCTCATTTCTTTATTTATAAAATTATTAATTTAATTTTCTATATTAAAAGTTCTATTTATATAATTAATTAGGATATAAATTAAAATAACTTTATATAAATTTAATAACTTTAATTTTTATTTAAAAATTAAAAATTTCTATTAAATATTAATAATAAATTAAAAAGCTTAATAAAAGTTATAATAAATATATTATTACTTTAAGCAATCCATTTAATAAGGTTAAGGGTCTTAACCTACTCTTTAATTAATAAAATATTATCTAATATAATAATTTTATCCTTAATATTAATTATAATATTATCTATAATATAATCTTTATTATTAATTATAATATTATTAATATTATATATAATATAATCCTTATTACTATCTTTATTAATATCCTTAATATTATATATAATATAATTCTTATTACTATCCTTATTATTATCCTTATTATTATTTTTATCCTTACTTTAATTTAAATTTAATTTAAAAGAATCTTTATTAAAAGGGCTTTTATTTTATTTATTATTAAGATTTTTATTAAGAGGATTTTCATTTTATTTGCTATTTATATTTTTATTAAAAAGATTATTATCTTACTTATTATTAGGATTTTTATTAAAAGGATTTCTATTTTATTTATTATTTATATTTTTATTAAAAGGATTATTATTTTATTTATTATTAAGATTTTCATTAAGAGGATTTTTATCTTATTTATTATTTATATTTCTATTAAGAAGATTTTTATCTTACTTATTATTTAAATTTCCATTAAGAGGGTCTTTATTTTATTTATTATTAATATTTTCATTAAAAGGATAGTTTAAATTTTATTTAAGCTTTTATTTTCTACCTTATATCTTTATTTTTAGTTTATAGAGTGGTAATTAGTTAAGCATTATAAGAAAGAATATACTTATACCTGTTATTAAATAATTAATAAGGCAATAACCCTTTATAATAAATATAATTATATTAATAAGCTTTATATTCTTTTTTATAATAATAATATACTTATTATAAATAATATTAAGATTAATAGCTATTAATTATTAAATTATAGGATTAAGATAATAATTAAGATAAACTTATTAGTTATATATATAATAAGATAGGTTTCTATACCCTTTTATAAGGTGTATAAGGTAGCGATTTATATTTAAAGATTTAATATATAAGAAATATCTTTTATAATTTCCCTAATTAAATATTAAAAAAAAAGCTTAGGAATTAAAAGGTTGGTACTTAATTAATATTTTTTAATTTATTATAAAGCGATAATTAAGAAATAATTAATATAAGGAAATTAAAATAAAAGGTTAAAAACTTATTACTAGGTTTAAATTTATATACTTTTTTACTGCTATTTTTAATAAATAATTATTTAATATATTTTTTATTATTTTTACCTTTAACTTTACCTTTATTATTATAATTAATAGCTATAGCTTTTTAATTAACTTAATATTAAATAGCTATATATATTATAATAATTATAGCTAGCTAATTATTAAAAAAGTATTAAGATATTAATTAAGATAAAAAAAAAGTATATTATATAGCTTAGCTATAGCTTTTTTAATAAATAGGTAAATATATAAAAACTATAAAAAATCATAGCAATAAATAAATAAAATACTTTATTTTCTAAATTAATACTATATTAATAAATAAAATAAAAAAAAAAATAAATAATATATACTTAAAAATAACTTATAATAACTATAAGAAGTTATAAATGGATTATTAATAGATTTATAGTAAGTAATATTAGTATTAGCGGTTATATTTAATTACCTCTTTATTATAGCTATTACCTTATTATTAATATTAAGGGAGCTTAAAGCTATAAGCATAAAGTAGCCTATATACTATAGCCACTTTATATAAAAACTTTATATAAATAGCTTTTTACTAAGCCTTCTTATAACTCAACTACCTATATTTAACTACCTACCCCTACTTATTATACTATTTAATAAATAATATTTCTAAATAATAAATATCTTAATTAATATTTTAATACTTACTTTTTCTTTTAACTTAATATATTTAATAAATATAAATATAATAAGGAATATTTAATAAATTTTTATATTATTAAAGCTAATAAATATATTAATACTATAACTAATTAAAAAAAAGAAATATATTAAGCTAAAAATAAAATTAATAAAATAATTAATTATACATTTATTAAGCTTTAAAAATCTATAAAATAAATAGCTATATTTATTATTATAAAAGAGCTACTTAAAAAGAATTATTAAAATATAATTAATTAAAAATAATAAGTTTTTATTATTAATTATTATTTTAATTATTATCTTAATTATTTTTAATTACTAATTAAATATATATTTAAATTAAATTACTTAAAATTATAAAATCTTTATTAATAAATATAAAGAAGATTAAGTAAATAAAGATCCTATTAAGAATAATATTTAATAATTTAAGGAAAAGAAGATTATTTAAAATCTCTTAAAGTATATTTATTATTTATATACCTTAATTAAGAAAATTATTAATTTTTATAATTAAAATATTTTAATTAAAGATTAAGAATTTATAATTATTTAAATAATAATAAATTATTTTCCTAAGGCTATTAATAAGAATATCTTTATAACTATTATCTATAGAATTATATAAAAATTATAAGAAATTTATATTAGCTAAAATTATCCTAATAACCTTATTTACCTTAAATTAAATAATAACCTTAATGAGTATTTAAAATTATTTTAAAAAATTTAAGTAAGTTTATTTTAATTTTTATTTTAATTAATTAGTTTAATATTATATTAAGGCTTTAATTTTAAAGCTATAATTAATAATAATTACCTTAATAATTTCCAGGATTACTAATATAATACTCTTTAAACTCTTTACTTTAAGCTTTAATTTATATAATATTAACCTTAAAAAGCTTTTTTTTATTTTAAGGTATATTAAATCTTCTTAAAGCTTAATCTTATTATAATTATATAATTATCCTTAGATATTAACTTTAATAAAATCATTATAAAGAATAAGATCCTTTTTAATAATATCTTTTAAAATTTATTAAATAAAATAAAAATTAAAGATTATTTTAATAATAATTATAAAAAGATTTTAAAGGATAATAAAAAGTATATTAATATTAATAAAGAGCTATATATTATCTACTTTTTAAATATTTAAGAGATCCTTTTTCTTTTAAAGGTAATTCTTTAATATAAATTAATTTAAATTAAAATTTAACTACTTAAAAAGTATAATTTAAATAAAAATAATAAGAAAAAGAAAAAGAAGAAGATAATTAAGGTAGCTTAAGAGAAAGATATAAAGTAATAAATAAAAGGCTATTAATATATCCTAATTAATATCCTAATCTTAAGATATATAAATCTTATTACTTTAAGATTTAAATACCCTATTATTTAAATAAGGAGTATAAGCCCTTTAAAATAAGGTAAGTTTATTAAATTTATATAATTTATTAACTCTTTATTAATTATAAATAAATCCTTTTCTTTCTTTAATCATTTATATATTACTAAAGGCCCTTATAAAAAAGTTAGGTTATATTATTTTCGCTAGAATTACTTTACTTATATTTATATTAAATTTATTTAAGTTTTTAATATTTTATAAAAGATTTAATAGGGAAAATATATAGCCTTTATAATTAATTACCTTATTATTCTTAAAGCTTCCCCCCTCTTAAGTATTTATAATGCTATACTTAGTCTTATAATAGCTTTTATAGAAAAGAGGCTTATTAAGCTTATTTCCTAAATATTCTTTTATAAGGGTAATATTGATAATTTACTACTTAATAATATATATATTTATATATATATACCTAATCTTTATCTAGATTATTAAATAATTTTAAAGGATTATAAAAATAATAAGATAAATAGTATTTAAATACCTTTAATAAAATTAAGATAATAATTAAGATATTTCTACTTAGGCTTATATAAAATATATACTTAGCTAAAAAATATAATAATAAAGCTTTACATAACTTTAAATATTTTAAATATTTTATTATTATTATTATATAAAGAAATATTATATATTATTTATTAATTTAAAAATATATTATTATTTTAATAAATTAAGATATAATATAAATTATAATTATTAATATTATATTTATTAAGCTAAATTATTTTATTTTTATTAAGTTTTTTATTTATTATTTTAAATAATTAAAGATTTTTTAAAAATAATATCATTTTTTTAATATAAAATACATATTATAATCCTACTATAATATAATTAGCTTTATATCTAAATTATATTTTTAAAAATATATTATTAAAAAAAGTAATTAAATACTTCTTTAATGCTTTTTAAAGACTAAGAATTACTTCCTGCTACTATTTAAGGTTATTAAATATCTTAAAATTAACCTCTTATATAAGCTAATTAAATAATAAAAAAGGGAATATAAGCTTAATACCCCTTTATAATTATTTAATATTTTAATAAATAACCCTTATATTAAAGTTAAAAATATCCTAATTACTATCTTAATTAATTAAATATTTATATCTTAATTTATTCCTTTATATATTACTTAATTTTATTACTACTTATTTAATATAATTATTACCTTAGATTAGTATCTTTAAAAACTTTAAATTAATAGTTATATCTCTTTTTAATTCTTTTTATATTATTTTAGCTTTTTTTTTTTAATATATATTAAATTTATTTAAGGCTTATAATTTTAATAATATTTTAAGGATTTTACTTTTAATTCTTCTTAATAATAACTTTAATAAGATAAAGGGATTATCTTAAATACTATTAAAGTATTTATCTAACTCTTAATTTAATAATTATTTAATATTTAATAAATAAGGTATTATAATATAATAATATAGGAATTAAAAAGGAAGTAGAGAAATATAAATAAAGATAGAATTTAAATTAAAAGTTATAATTAGGGATTAATTCTTTTATATATATATATAAAGATTTAGCTTTAGAGTATATATTAAACCCTATCTCTTATCATTAATTATTCTATATATATATTATTAATATAAGTATTTATATTTTAATTTATATTTTAATTCTATCCTTTTTTTTTTTTTATAATATTCCTTTATTAAGTTATTATTATAGCTTCCTTATAATTTATAATACTACTACTTTTATTTCTATAATTTTCCTTAATAAATCTTTTTAAAAGTTATAAAGATCTATTTAATATTCTTATTTAATATATATTTTTACTTAATATAAATAGCTTTTATTAGTTATTTAAGGAACTTATTTTATATATTTAAACGCTTAATAACTTAAATACCTATTTTAGTTTTTTTCTCTTTCTTATTATTAATATTAAAAATAATATATATTATTTTTAGCTTTAATAAATTAATAATTTTTTATATTAATTTTACTTATAACTATTCCTTAACCATTAATAATATATTAATAAAAATAATATAGAAAAGTATAATAATATTAAAATATATTTTTTTAATAAGAATTAAAAGTTACTTAATATATAATTAAAATTTAATTAAAATACTTAGATTATTAAGGGTATATTAATTATTATTTATAAAACTTATAATATAAATTTTATATATTTTACTTTTAAAGAATAAAGGATATCTTTTATAAGAAAGTATTTTACTTTAATAAAATATATAAAAATAAAGGTTAAAATTACTATTATTTAACCTTTAAGCTTAAGCTTTATAAAAGGCTTATCTATTCTTAAATTAAATTTAAAAAAATAATAGAAATTAAAATATAAAAGCTTAATAATATTATTTAATTAACCTTATTTCTTTTATTTTATATCTTAATCTTATCTTATTTATTATTTTAATTAATATCTTAATTAAATTAATAAATTAATTTATATTTAGCGGTTATATAAATTACCTAATAATGATAAAAATATATTATTAAGCTACTTATTTTTATAAATAAGGGTATAAATTTAAGAAAAGATCCTATATTTATATAATAATACTTTTTTAATAACCCATTTATTAAAAATAAATTTAATACTAAAACCTTATATAAGGTTTTATATAACTTTTCTTAATATAATATAAAGTAAATTCTTTTTATAAAATAATTAAATACTAAGGTTTTATAAGTAATTAATAATTAGTTATATAAAGCCTTAAAATAGTTTCTTTAAGGTATTATTATTATATTTATTAATAAAGAATGGAATCTTTAATATATACTTATTAATATCTAATAATATAATTATTTCTTAACTTAAAGCTATATAGCTAAGCTTATAATAAAAACGCTTAAAATAATATAATTAAAAGCAAATACCTTTATTATTATTACTAATAACGCTAAAAACTTTTTTATATTTATTATTAAGGAGGTTATTAATAGGAAACTATTTTATATTAAGTAAATTTCAGAAATATATTAAATTTCTTATATTAATCATTCTTTATAATTAAATAAGGATATATTTTATTAAGAAATAAATATCTTAAAGGCTAAAATAAGGATAAAGATTAAACAATATAAGCCAAAGGACTTAAAAACTTTAATTTTAAAAATCTTAAATAAGAATAAGGAAAATTATAATTAAATATTATTTCATATATATTTATATTCTAATTTATATCCTAATTTACTTATATATTAAAATTAATATTAAATTCATTAACTTACAGTTTATATAAATATTAATATTTAAAGAAGATTTAGATTTAAGGTATTATAATATAAAGTTACTAATTATAAAGAAAATTATTAATAATTATTTTAGCTAACCTTTAATATTTATATAAAATAAAGTTTAATAATTAATATTACTATTTATATATAAAAACTCTAATATATAATTAATGCTTTTATTAATGAATATTTTTAAAAAGAAAAGGATAAGGGTAATTTAAAATATCTTTAATATTATATATTTACCTCTTAAAATTAAGATCTTTTTAGCAGCCTTATTAAGTATATTATTTTAATTTCTTTCCTTATTATTAAATTTAATAATAAGATTAAATTTCTCTTAAATATTATATTTCCTAGCTTTAGCTTTATTCTTTTAAAATTAAATAATTTTCACTAACTTTATTTAGCAAAATTTTAAGCTAAAGAATAAGTAGTAAAATAATATCTTTTTAGGGTTATTACAATATATAATAAAGTTTAAATATATATTAATAAATTTATTAATTTAAATAAAGTATATAGCTTTAGAATTCTCCTTTTACTATCCTTTAAGGGCTTATATAATTAATAATAAGAAGGCTTTAATTAATTTAAGATATATAAATTAATTAAATAAATTAAGGAAAAGTATAAGGCTAAATTTAAAGTTAAATATTAAGAATATTACCCTTACCTAATAAATAAAATTTCATCCTTAATAAACCTTTATTAAAGTTTCATTAAAAAGATCTTAAATAGTTTAATTAAGCTATATAATATTACAACACTATATAATTAATTAATAAATCAGGAGCTATAAAAATTCTTTAATATTAATAAGCTTATTTTATTTATATAACTTATTAAAATTAAAATTAAAATTAAGATAATAAAACTATAAAGCAAAATAATATTAGAATTTTAACATATAAATAAATAAGCTTTTCTATATCTTATAAATATAACTATAAATATTTTTAATATTTTCCTATTTATAATTATATTTAAATATATATAAAACTTTATAAATATTTTTTTTATTAATAATTAATATAATTTTATAATTAATAATATTAAAGCCTTTTTTATATTATATATTAATAATAAGGAAATAAAAAAGCTACGTTAAAAATTAAAAGACTATTAATATTATACTTATTATATTAAGAGGTTTAAAAAAACCTAGTAATCACTTTATAATATATATACTCTTTAATTTCATTAACTTATAAATAAAATATCCTTTATTATAATAAAAAATATTTAAATTATATAAGCTAAGTAAAATAAGGCTATAAATATAGCTTAAATTTAATATTAAGCAAAATAAAAAGATAAATAAATTTCTACTTAATATATAACTTAAGTTATATATAAGATATATAGGATAGCTATTTAAATAGGATTTAATAATAATAAGGATAAATTATATATATAGGGATAATCTTTTTATGATAAAATAAAGAATATCATTAATTATAATAATCTTTATAATAATAATATATAAGATTAAAATATAAATTAAGATAAAAAGGTATATATATTTTATTTAAATATATAATTTAATATTTAATAAATTACTTATAGAAATACCTATTATTTATGAGTACCTAGGATTTAGTAATTATATAAACTGAGTCTATAGACTCAGGGTTTAAGCTTAGGTACCCATAGGTACCCATGGGTGGGTAATTCCTGCCCCTACCAAGGAGGGCTCGGAGGGTCTGACCGAGAGCGAGATCTACGGCAACATGTTCACCTTCAACTTCGCCGGCCACGACACGACCGCTCACAGCACCACCTTTGCTCTGCACTTCCTTGCCGCCAACCCAGACGTGCAGGACTGGGCTTCGGAGGAGATCCTCGCCGTCCTTGGCGGCCGGCAGCCACACGAGCTTGACTACCGTGCTGACTTCCCGCGTCTCAAGCGCTGCCTGGCCGTCCTGCTCGAGACCCTCCGGCTATACACCATCGTCCCTGCGATCAACTGGACCGGCGACCGGGCGACGACGCTCGCCGTCGATGATAAAGTCCATCACCTCCCGCGAAAGACCATTGTGCTGCCCAGCTACTGTTCCATGCACACGGACCCGCGATACTGGGGGCCGGACTCGCTATCGTGGCGGCCCTCGCGCTGGATCCGGCCGGGGCCGAATGGTAATACCCCAGGTGACGAGGAGATGGACATGAACGTGCGGGGTGCGTTCCTGGGGTGGTCTGAGGGTATTCGCGATTGCCCGGGGAAGAGGTTCTCACAGGTCGAGTTCGTGGCGCTCTTGGTCGGGCTCTTCCGCCAGTGGCGCGTCGAGCCTGCCCGGATAAGGCCGGACGAGAGCATCGAGTCTGCGCGCCAGCGCGTTCTCGACCTCATCAGGGAGGATTCCGGCTGGGTCCTGCTGCTGCAGATGCTGCATCCGGAGCGGGCCCCGTTGGTGTGGAAGAAGGCGCCGGGGAGATCAGGCTCGTCATGAGCACTCTCACCAACTGTCCTTCTGACGAGACACTTTCCCATCTTGTGAGCATTGTCTTTTCATGCACGGATATATGTGCACGCCTTTCAGATGCAACTTCTTTCTGGGCATTGGCAACATGTTCCTGTATTAATCCATGAATAGAAAATAAGCATCTAGACTACGGGAAGGCTCAGTTGAAGTCCATTGGGCATGTAATATAGTGTTCCACTGCATCATAAAATGCGGACATCATTACGAGTGTATGAGACGAGACATCTAGACGCGGGCACCGATGATTTTGATCTCACGTTCCTCTAAGATGTTATACCTACCATATCTGTTATTTTCAAATAGTTGACTGCACGATATCATTTGCCTGGGTCACCGTAGGAAAACGCAATGAGTGCTTCTGCAGGATCAGGTAAGACTGACCTCCCAAACCACCCACAACAGCAGCTTCGAGGCGTATTTCGTGTTCCATGGACTTGACAATCAATTTCAAATTTACTGTAGGAACATGTGTAGTCAATTCCCCATATCCACTCGGCGGTGCCGATTTAAGTAAACAACCGTGCCACAATCGAGCAAGGAGTGGGCGAACTCTCAATTCCCTAGAATCCTTTGGGACTTCTCCTCCGAGTACGTCCTTTGGGACTTCTCCTCCGAGTACGTCCTTTGGGACTTCTCCTCTGAGTACGAAGAGTCATCGCTCTTCCCCCGTACATGTCCTTCCTCGCTGCATATAAAAGTTCGCAACGAGCTTTGGGAGCTCTTGACGCCGAGCGACTCTGACCACGCCCTTGGCTTCTTCCAGAGTTGCCGATCCCTCCGTTGACCTCGTTGGCTCCCATGTGGCATCATATCTAGTGCGATATCATCGTCCTCACAGAGCGGGTCCTTCTCCAGGTCCATAACCATGACCCTACTCCTGGTTCGAGACGATTCGTTGTGGAGGATGCACCCGCGGCAGACGTCCCAGCTTGGATCGCGGCTTCGGAGGTATTTCAGCGCCGCCCAGTTGAAGATGTTCCAGAAGACGCAGAGCAGCACGATATTGGCCACAACAACTGATATGATGAGCGATCCTGTATCCTTCTTTTGTGGCACGGAGCAGATATACTGCATCTCGAATCGTGCGTGGTTGCCAACCAGGTCCGGCGAGCCCAGGATCGGGGTCGGAGTCATCGTGTCATTACCAGTCGCGCTGTTGATGGTGCTGACAAGGTAATCCATCGAAGTTTCAGAGGCGAACGCGTTGGTCCGTCTGTCGAAGTTCAGGTCCCACATGACCACGGAGTAGTATGATTTCGCAAATGCGTCCAAGAGCCTGGCTAGGCTCCCGGGGTCGCCCTGAGCTAAGGGAAATGCCTCGCCGTCCTGGCTGCTGTTCGATGGTGAGACGAGGCTTGCGCTTTGTCCGGGACTGATTATCGTCGTGGAGAAGAAGTCGTCTGCGGTAATGTCTCCGGAGTCTGCCGCTTTTAGACCTGCATGCCAGAACAGTTTGTCAGTGAATTGAATTTGACAGGGTACGCGTCGTGACGCACCTAACGTGGTCCCAGTGTACTCGATGGTGTCATTTAGTCCGTGGATTTCGTTCATGAGTGCGTTGAAGCTTGACTGCCTAGATTCATAGTTAGTCCAGTCCACGGCATGTGCTGCGTCTGGATGCATAATCGCAAAGCAAATGATAATGCTTCGAGCACTCACATGAAATCGTAAACAGTCCATTGGCTCAGACTGGAACGTTGCTCAAAGAGGAACTCTGTCCCACTGAATGACTGCTCGACAGTGATATTGACAGGAATGTCGGCGTCAAATTTGCAGTAGACTGGTCCAGTCTATGGCTGATGGTAAGTATTATGCCGGAAATTCTCGCATTGCTACATTTCGTACCTGGATTTGCAGCTTGGCAGAGCTGGCTGGCTGCTGCGAGGTGAATATCACCATCAAATCCCCCATCTGGCAGTCATGGAGTGTGTTGTTCAAGTAGCTCGTGGTGCCGAGGGTCTTGGACTGCAGACCTGGGTAGACGGCATCGTCATCGGGGCCCAGGGTGGTATTCATCATGGTGACGGTGTAGCTGGCAGTCTGTTGATTCGACGTGTAGTATGAGTTGCCTATGGCAATCCCGGGAGACTGACATGAGGAACGAGCGGTGCTGATCCAGGACCATGGTGCATTCAGATACCAGTGATGTTCTTCCAGTGTTGAATTTGGGTTCGTCGTATAAATGACACTTTGCACATATCCATCGGCGGCAATGTTGACAAATGTAAATAGTACAGTTGCGGCTATGCCGGTCACTGTGATGAGTGGTGTGAACCAGCGGAAAGGGTATGGTCGCTCGAGAGTGTATCGAAACTGTGATGAATATTTTTGTGCCATATTGAGTTCTGCTGTTTTCCCGTTTACGTTTCGGAAAGACTATTGAGCCTCCAGGAACCGAATATTCGGAGCGGGGCCAGAAAAGCACGACTGTATTTGAAAGGATGATCAGGCTCTACGGCTTCTTATCTTCTGAGTCAGGTAGATGCATTCCCCTGTGCGAAGGATTCAGCTGTCAGATTGATGTGCCATTCTGGAGCTGACATGGTTCCCCGAATTCTCAGCCGCGGCGCGAAGGTAACAGTTCCACGGCGAATGATGCAGTGAGATTGGTCCCGTTGTCACCCAAATGCTTACGCATGGCGTGCAATTGGAGCCCACACATGTCCGGTACCACCCAAGCTACTCCTGTCAGATTCTTAGTCTCTCCCAATTTGCACTTGGTGGAGCGTTCCATTTTGGGCAGTTAGCGTAGTGGCGAGAATCCAACAACGCCGCACGTACGGGGGTTTCAAGCAACGAATGTCCAAAAAGTCAAATTTACTCTACCTACCCTATATTTTACTATTTAGACTCTCACATTTGTCGATGACTTAGCATTGTAGGAACATCTGACATTGCCATAGCGGCGTCGATTCCCTCAGCCTCCACTTGTTCCGGGCGTTGCATTGTTATGGTTCGGTCAGTGATGCTGGGGTCGGCCGGGAGGCTTGCAGAGCCACTTAGGGATGATATTGTTCGTGTTCTTTTTTTCCTCGTCGCAAAGGTAGGTGCGGAGCAGTCGTCTCCTCTTCGTTCGCAGTGGTCACATTTCACGGGCGATTCTCGGTTTCGAGGCTCATCCTGCGGCCAAGTACACTGTAGCCGAGTCTCTTCAGCAACGCACTAGCTCTCAAAATGTTGTCGAAGACAGGAGTCGCGGCCAGTAGGAAACATTGATGATCTCATACCTTGACCTTTCTCTTCCTGCAGAAGTCACACTTCTTAAGGTTTAGTTTCCTGGCCTTCTTTCTTGGGAACGAGATGCTCGAGCCCGTGTGACTGAGCTCCTGGGCCTCCATGGCGTCCGCTTGTAAGAATCTGAGATCATCCATGGCGCCTCAATACAATACATTCCACGGGTATGGTGGCAGCAATGCCAGTGCGTTGTTTGCGTGGGATATTGAAAGGGCCAGGTGGAATTCCGGAGTCGATACTCTCTCGGTTCTTGGCTCAGTGGTGGATCTGGAAACCACAGGGAATGAGGTGGACCAACACTGCGAAAGCCTCGCTCTGCTCCCAGCACTTCGAAAGGATCTAGGGCGCTAATGCGAGGCAGACGAAACAACGGAAATAGGAGAGACAAGCGAGGAGATGGAGAATCTTGGCTGCGATCATATCACAAACGTGTTCGTGGCGAATGGAAATTTTTCCAACACCTCGAATAGACTGAATATGTGTGGGTTCTAGTTGTCATGTTAAAAATCATGTTCTAAAAGCAACGCGATGAAGACCCTTTTTATAGCCCCTCGATCAGGCTGAGCGTGATGACCTAAGCTCGCTGGGGACTGCGACACTTTGCGCTGTACAAAAGTGCCCAGGTAGTATACAGCGAGATTAACCAAAGATGCGGCACGAGGGAAGTCTACGGGTCTCGCGGGGCAACCGCGGTTTGGTAGCAAATCGATTGTAAGCGCGTCGGTTGACGTGGCGGGGGCAGGGGGGTTGGCCGCGAGCGACGCGCCTAAGTGGCGCAATACGCGATTAAAACTTGCCTCTATGATAGGCCCCATCCATTTTGAAGTCGCGTATCTTGACCACTTTGGAAATATGCGAGTTGTGCGAGCTATTGAATCGTTGCGGGATCTGCGAGGTTGGTTAAATTTTTTGATGAGTGCGAGGCAGGCCTTTTGTGCGAGGCATACGTTTTGTGCGACATATGCGAAGCATTCGTTGTGTGCGACACATGCCAGGCCAAGATCAAGGCCTCTCGCATCTGAAGCTTCTGCAAGTTTGCCTTAGATGCGAAAAGGGCAGACCTACCAGTACAGGCGAAAACATCAACCTCGCAGTCTTCGCCGATATCCTTGCTATATATCTGGCCCAACAGAACAGCGAGCGGGAAATTGACGTTGCCAGATTCAATGCGTGGACTATTTTGGAACCCCTTCCCCTTCCAAATCAAAAATACTTATACATAACGTTCCTGCTCAAGGCTAGTCTGCAAACTCAGACTCCACCTACGGATTCTTACAAGCCTCGGACCAACAATTCCCCATTCAGCTCTCCGGCTACGCTTCAAGGAAACGAGATGTCGGGCATCTCGTCGTCTCTGAAATCCACAATAGCACTCGCCGCGTCGGCACTGCCAACCATTCAATCGAGGTCGAACCAAGGCGCCGAAAATTCAACAAAAGTGATTATGACAGTCTTTGGTATACTGGCGACTATGATCAGCCTCGGAAGCCTTGCCATAGGGTACCGACAACTGATAGTTTCCAACCATCACGGAGAGGACACCGAAGATCCGTCCTTCGAGCTTGGCTCTACCACGCCTGCAAACACTCAGGATCTATCCTCTATGACGCCACCAAACTTCCTACAACCCAACCTTAGGTTTCTATTGGCAGACTCCCACACGAGATCAGTTGACTGTAAGAACCATCGCGCGGGACATACTTGATGCATCAGTAAACCTACCTCTTTTCAGAATTACCTTTCTATACTCGAAAAAGAAGAAAGAAGGAAATAGGGTTATAGTAGTGGCCAAGAAGCCTAGAAATGACAATTCCTTTTAGACGGAGCCCTGCTCACGCACTTTTGGTCTTCGGAGAGGGGAAATGGAGTCATTACAGTCCAACTTCAACGAGTCTCAACCCTTCGGCTTAAGTTATCAGGGCACTCGCTGGCGGCAGTGTAACAAACAAATACTTGAGAGCGATTGTAGTCGCGAAAATAGCTGAGATATGCTTCAACCAATTCCGGACCGTATGTTAGTGATTTCTACATTTCATCACAGTGTCCTTGACTTAGTACGGACAAGGAACGGCCAGAGCCTAAGCGTGTTCATCTATGTCATGCATTCAGTGGATGCAACCTGCATTGAAATACAATGCATTAAGTAAACAAGTGAAGCTTTTTACCATCTATGTAATCCAATGTTTCAATAGCCAATTGTTGGTAATGATCTATATAGTAGGTTTGAAGTCTGTATCTCGTTTTGATTGCAACCACAGTACGGATCCAAGCCTATGCAGAGCTGAGTTTTCCTATCAAATCTGTTTCCCTGAAATTAAGGGAAATTTGCAAACGCGACATCAAAAACCCTGTTTCCCTCAGAGTGGTAGTCCGGGACATAGTTATCTCCCCAAGGCTGCATGAAGGTGTCTGCAAGCTTATTAGCAAACGTCCTGTAGTTTCAAGTGAT
The DNA here is from genome assembly GCA_023078575.1 of Diaporthe nobilis. Classification (NCBI taxonomy): domain Eukaryota; kingdom Fungi; phylum Ascomycota; class Sordariomycetes; order Diaporthales; family Diaporthaceae; genus Diaporthe; species Diaporthe nobilis. The sequence goes on along the minus strand of JAKZJT010000013.1, from coordinate 991,676 downwards.
GTCAACCTACCATATGTCGTAGCTGGCTTCCCCTGACAGAGCCAAATCATGGTGTCATTCATCCCATCCCTCATGCCGTCGCTGGGAAACCCTGAGACCACGGCAGAATACTCCTCCTTGGTGATGCCGAGCTCGGGGCCCTTAAAATCGGCCCAGATTCCGTTGCCCGTGGTTGCAACCTCGAGTTCCTTGTAGTTGTAGATGCTGGGCTGTGTGTGAAGGGCAATGGAGTCCCAGACAAGCTGTACCCTTCGGCCATCCCATTCCTGACCGTATTTACCATTCTGGATGAACTCCCTGGCAGCAATTGCGCCGTCAACCTCGAACCTCTTGTTATGGCTCACAAATGGTGAGTCGGGAGTCTGGTCCCAGCCCAAGTCGTGGAGAAGAGCAGCCACAGCGTGCACCTCCAGGTCGACTGTGCTGCGAAGGGTCTCGTTGTGTTCGATGATGAGGGCGCCAAATAGCCAGCCTCGCATGATGTGTTTGTAGACAAAGTCACTGCTGTGATTCAGGGCGAAGTCATGGGCATCGCGTACGATTGGAGTATCGACAACTTGGACACCGGCAATCGTCCGTCGGGGCACAGGATGACCGGAGGAACCGTTTACTTGGATGGTCAAAGCCTGAGCTCGCTCAAACGACAGAGCCAGCAGAGGCAAGACAAGTTGTGCTATCTTGAGGTATACCATGGTGGAAAGAAATTTTGTGAGTTCTGCAATATCTTTTAAGAGATGGAAGTAGGATGCTGGATTATTTGAGGCAGACTCTCAAGTCCTGAATAGGACAGACATCTAACTTATATTTCATTATTATTAATGTATATAGCAACGGGATCACACTCATTTCATGAGTAAGCATCCCGCCTTCTTAGCCGTTCAACCGAAAATGATAAGTTTAATCGTGCTCAGTAATTATTAACTGCAGATAAACGGGCTAATTAGCTTCCGCGTGGACTTAAATTCCGAATGTAGTCGGATATGAAGGTACTTACTGCAGGTTGCTTACTAACACAAGATGGGGGAAAATGTGGACCAAAAGCGAGGCGGCAATTGCCGCGTCATTGCGCGGTCAACGTTCACACACTCAACTTTTATAGTACACCCACTCAGCACTTGAGCTTTTTGTGTTGGCCCACCCAGTATAAGGAATTACCTAGCTAAGCATGCAGCTTACTACAAATTCTTGCACCTCCCCCACCTTAGTGCTCCCTAAAGCCCCCCCCCAACGCACTCCAGAGCCCCTCTACGCGCTTCTTCTCTCAAAAAGCCCATCCTCCACGCACCCCTTTATATGCCCCTTCGAAGGGTCCTCCACGCGCCAAGAGGAAGGCCCTCCACGCGCCCAGAGGAAGAGCCTTCAAAGGGGCGTGCAAAGGAGCACGCGGAGGCGCTCGGCGTGCGTAGAAGCCTAGGGACCCAAAAGGTGAAGGCTGCAAAGTAGGTTTTTTCATTTTTGAGTGGTATTTAAAAATCTTGACAATTTCTTAAGAAAACCTTATACTGGGTAAGCCAATGGAAAAAGCTGGGTGGGCGTACTGTAGACGCTGGGTGGGTGCACGTTGGCTGGTAATTGCTTACGTTATAACCGTTCCACATCGGAAGTTCAAATGTGATAAATTGATGCGGAGAAAAAAAAGTGATTCCACACTTGCGGAACCTCTTGGACTAGAATTGCCCCCCATTTCCTTTCCATCCGCCCCAGCGATACCGGTATCACTTGATAAGTCTTTGTGTTTGTATTACGCACCCACTTACCGCATGTGGACTCAAAGTGATACGTCTCATCGGATCCAAACAGCGCCGACGGTCAATCGGCATGTTATTCAAGCCGTTTGTTCCCTTATTATGTAACAACCTTCGGTCAACAAACAGAAGAACGGAATACTAGAAACCTTAGTCTCATGATGCCCTGGTTAGCTCGCCGGGCAAACATAGTACTTTTCTCGACAAAGTTAGTGGGTCCTGTCCTCTGGAAGGCAAAAACATAAGCCCTCTTCATGGCTGCAGCGGGGGAACTTATCACCCGCATCCATACAAGATCCGACACCTCTTGGATGTATTCAAGCGCGATATTTTTCCTGCTTCTGCTCCAGAATCAAACAGGTACTGAGGCAGTCTGTAAACGCCAGCGTGCCGTAGTATGTTTCTTTCAACCCCTCCCGGCGCTTGACGAGCTTGGTCTCAAGTTAGCGCAGCCAACTCGTTTTCAACTGGGTGTAGCCATGGCGTGAAGCTCCACCATGAAGCTTAACAGGAGCCGGACGCGCTCGCGTCTAAAGAGACTTCTGCCATATTGAAAAGGGTGAATCATGGGTGGAATGGCTTGATTGAAATTCAAAAGGCACATTTTCATCAAACTAAATACTTTTATTATATATATTTAGATTGCGGATATTCATATCGGTCAAAATGGATAGTTTAAAACTTCTTTTTAACCATTTAAGCTTCCTACCTTATTTGTTAAAGCTTTTTAAATTATATAATATAAACTTTACATTTTTAAGTTTTCTTTTTTAAAGCTTTTATAATTAATATTTAGCCTTTAAATTAAAACAGTATAAATATATGTTTTTAAAAAGTATTTACTTAATTTTGCTATATATTTAATAAATTAAATTTAAATGTATATAATAATTATATTATAAATTTAGAAAAAAGCATAGGCCCTAGAACTAATTGCCTTGGACTTTACTTGGCATGTGTTGTAGTGTCACAAGTTAACACGCCATTCGCCCGATCCTTGTCATAAACAAACCTATTCTGATTTTATAGCACGTTCTGTTATTCATGCTATTAATACCCCCCCTTGGCAAACCGGAGAGTGGTGAGATTTCAAGCGGTACTAGGGCCATTGGCTCTTATAAATGCACTATCTTTACAATCATTGCTTGTATCACTCAATGGGGCTCCAGATATAATGTCCCAATTTTCACACACCTAGAAAGCCTGGAGTGAACAGCTGATCTAGATACACACGAAATTTATGGGATTTTATAACACAAGCTGATCATTCAAAAGTTACACATGTCGCCTATTTAACAATTGTGCAAGGAAGTACACAAGAATTGAAATATATCCATCTCAAACATTTCTGACCGTTTCCTGTCGTGGTCTTCTCTGAAGACCTTCACAAAGCTGGCCTGAGCTGAGACGCTCGCATTGGCCTTATTTTCCGGGGCAGCCACGACCGTTGCCCGTAGAAATTTGGCAGCAGTCAGCGTTCTGTCACCACGATTAGCGGATAGATCAACTAGAAAGCTTCGAATGCGATGACTCACGCATTTGGTTCGGGGGATGTTGTAATCAGTGGCACAGTACTTGTGCAGCGGACAGTAAATATTGCCCGACAGTGTTCCGTACTGACGGAAGCACGCCGCCTCAGACGAGAAGCAGCAGTCGTGATTTCCGTCACACTAAACGGGAGAAATCCCACAGTCAGCACAAAATTCTAATAAATCGAGCGTGGAATGAAAGCTCAAGGACTGGGAGATCTTGAGAAAGACTCGCGTCATTGGTAGACTCCTGTCTGGCTTCGAGGTTCTGAGGTGCTGCAAGAGCAGAGCCCATCAGGCTCGTGATGATGACGGCAAGGAAGAATGTGGACTTCATCTTAAATGGTGGAGTTGGGCACACGGGAAAATCTAAAAGAAGATCTTGCGAAAGCGGATGGGTCTACAGAGACAGACAAAAGACACACAGAGAGAGAAAAGTGTTGGTCGAGTGAGCAGGCAATGTTGACAATGATGAGATGATGAGGAGAGACATATCGTGAGTGGCTTCGACGGGTGCCAGTCTTGATATATATACTTCAAATGCTCTTCACAAGGTTTGAAATATGTTTAAGGCAAAACTCGCCAAAGCAACTGCCGGTCGTTCTTCAAATAGAACTTGGACTAACTCAAGAAGTTCTCGTCCTAGCATTAATGTGTGAATATGCCAATCTTTGCCAGTTTATTAGAATTTCGTTCTCGTGGGTCTTGCATCTCAACAAAACTGCCCATTTGATACCAATGATCGCACAAATATGTTTCGTTGTTTCCCATCTAAGCATAACGAGGCTGCTGCGGCTGAATCTTGGCAGGGCCGAAATGCGTTAGGCAAATGAGAGAAGTTCGGTTCAGCGGGTCACGGCGACAAGATCGCCCGGGTGATGCTGAGCCGTGGCAGCTGTGATCTCTATCGCGGTGTTTCATAGAATGACTCGTGGCATAAGCGCCGGCAGTTGAGAGACGCCGAACATGTTCGTGGCAGTGCCGTTTATAGCATTCCAGAATTATGGTTTGAAACACACTTCCCCAGACTTTCCCCTAGGCGGTTCAGGTCCCATAGCAGGCGTCGCTTCCCGGTCCACGCTCTGTTTTTCAATGCGTGACTAAATACGGGCTTGGCACTCAGGTCGCCATGTCATATGGTACTGACTCTCTTAGTCTCGTTCATCTTTACTCTTACAAATGGTAACCTGTAACAGGCTGAAGAGCGCGCGGTAAAGAAGGCGCGCGGATAATCTCATGTTCTTGCTTCATTTTTCTAAGGTTAAGGATATAGTACCAAATATCGTTGTGTTTCAATTTTAAGGTCTGTCACTTTAAGCTTGTTGAGCGGGTCGGCCGATTGAGTCAGTCTCTACATCACCTACACGAAACTATGTTTTCTCTCGGAACAATCAACTCCGACCAAACCTCGTGACCGTCTGGATGGTAGAACGGATCAGGAGATGATGCCTCTGAGCGACTTGATGCTAGAAAGATTCACCTAAGATATTTTTGAAACGTCTCGTAGTAAGGTAGCTGAACTACCAACATGTCATATCTTTGTTTCTCACAGCAATGGAATCTATATAAACTCACACAATTCCTTCACTAGATCAACTTCACTCTTTTATCAAACAGCATCAGCATTAAACTCAAAAGCAGTCTTGCCTCAATCCCAAAGCACAAATTACCTTGTCTTCTTATCTTTGTCGCTCTTACCTTCTTCACCTTTTACATCCTATTTCAGTCTTCAGACCTCTAAACTCCAAAATGCAGCTCTCTTACTTCCTGTCCATTGCTGTTCTCAGCGTCAGCTCTGTCAATGCTGCCGTACGTTTGACTCCTTGTTCATTATTAGTATCTTCCTGAGTGCCTCAACTCCATACTGACTCTCTTGGCTTAGTGCATGATTGCTGGCAGTCTTGATCCTAACTGCTGCTGGGGCGGAAAGGACAACGTCGATGCTTGCAATCGCCAGGGCGCCTGCAATGTTGGTGGCGATGTAAGTGTATTTACCCTAGGAGCAGATTTGTGCCTGAGGCAGTGTCTGGAGCCCCGTGATATATCTTGGGACCTTGAGCACTCCCGTGGTAGCTTCACGATTCGAACCCAAATTCATTTCAGCGCTTACTGACGCTGGAAATCCAGACCGATAATTACTGCGCGAAATTCGGAATCACGCCCCAAGACTGTGTGAGTATCATTATCTCTTGTCAAGCTTAGCCTTGCCAGCAAACACAAGGCTGATAGCATCTTTCTAACTCTAACACAGGACGCCGACTGCTGCGATACTCGCACAAAGAAGGGCAAGCCTTGCCCTAAGGGCGCCAATGCCTGCGACCGGAAGACAGGCTGCCCTAACAGATTCTAAGGGCTGGACTCTTAGTCTTAGTTCTGGCGCCAGGATGGCTGTACTTATTGATGCCTTGGTCAGGCTACCGGGAACTGCGCTTGTCCTCAGGCCATGGCTTTTTATGGGACTGGTCTTTCACCTTTTCGAAAAAGTGTTCATTCTCCTAGAATGTGTTATAGAGCAGTTTAAGATTGTCGCTGGGCTTTGTGTTATTACTAGAACCACGTACTCAGCAAGGCGCTAGATGTCAGCTTTAACATCCAGCGTCTTGCTGCCTGGACATAGGGTGGTGCAATAGATCCCCTAAGCCAAGACGTCAAACCATGTGTAGCCGCAAATTGCCTCAGTTTAAAAGCTATAGTCTTAAAACAATATAGCAGCTACTCAACCGCGGGTTTCCTGATTGTATTACCCACCTCATGTCTGAGAAGGCTGAACAGCGTCGTTACTTTGAGGTGCTGGCCAAACATCCATCAACCTAGACGCTCGGTTAAACCCACCTCCTCTTTCTGCTTATATATTGCAGGCGAAAAACAAGGGGGCAAAAAAGCAGGAGAGGACAGGCGCTACTTGAGGTCAGCGTCCCTGTTCTCCGCCTAGAGTTGAAGGTGGAGGCTGAGGTGCAGTTAATATCAAGGTGGGGTGAGACATGGCACAGGAAGGTTTACATTAGTCTAGGCTCAGCAGGGTATCTTGCATTTTATAGGCTGCGGCAGTAATGGAAAGTATTAGATTCTATATTATTATTCTAATAAGATCGTTATAATATAAATTAATAATAAATTCCTATTCTTAATAAATTTATTATAGGACCATTTAATTATAATAATTTTATAATACTTTCACTATAGGTTGGATTTAATATAGATATTTGTTGCTGTGGACCGCCCTATGCATGCACCCTTCAAGCTTGCTTATCGCTTGTCTTTCGGGCGCCGTTGATCTATCAAATCCTCCAAAATTAGAACGCGGGGCTTTTAATGTAGGGCAGGCTCCGGAAGTGCCGCCTCTCAGGCTGCACATACAACAGCACTTTGCCTCCCTTGGTTAACACTACAGGACTTCTGTCCGTTGCACACAGAACGGAACGACTTGCAGGGGCAGAAAATGCCAAGAACAACGACTTATATATATCGAAGCTGTACTACTGCATCAATTTATTATAGCACTCGTCTCCAATCGAAATCGGAGCCTCCACATTAGCCGGAGGAGCGAAGGAGCTGCGTAACGTACTAAAGCAGTAACTCATGTTGGACGAATTTGTGCAACTACTACACAGATAAGGTAACGCAATCGTTTATGACCAGTGGCGGCCAACCTGTGGTTCGAGCATATTGGCATCTGTCGATGAGGATTAGCGAATCACAACCCTCATGGTTTTGGTCTTGAGCTATTTCGAGCACCATTGTCACACAAAGCCATAAATGTGTAGTGGATTCGTAAGTTTCATCGAAGTGACGCGAACATGTGGGAATAGCGTGACTGAAGTCGAATTAAAATCTAAGGCGCCGTCGGAGCTCACCGTTGCTTGCGCCTGGAAAGACTGCCAATGTCACTCACGGCTTTGTGTGTTGAATGCAAGATAATTACACACCTTGTCATGGCGTCGCACAATCAGACATATCCAGACACGCGTCTGGGAATCCACCATGAATTTTAGTTGAATCCAGTTCAAGTTCCCTCTGCGATGAGCATACATGCTATCATATTCAGCCGAAATAAAAGGAAGACATAGTCTTGCAAGCTAGGCAGAAGGTTACTAGCTGCATGACAATGCAGTCATCTAGGCTCTTATGGACATAGGTAGAAGGTCATCAGGTTTCATTTCGTTGGAGCCACAAGAATATAACAACACATGCATACCTTTTGTATCGTCATCAAGCTTGCCAGCGAACGCTTAACTCCATCGACGACAAAATGCCATGCTCAAGGCCACCTGGGCACCTCATCTCTCCTCAAAGTGCCAATAACGCCGCAAAACCCACACCAGCGGCAGCCACAACCGAGACCGCCAACCTCCCACCACCATTCTGAGCCGTCTTTGTGGATGATGACGTACTCCCCGTAGATGTCGAGGTCACAGCCGTTGTTGCGGGCTTCGTTGCCTGGACCTGAACACCCACGACCGCGGTCGTTGCTACAGGGGTGTATGAAGTGGAAGTGAAGGAGCATTGTGACATGATCTTGCTGGCATCTATTCGAGAGCGTGAGCCGTCAGCACATCAACAAATCAAAACAAGCCAAACCAGGGGTTCTCACCATCTGACGTATTCCCGTTTTGCGAGATGCAGCTCGCGCAGAGCCCCATCACCCCTGCGACATCGAAGCTCTTGTTTGTGCAGATACAATTGGCCTCGATGGCCTCGTCGGATTCCTCTGTCTCGCGTAGGCGCAGCTTCCTACGCTTGTCATTGTCCGTACCCACCTCGTTGGGGTCGATGTCGCAGGTGTTGGTGAGGTCAACGATTGGCTGGCAGATGGTTGTGCATGCTGAGGGAACATCGGCAGCACGAAGCTCTTCTGCGAGGGCGGCAGGGATGACCGCAGCCAGAGTGGCAACAAGAATCATGGAATGCATGTTGAGAATGTGACTCAAAATTCAGATCACCTCAAATCGTGATTACTGTTAAGACTTGGATGGGAATCTGAAAGTAGTGGTTGAACTTGACGGATTCGTACATTCGAACTATAATTTCGACGAACATGTCCTTCTTATGCTACGGCGCAACCGGGAAACGCTCTACTATGTCTTGGCGACTACAAAATAGATAGATAACAGTGAGCACGCATTACGGTATCAAGCCATCATCCATTGTGATCTCACGGGCAGCTGCATGATCACAAGTTCAGTGCGTGGCCTCTAGACGGCAGAGCAGACGTCTAGGTCTGAGGGCATCCCCGCGTTTCACGTATTTTTGGAACTTTCAGGCCAAATGTTTCAAACCAGCCACCGGGAAACTGGTCAGCAAAACATCAGAGGTTTGGCAAAATCTCCGATGTCTCTGAAACTTTACTGATCGAGGGGAACTATATATATAATATCAAATATTCAGTTGCAGCTGGCGGACAGCGAGTCCCATGTGCCAAGACTCTATGGTTACAACGAAAGAAAACAAACGAGGTGGAGGCTACATTGACTAGCTTCACCGCAGGCAAGCTCGGCCGGGACAAAATAACGCGCACTCACAAACTCTGCTGCACAACACGGCTTTTATGATATGATTACTGAATTAGGTGCATAAATTAGCTTACACTATTCAATTCTGAATCCTCTAAAATATTATCTACCAAAGTTTTGATGCTTTCAGAAATTCTTTTGGAAAGGAAATCAGTTTGAGAAGTGAGGGTGTTGGGCTGAAGTGTTAGTAGTGACGCGGTTTATAAGTGTGCATTTTTTTAGAGATTAGAGATTTATACCGGGCGTTTTAGCGTCTATATTAAATATAATCCAATATGCTAATTTTAACCTTAATGTATAATTAATACTCTGCTATTAAATTAATATAAAGTAATATTAATTTAACTTTAATAATAATCTAATTATCACCTTTATTATAAGAGGTTATAAATTAATTAATTATATTATTTAATTAAATAATTTAATGTAATTATATAATATATTATTTTATATTTAATATATATAAATTATAATCTTTTCTTAAATACCCTTTTTATTATTATTATCGCTAATAATATCCTTAATAATTATAATTATTTATAATAATTAATTAATACTTTTTATAACCCTTATATATTATTTTTTAATTATTAACCTTATCTTTAAAGATATAAATATCGTTAAAGTTATATTAAAGGATATTATAATATCTAAGGGTTTTTTTTACTTTAAAAGTTATTAAATTAATTACTTTATAAGCCTTACTATTAATTATTAATTTTAATAAATAGCCTTTTATTAAGTATTATTATTAAAAATATCTTTTTTATTTAATAATATAAGAGTTAAATTATTTTATTTAAATATTAAATTAATATATTATATAAAAGCTATTATTATCCTTATCTTATTATTTACTTTACTACCTAAATTTATAATATTTAAAATTATCTTTTTATCCATTATAGCCCTCCTATATTTCTTAAAAAAACCCTTTTTATTAATAATAAATATAAAGATATTATAAGATTTACTTTTTATAATAATAACTTTCTTTAATAAGAATATAGTAAAGAAAAGATTCTTAAAGTAAAGGTTATAATTAAAATAATAATATTTATAAATATTATCTTTTTTAAAGGAAAAACTTATTTTTTCTTTATTAATTATATAATTAGTATAAATAATATTATATTAAATATAAATAAAGCAATAATAACTTAAAATATAATCCTTTTATTAAGCTTCTTTTTTAAATATTTATTTCACTTATTTATAAATTATTTTAAGAAGCTTAAGGACATTCCTTATAATTTATAAAGGAAGCCTTCCTAATTATTTTTAATTATTAAATCTTATAAAAATTAACGTCTTTTAAATTATTTCTTCTTATTAAAAATTATAAACCTTCTTTTTAATAACCTTATAAATAGCCTTTATTAAATAAAAAAAGTTCCTTATATTATAATTTAAATAAAGCTTAATAATATAATATATAATTTTTATAAAAGAAGTTATATATAAGCTAAAGTTAAATATTTTATATATAATATAAGCAATTTATTTAGCTATAATCCTTTTCTCCTTATCAATATAATATATCTTAAGATAATTAAGAATTATTATTTAATTTAAGAAAGTCTCTTAAAGCTATTATTAAGCTATATTATAGATTTAATAATTTATAATATACTTTATAATCTTAAGAAAATTAAAGAAAGCTATTTAAATATAAGGGATATTATTTAAAACCCTTAAAGATATTATTATCATATTTCTTATTAATATATTAAAAAAAATAAAATCCTTATCACCCTTTTTAAAATCTTTAGCCTTATTACCTTTTATAACCCTTAATATTATTAATATTATTATTATTAATTTCCTTTATTTCTTTTTAATATTTAATATAATATTTATATTAATATAAAAAATATATAATTAATAATATAATTAAGGGAATTTATATTTTAAAATATTTATTAAAATAATATCATAATTAATAATAAAGAAAATAAAAGGCTTAATATTATATTATTTAAAAAGCTTATAAACTTATTAAAAAAGCTATTAAAAACCCTCTTCCTTTTTATTATTAATAATAATTTAAAATAATAATAAAATCTTCTTTATATAAATTATTATTATACTTTAAAAATAAAATATCTTCTTATTATTTATTAAATATATATAATTAAATAATATATTATAAGAAAAATATTACTCTTAAATCTAATTTATCTATTACTTATTATATTAAAAGATACTTATAATATTACCTTTATTATTAATACTTTATTTATATTAATAATCTTTCTTTTTAAGAAATTCTAAAGCCACTTAAATAAATATATAAATATCTTACTTCTTTTTTTAATAAATAATAAGTTAATCCTTAATCTTATTCTTTAATAATTAAATTTAAAAATATTCTTAATAAAGGGCTGCTTTAAATTATCTAAACTTTATAAGATATAAATCTTAAACTATATAAATAAGGAAATTATAATATTCTATTATTAATTTTATCTAGCTATATTAAGCTTTAAAAACCTCTTAAGAATTATAATAAATATATTTCTCCTTTTAAATTATTAAAGTCTATTTATTAAATATTACTTTAATTATATAAATAAGCATTTATTATTTATAGCTTATTTTAATTATCAAAATATTATTTCTTATTATAATAAAGGATTATATAAGATCGCAACTATATTCTAACATTATGTAATTAAGGTTTAATCTTTTAATAATAATAAGGAATCCAATAAATTTTATAACTATATTTAAATTAATCTTAAGATCCTTATAAATATTATATTTATTATAAAAAAGTTTAAAAAAGGAAAAAGAGTTAAAAAGTATTAATTAGCAATAATTTATTATAATAATATTAATATTTTAATTATAATAATTAATTTACTATTATGCCTTAAAACCAAAATAATTTAATACCTATACCATCACTATAATATTAAAAAAATAAAATCTAAGCAATTATATATAATTTCTAATACCAAATTAATTAATTATAATAAATATTTAATTAATTTAATATAATGTTAATATAAAGTAGTTATATTAAGTTTAGGTGATAATAGAGGCTATACAGGATACTAATAGTTGCAGCTACAGAGGCACTATGGTAACATTGGAAGTTAAGTCACATAACTAAAGTGGTCCGTACGGTGAACCGTGCCTGGTACAGACGCCAAAACGCCCGGTGCGAATCTCCGATCTCTTTTTTTGTCCTAGCCGAGGCAAGGTGGTACAGTATGGACATTGCGGGGACAAGAACGCTAAGACAAGAACTGGAAGGCTTGCCACTAGGGAGAGTCAGCTCCGTTGTGGCTGAACGAAGCCTCTGCCAGCCAGCCAGAGCCAGATACCTGGTATTTCTCTCAAGTATTGTACCTTATACTTGGCAGGTTATGTTTGTCTGCTCAATTTCCCGCTACTAATGCCAAGTGCTACCGACGGCAGTTTCATAATGCGGCAGTACTGTGCCGTGTGTACTAACACAAAGTAGCACGGTTGTCTGTTTTTCTACCGGCCCGAGTTTACACTTTACAGGCCACAAGTTTTGGACTAAATCTTTAGCTGACAGCCCCACTTCGGCTGCCGCTCTGGTCAAACTTTATCTCGACGTCAGGAGCACGAACATCCAGACACGACAGACTTCGGTCCAAAAAGAGCAACCCCTTCACAAGTCAATGCCGAATAATGTCATCCATATGGTTCATCATGGCAGACGGGGACGTGATTGCCTATAATGTGGCTGTGTTCATCAGCACTCTATTCGTCCTCGAGTTCGGGTCCGACAAGTTCGTCGACCACACCGCCATTGTCGCACGACGCACCGGCATACCTGACACAATAATTGCGCTTCTCACAGCCGGCGCGGAATGGGAGGAGGTAAGTTTCAAATGCCCCTGGCTTGGCAGTGTTAGCTTACTGACTCACATGGTTTTAGCTTGTTGTCGTTGTTTCGTCTCTTGCCCAAGGACGGTCGTCACTGGCAGTAGGTAACATCGTCGGGTCTGCCATCTCGAATATACTCGGCGCCTTTTCACTAGGTCTCCTATTTCGCAGGACCGAGGAGCCAACTCAGTTCGATAGGAGTTCTCGGATATATTCAGTTCTCCTACTGATTGTCACCACCTTTGTCACGCCCGTCACATACATTTCCCGCGGGACGATTTGGATAACATGTGGTGCCATTCTGATCACCGTGTTCGCCGTGTACTTGATCTCAGTAGGCTGGGCAATCAGCAAGGGCAGCCTTGTGGCTCCGGAAGACTCGGATGAGAGCAGTGACGAAAGCAGCGATGGAGAAAGCGACACGGATTCAGCAAGCACGTCGGTCAGTCGAGAAGGGCCCGAGGATCAGGAACCTTCCGCCTGGCTACACCAACGAAGTGACAGTTCGACACCCCTTCTATCAGCACAGAGGGTCAGACGCGTACGGCATACTGTGGGATATCATATCCTTTACCTTGGGTTTGGGTTCTTAGCTATCTGTCTGGCCGGTTATGTCATATCCCACGCTGCAATGAACATTACTGACGCCCTCGGCCTCTCTGACGTGCTCTTCGGAGTCGTTATCCTCGCTATTGCCACCACACTCCCTGAGAAATTCGTGGCCATTATGAGTGGACACCGAGGACATGTTGGGATCCTTGTGGCTAATACTGTTGGAAGCAATATTTTTCTTCTATCACTCTGCATGGGCATCATCATGGTCGACACCTCCGGGGAATTCAATAGCGGCAATGTCAGCATCCCCGAACTAGCGGTGTTGTGGGGCTCGACGCTTGCTTTTACGTTAACCGTTTGGGTCGGTGGCAGATTTGATCGTTGGATCGGAGGCGCAATGTTGGTTGGCTACGTTGCCTTCATCGTGCTAGAGTTTACAGTCATTAACAACGTCGCCGTTGCGTAGTCTCAAAATCCAGGATCAGCTGCGTCTCGCGCTGAGTGAGAAATTTTTGGAAATGCCAGCCATGGGTGGCGATCAAATCTGCTGAGTATGCTTGAGATCAACAAAGGGGGCAGCTAGCGATGCCTGACTTATCTTTCTGGTTGCGAGGAAAAGCTTGAGGGAGAAACCCAGGCCGCCATAGTAGACCAAATACGGCTGCAGAAACGTTGGCGGATACCTTTTCTCACGTTTCCGAAATACAGATGTAAACGGCATTATGAGGAAGACAGAGTATCCCTGGGGAAGCCGGAAACGCCAATTGCAGTACCTGTTGGAGGGCACGGTCCTTTCAGCGCCCCCGGAGATCTATTGGTTTCACTGTCCATGTTAGCAGTCAACTCGCAAGACAAGAGTGTAGTTAAGCTATAATGAACAGGCGCTGTATCATGAGAATATAGCATCCTTAAATGTCAGGGATCCCCGTCAGTCCCTGACCCCTACACTATAGCCACACCGTGTCCTGCAAAAGGTATACAATGCCGGAACGTCTTCTTGAACCGTTCTTTAGTCTATGTAGCTGTGTCATCCCATTCAGAAGAAGAAGAATCCGTTCAGAAAACGTATTTAGCACTTATCTGTTTCAAAACATAAATACCATGTTTATAATATTTGGGAGTTTTATCTTTATGTTGCTTACTTAGAAAATTGTATTTACATGAGAATCTTTGTTTCAAGTTAACAAACTGCCTGTATTCTGCCTTCACCAACATAAGCGTTATATGATTACCTAATATTCCTTGGAGATAATATAGCGAGCTTTCTTTGCACCTATTCTCTTGCGTATTTGATGTCTAGAGAGGGTATACTAGCCATTATTCTAGGTATAAATGCAGGAGAGCAGTACAGGCCCAGGGACAACTTACTGGCCTCAGTAGGCATAGCAACTGCTAATGTGATGCCTAATAAAAGAAGTTAGGGTCCCCAGTTAGATATTCCTTGTACTTGTGTAATCTTGGCTGATTTTCTTAGAACTAAAAATGCTCGCCAGGTCTAGGTTAGAGAGACTTACGACACTTCTACAATTTTAGGAATAATTGAGGCTCCAGACTATGCCGTCTAATGTTGCGAAGGTGGTTGCCCAGACGGCTCATTTAGATTTTATTTGTCTCTTCCATTCATGGCATCTGAAGATGGGCAAATCAATTTGGATGGTAGTCAAATTCTGTTTGAAGTATAGTGCATGAAAAAGGGGCTGTGCATTTTAGTCCATCTGCTAAGTGCACCGCCAAATACACTGGGCTCCCGGCGACTTGCAACATGCCAATTGACCATGTTACTGAGGCGTATTAGCTAAGACAGTGACACCTGTCTGAGCAAGCAAGAAACTCACCCTGCAGCTGGAGTTTAGTTAGTCTAAAATCTCTGGTTGTCTTGGAAATGTGGGGCAGGATCAACAGTGTGTGACTGATAGATAGTCTGTAGTCTGCCTGGGTATATGTTTGACCCATTTCTGGTACCCCGCACTTCCCTCCCGCAAAGCCGCAATCCTCTTTCCGACATAAAAAAATTCAGTGCCGATAGTGCTGCAATCGCATATCTATTGGAGCCCAGATCAGGAAAAGTCGTTTCAGACAACGCATGTACCAAATCGAAGCATGTGGCAGGAACAAAAAGTTTGCTCCTGATATCATCCCGTACCGCCACAATTCCAAGTATGGCGGGCTACCAAGACCAGGAAATTGTCCTGCCCTTGGTGTGTGACGAGCACCCCGACGAATATCGCTCTCCGCTTGGACCAAACCTCTACCAACACGAAGCCTCCGGCTTCAGTATTATCCTGCGTCAGACACACCTCGTCCACGGTCACTGGGCTGACAGCTCTGATACTGCTGACTTCGCCTCCCTACTAGTATTTCGGCTTGAACTGCACGCAAGGCATCCGCGGCAGAACCGACGCTTTAGGGAGGTCTATGCGAGATTCAGCTTTCAGCATGAAACATCCTCGGCTCCCGGAGATCAGCCTGTGGTCAAAAGCTTTGAACCAGGGCAGTCTGGTGCTCTGATACTTCACCGCACGCCAATCACGCGGTCTGCCGAAGTAACCAAGAGTGTCATGGCAGGGATTTCGGAGCTAATATCAAGCGCCAATGCAACAGCGACGTACGAAAGGAAGAGCACACGAGCCTACGAACAGCACGACGGAGTTAGGATCTCAGCAATCGCCAAGATATCATCCTCAGATCCTCAGAATCGAGACCCCCCGGCTGGCGACGACCGGGTCGAATGGTTTATATCGGAAAACGAAAGCCAGATGGAAATCCCCGACTCTTGTGGCCTTGCTGTCCTGCTCCGGCGGTCGAACAACGCAAAATTCAGGCTCCGGTTGAGAGTGAAGGCCAAGGTTGATTTCTGGTACCAGATCCGGTCCATGACGGAGCGTTTCGGAGGATCACAGGAAGGATCTGTCTTGTATGACCCGGCGGTCCAAGGCAGTTGTCCGGCGAACGCAAATTCGCAAAATCTCGGCAAGCTGGAGGAGGACTTGGAGCTTCTGAAGCTATCACATAGCCACCTTCCCGAGGAGGTGAGCCCGCTCAAAGTCTATACGAATGACTGGGGCGTTTAGCAAGACGAATTGAGATCGGCATGGGACATTGCCTTGGTTTACCCGGTCACATTAGCACGCCGAAGATGCTACGCACGCGGTACAAGTGCCAGTAACTACCTACATACTTAGGTAGGTAGCTATGTGGAACTCCGCTGGGAACTTGAAGGTACATGTGTTCTTGATAGTTTGACAATTTGGATGCACATTCTAGCTTATACCACAGTAGATAGAGAACGTATTATCGCACTGAAGAAAACGGATAGTACACAGAGCATAACACCCACACCAAATTTGCAAACCTACACCCAATTCGCACGCTTACGCCCAATTCACACACGTGCCAAATTTACATACCCACGTCCCATATACACGTCTAATCAATTTACCTCATTTGCACGCTATATGAATATATGGGCGTGCGAATTTGTTGTGCGAATGAACCGTGCGATTTGGGTGAACAAATTCGGAATGTGGATCGGGTATGTAAATTGTAGCGGGTATGAAAATGAGGGAGATGTGGCCATGTTGGGCGTGAGGGCACTGCGGATTGAATGTATCTGTGTATTATGCGTTTCTCTCTGTGCGAATACCCGTTCTCTGCTGGTATTGATTCGCAAGACTCAGAACAATCCTACATGGATGTACGGAGCCCACAACGCTGGTTCAGTACCTTTCAAGCCCGCAACTGGGTTCATGTATGGCATGTTCGCGATTTCCCCGTTTCGTAGGACTTTGCCGTCCGCCTCAGTATCATACTGGCCCGCGGAGTCGCGCAACTTTCGAGTTGCAAAGTGCAATGCTCGAGCAACGGATCTATTGTCCGTCGGGCCAGCAAACAGAGTCCTATACACATCTTCCGCCAATCGCGAACTACTCCAATCCGAAACCGACCACAAAGAACCGATGACATGTTGAAAACCGGCTAGCTGGCAGGCTCCCATCACATGTATCCCTTCATCGAGAAGTGGCCCGAGCGATCGCTTGCCCGTGGAACAAGCAGATAGGTAAGCCATAAAAGGCGGATCTTCGTGCAGTCTAAGTTCCATCAAATCTGTGACGGTGAGATTGCTTCCTTGGTCGAGGATGAGACGGCTTTGCGAAGGTTCGCTGCTGTCGGTGACACCGTGCCCGGCGAAATGAAAAATCGTACAGTCTCTTGCCAAGGCTCTTTTAACACTGTCGAGATCTGGATTTCTCATAATTTGGCACGATATTGATCTGTCTTGTTGCAATGCCTCCTTCACCAGTTTCGCCTCCTTTTCGGCGTGTTCAAGACTGGAGAATCCTACTGATGTACGCATAGACACAATGTTGGCTTTCTTACTGCCTTCGGAACGACAAGGTTTGTGAGCGTCGTTGTATTGGGCGTACAACAGAGCTTTCAACGAAGGAGCATAGGATGAGATGACTCGGTCGATAACTGCCTGACCTGAGCCGTTATGCCAACCAGCGGCGTGTATGGGCAGCATGGTCAGGGGCCCCGATGGGATCCAGCAGACAGTAGGCCACTCGTCGTTCTCACCACACGGATTTGTGATACCCAGATGCCTCAATATCGGTTCTGCGAATATGTCCCACAAGACTCCCAGTGTGGCTGTGATATTGTGGCGCCCCGGTGCAAATAGATTTGCAACTTCGTACTCGAGAAAACTCCACCCGTTGGAAAATGTCAGACTCGAGATGCCTTCATATTCGATAATAAAGGCCTGGGAGGTTTGCGTGTCGAACTTGGAAGTGTTGAACATGACGATTTTGCCCTTTGGTCCAGCAGCTTGGCAGAGGTCGTTCAGACTTGGGGATGCCGGAAAGGACTCAAAGTCCTCAAGCGCCCTAATGGCTCCGATGATTCTATCCATCTCCAAGTTGAGGGACTGAATTCGGAGGGACGATTGTCGAACAGGTTCCTCCGTGAAACCATCTATAGTCGTTGCCGACTCAAGAGACTTGCAAAGTTCCTCAAACTTCGCCGACATGCCAGGGTGAGCGGCTCTAAGCGGCGTCAGGTTGATGCGGGTACCGAGTTCGAGATTCAAGAAAACGCCATAATCCCTGGCAAGAAGCATTAAAGCCTCTATTGTATCACTGTGGGATTCCCAGGTTGTCGTCAGACAGTACACCGCGGCGTGGACCACTTCGGCCAGGCCCCCGAGCTGTCGTTGCTGTTCTTCCCTAGTCAAGCATACAGAAACCGCTAATGGGACGAGATCGGCTGCATCTCGCATGATTTTGCTCCGGAGTTTGGCTTCTCTGTTCCCGCCTATCAGTCCTTGTTGAAGCCAGCCGGATCTCATGGCGTCCTGAAGCAAACTGATTCGAGTGGCGGGGTGGGCGCCTTCGAGGCTAATCACTTCCTCGAGTACTTCAAGGGCAACATACAGCGCATTCGAACCGAACCACGAGCCAGACCACGGATTCAACGGATCAGGGCGCCACCCATAGAGTCCGGCAAGCCGACTGAGGTATTCTGCTCGTAGGGGATGCCGGTTGTCCGTCAAAGACACAGCCCTCTGCGCATATCCCACAGCGCGCTGGAAGTCTTCCGAATTCGATGTCTTATGATACTTGAATTCCCACAATGTGCTCAAGGTGTGACAGAAAGGCACATCTTCACCGCAAATTGGAAGATGGAATGGTTGTCTGAAGGCTCCTGGATAATTAAAACCGGATTTTGAATTGTCCAATCTCATCAACCTTGACCAAGAGTCTCGATTGGCCTCTTCAGCCAGTTTAATGGCGATTTCTAGCTGTTCGTCTGAATGTAAGACTTCAAGACTGGCTGCGAAGCAATCTGCCAAACACCTAGAAGCAGCGGGACTAGGCGGCTTTCCTTGCCCTGTTGAGTCCACTGAGGCCTGCGCGTGACCCATGGCTAGGTCCAAGTCGCCAGGTTGATGAAGGTAGCGGTACCGCTGCAGATACAACTGAGAAAGCCAGCTTTTCCGGTCAACCCATTCGATATCTTCTTCCGAGACGTGTTCTAGGGACCTGGTTGACATGGTGACAGCAGTTTCAATGTCCCGAACGTCACGCAACTCGATGCCACGTAACCAGTGCAGCCAGGACAATTTGTCCAGTGCAGAACTCAGCTCTCGATGTTGAGTTGTTGGGCTCGTGCTTGAAGGGACAGAATTAAGTATCTGGAATGCCTGCCTGCTGACCCCGATGGCCTCTCCGACGTCTCGCAGGTCGCGGAATAACCAGAAGCGGTGGAGAAGAGCGTCAGAGAGAACCGTGCATAGCTGTGACGAGACGGTAAAGCTTCGGGTCTTGTCACCAAGTGCTTGCCTTCCCAGGAATAAAGTACACTCCAGGTCCTCCACGGATGCTTGTCGCTCTGCCTGCTGCGCTCTGTACTTGGAGAGGAGTGTTATCATCGGACCCACAGGGTCAACTTTTGCTTTCTCCGTCAATTGGTCAAAAGTATGCTCTTCGGACATGTTGTGATTTCGTTGCAACTGGACTTGGTCTCCGAAACTGGGTTTTCGATGTCTGGTGGATTCTCGATTCCGAAATTGAAGTCCGTATACGCAATAGATCTGTTGACTAATATGATGCTGTCAAGCAGAACAATGAGAACGTCCGTGGGTTGTGAGGTTCGCATAAGATTGTGATGACTCCAATATCATAACTGATCTTCAGTGTCGTGTATGAAGAGGATGATGCTCCCAATGTTTCATTGAACAAGAAGGCTTGAAGCGACAACGTGTTGTTGTTTTCGGCCAAAAAGAAGGGTACCTCCTCCGGCGTCAAGCGCAGGGTTATTGTTTCACATTCCTTCCACAGCGTATGCGCAATACGCGCTCTGAATTTCAATATCGATACCTCTCTTCCAAAATCTGGTAAAATGCCGCGTTATCCGGCAGCTGAACTTGAAACGAGGAACTTGGTGGATGTGGTGGCACAAAACTTTGCTTTTTCCCATGAAATGCACGGAAGCGCCCGGACTAGTTTGTACGGACGTGCAACCACTGCCAATCGTATTCTGCAGGATCGTCCGCATGCATAGCCGCCCTCGCCCTCCCCTGTGGGAGGGCGAGGGCGATGTGTCACTCGAAGCCTGGGATGCCCTCCGTTCCAAAGCTCCCAAAACCCTATTCTTTTCCCGAAAATGTGTTCTTCCGGAGCGCTAGTCATCACTCACTGCAATAGCACCGAATTCCTCACGACTTCGAGGAGCAATATCTGGGCATTGTATCCAAATTATACTCTCAGTATTGGGGCTCAGTCCTACTGATAATGGCGGCAATGCATCTTGTTGCCTTTCTTGCACCGGTCAAAGCGGTTTGGAGGGCCTTATCATGCTATAATGGACACCAATCAAAACCCAATCGGCCTGATAACAATGTCGAGCGGCAGCCACCTCGAAATGAAAGAGCAACGGTCGACTCGCACTCTCAAGAGCCTCCAAATAATGAACCCGAACGACATAACGCTAGCAAAAGCACACAACAGCAGCTGTTCTCCCCAGCGCCTCCAGCCTCCCCAAAGCTTCCATCCTCCCAAGAGCTTCCAGCCTCTCCAGAGCTTCCAGCCCCCCCAGAGCCTCCAGCCTCCCCAGAGCCTCCAGCCTCCCTAGCGCCGAGACCCGTTGACGAGCAACTACAAGAAAGGCTCTTTTCACAAGAGATGGATCGGAGACTTGACGTATCGAGACAGAAACCGACGCGCGACAGCAGCAAGCCCGGCTTTCCCAAGGCCAACCACCCATTTCCTGGTGATACCGGGGTCGTCAGGCGCAATTTCTTTCCTCCAGTTGAAAAGGTGCCCCTCGCTATTCAAAGTGGACCGAATATGGGCTCAATTAGTAGTGGCGGCGGATCGACTAAGAACTGGGCGCTCCTGATTGGGATCGACAGCTACCCTGGCAAACCGCTGAAAGGTGCTGTCAAAGATGCGGAGGACCAGGCGCAATGGCTGTTAGAGCGCGGCATTATTTCTGAGGACAAGATCAAGAAGCTCATCAGCAATACCTGTGGTGATCCGACTCCAACGTTTGCCAACATTTCTCAGGCCCTGGACGAGATCGACACAAACGCAGAGCCAGGCGCCTTCATCTTCATCCATTTCTCGGGGCATGGCTCGTGGCGGGAGACCGTTTTAGATCCTCAGAAGGTTCCATGGAAGCATCAAAAGGACGAGATCCTCTTATTTCAGGAAGGATCGATGAGAGATTTCGAATTCCGTGAGGTCCTTGACAGGCTTAGCAAAAGGGATAGGCTCGTCTTCGCTGTCCTGGATTGCTGCCATTCCGGGGGACTTGATCGAGACGACGATGATCCAGGGGACGAATACAGAGAGGTGACATGGTCGCACTTGCAGAAGCTGGCGAATCTAGATCATGAGATTGACCATCGAATTATCACGAAATGGAATGGTCTCGACCAGGGCTGGTGGACTCAACCCAGGGACTACACCATTTTGGCTGCATGCAGCGAGGGCGAGAAGGCCCGTGACACTCCCAGTGGAGGATTATTCACCAATCTGCTGTTGGAGACCCTTAGATCCCGAGACAGTCACAGATGGATCACCTACGAACAATTGCACCGAAATATCTCCAGCCGGATGAGGACCAGCATGTCACCGCAGAAGCCGGTCATATGGGGAATGAGCGACCGTACAATGTACACAGACTATCGCTTCTACAGTCCTGACATTGCCTACGTCGACAAGATTGTCAATCGTGGAACAGAAGTCCAGATTGACCTTGGCAGTGCTCACTGTGTCAAGGTCGGGTCACAGTACGCCATGTATCTCCGGGATCACGACCCTCGTGTACGTGAAGGAGTCATGGCCACAATCACCATTTCGAGGGTTGGTGGTCTGTTCTCACAAGGTTCTATCTCTGATCGCGCTCCCGCATATGATTCGAGCCTGATCCAGCAAGGTTGCATTGCCAGACCCAAAGATTTGGGGTACACCGCGATCATTGGTATCCAGAAGCAAGATTTATATCTTGCCCTCCGCAATATTCTGGACAATAGTCACAATGCCGCCTGCAGAATAATCCTTCAAGATACTAATCGCGGGCTCTTCTGCAACGGAACAACAACAGAGCAATACTCGAACGACAAGCCAGAGATCCAGTCAACTGATCCCACACTCTCAGTCGGCAACTCAGCAATCCAAGATGAGCCGCAGTTCTTTGTTGATGACCGGGATGGTTTCTATCGCATTCGAAATGGTAGTCGAGAGCCGATTGAGTTTCCGTATATACGTGAGATCGCCTGCTCAAGATTTGACGCCGCAGATGCCCTCCATCACGCACTGCAGCGTTTGATACACTTCGAAAGGATTTCTGGATTGCAAAACAAACGCCCAGGTCTAGATGGCAAGTTCTCATTTGAACGAGTTGATCCAGCCGAGAATAAGGATGTGCAAGAAGGCCAAGAGGTGACTTTGACGATCAAGAACCTCACCCACGACTGTATCTATTTCAATCTATTCAACCTGCGTCCAACGGGAGACATCAAGCAGCTCATTCCAAGTAACGGCACGGGCACACAAGACCTACCCCCACTAGAAGCAACCAATATCACTATCACGTTGTCGATTCCAGACAGCATGAGGGATGTTCCAGCTGGATTCACGCGAATAAAAAGCCGCTTCAAGCTGTTTGTGACTACGGGCACACGTTCCTTCTTCCACATGCATCAGACGCCTGAGTTCTTGTGGGATGAAGATGATCGTATGACGGCTTCTTGGAGGAATGGAGAGGTCAAGTCCATTGATGCACCAGACACGGGAGACTTAGGAGAGTTTGTCTGGGACACGGCGGAAATCGATTTCAACATCGTCTCAGCAGGCAGGCAGTGATGGATTGGCGCTGCGTATGGCGACACATTTTTTCAGCCAGTTTCAGTCTCGAATAATTAGCAGAGATCTCGTTCTTCGCGTTTCTCATTCTTTCAATGCTCGTAGTAACATAGAACTCTAGTGGTTGGGTAATATAGCCGCCAGTTATTCGGTTCGAGGCTGCCGGGATTTGGCCTCTAACCGCACCCGCGTACAGCCATCATTCTGGTGGTAATAGCTGGAATGTTAGCATATAATATATAGTGATAGTCTCGTAAAGCTGGTTGATTTTGCATAAGAATAAGCTGGTTATGTGTTAGGGCGGAGTGGTGTTTGAGGTGAGTTATATACTGAGCATCTTTTTTCTAGTGCCCTCGTCATGTCGCACGCCGAGCACGCCATACGCAATCACTGCGGCGTCAGCGCCTTGCTATCAGTGATATCCGACAAGGATCCGCGCTCCTCACATAACGCAATAGCCCACTGCGGCAGCGTGATGGCGTTTCTCGCCGGAGATATTCGCTGCACTCCAGCCTAGCATCCAATGCGAGCCCACACAAATCTGACCCGCCACGCAGGGCGGCCGTCATCGCCCATGCATGTGGATGTCGTCAGGGTCTCGTCCCGGATGGAGACCGCACTCGAAAAGTGCCGGGAAGAACGAAGATCAGAGTTCAGACCCGCATCGCTTAAAAATGATGTTTCTCTTGATATAAAGACCAGACTTGGCTGCTCACTTGGCAAGGTTACATCTCTCCCTCGCCCAGCTTCTCCCGCGTGCGGTGGACCCCTTGACGCCACGCCCAGGCCGGAAAATAGAGCTCCAAGTCGACGACCAATAGAGCAAGCTTTCCAAACAAGACTCGCCGAGCCCGCTTGCGATCCGCTCCGACCCTCCCGCCGGCATTGCCATTTTATTAAGCAGGCACAACAAAAAGGCCAAGATGGTCTCCGTCGCGGGCCTGCAGCTCATTCCCCAGGGCACAGCCTACGGGCTGCTCATCGGGCTGGGCGTCCTCTTCTGCGTTGTGATCCTGGCGGCCGTTCGCATCCAGAAGTCGTACCTGTCCGAGGACTCGGGGACCTCCGAGATGTTTTTGGTGGCGAACCGGAGCGTGGGGACGGGACTCACAGCCTCGGCGGTATTTTCGAGCTGGATGTGGATTAATGAGACTGTCATGTGTGCGGCTATGTGCTACCGCTACGGGCTCGCTGTGCCGCTGGTGAGTTATATCGATTCGAAACAATAAAGGATGACAAGCACTAATTCCATGCAGTGGTGGGGATCCGGTCTCTGCTTCCAGATCGCTTTGATGGCTGCACTGGGCGTGATGGCGAAGATACGAGTGCCGTATGCCCATACTTCCCTGGAGATTATCAAGCAGCGGTACGGCAAGATAGGTCACACTGTCTTCATTGTCATGAATTTGATCAACAATGTGTTCGGCTGCGCCAGTATGATCTTGACTGGTTCGCAGCTTGTGTACGGTGTATCGGGCATGCACTTTGTGGCGGCATGCATAATCATACCGTTTGGAGGTGAGCAACAACTTTCGAGACGCCTGAGCCATGCTGGTCACTGACGACTGGCAGTTGTACTGTATACTGCTGTGGGCGGCCTGAAAGCCACCTTTTTGACCGACTTCCTGCACACTCTCGTCGCTCTAATTCTCATCATTTACTTCACCTTGTCGATCCTCCATCATGACGCCATTGGTGGCCTGTACGGTCTGTGGGATAAGGTCATGGCCACCGCTTCCGAGAACATAATCCCAGGCAACTACAAGGGGTCGCTGCTCACGATGAAGTCTCGCGATGCCATCATCTGGGGCCTAGATCTCAAGTTCGGAAACCTTGCTCTCGTGGTTATGGACACGGCCTTCTGGCAGAAGTCATTCGCGACAGAGGTCAATGCCACGGTGCCAGGGTACAATCTGGCTGCGTTGGCCATTTTTGGAATCCCATGGGGCCTCGGAACGGTCATCGGCCTTGCAGCCCGAGCGATCCATAACACGCCCATTTTCCCAACCTTTCCCGGCGAGTTTACCGCCGCGGAGGTGAGCGCTGGCTTCGTGATGCCCTACACCATCAAAGCCTTAATTGGAGATCAAGGTGTCATCGCCTTCTTGGTCCTGGTCTTTATGGCGCTCACGAGCACGGTGTCCTCGTCCATGATCGCTGTCAGCAGCATCCTGTCTTTCGACGTCTACAAGACATACCTCAATCCCCGAGCCACCGACAAGAAACTGGTCAAAGTGAGCCATCTCACTGTGATATTGCACGGCGTCTTCATGTCAGGCATCGCCATCGCCCTGAACTACGGCGGGGCGAACATGACCTGGCTCGGCTACCTCAGGCCTGTGGTGAGCTGCCCGGGAATCATCCCCCTGGCCCTGACCCTAGGCTGGTCGCGGCAGACGAGGCTCGCGGCTGTCGTGTCTCCCGTGCTAGGCTTTTTTACAGGGCTAGGCATCTGGCTTGGCACGGCGTACCACCTGTACGGAACGGTGACCATCGAGTCAACGCAAAACCCCCTGCCGGCGCTGTATGGAGCCATCGGGTCGTTCTTCTCCCCCGCGCTGTACTCGGTGCTGATATCGCTGTACAAGCCGTCCAAGTTCGACTGGCGGGAGTTCCTGCGGATCGAGCTTGCCGACGAGGCAATTCTGCATAGGGACGATGAGAAGCTTGTATCGCCATCGTCGGGGAGTGATGATGAGAAGAAAGTCAGCGACAGTGTTTTGAAGACTGACGGGACCGACCATTCATCCGCCCTGACAAAGTCGGCCCCGGCGGACGAGCCAGCGTTGGCTGCAGAGCGAAAAGTCGCCAAGGGGTCCCCAGAAATTTCAAACTCTCCCTCGCTCATAAGCCTCGATGACGTCCAACACCCCTTCGACGAAGCGACTCTCCAGAAGCTGCGGCTCTGGGAGCGCATCGCGTGGGTCTTCTTCGTTGTCATCGTGCTGGTGACGTTTGTGCTGTGGCCTATGCCACTTTATCGAGACTACATCTTCACAAAGTCTTTTTTCAGTGGTTGGACGACAGTCGCTATAGTATGGCAGTTCTTTGCGTTTGGGGCGGTCGTGGTATTCCCTGTGTGGGATGGGCGGCATGCCATCGCGAAGGGGGCGAGGGGCGTTTGGAGGTCCATCGGCTCGCGCTCTGCCAAACCTGAAGGACAAAAGTGAGGGTTGCTGGTGCTGCTGATGGCTTGCGAAATTGCATTATCCCACAACCGAAGCAATCACCTGATGTAGACACACAAATGATTTAACTCAAATCATGCAAGGGCCTTTTGTTTGTTGATGATTCGTTGACACCAGGTCTACCTCGGGCTAAGCTCGTGGCCTCCCCCCCCCCCCAAGGGAGCCAGTGCCTCTTTTTTCCAACCCATCCAGCGCATGCCGTACCAAAAATATATTCCACAAGAGTCTTGATCTCAGTCTCCTGGCAACCCTGCTTCATGGAATCGGTCAATTCGGACAAAAAACATGGGATTGTGGCGTGCGTGATGCATGTCAGGTGCTTCCAATACCTCAGCAACCAGCTTCCCAATAATCCGAGCATCCACCTTATAAAAGAGTCCTCTCATCCCAGGAGAATACCGGTGGCGATGTATTGTGAGCCCTTCCAATTCGACCACGAATATTGCAGAAGCCTCCAGCTCCGAATGATCCCCTTCTCCCCCAGAAGCTACGACTCCTGCGCCGTCACCGTCCTCTCCACCAAGTCAAGAATCGAAGGCTGTGCAGGTATCATAGCTTGAAGTTGGAGGTGCTGTAGCTCTGGACGGCCAAATCTCGTTCCTGGCCAGTGAATCGGAAGCTCCTCGCCGGGGCCCAGTCCGTAGATAAGTGCCTCAAGGCCGCGAACGCTTGCCACGTGGAATTGGAGATCTTGAAGAGTAATATCCAAACCATGGGTGTCATCATAGAATGAGTGTTTCAGGTCGGGTACGAGATGGCAGGAGGGTAGAACTTCGTGGTGCAACTTGCTCAACTCGGAAAGCGGCATGGCCATGACTCTCTCGTCGCAAACTTGGTTGTACGTAAACCCGAAGGTGGTTAATCTTGTGCAGTCAGCGAGGAAGTCCATGAAACCTTCCATGGCCCTGGCTCTTGGTGGGTTACCCCAGAGGCCAGTGGCTTTAGGCATGCGTAGCCAGTAGGTCACCACCGTGAAAGGGTTCCACCAAGTGCCGATGAACGTCATTTTTCGAGGGATTTTGTGCCAGTCATCTGCAAAGATTATGGCCCCTTCGTTGTATCGCTCGAATCGCAGAAGGAAATTCTTGGCCAAGAAGCATTGCGCATTGGACAGACTGAAGGTATCTTGCTCGGCGTTGAAGCGCAGCTTCCCACCGGTGCAATTGATCGTGGTGGGGAAGGCCCTCTGCACCTCGGATGCGGCTTCAGAGTTGGTACGCTGGATTGCTCGCATGGTGTCGAGGCGCATGCGCATTTCATCGTCTTGCTGGTCGCGGGCAACGGGTTCCAATCGGTACACCACACGGAAGGCCAAGGGGGCCGGGGGAGGTGGTTGTTGGGGCCTTGGCTCCTCGTGTGCGAACATCAGAGCTGTAAAGACTCCGTAGGGCGGCATCGCGGTTTCCCACACCTTCAACCTGAGCTCGGCGGGAAGCTCTTTGAACTTAGGGAATCCCTCCTTGGCGATTTGGTATTGGGTTTTGATGCGTTTGTAGTAGGGGGTCGGGTCTGGCTGGAACGCGTCGTTGACGAGTTTGAAGGCGCTCATTTCGGCAACCTTGACGAACTTGTCTAGGTCGCTGCTCGTGGTGTCGTGTGTCTGGCCAGACATCTTGCCGTCGATTGTTGTGGTTCGGGTTAGCTGTGAGGAAAGTGACACGCGCGTTCCCCTAAGAATACCATCATACCTGCAGCTTTCAGAGTCCATCTCAGCTGGTGGGCATCGTAAGGATTCGATGATTGTTGTTGTCGTGTGAGCGCTTGCTGAAGTGATGGGTCTGGGAAAACAGTTGCGATGAAGGAAAACCACGGGCTCTAGGAGGTGGCTTGCGACGATACAACTTCTAGAGGTTTGTGGGTTGTGGATGGTTGAGCTCCAAAACCAGAAGGCATCAGCTTTTGAAAGAAGGTGGGCGCAACCAGATGGACGACCAGGGGAATGAAAGTGGGTCCCACCAGAAGAAGCTATCCCAGCGTGGGTGTCTGCCTTGTCAGGTACCCAAGTACCATGGAAGTTTGAATTGGGTACGTATGACGGGCAAGGAGTCCTTGACTGCACAGTTGGAAACTGTGCAAAGATCAGTCACAGCTGGGCGGGGCGAGTCTCCTTCACTGAAGCTTTCGTTTGTAGAAGGAACTCAACGGTCCGTTTCAACCCCCATTCCCAGAAAAGTGGACATTACCCACGGGTCCTCGGCCACTTTCTCTGCTACAAGCACGAAGACAAACCAATGACTTGACCTTGGCTTACTGAAGAACCTCTTTTCAGAAGTTGACACCGTTTCATATCACCATCGCCTCACTATACCTTTGGCTTTTCTGGCAACGAAAGGCTCCGTTGTGTCAAAGCTTCTACTCGCTGGCAAGCGTGGCCATTTCTTGGTGAAGCTGAAGGCAGATCTATCAGGTTGGGCTCCGTTGTCGAGAGCTGTATGGGACTTGTCTTTTCAACAAGAGCAAACAAATTTGTACTTACCTGGTAGGAGTGGGGCTCTCTCTCAACGTCCTCCAGTTTGAGTGACGTCCCAAATGCTTTTGAACGGGGCTACCACCAATGTTCAGGGCACAAGCCCCCGTGCTAACAGTTCATTTATTTTCTCTCTCTTGGTAGCTCTGATAAAGACTTCTCTTAGACCTGAACCTATTCTGGTAATCATTTCCTATGCTGTCCTTTTGTCCATTCTGTTTTAGATGGCGAGTGACAGGTGCAACTCGTTCTCGGCCCAGGCTCTCCGTAGGCTGCGAGCTCTTCTTGCATCATGGATTTCACGCAATGATGAACATTTGTTATGAATTTGGTCAAACTATCCGGCTTCCCCGTGCCTACCCAAGATCCTGACCTATATGGGGCGAATTATTTTATTATCAGATCTCCTCCACTATCCATAGTCCCCCGGGCAGTTTCCATCCCAGTGGTCCCTTGTATACTATACTTTAAGGGCCGCCGGGGAACAGGATCCACGGAAACTCAACCTTTGTATGAGCTCTGTGCTGGGGCGAATTGAGGAGCGGAACCATCTGACCTCGAGCTCTGATCATGCCAGCCCGCAAGGGATGCGGTGCTTTCGAGATGATTTCCAAGCCTTCAATCGTCTCCTCACAGATCCTGATGCTATCCTCGATCCTGCCCTGATGGAATACAGCCTTGGCAAGCTGGATCAGAGACGCAAGGCGCTCGGGATGATGGTCTCCACGCCTTATCTCCAGCCGTTTCTGGCTCTCGACGACGTTGATGAAGACCTCCTCAGCCTCAGCGTAGCGGCCCTGCTGGATCAGGACGCACCCTAGTATATCGCGGCCGTGGATAGTGCCATAGTAGTCGGTGCCCAGGGTACGGATAGCGACCTCTAATCCCTCCCTGACCATTGTCTCCGCATCTTCGAGGTGCCCAGCTTCCATCTTGGCAATAACCAGGTTCGCTGTTGCCAGCAATGTCAAAGGGTGCTCTTTTCCGAAGTTGACCTTGCGGGTCTCGACTACTTCTGTGATTAGCTCGAGGGGGTTGAATGTGTGTTTCCGCTGTGCTCGCAGCACCAGCGCCACCCGGCAGAGGCTCTCCTTGGCGGTGAGTGTCTTGTCGTGGTCTGGTCCAAGGACCTTGCTCAAGCCCTGAACCGCCTCGTGGTGCAACTCATAAGCCTGTTCGAAGTGATGGATCTCCCAGAATTTTCCAATGGTCCGGCCGAGATTATCCATCGCCTCGAACTTGTACTCGTGATTTGTGCCGATATCCGGCAACCTTTTGAACCCGTCGACCGCAATTTCTTGGTGCTGCCGAGCCTCGGTGAAACGACCTTGGAGCCATTTCGTGCACCCTAATCTGTCTCGCGCGCGGAAGGTGTCCGGGTGCTCTGTCCCCAAGTGCTCGTGGCAGCTCTGCAGAATTTCTTGTTGGAGTT
This sequence comes from Diaporthe nobilis, assembly GCA_023078575.1. Lineage (NCBI taxonomy): Eukaryota > Fungi > Ascomycota > Sordariomycetes > Diaporthales > Diaporthaceae > Diaporthe > Diaporthe nobilis. Next base: position 961,520 of record JAKZJT010000013.1, on the reverse strand, counting down.
CCACTGCCTTGGGAGCCCGTCCCATCCTGAAGTAAACATCGGAGAGAAAAGCGGTAATCGTCCTAAATTTCTCGTCCTTGGGACCGACAGTCGAGTACAAGAAATCTTTGACCCGAACCAACAGGCCCTCTGCATCTGCCCAACGACCGCTTTTGGCAAATACGATACTGAACTTGACAAGCATCCGCATTTCATTGGCGTCTTTGGCCCGAGGCATGACCATGAGTCGCAATTTTCGCCATAGTGGTCTTGGCTGCTTCTCCAATTTCTCCTCGAGGGTATGGTGGAACGCCTGAACTTGCTCAACATGCGGGAGTAAGGATACGAGATACTCGTCCTCCTCCGTCGTGGTCTTTACGGGCGGTAGAGGCAATAGGATGGACGCCGAGATTACCATGCCGGCCACATTCGCCCAGAGACACTGGTCCGCTAACTTGAATATTCTGGGCCGCTCTCGTGCCCAAGTATGCACTATTGGGTGCATGCTGTAAGTTTTGTTGTGCTTGTTGAAAGTGATGAGAGACAGTGAAGTCAATTCTCTCAAGGCGTCATCCAGCCGATAATCGAACTCGTCGTCGTCGTTGCTGCTGATTTCCCGTGCATCTCGGATCAGCCCCGGAAGCGCGGGCGGCCCACGGTAGACCTGAACGGCTGCGCCGAGGAGACGCCACAATTGAGATGCTGACCATGAGCTTCCGTGAGTTTGGGAGTTCCTCTCGGCTGCATACTGTCGAGCTATCAGGCTCTGTTGCTCCTGCTCGTCCTCGACTTTCTTGTTTGATATCGACCGGTCGAGAAGGGATCGTGGTATGTTCTCTCGGTGGAAAGACGCGAACATGCGTAGCAATTCGATAGCATCTTTCGAAGCCGGCGTCTTCTTGTTCTCAAGGCTCTCATACGAAATCTCCCATGTCGTGTAGACCGTCCTATTGCTATCGGGCTTGGAGGCATCCTGATCCTTCTCTAACCTGTGCCATTTTGCCATGAAGTATCTGATGTAGCTTTCCATAGCAAGTGGTCCCTCTCGTATTGCGGAACCGGCATGGACAATGGCCAGGGCGAGATAGCCCAGTGTCTCGACAATTTTATGTGCGAGAGACCTTTTGGCACGGTCGTGGGATACGTCTGAGGTCTTGAGCAGCAATTGGGTCGCTTCATCCGGCTTGAGCTGCGAGTCTCCACCAAAGTCAAAACATTTCCGGCCGACGTTACCATGCCTTCTATATTGTCGATTTCTTGTCGTGACAAGAATGTTGCCTCTGTTCCCACGAAAGACTTTGTCAAGAAAGTTCGTCAGATACGATTCTGAGCTGTCGGCGTTGTCGATTATGAGAAGCCATCGCTTGTTGAGACTCGACAACCATTGAAGGGCTGCTGTCTCTCGATCAATATCTGACAGAAGATGTAGCGCTCGGGGCGAGTCTTTCTGGCTCTGTTCCAATTCAGCTCGCGCCGCGATCATTGCCATGGAATGTTCGATGTGGGCCGGTGTGCTTGCATCGACCCAGAACACACCCCAGAAGCTGATTAATTCAAAGGTCAGAATATTTACACTTTTAAAGTTTTGGTGTCATACTAGTATTGGGTGACACGCACCTCTCTCTGGTGTCTGCCGCAAACTTGCAACAGAATTGGGTTTTGCCAGACCCGCCCAGCCCGTAGATGACGAATCGACGTTGTCCACGGAGAATCCCCGGCGGTGGCACCATGGTTGCCCTTAGCTCTTCGAGCAAGGTCTCTCGGCCGGTGTAAAAGTCACTGACTGCCTGGCGTATATCGAAGTACTGATTTGATGAGAGCGACTCTGTCAAAGACGCTGCCGCAGATAATGATTTCTCGAGGTCTTGAAGGGCAGACACATCTTTTTCTGATTGAGTAGAGGATGACACCTTTTGTAGACTTTGGTCGATGTTCTTGATCCAGTTCGATAATTGGTCGAAGTCCCGTCTGTGTTTTTCGTCAGCGTCACACCCGTGAGTCGCCGACCTGAGTCCCTTTGATCAGGCCTGGGGAAACTCACGATTCTCCGATCATTATCAGGAGCTGAATAGAGCTCTGCCATAGTGTGATTTGACTGCGATAGTTGCTGAGCGCCGCCTGGCGAGAGTTGCTCCGTATTGCTTTGGCCAACTTATCACGGAATCCGGTCGCTGAGCCCTCCCACTTGCCATAGATCTCCTCAACCACACTGCCCAACTTGGTCACGACATGCTTGCAATTCTCTAGTGTCCTTTGCAGCACCTGTGTTATATCCACCGATGGCTCTGTAACGGTACAGAGAGTCCGGCCTGACAAGTTGGAATCATTTGACGAGATTGATCTCGGCGATGGCTCCGGACTTCCTATGCCTGCATATCGGTTCTCCAAAAGTTGACAAACTGAGATCAATGATTCCAGCTCGTGCAGCAAATCATTGATATCTGCCTCGATTGTTCCGATGGCTTTCTGTATCTGTCGGATGTACTTGGTCACCCTGACGATAACATCAGCCAGCCCGGCCGCGGCCGAGACTATGGAAAATGGGTCTGCCATCGGAGAGAACAAGGGTTATAAATGCCCCTGTAGGTCCTGGACAAATAGGACACTTCTTCTCCAAGGAACCCATGCGAGATCTGGGTGAGTATGCAGAGAACAGGTGATAATGACGAGCAGGAGAGTAAAACAGTAGAGTGCTAAATGTTGAAGAATGCATGAGTGCAGGTGGGATTTGCACCGTATATCTCATGGTCTCGTGTCAGACTAGCGAGCTGACCACCCTTCGGATATTCCGTCTCATAGCAGTATAGCTGGGGCCAACAAAAGTGTTGTATTACCACCCGCTACGCGCCCAGAAACAATGCAGTCTCCGGTGGCATGGCAAGGCACCAAGGTGGGGACTGGCTGGGGTCATCTGCAGGAGCTCGATAAACCATGCCGCCTGAAAGTTTGGCACCAATGGTGGGTTTCAGATCCCGCCACACGTGGACAATCGGGGCGACACAATCGGGGGGCTGTTTTCAGCTGCCAAACCGCCCACAGTGAGGCTCCGTGTCCCACCCCCAAGACATAACTCGAGTGTGCCACTAGTACTGCAATGCTAGTCAAAATACATGGATGCAAATCCATCTAACATGGGTTCATGCGTGCCATGCCATATCTAGTCCAGGATCGTCCTCAAAACGAGGGTTTACTCACAGCCTGATTTTGGCTTGAAGCTAGAGGTGGGCCCGTAACCAATATACAGCGTATGCGAACAAAACACTTTGACGCCCGCCGGCTCATCTCAAAAGATAGCTTTTCCCGTCCTCGCCTGACTATAACCAACCCATTATTGTCCAACAGGAAGATCTGTCATCGAAGGCCCGTATACGCAAGTCAACAACATGGAGGTATTATGGAGGCGAATTGGGGAAGCTGCCGTCCCTCAAGAAAAGCACAGTCTTGCAGCGATAGTTGTGGCAGCAATACTTCTGTACTGGCTCGCACCGGCGAGGGATAAGGGCACTCAGGTGTGTTATACCGGTGTCATGATCTTGGGACGCATGCCCTTGAAGAAGCTGACCGTGGGCGGAACATAGCAAACTTCCAGGCAAATGGCAATCGAGAAAGACTGCAAACACGCGAAAGTCTGGCCATACAAGTGGCCTTTTGCTGTGGATATGTTGGTCAAGATCATTAAAGGCGACCGAGAAATGCGCTTGCTCAGTCTCATCAAGGAGTGTTGCGACAAGACGGGCAATACCTTTGAGCAACAACTTCTTGGAGGGCGGGGATTTGTGACCATAGATCCAAGGAACGTCGAGGCGATACTATCCAGTAACTTCGATGGTAAGCTGGAACATGAAACTAATTCTCATTTATTTTCAGCTCTAGCTGACCGCACACCGTCTACTCTCAGACTACGGCCTAGGTCTAAGAATTCCCACATTCCATCCTCTTCTGGGCAGTGGCATCTTCACGCAAGATGGCGAGGCATGGAAATCCTCAAGAAATCTTGTCCGGCCACATCTTGCTGCATACCGACCTGAGAACTTTGAGCGCATCCAAGCATGTACGCAGAGTCTCATCGACTCCATACCGGAGGATGGTCTCGTAGATCTCCAGCCTCTCTTCTTCAAGCTGACTTTCGAGACCACAATGCTGATGCTCTTTGGGGACACGGTTATGGCGGAAGGCTGGGATGAAGAGATCACAAGCCACTGGTCGGCTTTTGCGAAGGCTTTCAGCCTTGCACAGGATTACCTCGCTACACGAGGACGGTTCGGGCAATTCTACTGGTTGATCACGGACAGAACCTTTCGAAAGGCTTGCAGAGTCACGCATGAGTTCGTGGATCGAGCTATAGCCAAGTCCATGATCGGTCATAGCAACCACGAGGGCCTGAGAACAGATGGAATCCACCGTGGAGATGGGACCGATAGCTTTGTTGATGCCTTGCTGCAGCAGACTCAGGATGCTAGGGAGTTGCGAGATCACTGTCTAAATATCCTCCTCGCTGGGAGAGACACGACGGGATGCTGCTTGACTTGGACACTGTAGGTCATACCGTGTTCGTGCTCAGTACACCTATTCTCTTGCTGACATATTGGTCCCAGCCGTCTTCTAGCACGCCACCCCCGGGTCTTGGACAAAGTGCGAGCCGAGATTGAAGAAGTCTGTGGTTCAGGATCCGATTCCACCGCTCCTTCAAAGACACAGTTGAAACAATTAAAATATCTTGATCTAGTCATCAAGGAAGGCAAGTGAGCCACTCTCGTCCCAATTGCCCACTGATGCTAACTCCCTCCCCTCGGATGAAGTTCTCCGCCTCTATCCTTCCGTCCCAATCAACTCCAGAGAGCCTATTCGCACGACCGTCCTACCCGTAGGCGGAGGGCCTGACGAGAAGTCTCCGGTCCTGGTCGGAGCTAAAGAGGGCGTTGCATACTGCGTCTATGCCATGCACCGAAGGAAAGACATATACGGCGAGGACGCAGATGACTTCCGGCCAGAGAGGTGGGAGGGTGATGCGTTGAAGGATATCGGATACGCCTATCTCCCCTTCAATGGTGGCCGCCGACCTTGCCTAGGGCGTAAGTTGTCCTCTGATCTGCTGCTAAACGCGGCAACGCCTACTCTTCACACGTCAGCTGATCCAATCGCCATCTTTTTGCAGAGGAATTCGCTATGCTCGAGGTATCATATACAGTTGCCCGACTTATACAAGTGTATCCTTACGTAGAGCTACCAGACAGTGAACCACGGTTAAAGGTGGGTACTGAAAGACAGAGGTTGACATTGGTTGTTGCCAGCGATGAGGGATGTCGTGTCCGTCTGAGACATTGACGTTCACTGGACTATCGCACTGGATTCACTTCGACACAGTTAGTTAAATCAATACTGATGTCTGCCCCTGTTGTAACAAAGCATACTCGCACCACCTTGCAAAGCATCTGGGCGTCTTTCCAGTGAGCAATAGTAATGAATACGGATATTCGCACCGGCTGAAACGTCTATTTCACCGGGCACGGACCACCTCTCTTTACATCACAACTACCAACGCCCCGCGCAGCCTCCATCGTTACCTACGTCAACGCCACGTTGAATTGATTAATTGCTCGTCAGAATCAATTGATTTAGCATTAGAAATAACATCTAATCACTTAGATTCTGTTTTTCTGGTGTTATAGCGATAGTATAAGTGCTAGATTACTCTGGTCTTAAGGCATAGTGGCAGGGTAATGGTATCTAAGATCGTTGCTAAAGTCAACCTAACATTGCTCTATATTAATTTGGTGGCAGGATGTTAATATTGCGCTAGGGCTAGTATTTGATCCGTGCGGATGGTCCGTGCCCGGTGAAATAGACGTTTCAGCCGGTGCGAATATCCGTATTCATAGTAATTAAACATTATCTCCTCTGAATCTATTCAAGTTGGTGGTCCCTTGAGATTCCATAGTATGATCTCAATCTGCCCTAATCCATGATCCGAGAGGAATCTCTTGCGTTGCCTTGCGTTGCCGCCCTTGTCCGAGTGTCTGTGTATAAATCCCCAGGCCAGTATAGGCCGGGTGTCGTCGTAATTTGTCCGTCCTCAGATGCCTACGTCCGTGTTTCCCATTGCCATCCTTCTTCATGGGAGATAAGCCCTTTCAGAATGTCTTCAGGGGCACTTCTTGAGTATTGCTGTCTTCTCCGATATGACAAAGCTTTCTTCAGGAGCTCTAAATTCCTGGTCATTGAGGTGGCGGGGTACTCTTGCCACGATGATGGGAGCCCATCATGAAGGAAACCGGCAACGAAGAAGGCTCCTTACTCCTTAGATGAGAGCCTTGCTTTGTCACGATCGAGCATCTCTGATCGTAGAGCCGCCTTCAACTTTGAGCACTGTTCATCGAACTGAGCTTGCGGAAACTGAAGAATATCGTCGAGGCCGCCGTTCTTCATGAAATTGGCCTCCGCAATTTCCAGCACATCCTCCGCCACAACTTTCGATGTCCAAAGGTCTCGTGCAGGCCTCTTCTCTGGTCTCCGAGTGTGTTCCGTGGGCGTGCTTGGGCGATCTGGAAAAGTAGACTTTTCCACGGACCATGCGTAATCGACGCGAGAATCGGCGTGCGGATCCCCTGCCACTAGGTGCTCTTTCCAACCGAATTGAGCGGCGGTCGGGTCAAGGATGTATTCATGCCTTGATCGGGTGGTAAGTATAGCCACCGTGTGCAAGGCTGACATGTTGGACCTCAACCACCCGCTGTCCTTGACCTCCAGCGGAGTGTGAGCATTTTTTGGTGTAAAATGGAGGAACTTGATCGAGAGACACGAGTCTGATATCCGCCCCGAATAGTCAGTTGAAATGCCAAGCAACATTGGCCATTGGCCTCTTAGTCAGATGATACTGGGGTCTTTACTCACCACGGAAGAAGAACTCCAATAGCACCCGAGCCCTCGCCCTGATGTCGCAACAATGGAAGCCATGTAGTGCTGTCTCCACCTTCGGCAGGGAAAGATCCAGGTCCGGAGAGACGCCCACATACAAGGTTTTATCTTCAGGATCAAGCCAGTCCGGACTGTGCTGGAAGCATTTCACGACGCCATCCTCTTCCAACACGACAAATGTGGTCCCATACTTGACCGAGAGGAGGTACTGCTCGAATGTTGTCTGAAATAAGAAGGCACGGCGGGACAGATCCCTCAACTCATGGCAGATCGTGGCGTGCCTTGCTGAATCTGCGTTGCGGCAGGCCGGTGTGCAGTACACCGCGCGTAGCGCTTGGCTATCGTTCTGTTCAGGCTGGCACGATAGACATCGAACTTTGGCTCCTGGTGCGGAACAGTTGGCGCAGATCTGGCTTATTTCGCTGAGAGGATGGGCCAGATCTCGTTGAGAAGCACGCCGCTGGACTTTTGCATCGACTGCTGGCCACGGATTTTCGACGGGGCGGAGCTGTTCCTTTCGTCCTCGGACCTCCCAGCGTAGATATTCCAGCAGACGGACCGTCAGCGGCCTGTGGGTCGAGGCTTTCGCGTTTTCTCGTGTGTCCCATGCGATATGGTGAAGTTCATCCTTCCACACATTCAGGGCCCTTCTCTGACTGCTTGAAGCGACAGCCCGATCTACAGTCGAGAAAAGGCCGCCTAGAAGCGGGTCATCGCACATGTTTTCCATTGCTTCCCTTCCAACAGCGATGGAGAGATATGCAATGAACTCTTTGAATCCATTATATACCAATCTCAGTTCCTTGGCGTCGTCCTTGGACCTCTCCAAAGCTTCTGGGTCGGGGAGACAGGCGAACAAGATGTTCACGAGACCCGCTTCCAACAGGCGAGAACTGGTTCTTTCGTCTACCACTAAGGCAGCAGGACAGCCGTTTCCTTCCGCAATGGTCTGGGATAAGTATCTGAGAGCTCCGACTGTGGCGGAGTGTGGATCGGAGAGGACTTCAGGGTCGAGCTCCCAGCGGGCCTCGTGGCCAAGCGCGGCGCCGCGCCAAAACCGGCCTAAATCTATCACTTGTTGCGCGAAAGGTTTTATGGCATTGTTGAAGACGTCGCTGTCTCCGGAGGTCGCCATTGTGTTCTGCCGAGCGGTGGAGGGGGAGCGTGGTAGTATTGGCTTTGTGTCGTTTACGGTCGTGAGGGAACTCCTGACAACCAACGACATTAGACGCATGCTTTGGTGACAGCGAAGTAGGTCTTGAAGTGACGGAGTTTCTCAAGCTCACCTGCGAGTTACAATTGCCTTTGACGCGCGAAGGCGCTTAGCTGGGTGCGTTGAGAGAATGAGGGTTTACGGAGCGGACCAGAAACGGCAAGTGTTGGCAGGAAAGCAAGCCTGCAGGCTGCAGGTATTTTTACAAAGCTTTCTGTTTGTTTTCTTCACCTTTTGTATCTCTTGCTTAGTCGGCAGGGCTCACTCTGATTAGATCGTGAGTTAGTGCGGAAAGCGACATCTGGAGCTACCTGAGTGCTGGCTCATCCAATGTGCAGGTCACGATCGCCGAGCCTCAACCTGGCTTGCCCACTGACTAACCTGGAAACAATGTGTGTGGCCTCCCTAGGTCTGCACCTGGGCAACGCATGTCAACATATGGCTCTTTGTAGAGGACGAGGATCCTGGATGAAGTCTTTCAATGGCATGCACAGCAAATGCGAGCCTGCGAGGGCTCACGTGTGAGATACATTAGCAATCCCTCAACTCCCTCTTGCACCGCCAAGCACGAGAATAGTACAATGGACATAGTCTTGGGCTCATGTGAGTGCTAATGTGCACCCATGTGTCGTCCTCGCGTCATGTAGTACACTTGGTTAAGTGACCGGTCCTCGATTGTCATGGAGAACGCGTGTGAAGAATATGTTTCGCTCTAGAAGCGCGACCGTACTCAAAAAATCCCCGAAATTCGCGTCGAGACATGACACTGCCTGCGTGGGCTTGTCCCCTTCATTCAGGGTCCGTGCTGATGCTCATGAAAGCCTCGCCTTCGAGGCTGATACCGTCGTTAGTGCCAAAAAGACCGGACGGAAGCACTACGGGACGGTAACGCTATCAGATGGGTGCTACATGGAACGGAAGGGCTTCTCAAATGCTCTCTATAAGGCCGATGCGGTCTAGCTACTTCCCGAGACTCCTTGTGGCCCCCAATGTTCTGGAATGAAATGGCTATACTTCATTTCGACGCATGCTGTAAAATCTAGAGCTGTCTAATCATCATGCAAGTAAAGTTTGGTGCCCATACACTTGGGCTGCATCTGACTGGGTCTGGCGGTGTGATGCGCTGAAGCTGCAGGTAGCTGTGACCGAGCCCTTCAGATGTCTAGCTGGTGAGGTCAATGGGGGCTGTTGAGCTGCCGTGCGTGGTAGTAGAGGCGAAGCCCGTCTTCATCAGCTCCAGGACCCTGGCGAAGCCCTCGAAGTCCTTCAAGCAGTGCCCTTCTGCCTCGTCCCTCACCCACTCCAGCTTGCTGATCAGGTTCCCCTTCGCATCCGCCTTACGGCCGGTCCGTAACCTCTCCTCGGGGGTCATGCTCTCGGTGATGCGGATCATGATGTCGGAGATGTGCGAGTCGTGCTGCAGCTCCTTGCGGACCTCGTACCCGACCGTGTCCTCGCCGAGGATGATGGTCTTGGCGATCTTGCGCAGGGTCTCGATGGCGTTCTGCTTGGTCCCCAGCGGGGCGTCGTCCTTGGTCATCTCGTCGATTGCGTTGACGCAGTCGCAGATGTCGCTGTAGACGTCCCCGGCCATGGTGTACTGGCGGCTGCCGCTGAGGCCGAGCAGCTCGCGGTCGTTGAGGGCGTGCCAAGCCGACTTGCTGTAGTGGTCGAAGTTGGTGACGGGCCTCATCTGCGACAGCGGCACGGCCGGGCGCGCGGTCTGCGAGCTGAGGAGCGGCTGCGGGAGTAGCGGTGGCGGCTGTGGCCTCGCCACCTGTCGCTGGTAGGCGTCCTTGATGGAACGCTGGATCTCCTGGCTGGACGCTGCACTCTGCAGGAGCAGGTCCCGCAGCGCCTTCTCCTCCAGGGCGGCTATCATGGCCGCCAGGCCAGGTGATGGGCTCTGTGTCGGGGGCGAGGTCTGAGCAGGCCCGGCGTGCAGCGGCTGCTGGCCGGGGTCGGCATCCTCATCGCGGTGGCAATCGCCACAATCGGGCTGGCCACAGCCTGTGCCATGGCAGCGGTCTCCTGTGCGTCTCCGTTTGCTTCTTGGAGACATAAAGAGTTGTAGCAGTGCGTGGGTGAGGTTGTCGAGCAGATCAGAGGTTTGGCAAGTTTTTGAAACCAGCATCGCACGTGGTCGTGGCGAGACACGATTCCTGATGTCGTCAAAAATGCGCATGGGTGGCTCGAGCCATTGTGGCTGGGATCTCCATTCTCCATTCTCGTGTGGCTGATGATGTGATGTATCGACGTCGTCCGTTGCTCGGGCCCCCGTGATGACTTCACATCCACCCAGTCACTTGTCACATAAGACCCTGAATCTGAGGCAGGAAAACGGATTCTGACGTTCTAATATTTCCGCACATGTCCATAATCGGATCCTTTTTACACGCAACCTGCTTTTTACACTTACCGAGATCTTGAGCCTCAACGGAGGTAACCCCCAAATTTGATTCTTCACTGCCGGTATTCCTGCCACAGTTGCCGTTACCAGCAGTATACACACTCCTAGAATTTGGCTTCTCAAATTCTGTGCTCACAATTGATCATGCATAATTGACTGTCCTGAATCACTCCAGCAGCTGATGGCTGACATGGTTCTTGTCGCGATATGCATGGTGCAGCGCAATGGTGCAGCACATTGTCATATTAAAGCCAGGACAAAGTCTTTCGTCCCAACATCCGATGAAAGCCCTGGCAGCATTTCTCCAGGTGTTTTCCAACTTGGGAACAGAGTTAGACCTCCCGTAGATGACTTTTGACCTCACCAATGATTTCTGACCCCCCAAACATTTTACACCTCAACAGTGTTGACAATACATAAGTATGCATTATCCTCATGAATGCTACATGAATCCATCAGAGCATGTCGACCATGAGCAGTAACGTCCTTGTTAGTGCATTGGATTATTCTAAGGGAACATGCAGTACTATGTCGTTTTCCTACCAGGTACCATTATCTAGCATGATTTTGCTTTGGGTTAATGGTGCAGCCACCATACTGAATGTTCCACCTGCCCACCCCAAATGATATGGGCTCCATCAAGCCCCTCCGCCGTTTTAGCGACGTCATTGTCACACTCTGTTCCATTCCTAAGCTGCCCCTCATCCCCAAAGCCGGCAGCGAATGCTCGACCCTCCCTGTTGACAAAGATGGTATGGCTCCTGAAACAGGAGACATATGCTGCTTCGCCGATATTCGGCACAGCCACCGGTTGAAGCAAAATGCGTGGCCGGCCCAGATCATCAGACATGACTAGACTCTGGTCGCTGATCTGCTCTCGGCTTAACTTGGACCCATTGTGTTTGTCGATGTATCCCCATATTAGGCAGCGTCCGTGTGACGCTGCTGAGTGATGTTCCCCGGCTGCAAGGAGTTGAATCCCCTGCCCAGACATAGCCCGAATCTGGAGGGGGTAAGGGAGAGTTGCACTGTCTTTCCCGGCCGTTTTTGCGTGTCACGCTTGACCCAGGTTGTTCATACTCCAGGCCCATGCTCTGTCTCGATTGTCGACGGCCAAGGAGTGGTTTGGACCAGCAGCAAGGCACTTCACTCCATAACGAATTAGATTGACTGGATGAGGGTAAGAGCTATTATCCGTGTTGTCGTTTTGTGCGTAGAGTCTCCGTCCAAGCTGCAGCTTCTCGTTGACACCCCACGACCACACGCGGCCGGAAATGTCCAGAGCGAGCGCATGATTGGCCCCGCAAACAACGGACTTGATGTTTTGAAGACCAGGGACTAGCATAGGAGTCAGCTGGTTCTTGATATACTCTCCATTGTACCCTAGAAAGCACTTATTCGAATCACTATCCTGCTCGTTTTGCTCCGTGAGCAGATCTGCGTCCAAGAGTATAAATGTATCGAGGCTGTAAATTACAAGGAGAAAGTGGACTTGCCCTAAGTGTTCCCCAACCAAACATCAAACCAGTCTCGGTTACTGCGAAACTACAGCTATCACCAGCGGCCACGCAAGTAAATTTTGTTCCGGTGGGAACCGAGCTCTCGGGGATGAGTATAGGTGTAGACTCCAGTGGATTGAGGCCTCCTCTTCGGAGTCGCTGCCGCCGCCATCGCTGTTACCGGCCTCGGCGTCCATATCGCGGAGACCACCCTCCCAAGCCGTGTCCCTGCCCAATGCGCCTTCGTCGTTCCCGCCCCAGGTGACGATTTTGCCATCCTGTTTGAGTGCTATAGCATGCATTCCGCCGCATGGTATTTGCACGATACTTTAGCTTTCCTGCTCCCTTCCGTCTACTTTCGAACAAACGAAGGGCAGGCCAGGCGTCCTAGGCAACAGCCAGATGCTTTGGACTTTGACCGGACGAAATCATACTGTCGATTTTTCCGGGCTTGACACTCATTGGGGGTGGGTGTACTTGCCAAGTCCTGGAGTTAAAATGTGTCAGCCCAGAAGAGTTGCCTCTCAGAGTCGTCGGCCTTGCCTTGGATCATTGAAGGCGTAGACCCATTTATGAGGAGGGGTCACATTGGCCACACATAAACCAGACGGGGTTGAAATTATAAAGTCCGTGTTTTGGTCTGTATCCTCTTTCTTCAATTCCTGCTAATTAATCCAGGTTTCCCAGAGGTGACCCAGGGTCTAGATTCGTGATGGGCTTCTGTGCACGTCAACCTACCACACCATCACCCAAGGATCCCCGAGGTGTGTCCGGCTCAACCGTGTTATTTCTCGTCATACAAGCTCCTTGATCTTCACAGTGATTCAGTAGTGCATTTAAACTAATTTTCCAAGGCAGTCGTCGCAAGTGTGGTCCATGACGCTGGTCAGGGTCCGGGCTTTCACAAGGGCAGAGTCCACCACGTCCACACCGAACTTGACCATCGGATCACTCTGGCTGCAGTCTTCGTATGCTCCTAGGTCCATCTGCTTGTCAATTTGAGTGACTGTCGTCCGTCGAACGATGGCTCAATCGCCGCAGACAGTCATCATGATAGCTGACCCCACACCGTCTTACTCAGGTACGTATCAGACGTCTTGACGTCGAACATGAATGGTCTTGATACATGACTGTAAACGTCAAATCAAACTTTGTGAGTCAGACGGTTCACTGACACGGGCATCCAGTCTGAAGCAAATGTAAGGCCACATGCGAACCCAAATGTCTCTTGAGAAGCACCGCAGGTTTACGTTTCGGGATCCAGCTAGAATGCGCTCAAAGCCCAACAAGCGATTTGACAGCATTCGCAATGGGCGGAATCGAAGTGAACAGCACAGTGATCGTCCCAAACAGGCTCATCGAAAGGCTGGACAGCGCAGCAGCTCTGGGATCCGTCCGGAGCAGCAGCGCTGTCGCCACCGCGGATGAGTTGGCGCCCAGCGTCACGCCGCGGGTGACGTAGTCATCTATCAGGAGCAGAGACACCAAGTCAGCCTTTGCATATTTGCACGCCACAAGCAGCGACAGAAAAAGAGCGAGAGGGACAGAAGAAGACAGAACAACCACTCACCCTCTGGGATCTTGAGCCAAGTCAAGACCCTCCCTCCAACAAGGGCGCCCACGACCCCACTCATAATAGCAACAGCAGCAACGGTCCTCTCGTCGCCGCCAAGGTTCGCCGTGGCGGGGATCGCGAGCGCAAGGGTCAAACTCCTGCTGGCGAACGCGAGGCTCCGGGTGGCCGAGATGCCCACTGCAAGACAGACGGTCGGGTACGCGTACAGGCTGCCGATGCTGAGGACGACGTTGGGCACGATGATGGCGGCGAAGTGCTCGACCAGCTCGCGGCGGTACTGGTACATGGGCAGGGCGAGGCTGACGATGGAGGCGTCCAGGACGGTGGAGAGGATGTCGCCCGCGCCGGGGAGGCGGCCTGTGCTGCTGGTGGCGTGCTGCCAGAGCTGCAGGTACTTGTTGCCGGTGGTGTACTGTTCTAGGACTGGCTTGAGGGGCTGGTTGTGGATGAGGCCGAAGACCCAGATGCCGAGGACGGTTAGGAGGGCGGACACTATGACTGGGTGGAGGACCTGTTTCCAATTTGGTGGGAGTGACAGCGCGACGAAGTACATTAGGATTGTGAATGTTAGTTGCAGGGGCATGGCGTACCCGCTGGCGTAGTAGATGGGCAGGCCGATGAATAGCAGGACAACGAGGTAGGTTGCTGTTTCGAGGTGCCTCTGGATGATGGCAGCCCAGAGGCGGGCCCGTGGAGGCGCAGGCGGGGCTTGTGGAGGAAGTGGTGGTGGGCTCGCGGGCGCCTCGGGGAGGTCTGGTGTTGCGCTGCTGGGGCCATGCTCGGCGATGGGCTGGATGTGAGATGGTTCGTGGGATTGGCCAGGCGGAGCGAGGTTGTCGAGGGCGACGGCTGATGTCTGCGCCGAGACGTCCGTAGACAGCGGGGGAGTCTCTTGAGGAGGAGGCGTCCGAGTCAGGTCGATCTCATCTTCTTGAGGACCCAGCTCTTCGGCCCTTGTAGCCTGGGCCTTCTTGTGGGAGCCGGTGACAAGTTGCAGTCCCCGGGTCATATAGGCCGTGCCGACGAACATGACGACGAAGCCGACAGCTGCGTCAGGTGCATCATGATTAGCGAACTGCGCAAGGGGATCCAGGTGTCCATTATTGACCTACCAAATACAGCGATGATCTTTCCAACCTCTGCTGCGCTGATAGGTGGGCTCAGAGGCAGCGTGATAAAGGTCGGTGTAAAAAGGATGCTAATCCACCGCAGCGACCAACCAGCCTGTTGACAACATCAGTCCTCGATCTCTGACGCAACCCAAGGGCGCCGCGTGAGACTCACAGGAACATCAATAACAGCCACAGCCCTGCGTGTTCGATTGGCCCCAATGACAAGCTCACTCAACCATAGGCCGGCGAAGAGCAGCAGCATGCACGCCACCGAGGCAGGGAACGAGACCGAGACATGCTTGAAGAGCGTGTCGACGCCGAAGCACGCCACGAGGATCACGAGGATACCGGTAGGTACTGCGATCCACGACCTTAATGTTTTCTCCCGTGAGTTCCAGAGTGCCTGCGAGGTGTCAGATCAGATTCATTGAGGTTGTGTTCATCCAGCGGGACGAGACCGGGGTGAGGGAAATACCAGCTTCGTGGCTGTCAGCGCGTCGGCGGCGATGTCAAGCAGACCAGCCACGTCTGTTGCAAAGCGGTTGAATGAGCCAGCCATGATCTAAGCCAGCACTGTGGATGCCGAGATGTGGCAGCCGTGCATGATGCAGGCGCATGAAGGGGGTGAGGTGAGGCCGCTGACTGGTGCTGCCGATGTCTCCGGCGAACGACCGGCCTTGGCGACATCGGAACCGGAATGCGCCGGACCACTGCCGAGCTAGGACTGTACTTTAGTCCACATATGCTGCCACGAAAATCCAGCCAGCTGAGTACATTAAGACGATAGGAGCAATTGTCATGAAATTCGTCTACTGAAGTGATGAGAAAGTCGGCACACTCCCCTTTTGTGTCGTGCCTCTCAGAGTCCAGGCTGCCCTCTGGCCTGGTCCACCAAAAAAAGCTCATGTCCCTCCCCGTTTCATGAAGGGATAGAAGAGAGCAAACCATCCATATTCCGATCTCAAATGCCACCGAATCCCATTACGCATTTGAGAAGGTCCAAAACTTCAACCCTCATCTCTGCCCCCATTCGAAAACTCGGGACCCGTGAGGAACAATCCCAACGCCACAACCAGCAAAGATCGATGTTCAGTCAGGTGCAGACGAAAGCTGCAAATCACCCACGAGAATGACCTCACTTCGGGAGGTTGTAGCTGACCATCATTCCAAACTTTACCTTCTTCCGCTGCTCCAACGAGTTTATGAAAGACTCGTTGCCGTACCTGCCCTTGTAGATGTCGATGACCTTCATGAGACAATCGCGCGGGTCGCCCATAGCCTCAAGGGGGAGGACTGGACTAGTCCGCAGTCCCTTGGGGAGAAATTTGAGACAGGATTTCGGAGGAAGCTGGAGGAATTCCTTCTTCAAGTCATAGGAATGTGAGAGCTCGAACTTGGCGGTCTCCGGGTTGTCGGATATCTTGAGTTTGAAGCCTTGTCGGCGGGCATGATCTACCTCGCAACGTCAGTGAGATTCAGTCAGCTGTGTGCAAGCTTACTTGCCTCTGTACTGGTCGCACCAGTCGAGTTCCTTCTTCTTCGTCACCTCCATCACGTAGTAGAACTCCTCAATGTTGGCAAAGCAGTCCAAGAAACAGGCCTGCTCCACGGGGCAGAACTTGTACGTCTCGCAGTTCAGCGGTGATACACCGGGGCACCAGCATTGGAAAGGCGAGCGGCGGTTGCAGTCAGGGTGGGACTTCTTGTAGTGAACCGCCACACGCTTCAAATGTCGCGTCTTGTGACGAATGTCATCCATTACCATCCGCCCGTCGTCGTGGTGCTCGAACCAGGCCGACGGATCCGCTGTTTCTCCCCGCTCAAACTCCAGGATGACCAAGTCTGTGGCAGCGTCAATGGCCGCAGCTATCCGGTCTCCGGTGGCAGTATGGGCAAAGATCGTTTGTAGGTCAACCATGGACCAACGGAATCCAGCCTGAAAGCTGGCATTGGCGAGTTTTGACCAGGCTTCCTTTGACTTCTGGATGCTTGGCTTGTCGGCATCGTCCAAGTTTGCCTTCTCAATGTTGCGTTTCACGAGGTCAAGCCCCTCGAGCTTTGGCTTCTCAGGCTTTGGCCTCACGATTGTTGACCGACGGTTGCGATTCTGGTATGGCAGAAGCTTCTTCACTGGTTTCTCCGACTCTTCCAGTGGAAGCTTGTAGTTGCCGTTCCATAGCACAGACTTCCATTGGCGGTATGCCGAAGGGTCATAGTTGCTTGGAAGAACCCAGAGATCGAATGTGTGATCCCAAGCACGGGGGTTATACGTGGGTTTTCTAGGCCGTGCAAACTTGAAAGTGTGGCAGGCAGGCTTTTGCATAGCCTCGCTCCAGATCATATGCTGGATCTCAGCCGGGAATCTAGAGAACTCGATGCGATGATTCGAGTTTGGCTTCGACTTCTGAACACGGTTTTGAACCTTGGTCAGAGTGTCAGAGGCGGCCCGCGCGCCACCTTTCTTTTGGGCCATCTGCCCGGCCTCAATCTTAGCGATGGCCGGAGGCGGCATGGTGAACGTATGCACTCAACGATTGAAAGTCAATAGGTGAGTTTGATGGTCACCAAGCTACAGCTGTAGCCTGGAAACTGGATGGTCCAGTGTGATGATAAATTGAAAGTTTCGATCAGAGAGGATCTCAAGCCTTCCCACCAACTGTACTAAATGGTCAGTCTAGAGGCGAGAAGTCGAGGGGGATTAGAATCCAAGGTCCTACCTGAACTGTTGACGCATGCAAAGAAACCTAAATGGATCTGTGGTCGATGCCGCCAAAAACGTCTGTCACGCTGACTGTCTGGATGGCTGACTGGTTATGAGAGGACATCAAGGTCAGTCATCAATTCTAGTGCGGGGAAGCCAAAATAAAGACGACCAAACACTTACTGGAGAAGTTGAAAGCTTCCACGGCTTTCGAAAACGTTCCCTCCCGTCGAAGGTTTGAATCCTTGGGTGGTTTATGCTGTTGAGTTTGCTTTGGTGACCACTCCAGCGGTGCTTCAGGGGAATGTCCACCAACGAGAGTGACTAAAGAGCCCTATTCAGACTTCAAGTGGATGAGAATGTAGAAGAAGCAGGGAAGCATACCGATGCTGTATGTTACGCGTTTCTCCCGCCTCAAACGCGTGGATAAGGTGTCCAAGCTGTTGCCGGTGGCAAACAGTAGCAGAGACAGCTCACCCAGATGTCGCGTGTGTTGAAGATGGATTGGTTAGTGACGACGATGAGACCCCATCAAGATATCCAGGGTTGAAAATCAGTCGATGAAACCAGTTGTGAAAGGTATTCTGTAGTCGTAAAGAACCAAGCTGCCAGAAATGCCACGGTCCAGGAGAGTTGGTCAGATGAAAACCAGCAGGAAGGGCGGGGTGACTGGAGGTTTTCTCAAGGCCAGCTGGGTCCAAGGTCGGACCTGCTGCGAGTACGTGAAATTTATGACCGCGGGGTAAAAAGAACAAGAGTCTTGCTTGGTTTGACTGTCAGGAAGAACCAATAGATCTGAGGATTGCTGGGCACTCCTTTACCACTCTCGAGCTCAAGAGTGGCAATATCAGACGAGATCAGGGCCCTACTGGGAATCGAGCTTGTCGAATTGATGAATCTTGCCAACTCAATCAGTGCCAGCTTCGATGGCAATTCAGACAGGTACCGGGAAAGTGGAGGATTTCCCAGCAGGCTTCCGCTGACAGTGACAAGGGAGCCTGTCAAAAGCTGCCAGTCAAACGGTGCCAGTCTTGGAGGACAGCCAGGCTTTTCAAGTCGTCGGCAGGCATTTTTGGGACGATTATGGCTCTCCTCAAATTTCGAGCCCACAGAAGTGGTGCCACGCTCACGCTGGCAGCGAAGCTTTCCACGGCCGTGGTAGAGCTGGCGTGCCCAGGTCATCATGACGGTCCCCATCCAAGACAGATGCAAATGGCTGTTCTCAGTCTTGCAGTCGTTGGCATCATGTTTTCGACACCAAAAGAGCCCGTCAGAGATAAAGCACAGGAGCAAAGATCGTTGCAGTTCTCAACTAAATGTCAGCGTTCCGTGGCTGGCTGCGGCAATTGGGATGTGAGGCTCTCACCATGGCCTGACAGTCAAAGGCTCCAATGCCGGCATTGTTGTGTCTTTTCAAGCTGCAGGTCTTGGTCATCAGTGCCGATCACCATGCCTCCTGGTTTGTTGTGGCGCAATGGCTGTGGTGAACCGAAGGAGCAGTGTCGGACAGAATGGGAAGATACACATGCAGAGCTTAATGTGGTGTTGATTGTCCAGCTTGTTCTGTCTGCTTCTTTTGAAGCATGTGGTGATGTTTGTGTTGAGGAGTGGAGTGACTGGAGTACGTCTCTCTCTCTTCCATTCGGAACCCGGTCTCGGGCGTGACATCGTCCAGACGCAGCGAGAAAGCATGGGCCCGTGGAAGTCACGATCTGAGCGTGTGGCCAGCTTGGTACCGGCTTGGAAGGCATGCTCACCTAAGGTCTCAGGCCCTGTGGGTATGTACTGTACTCAACTACCAATGTACCTAAGTGATCATTCACAAGTCTCAAAAAGCATTCCAGACACCTCTCACGTCTGCACTCACATCCGGCTGACCACGATCCACACAGCTCCTGTGCGAAGCAGCAGATAAAATCATCTTTTCCAGCACAAAGTCAGATCAGGGCATGGTGTGTCTACTTTGAATTCATCTTCTTTCGCTGGGTTTATCTCTTGCATACCATGGGCCACTGTCACAAACAGTAGTCACTGTTCACACACAAAACATGGGAATTCTCTTGGGGTCAACTTAGATATTTGTGGCTCACCACCCTTGGCGTTCGGCCCTTGCACCATAGCCGTCCTCGCACTTCTCTGCAGAGCCGGGAACTGTCTGTCACGGCGGAGACATGCATGACGAAATGACTCTAATGGCTATGGCAGCAGCCATCATATGCCAAGGTCAAAGTTACGAGTTCCTTTCACATTGGACATCACGAAGATTCAGGCAAGTATAAGCCTGAGGAAACACTTTGCTTTAATTCAGCCCATACATGATCTCAATCCTTAGGCAGATGAGAATCATTGACCACAGTATCCCACCCCTCCCTGGATCTTAAGAAGTTCTCTACCCGGTCCTCCCTGGTAAGCATGGCCTTCTCTTTCCTCCGCCTCCACATCTCCTCGCTGATGTGGTTATCCTTCTTCTCCTGCATCTCAACAAGGTACATGCCATGCGACCCGGCCCTCGTGGCCTGGCCCCAGCCACCAAGCAATACGAAGACACAGAT
Organism: Diaporthe nobilis; assembly: GCA_023078575.1. Taxonomy (NCBI): domain Eukaryota; kingdom Fungi; phylum Ascomycota; class Sordariomycetes; order Diaporthales; family Diaporthaceae; genus Diaporthe; species Diaporthe nobilis. Next base: position 941,563 of record JAKZJT010000013.1, on the reverse strand, counting down.
GGTCATGACGAACATCCCGTTGCTCATGTATCGTGGCTCAGACTTGCCGGCAGCACCGTCGCGGCGGCTGTTGTTCTCCCAGTGCCAGCGCTCCCAGTCCTCCCATGTGGCGTTGTGGGCGGCGGTGCCGGTCTGCGCGCGCCAGGCGCGGTCGGCTTCGCGGTAGGCCGTGTTGGACATGTCGGATGTGCCGCCCCAGCCCGCGCCGTATAGGTCGTAGGCGCGGCGCTTCGTCGGGTCCGAGAGGATGTCGTTGGCGGCGACGACGAGGCGGTAGCGCTCCAGCTTTACCTTCTGGTTGATGGCCCCGTTGAGGTTGGAGGTGAAGGCGTGGCGGTCTGGGTGGTAGAGCTTGACCAGCTGGTAGAAGGTCTTCTTGCTGTAGGGGGTGGACTTGGGCTGGTCGAAGATCTCGTAGGGGGTCGGGTTCTTGGACTTCGGCCACGTCGGAGATGCCGGGTCGTCATCGTCACGGCGGGGTTCGTCTCGGACCGTGGCGTATGACCGTGATGGGCGCCATCGGCTCGGTATCGACTGTTTTTTCCTGCGTGGTGGTTGAAGAGGATATGCAGATAGTGTCGTTGTCGGTGTCGACGTTGAAGGTCGAGTCGATGACGTTATGGATGCAGCTGTGGGGAGAGACAGGGCCGACGAGAGGCTGCCGCTGGAACACAGAGCGATGGTAGGCTTTTTCAAGAGCATGGTGGGCTTGAGGGAGGAAGCAGCCGAGCCAAAAGCATCGTGGCTGCTGTCTGCTCCCTGATATTTGAAGGCGAGACTGTTTTGGTGGAGATCTGGATAACTTGCGCAAACATGCGCAGCTCTGCGCAGGTAATCTGCAAACCCACGCCCAAGAGCATCAGACGACGTCGGAGATACTGCAGTCGTCTGCTAGCGGCCCAGAGCCGACCGATCCCGCGCCAGGTTCCAGGTGGACGGCATCAAGGCTCATCATTGGCTGAACCTATTGCCCCGCGTCTTCCGATCGTCCCTTACGCTCCGGACTTGTGCTCAAGCTTTTGAGAGTCTGTGGCAGGTGTAGCGTTGACATGATCTGCTGGTGGAGATGCACACCTTCGATGTCTGTGAGAGATGAATGAGTCGACAGTACGGTAGGTGTGGATGACCTGCAGTAAAGAATGCAGAGAACTGGAAAGAAAAAAAACACAAGTATTGAATCTGGCCAAGTACCTAGGTACCGGTATGCCGCAAGTGGCAGGAGGAGAGGGGTTGAAGACGTTACCGTTACCATTACTGGTCAGCTGGTTAACTGGAGAGTACCCAGACCGCAGACAATCACCGTTATCCACCCCGCAGGTCAGGCTGGTGCTCGGGTACGTACCTCGCCCGCGGACCCCTTTAGCCAATGGGCAGCCGGAACGGTCCAAGGAACCCCTGTCTCAGCATCTTGGCCTGCGGCTTCTTCCTGATGCTTCTTCTGCTGCAGCCTGCAGCTGGCACTGAGCCGCTAGGGGCCAGGCCTGGCAAAATCGGTCTGCTCGTCAAGCGTCAACGTCTCGACCGCACTCCGTCCTCCCATACCACCAACACCACACCACCACTGCACAATTCTTCCTCCCACCCAAGCCTGAAAAGGGACGAAAACAACACGACCGCCTCCACAACACAATCAACATTGCCATCAGAGACCTCTTCCAGCCTATTGAGCTGAACTGAACCTGCATCCTCCTGCAAGCGCACAATTGTCCTATCCCACTGTCCCCCCTCTCCCAAACAGAGCTCTCTCTCACTCGCGACACGGCCCTTTCTCTCCCGCTCCTCGACGACTGCGACTGCGACCTCGACCAGAGACACGGCTCACTCCGCCTTGACCATCTGCACAACTCCTGAGCATCGCCCACACGACCGCCAGCTTCTGCTGTCCCACATTTTCTTCCCACCCCGACCTTCGTGAGGCGACGTGGCGCAACCTTCCCCCGCCAGCCACCCCCATTGATTCTTCCCTTCCCTCGTCGACCAACGAGCCAGTCCACTGTGACTCCAACCTGTGAACACGCCAACACCACACCTACCCCCTCTTCTGCGCATAACATCTTCAATCTTGGTCTCCAGCCAAGATGTCCGAACAAACAAATGTCGTCGACCAATTGACCGAAAAGCTGCGCGCAAGCAACGTCCAGGATGGAGCTCCTTCCGAGGACTGGAAGCAGAAGCTGAACCTCCCAGCAAGAGACAACCGACAGCAGACAGAGGTGTGTTCATTCACAGCCGTCACCGTGTCCCATGCGTTCGCGTATGCCTTGCACTGAGCCTGCAGCTAACAATCCGCCCCTGCCCACAGGATGTGACCAACACCAAGGGTTTCGAATTTGAGGACTTCAAGCTTTCGCGCGATCTGATGATGGGCATATTCGAAGCAGGTTTTGACAAGCCCTCGCCGATCCAAGAAGAAAGCATCCCCGTCGCCCTCCAAGGGCGCGACATATTAGCCCGAGCAAAGAACGGAACAGGAAAGACTGCCGCCTTCATCATCCCATGCCTCCAGAGGGTCAAACCTCAAGTCTCCCGTATCCAATGCCTCATCCTTGTCCCCACACGAGAGCTTGCCCTGCAGACATCACATGTGTGCAAGACCCTGGGCAAGCACCTCAACATCAATGTCATGGTTACAACCGGTGGCACAGGCCTGCGAGATGACATCCTCCGTCTCAGCGAGCCCGTCCACGTCCTCGTCGGTACCCCCGGCCGAGTAGCGGATCTTGCAAGACAGAACGTCGCCGACCTGAGCGAATGCCCCATGCTCGTTATGGACGAAGCAGATAAGCTGCTCTCGGTCGAGTTCCTTCAGTCCATCGAGGAGATCCTAGGACGTCACCCCAAGGACCGTCAGCTCATGCTCTTCTCCGCAACCTTCCCAATCTCCGTCAAAGACTTCTCCGACAAGCACATGAACACCCCGTACGAGATCAACCTGATGGACGAGCTCACTCTACGCGGCATCACGCAGTACTACGCTTTCATAGAGGAGAAGCAGAAGGTGCACTGTTTGAACACGCTCTTCTCCAAGCTGCAGATCAACCAGTCCATCATCTTCTGCAACTCCACCAACCGTGTCGAGCTTCTTGCCAAGAAGATCACCGAGCTTGGTTACTCCTGCTTTTACAGCCACGCCAAAATGCCCCAAGCCGCCAGAAACCGAGTGTTCCACGACTTCCGCAACGGTGTCTGCCGCAATCTCGTGTGCTCCGACTTGCTTACCCGTGGAATTGACATCCAGGCCGTCAATGTTGTCATCAACTTCGATTTCCCAAAGAACGCCGAGACCTACCTGCACCGCATCGGACGGTCCGGCCGATATGGTCATCTTGGTCTAGCTATCAACCTTATCAACTGGGAGGACCGCTTCAACCTGTATAACATCGAGCAGGACTTGGGCATTGACATCCAGCCCATCCCATCGACCATCGACAAGAGCCTCTACGTTTACGACAATCCCGAATCCATCCCCCGCCCAATGAAGCCGGCCCAGCAGCAGCAGCCGCCGCAGCCTCAACAGGCACAGTCCTCATCCTACCAGTCCCAACCTCAGTCCCAACCTCAGTCCCAGCCCCAGCAGGCACTGGGCCAGAACGACTACCGCCAGAACGGGCAACATCGACAGTATCAAGGCAACCGCCAGGGAGGCCCTAGGGGCGGCGGCTCAGGCGGTCGCGGTCGGGGCGGCTACCAAGGCCAGGGCCGGGGATTCCAAGGTTACGGCGGCCAGCGCGGCGGTCGTGGTCAGGGTCCCCCGGCACCCGCACCACAGGCATAATTCCTCTTCACGTCTGTCTGTCTGATGGATGCTGTTGTTGTCTTGTTTCATTTCTGTCACGGTTCCTCTTCGGAATTTTTGAATTATCTTCTCTTCGACTTTCTGCTCTTTGGTTTTTACAGTCAGATGATATCCTAGACCGGATCGCGCTTTGAAGGGACCCTTCTGCCCTGCTAATTTCTCACTCTCCGCTGTCACCTCTCAAACGAAAACCCTCCTCACCCCTCGGCGGTGGCACTAACGACGCTTTTCTCATGATACCAGCATTCATTGGAACGTTGGGGGCCGTCCTCATCGTGGCCGTCATCTCGGCCATACTTGATATTTGGACAGCATTTTGTGTTGCAAGAAAGGACACGGGGGCAGGCCGCGGTGTCTATGCTTCGTGGTAATAGCAATGGGTCCCACAAAATGAAGGGGTTGGTCCTAGATCTCTGATTAATATGCTTCTTTACGCTTCTTTCCGACGGCGAATCCGGCGTTTTGCGAAAAGGAGGCATCATATATAACGGTGTCCGGAGTACCACCGCGGTGAGACGGATGGAACCGGTTATGGAGTTGGATGGATTTCCATTCATGGACAGGCTTTGCATGGCCAAGGGACAGATGCAAAATGGGGCTGGGTTCTTTCGTCTCGGTGTGCCATTGGAAGCGTGGCCTCGGAACCATATTCTGTACCCACAGAAGCATGTTTGCGGTACGAAAGCATGCGCGTGGAAGGCGGAGGCAGTGCAGCATGAGACGCTGTACCGACGTGATTTCATGACTATAACGGAACGAACTCATGACGGGGCGGGGGATGCGACGACAGCGAACGATGGAAGTGGCACCCGAGTGCTCGGACTGGGTGCCATGACAAGACGGCCTACTGCCTGGCCCTGCGACTGAATCTTCACAGCGGGTGTAGATTTTCGGTTGCGACATTGACCGCGGCGGATCACTATGATTTGCCAACACAACACGAGCCCTCTACGCTGGCTGAACAAGCACATACCCCGCGGGGGCATACACTTTATCTTCACGACACGACAACTTTGGAGCTCATGGTGCCATCGCGCACCAACCTCGAGCATGGCACTAAAACCTCACTCCTCTGCGGCGACTCACCCTCACGTCCAGACAATCGATATGCAAGGACGACTTGGCAATCAGCGGGTGCCGTACTCGCCAACCTCAAGAATCACCACATAAAAATAACACAAAAAGCAATGGAGAGGGGACAAGAGTTTCGATGGAAGGAATGGCGGGGGACGTATGGACTTTCGGCATCAAGCGAGCTGGCTGACTCGACTGCTATGTGTCGTGGCCAGGATCACGCATTGCGCGTGTGGCCTGGAGGCTTGATGAGCCTTGTTCCTGCATGTTTACGTTCCTCTGTCGAACCGGCCGCATTAAGATAGTGCAAATTGGAGCACTGTTTTCCCCTCCCCTCCGATTCGTCCTGATTGTTGCACCTTGGTTCCTGTGTCTTGATGTCATTGAGTCCATGACAGTGTGCCGGAAATACCTGAATGGCTCAGCCCGTAGCCCGGGGGATCATGACTGGCTGTCGAGTGTTTGTCGTACTGGGCTGAAACTCTGCTTAGATTTTGTGTTCCACCACATTCAACCACGTCTCGACATACAGGCCCCGGGATGTTGAAGCGCACCTTCCGGACGGCCATACCCGAGCCGCTGTCCTGTATGACTCAGATTAAATGCAGCCTATTCGCTAATTCTTTCTTATAGTCCCGACGGAATATGTTGGAAGCGCTCCTGCCGCGGCTGGGGGAGCCGGCTATGGCCCCGGGGGGGGGGGGCCACATCTGCGGATTTGCGGCGATGAGCACGTGGCTTCCGCGCGCTGATGATGTCTGTTGTGTGTGGCCCAAGCCTTTCCTTGCTGTGTGGGGGCTGCTTGCATGCAGGTTATGATCGGGGCAGGGTCACAAATGTGCCCCGGGGCCACAAAAGTGCCCTGGGTTAAGATGTATTGGACAGGATAATTCCGTGGCCATGGTGTGTAGGTATGCGCCAACTGCGCCAACTCTTCCCGGCCGCTGTGTTGCTGCTCATGCTGATGTGCGGCCGGGCCCGATGCGCCGCTGTGATGGAACGGGAGTTTGGAGAGCCTTCTAATAAAGGTTGCCTGCCTGCTGGCATGCGCATGACGGACAGGCTATACGTCTCATCGACTGGGTACGCCGCCCAGGACGAACCATCAACAGATGTAGGGCGGCGCGTGCTGCATGATCTTGCTTCCCCGGATTAGACCACCCGCCAACAGGGCCCTGTCGCCCCCCTAGATCCATGAGTGCCACGTTGGACAAGGAAATGACTGGGCGGACGGGGCAGGCTGTCAGGCCTGGGCGATGGTCGCGGGGAACGCAAAAGAGATCTGCGTCACCCGTAAACAGGGCCTTATCTTGTGTCTCGGCGGCGCAGCGGCAGCACCACGCTTTCCCCCAACTCGCCCTCGGTGAGCCACAGGTAGGTAGCATCTGCCATGCATGCGGGCGCCACGAGATTGCGTACGACAGGGCCCCGGACGAACCGCAGCAGCTGCGGCCTGCTGTCGACGGCGGGCCCCAGAACGTTCGACGGACGAGCCGACCCCCCTGTCTTTCCTTCCATTCATTCCGTCTCCCTTCTCCACACCCTCTTGCTTTCTGTGCGACGATCTCCACCCGTCTGTTTGGTGGACTGGCCGATATATCAGACTGGCCCAGCTCTGCATGCCGCAAATCGCTGCAGCAAGCCCACGCCGGGGAATCATACCTCGGTTCCCCGGTCCAGCCGTGCCTCGCTTGCGAGGTCGCTCTCAGGTCGACGCCCCCGTTATTCGACTCTGAAAGGTGCACACTCTTGGTCGCACACCCTTCCTGCGAGCTGCCCATACCCCCTGACATCTGTCTCGCGGCTGCTGGTCCGCACAATGAGGCCAGCCCGCCTAGCTGTGTTGTCATTTGTACATGCGCACCTTTCTCCCCGGGCCGAGGGGGGAAGGAAAGGATGCTATTCCGTGTGCAACCACGATGGGAATGATGGCGCATGTACCATTTTCGATGCCTGAGCTTGAGGCTATAATTGCCCTGGTCTATATATACCTTGGTACATTCTGCACGTCATTTCCTGACACTTTGGCAGTGGCGGGTACAACCGGCGAACCGTGTCAAAATTGGTGAGCTGGTGTGGGCGGCCGTCGCGGATTGACGTGCCATTCACAAACAGGCACATTGGTCGGGCGTCCGATGCTATGCAGCCCGCGCCGGGTTGTAAATCGTGTTGGTAGAGTATGAAGTATGCGCGGTTTGGGGCTGAAAGATCGTCACCTTGGGAGTCAGTGTGGGCCATATAAATACTGCTTGTAGGTATCGTGACTCTCTTGTCGGTGTCATCTTGTGTGCTATGCGCAAGGCTCTTGGGTTCAGTTCGATGCTCCCTACCGCCCATCTCACTTGGTGGTAGTTCAATACATGAGATCTTCCTTATCTTCAAGTTGTCTTCTCGCTGAACTGCTTCCTTCGTCTTTCCGCAATGTCGGACCCTACGACCTGGTCTACACGAGCACAAGATGGCTCTATCGGGAGGCAAGTCTCGTCCTTGCTTCTTCTCCCCATCATCCGGCGCCGTACCGAGTTTAAATACGCTCCTACTCCAACGCCCCTGTCTTTTGCACCATATGGCAGAAGTCATGAGGTCAACTTCCATGAACTGCGAGGCTAACTGCCCAATGATAGCCAAAATGCTCCTGACGGGAGCCATCGCAAGCAGCCCATCCCGTCGTTCAGCAAGCAGGGGGAATATTCGCCGCAGGTGCGAACGGATACATATCATCATGAAAACGTGGGGTTTACCGTCCAGAATCGGGACGAAGGGGATCGTGTCTCGCGGCGTGACAGGATCACAGAGTGTCTGCTGTTGGTTGAGCAAAGAGTTCCCAGTGGGAGGCAGCCGGAAGAGTCATAAGCATAACAGAGGAACGGGAGCCTGATCTAAGCTTGGCCAATGTTGATTACGGGATTGTCGTGGTGTCTCAAAAGTTGGCTTTCGTCTTGTGCAGGATACATGGATCGCTGATAGAGCAGGACTTCAGCTAGAGGATATGTACTTAGAAATAGACCAGCCTGTGTCGGCTGCATAAAATCATGTCTTCTTCTTTTCTTTCATTTTGAAGTTCCCCCTCTATCTCATTAAGAAAGCTTCCACTCAATCAATCAACAACGGGGTCAAGATCTGTCGAACTGTGACATGCTTTCGTTTCTAATGCGCATGTATCATGAAAACCTGGACTGTTGCTATATCACGGTGGTGCATAGCTGTAAAATTGCGTCTTAGCATGTTCTCTGGTACAAAATGCGTGGACAAGTACAATAAACCTTTTCATTGAGCCGAGACTGCCTCTCTCGATGGTGCCGATAAGAAGGCTTTCCCGTCATAGATAGCCCGGCTGGTATTTAATACCTGACCAGGTGTTGATCCTTATTCGTATCGTACAAGTATGGCTCCCAAATGGGTTTTCCCTGGCCGAACGGTAGTTAATTGCGAAGAATCCTCAGTACTTGCCTATGATAGCAGGCATCTAGGTACAATGAAGTGGTCTCAATATTATCGAATGAAAAACATAGTATTTCTGGCGGTTTCCCCCATCATGATAGAAAAAAATAACGATTGTCGAGCTGGCAGTGTATTACTTCCTGTCACACACCAAAAATGTTGGGACATCACACATGTGCGCCGGCCTGAAGATAAGATGCGGAGACTGCGGTTGCGGCGATCTCGGAGTGAGCGCCGGAACGGACCTCCATAAGATGCGGGCAGTCCCTTATACCTCCAACTCCCTCTCAATCCATCGAACTGTGGAAATAACTGCATTCGACGCTACAACTTCTCTTGATAATTAGAAGTGTTCTCACATGATCTTATAATGGCTCTCCGACGAACTGTTGTCCTTGCAGTCGCAGCCGTCAGCGTCTTCACCACGAGATTCATTGGCTTTGCTGCTGCGAGTCCCCGTGTAGAAGAGCAACAGCCCATCCTCAACTCTGAACCTCAGGATGGAGAGGATGAATCGTACTGGACGAAATCATCACTTTATCAGCGTGCCGAAACGCTGATGAAGGAGAGTCCTCTTATCGACACGCACATTGATCTCCCGCAGATCATCCGGTCCCTGGGTGAGGATTTGTCCCGTCACCACACTCCGTCTATCAACTCACAGTTGGCTAACTTCAAATCACTGCCAGACCGGCATCCACTCTCCATCCTTCCCGACCTTGCGACTTATACCCCGGGCCACATCGACATTCCCCGCCTGCGAAAAGGCCACCTCGGCGCAGCCTTCTGGACCGTCTGGGCACCATGCCCGGATTTCTTGGGCATCGACGTCGGGCCCGACTACAATATTCCCAACGACGGCCTGCGCGACGCCCTGGAGGTCCTCGATCTCATCAACCAGATGATAGCCTCGCATCCCGACCACTTCCAGTTCGCCCGCTCATCGAAGGACATCCGGTCCGCCTTCGAGTCCGGCAAGGTCGCCAGCCTGCTCGGCATGGAGGGCACCCACTTCCTCGGTAACTCCCTGTCGACGGTCAGGCTGTTCGCGCAGCTGGGAGTCCGCTACGTGAGCCTCACACACATGTGCCACAGCGCGTTCGCCAGCTCCTCCGGGTTCGGCAAGCCCATGGGCCCCTCAGGCCACGAGGGCAACGGGCTCTCGGGCCTGGGAAGGGAGCTCATCGCCGAGCTGAACCGCCTGGGCCTGCTGGTCGACCTGTCGCACTCGAGCGACGAGACCGCGAGGCAGGCCATCGCGCTGTCCAAGGCGCCCGTGGTCTGGACGCACTCGGTCTCGCGGGCGCTGCACGACCACCCGCGGAACGTGCCCGACGACGTGCTGGGCCTGATCGGCTCCGGGGAGGGCAGGAACCCCGGGGTCGTGCAGTGTGTCTTCTTCCCTGCGTTTGTGGGCCCCACGGTCGAGGCTGCTAATGTCTCGAGGCTCGCGGATCACATTGAGCATGTTGCTGGTATTGTGGGCAGGAAACACGTCGGGATAGGCTCCGACTTTGACGGCATGTTCGCTTCTGTCAAGGGGCTCGAGGATGCCAGCAAGTATCCGAACTTGGTAAGTGGAGTATTCTGAATCAGTCGCATGACATTTCTTGGGGGAAAGCATTCCTGACTAGTATCAACACAGGTCACTGAAATGCTGATCCGCGGCTGGTCGGATGAAGAAATCAAGGATCTGATGGGGCGGAATCTCATGCGAGTTATGGACGAAGTGGACGCCGTCTCTGAGAGCCTCAGGTCTGAAACAGCCTCAATGGCGATCTGGGAGAAACGAAGCGATCTGCCAGCCCAGTGGGGCGGCGATGGTAACATGTTCTACCCATATGAGGTGCAGGATATCCAGGCCAAAATACCTCAGCACGATGAGTTGTAAATCACAATGCTAGCGAATGATTGTCGGATTGGTAGAAAGTCAAAAACAAGTCTCTTGGCAGGATATCAATTTTCAACCTCTTAAGCACTTGCTTCTACTTGACTCGTCACTTGGAAACTCCTTGTCCAGGTTGCTGGCTTCTATTTGCGTGCTTCAATTGAAGATACAGCTGTGACCGTCATAAGAGATTGTGTGAGGCAGCCACTCACGTAGATGTAATGACTTCTTGGTACTCTTTTGCACGAGGTCGAGATATTTGTTTTATTTATATTGGCACGTCCAAAATACATCGGCACATGCTCAAAAAGTCTCTCGACGTTTTCAAGCAACTTGAAGCAAGCAGATGTTGCCTTTACATACTCTAATTACGTTTCTCTACATGTAAAAGTTGGGCAAGTCAGGAAAGTAGAGAAAAGCTGGTTCAAAAAGAATACTATTCTCTCGCCACAAAAGCTACTCTTTACATATCATCCACTATTCGCAGTCACACCATCAGTCTATTTTCTTGATCTCACTCCATGGATCGGCATTCACACATGCTAGTTTTTTGTTGCCAACTGACTTCTTTTGACATATGCGCCTACAACAAAGTCTTAAGGAAAATGCTCACAATCCCGTGATATTGCATCATTGCGGTACCGTTTGAAAACATCAAGCAATGCCGTATCCAGATGATGTTTCGAGGCTGGATGGGTGGGTATGGCAACGACGTCACGCACAGAACCTCAGACGAGGTGCTGCTAGTCAAGTAGGTTTTCTAAAGACATCATACATGTAACTCTATGGTCTCAATAGCTCAATTTAGAGGCCCAGATCTCGAGTAATCCACGCATCAGCAGGTTTTCGTCGCGCATCGTCGGCTTGGCAGCGACTCTCAAACGACGTGGCTTGCTGCGCCATCCAGGGCAGGCGATCGCGCATAGCATAAACACGCTTAACACAGGTTGGCCGGTGCTGCTACCTCGCTCGTTGCGGGTTATTCTTGGCAACAGACACTTTTGTCTCGCCTTGATTGCCGTGAGGTCAAGCTGCTCACCGCACTTTACAAGCGAAAGTGTATGTCGCCAAGCCGAAACGACCGCGGGGGAGATGCCCATTAAACACGCGTCTTGTTTCAACGTTAAGGAGGCCTCAAGCATTCGCTTTCGGTGGTCACAGCTTTCAAACTTCGAGCCAAATACTTAAATGGTCCGATCTCTCCAGATCACCCGCTCGATGCATAACAGAAGAGCACGCTTCCGACTACGTTCTGGAAACTAGGAAGACAACTACTCCGTCATTAATTCCACAGCCAGGAACAATTACTGAACATCATGGGAGGCCAACGCCCGCACGTCGAGATAGCAGCCGTCATCCCTGACGGACAGGGAAAGATCGTCATCGGGAAAAGAAAGGGCAAGACTGGCACAGGTACGTTCACAGTTCATAGCGATACTCTCAGCCTCGTATAAAGGCTTTGAGTTCGAGCCCACATTGAGAATCGTACTTCTGACGTATTCTCCATCAACAGGGCTCTATGAGCTGCCAGGTGGCAACTTGGAATTCGGGGAGGACATCTTTACCAGCATCAAGAGAGAGGTTCTTGAAGAGACGGGCCTCAAGATTGTCCCAAAGAAGATCATCGCCTACACCAACGACATCCAAAAGGAAGAGGAGAAGCATGAAGTGACCCTTTACGTCCTCTCGGAACGAGAGGATGCGTCTCAGCAGCCTGAGGTATGTGACCGGCAGACAGCACAACATCCCGACGTGATGACTGCAATGCTGACAATTCGATTTCTTGCAGACTAAGGAGCCTCATAAGATTGAGGGCTGGGAGTGGAAGGCTTGGAAGGATATTGCAGCTTTGGGTGAAGCCGAGCTATATCTGCCCACTCTGAATCTTGTTCGTAGCGAGCCAAGCCTGGACTCTAAGTTTTGAGTATGTGTTTATCTGGGAAATATCACAGCGCTGCCTCATCTACTTCTGTCTCTTGAGAATTTGCGACTAGCAGAATGTCTACCAACATGTGACACTGGACTTTGTACTCAACCTTTCCGCCCTGGACCTATCTACGGACGGCTTGAGGTATCAAGAACCACCCTAGCGGCGCCACAGGTCACAACATTGTCAGCTCCAGGGTGTCTCAGTCCAGCATTGAGACTACCAAATCACATGCCGCCTTGCCGCAATTCATCAATTACCCCGTAGTCATGGAATGACTTGGAATTCATCCGAAATCACAGGTGCTCTCTCATCGTCGACAATGTAGTGGGGCGATGCAATTCGGAGGACGGGATTTGCCGCGTGGAGTCATAAAAGCTGTGGAAAGGGTATCAAGCTGAAAGTGAGCAGAAATCTTATTATAATAAAGACCCACAACTTCTGAAAATTGGTGCTGCAATTATACATAGTTGCACACAGTCTAGTGTCTAAGTAGGTGGTATGCCGGAATCCTTCGGGGTAGAAGCGATCCTCCGTAAGCCAGGGGTGTCTCCCAGTCCAGCACCTCACTGGCCCATAAGGCCGGAGTAGCTTACGCAGACACAGTACGGTGGGTCACACCGCATAATCAAGATAACACAGACAGTCAAGTGACCAAGCGAAAGGACCACACAATCAGACAAGGGAGTCAATAGTGCTTACCGCCCTAGGCTATTCTCAGCCATTCCCAACCAGGCAAAAAAGGCTGGGACCGGGAGACACTTCCAAATAGACAGGTCGCACCCGTCCCAAAATACAACCTCACCATGCTCGAGTCGGCCCAGCAATACAGCCGCCGATAAACTCAGCGAACTTAGACTCTCCAATACCTCCTAAATTCCAAATCTCATACTAAGTTGCTTAAAAATACCCCCCCTAGCTTATACTAAGGCCCTCTTATTCTCCTTAATAATAATTCCTTTTATTATAAATTTAATATAGTTATTATATTTTATTAATTATTATTATTATATAAAAAAAAAAAAAAAATTACTACTTATAAATCTAAATTTAAATAATATTAAATTATAAATAAATACTTAAATTAAAAAATAATTTTATATATTAATATATTAATAATTACTTTAAATATTATAAATTTTAAAATAATATTAATTATATTATATTTAACTTACTTTTTTAATTTAAATTATTTATTATTAAAAATTAAATTATAAAATATATATTTATATTTTATAGCTATTAAAATTCCTATAATTATTAATTATTATACTTATATTATTATACTTTTATAATATATATATATTATTATTTATATTTAATTTATTAAATCCCCTTTTAATAAACTTATTATTATTATTTTAAATATTATTATTATTATTTAAAGAGTTAAAAAATAGCTTAATAATTCTTTAAGCTTTATAATAAAGCTAGCCTTTATTAAACCTATTTAATAATACTTAAAATAATAATATATTATTAAATAATTAATTAAATAACTTATTATTTAATAATTTATAATTTAAAAATATCTTTAAGTTTTCTTTTTATTTATTAATTATCTTATTATAAATAAACCCTTTAATAAATTAATATAATAATAAAAATAATATATTAAATAATAATTTTAATATTAAAGATAATATCCTTAAATATATTATTATTAAAAAATATCCTTTTTTAAATCTTTATTTTTATATTAATATATTATAAATAATAAAGTAAATATAATATAATTAAAATTTATAATATAATTATCTTAACTTTTTTTAAATGATGCAGTACGCCCTGAAGCCCAGCGTGGCAGGCCTGAATAGCCACTATAAGCCCTGCAAAAGAGGCCCTGGGCAACCAGTGGGTCCCTCTCCCTTTTGGCGCAGCGGAACGATTCTTCGCGACTGCATTAAATGGTAGCTACAACTAACCGTTTACGCCAAAAAAGAGTGGGACCGTACCTAGAAACTCTCTCGCGTGATAGGCTCCGCACTGCACTGGCACTGCAGCGGCCCTGGGTTCGACTCCCGGCCGTGTCAAAGTTAATTCAGTACGAAAAGACCTGGCCATAGATTAGCCCCTGTAGTGAGATGCAAGCTACAGGGGGGTTCCAGCAGGTACTAAAATAGGGCATGGCGGGTATTTTATGCCTTATCTGCAGGCCTAGGGATTTGCCTATGCCAAGGGTTTAAGGGGCGTTAAAAAAGGCCCCTTAGGTAAGAAGGAGAATATCTCTTTAGAAATAATTTACTTAGAAAAAGATATAAAAAAAAGTTAATTTTTTTTAAATAAAAAGAAGGAAAGGGGCTATAAACCTATATATATCTATCTACTGCTAGCTATAAGGTATATATTATTATATACCTCCCTTAATATTACCTATTCTTTTAAGAAAAAATATACTTTTTTAAATTTATTAAAAAAGATTAATTAATTTAAAATAAATAAAAAAAATAAAGTAATATAAATATATATTATTTTATAAAAAATAAGGAGTTATTATTATAAAATAAATATATTAAGCTATAATTAATTATATAGCTACCTAAAAAATAAAATTTTTAATTTAATTAAACGCCTTTAATTAGCTGTTAATATTACCCTTATTATTATAACCTTCCCTTTTTTTAATTCTCTTTCTTCATTTTATATTTTTATTTATTAAAATTATTATTAATATTTATTTATAAACTTAATTTATATTTTTTATATTAAAAATATTTAAAATTTAATTAAATAGGGAGAAATATAATAAAAAGATTTATCTTATTATAAAATAAATATTATTTATTAAGGCTAAATTATTATTAAAGCTTTAACTATTGTTATTAAATATATTATTATTTTCATATAGCTATTTATTCCTTTTTTAACTTTTTAGCTATTTACCTTATAATTTATTATATTTTATTTTCTTTATTATTATTATTATTAAAGTTAAATAATACTAGGTTTTCTTTATTATTATATTAATTTTATATAAAAGGTAATAATATATTTTTAAGTTTATTATAATAAAACTTAATTTATATAAAGGGATTTATTTAATTAAATATATATTTAAATAAATTAAGGGATTATAACTTAAAGGGCTTTTTATAGTGATAATTATTTAAATTAATTATATTATTATTAATGTAATAAAAATTAGCTATTATAAATTATAAAAAATTTAATAATAATATAATTAATTACCTTAAAGCTTTATAAGGCTCTTTAAATATTTATAATAAATCTATTAAAATACTTTTTCATAATATAATATTAATAGCCTTAATAAATATATAGCTCTCTATATAAATATAAAGGGTTAATATTAAAGAGCTATAAATTCTATAGCTACTTATATCTTTAAATAATTATTCTTAAGATATTTAAATAAAATTAAAGTTATAAAGGGTATATATAATATTAATTTTATATTTATATTTAAATAATAAATTTATATTTTTTTATATATAATTATTATAATTATTAAAAACTATAGGCTATTTAAATTAATATAATTAAGTTTAATTATTATTTATCTTAATTTTAAAAATAATAATTATTATATCCTTTATTATCTTTTTTTAAATAATTTTTATATTAATAAATTTATTAAAAAGAAATAAGTTATTAAGTTAATTAATATAATTAAATTAATTATTTAATTAAATAACCTTATTTAATTTAAGAAGGTATATTTAAAGGTTATTAATTATATATAAAGCTTCCTTTATATTAATAAATATTTATAAATATATATAAAGGGAAATAATGTTCTCTCTTAATAATATTAAGTAATTAAATATAGCTAAAAGCTTTTAGATAAGTAAATTAAGCTACTTTATATATTTTATATATATCTTATTATAGCTATTATTATAAAAATCTATTAAAAAGATAAATTAATATTTTTAATTATATTAAGTAAGGTAATAATAATCTTATTTTATATTATATATAAGAAAGATAATAAGTTATTTTTTATTTAAATATAAAGTTATTTAGGTAATATTTTAAGTATTTTTAATGCTAATTTTTAATACTTTAATTAGTTATTAAATGATTTCTATTATATTTATTATAATTTATATAAAATAATTTATTCCTATTAAAATATAAGCAATATATAATACTTCCTTCCTTTAAAGGTATCTTTTAAATTTATAAATAAATAATAAGTATTTATAAGGGTTATCTTAATATATATTATTTTTATAACTTAATTAAAGTTTAAAGCTTAAGAAATATTTTATAATAATATTAAATATAATATTACCTAATAAGATTAATATATTAAAAAAAGGCGGTCTTAACTTAATTACCTTATAGGTATAAAGGAGGTTAATTAATTAAAATTAAAGGGCTTATATAATTCTTAATTAATTTAGATTATTATATTATAAGTATTTAAAGGTATAATATATTATACTTTTTAGGGATTTAGTTATTTTAAATAACTGCTTTTTATTATAATAAAGATAGTTAAATGAGTATAGAGTTAAAGGTATAAGGTAAAGTAAAATTAAATAATAAAAAAGAGAAATAAAAATATAAAAGACCTATACCCTTAGGGATTATTATATAAGTAATTAAATAAAATATTATTAGAAAATATAAATAATAAAAGAAGGAGATTATTAAATATAATTAATAATATAAATTAAGTAGGTATAAATTAATAATAAATAAAAAAGGTTTTATATAAAATCTTTTATTAATTAATAAGGTAGATTTAGGAAAAAAGGAATTTAATTAAATTAAGAAAGATATTACTTTTATATTTTAAAGCTAGAAATAAATTTAATAAAAGGTTAATTTAATAATTAAAAAGGTAGGTAATAAATAATATTTATAAATTAAACCTCCCCTACTTCTTATTATAAGGAAAAAGATAGTTATATTACTTATAAGTTTCTTTAATTAAGTAGGGAAAGGAAGGCTTATTATTAAATAAATATTAATTAGGAAGTTATTATTCTTAAGAGTATATTAATATATATATATAAGGAAATTTATAAGGTTATTAAAAGAAAGATTAATTAAATATTTTTATAATTAAGTAAATATTATAAGAAAGATTATTATTTAGCTTTTTATTAAATAATAACTAAGGGTTAATAAATTATTTTAAATCTTGCGCACCTTTTTCTTTATAAAATTTAATTATTACTTTTAACCTCTTTCTTTTTTTTCTCTTTTTCTTCCTTTATTAACCCTTTAACCTTAAATTAATTAATTAAAATAACCTTTATTATATTTATTAAATTATTAAAATATTATTATATTAATATATCTTAATTTAATTTTAATAAAATTATCCTTTAAGAATCCTTTAATAAGCCTTTTATTTTAATTAAGTTTTTTAATTATATTTTTTTTTATTAATTTAATTATATCCCCCTTAACCTTACCTTATTCTCTTCCCTTTAATATCTTATAATTAAATTAATTAAAATTTATATTATTAAAAACCTTTATATTCTATATCTTATTTAAATTCTTAATAATTATTAAAAATTCTTTTACTTCTTAAATAATACCTTTATTTTTATTTTAAAGCTTATATTTATATTTATATCTTATAAGCTTTATTATATCCTTATATATAATATTAATAATTAACCTTTTAATAATTACTTTTAATATATAGCTCTTTATTCTATGTAATATATAATATTCTTAATTATATTTTTTAGCTATTAAAACGCTACTCTTTATAATTATTATAATAAGTGATATATTAATATTTATATTATTAATACTTTAATTAATAATCTAAGTTTTATTTATATTAATTACCCCTTTTATTATTATATTTTATATTCCTTAATTAATTATAATAAATATATAAACTATATTTATTATATTTATATTAATTATAAGTATAATATTAATAATCCTATATTTAATAAATATAAATATATTTTATTTTACGCTATTAAGGTAAATTTAAGAAAATAATATATAAATTAAAAGATATAATTATTAATTATTTATTTAAGTTAATAAATTCTTAAAAAAGCCTTTAAATTATCTTAAAAATATTATAATTTTTTTTAAATCTATAAATTAAAGGGCTCTTTAAAAGGTTAATTAGAAGTTTTAAAAGGAGAAATATAATATTAATAATAATATAAAGATACTTTAAGTTAATTAGATATAATTAAAAGGGATAAAGTAAATAAATAATTAAAAGGGTAGAAAAATATTATATAAAGAAATAATAAATATAGGGGAAAAGGAAAAAAATTAAAAGTAAAGTTAAATTTAAAATTTAAATAAAATTTATATTATATTATTATAATTAAGTTATTAAATATATAGATTAAAATTAAAGCCTTCCTTTATTAAGCTAAAGGATTAAAATTATAAGGCTAATAATTATTTTTATTAAAGTTAAGATTTTATTAAGATCTTAATATATTAGCTTTATTTTTTAACCTTTTATTATTTAGCCTTTTCTTTTTATTAAGCCCTAATTTAAAGATATATAAATATTAAGGTTATATTTATAGAGTTAAAGCTTAATATTACTTATTAATCTTATATTTAATTATTATATTTAAATATATTATCTTAAATATTAAGGTATTTAAGGTTTTATTATTAACTTATCTTAAAACTTATATATTAAAGTTTTTTAATAAGTAATAAATTAAATATCTTTATTATATCATTTTCCTATAATATTAATATTGCAGGTTCTTAAATATTTAAGCCTTTATTTTTTAAAAATAGCTTTAAATTTTTAATAATAAATATTCCTTAAAGGATTATATTATTTAAGGTTTATAATTAATATATATTTTTATTAAAAGCTTTATAAATAATAAAAAGTCCTTTCTAGCAATATTATATCTTAATTAAAATTAAATAATCCATCCTATATATATAATTATAAATAAAAATAATATCATTAAGCTATAAATCTTTTTATTAAGTATAGCTTATATCTTTAATTTTCTAAGTTTATTTTTCTTTAAATAAAGCTATAACTTTAATTACTTATTTAATATATTTAGTTTTAAAGTTAATTATATTAAAATGGAATTAAAAAGCTTTCTATAATATATAATTTAAGTTTTATAATAATACCCTTTAAGTTAAAATTTTTATTTTAATTAAAATTATTAGCTCCTATTTATAAATTAAATAAAAAGGTATATAATTATAAAATCATTAAATTATCATCTTATTAATAAAGAGAATAAATTTAAAATATTTAATTTAATTAATCCTTTAATTTAAAAATTTAATTAAAGATTATATAATTAAAAAATAGCTAGCCTCCACTAAGCCTTAAGCTTTTAAATTATAGGGAGAAACCTAAATATATTAAATTCTTAGAGATTCTAAATGCTAAGTAAAATCCACTTTATTTTCTAAGCCTTTATTTATAAATATTTTAAATAAGTATTTATATTATAAAAGGATTTCCTTTATAAAGAATTTCTTAAAATTCCTTATATTTATAACCCTTAATAATTTAATAATAATAAATTTTATTAAATTATATCTTACCTTTATTAAGTAATTATATTTATAATATAACTATATATATTAAATATTAATTTTAACTATCTTAAAAAATAGACCTAGATAGATTAATATAATTTTCTAGTTATAGGTTTTTAAATTATATTATATATATATTAAATATTATATAATGGCTTATTTAATTTTATAATAAAGGTTATATTAATAATATCTTAACTTTATTTATATTATTATTATATTATATCCTTTATAGCTAAACTTAATATAATATTCTTAAAATATTTATTATTTTAAATTAAGATTATTAATAACCTTATATTTAAATAAGCATCATTCTTCCTTATATTATAAAAGGCTATTAATAATTTAATAATAAAAAGCCTTAAACTTAAATTATTATATTTAAATAAGGTTAAGGTAATATAGAGTTATATTATATAATAAATAGTTTATATATTAATTTAAGGAGCATAATTATTTAAATTTTAAATTAAGTAAAGGTTTTTTAAGCTAATTAAATATTATTATATTAATTTAAGCATTATATTAATTATTTAGATCTTTATTAAGGTTTTTATTATAAATCTTAAGGGCTGATAATTATAATAATATATTTATAATAAGATTTTTTAATTTAAGTATATAATATATTTAGAAATTAAATAGCTTAATTACTTTAATTTAATAGATAATTAAAATACTAAGTATATTAAATATCCCTTTATTAATTTAATTAATTAATATATAAGTATTTATTTTTAATATAAATTAGCAGCTAAATAAATAATTCCTTATCCTTTTTATAATTATAAAAATAGCTTAATATTCCCTTTTTATAATATTATATTTACTTTTTATAATTATTTAAATATTATTATTAAATTTAGCCGGTTTTTAATATTTAAATACCTTTTATATAAATATTACTCCCTAATTAATAAGATTTATATTAATTATAAAAATAATTTCTTTAGCTATAAAGCTATAGTTAATTCTAATAAAGATTAATTTTATTAATAAAAGTTTAATTAACTCCTTTATAATATCTTATTTATATTTTATTTATTAAAAAATAGCTTCTTTTTTTTAAAGATTATAAAATAGTTAAGTAATAATTATAAATTCGAATATCTAGTAATTATAATAACTAGCTATTCTTAAAAAGGATTTTATATTTTTTAAATTTAAATAATAAATCTACCCTTAGATTTTATTAATTTTATTATCTTAAAAAGATTAGTTATTAATTTTATAAATATAATTAATAATATTAATATATTTTTAGTATTATTTAAATTTAATTATTAATATTATAGCCCTAGTGAGCTTTATATTTAGAAGGACTTAATTAAAGTTTTTAATATATTTAGTTATAAATTTCTTAATTTTAAGTAAATTTAATATTTTTAAATTATTATAAGTAATTATAAGGCTTTTTATCGTAATATTATTAAGGAAGGCTTAATAAATATATAATATAAGATTAAATAATAATTGTGCTATAATGTGTATAAATTATATAATTAAATTCATTACTTTTATAAATAAAATACTTAATTAATATAAATTAATAAATATTATAAAAGTTATTATATTATAATTCTTTTTTTATAGTTTAACTTAATTATATCTTAAGAAAAAGTTAAATAAGAATAATATTTAATATATAATAAACTTTTTTAAAAATTAATTAATTAAAGGTAGAATAAATATATCTTTAATTATAAACTTATTATATTTTTATATATTATTAATAAATTAAAGGCTATTATTCTTTTTTATTATTAAGAATTATTTATTATAATATAATAAATTTAATTCTTTTAAAACTCCCTTATTAATTCGCTTTTTAAATATTTAAATTACTTTATTTTATAATATATATAAGATTAGAATATTCTTTAATTAATAAGGTTTATATAATATAATTTATATTTCTTAAAGTAATATAATTTTTAAAATAATAATATTTAAATAGCTTTATTCCTATATAAATATCACTTCGCAGTTTATAAATAAATATTAAAATATATCCTTTTCTTAATCTAAAAAGCCTTTATAATTATTATTAAATATAGTTTATTACCTATCCTTAATAAATTATAATTTAGGAGGTATTATTAAAAATTTAGGTTTTATTTATTTATTATATTTATTAAGTAATATTTATTTTTAAATAATCCTAACTTCTTATAATTATAATACTTTTTAATTAATTATTCCTTTAAATATTATATTATTAGGATTTAAATTATTAATTAATTTAACTTTCCTTTTAATAGATTTATATATAATATTAATTAGCTAAGTAATTTTTTAAATTCTGTAGCTAAGTAATCTTTCTTAAGCCTTCTTTATTTACTTATATATTAATCAATAATAATTATATTCGCATTTACTCCTATTATTACTAAATTCTTAATTATATAATTTTATTAACTCTTCCTTTATAATTTAAAATAATTGTTATAGGCTTAGGCTATGGCCTAAGTCTTAAAGTTTATAATGCAGCATTAGCATAGGCCCCCTGCGGGCCCTATATAAAGCCGGGGGAACCCTCTTCCGCGCATATATATATATATAATAAGTAGCCATTAAGGCCCCCCTTTAGGGCCTTAATATTCTCTAGGTATTATAATTTATAATCCTTTCTAGGACCTTTATATAAACAACCTAGGGGCTAACCTATAATATTAAATTATAATCTTTAAACCTTACTAGGAATAGATAGTTATAAGATAGAAAATAATATGATAATAACGGCAACCTAGCTTCTCCCGCCTTTTCCCTAAGTTAGACCTTAATAGCCTTTAATAGCAAAGTTACCCTAATCTCACCCTATACCTAGACTAAGTACATCCTAGCCTTAGCTAATAATATATAACCTTACAGCTTTATATAAAATAATTCATATATTAAAGGTATGCCTTTCCTATATTGCCTTTACTTTATAAATAATTTAATATAAGCTACTCCCTTTAAAGGAAGTATTTAATAGTAAGCAGGCCTCTTTTTAGGCCTAAAAGCTTATAATAAAATATAAGTTATAGGCTAATACGGAATTTATTAAGGGCTAATATAAGTAATAAATGTTTATTTAAAGCAACTTAATGCATTTTATATAAACCTATATTGCAGCCTTTTATAAATCTAAGGGCCCTAATAATGATTTTAACTTAGCAGCTTTTTTTAGATATTTAAAGGCTTATTATAGCGACCCTTATTAATATGAAAGCGTATTAACTGCCTTAGAGGTTTTATAGATAAAGAATTAAAAGATATTTATAATATTCTTTATCTAATTTAAGCAATTACTTTCCTAAGTTAGGAGCTTATCATAAGACGATAATATCAAGATTAATTACCTTTATACCCGCCTTTCCTCTTAAATTTAAGAGAAGGCTATAAGCTTATTAGTTAGCTAGGATGATTATATTGCTATAATAGGGTTATATTAGGAATTAGCGTATTAAATTAAAGTATAGGATCTTAAATAACGGTATTATTACTTTATCAGGCTGTATTTTTAAAAGGCCCGCCTAGTAATAGTATCTCCAGAGGTTTATATAATAAACGTTGCCATAATAAGCACTATTTAGCCTTAAAAGGGTAAAAGGGCTTAAGGCTCGCGTGCCTAGGGTCTACCTATAATAAGGTCCACTTTACGCTAAGTTATATAGGCTATGAGGGAGGAATGGGATTATTATCGCCGCTTAAGGGCCTATATATGTTGCGGTATATAAGGTTATTTTATAATTAATTGCCCCTAGCTTTTAACCACCCTGATTATATAAGTCTAATTGCTTAAAATTATAAGAGGGGAGGAAAAGGCTATAATAAATTTAGCAGAAAATAAGTAGCCCTTATATAAAGTTTTATATAAAGGCAGTAAGGCTTAGTTAGGGCTTATTATAATAATTTATAATTTTAAGAAATATAATAATGGTTAAATAAATCGCTCTTTTTAATCCTTATAATTATAAATAATAAGCATTTATTAAATATATAGATTGATATTAGCTATATCTACTATAATATAATAAGCAAAAGCTAGGCCTAATAGATAGGCTTAGATTAAATTCCATTAAATATATCTTACAACCTAAGCACTATCTTAAGGATAGCTTAGAGTTAATATATTATTTATATAACCTGCCTTTCCTTAAATATTAATGCTTAAATAATATTAATGCTAATATATATTATCCTTAAAATAATAATGCCCTTATTATTAAGCCTCCTTTAATTATATTATTATGAAAGCATAGTTAATATAACTTAGAGATACCTAATTTTCTAAGTTATAAATAATATAATAATATAGGAGAAATATTAACGATAATACCTTAGCTGCCTTTATAAGATCTTTAAAGCTATAATAAGTATATAGATATCACAGTATTAATACTAGCTAATTTTAAATATCTCCTTAATAAGGACTAACTTAAGGGAGATTATAAAGATTCTTTAGGTAATGGCCCTTAAGGCGTCACTATTTAAGGCGCAAGATAATGCTAAAGCTTAGCCTTTACCGCCAGAATTTTAAGATTTCGCGCTCCTTTTTAATAAAAATAAGGCCTCTACCTTACCGCTATATTAAAAACGCTTTAATTACTATATCTAATTAATATTATAAGAGGATAGTACTAAATTAGTCCTGCCTTATAGCCTGCTATATAATATACCTTAGGATTATTTACTTAAGCTATAATAATAAGTAATAAAGCTTTATAATAAAAACTAGGTATAAATAAGCTCCTCTTTTATAGCAGCCTTAATTTTTTTAATAAAAAAGGCTAGCGAAGGATGGTAGTTTTACGTAGATTATTATAGCTTAAATAAGCTAATATAATAAGATTACTACCCCTTTTTACTTATAAAGGAAATGCTGCGCTCTTTAGCAGGAGCTAAGTATTTTATAAAACTAAATATTTACGTAGCCTTTTATTACCTTTAAGTAGCAGCAGGCTAGGAATATTTAATGGTATTCTGAACTTAGTTTAGGCTTTTTAAATAGCTAGTTACTTTATTTAGGCTTATTAAGGCCCTAGCTATATTTCAACGCTATATTAATAATATCCTTATTAATATTTTAGAATATTATATTATAATATATTTAAATAATATTTTTATTTTTTCTTTAGGCTTAAGATAGGATTATATTAATAAAATATAAGAGGTATTCTGTTAGCTAATAAAGGCTAAGCTAAACTTAAACCTAGCGAAGTATAAATTTATAATAACTAAGGTAAAGTATCTTAGTTATATTATTAAGGCTGGAAAGAAAGTCTAAGCTAACCTTAAAAAAGTATATACTATATATAATTAAAAGGCGCCTAGGAATATTTAAGGGGTATATTAGTTTCTAGACTTTACTAACTTCTACTAAGACTTTATCCAGGATTTTTTTAAGATAATAAGCTCCTTAGTCTACCTTATAGCTAAGAGGATCCCCTTCTATTAAGGACTAGAGAAAAATATAGTATTTTAAGCCTTAAAGGCTGCTTTTATTTAAGCGCCTATTTTAATAAAATGGGATCCTAAGCTAAAGGCTCTAGTGAAAGCAGACTCCTCTTAGTTTATAATTAGGGTATGCCTATTTATAAGGTTTAAAGACAGCATATTATGCCTAGTAGCTTATTATTTTACTCGCCTTATGCTAATATAATATAATTATTTTATTTATAATAAAGAACTTTTAGCGGTAATAAAAGCGCTTAAGGAGTGGTTAGTAAAGCTATATAGTATCTGCCAGCTATTTACTATCCTTATTGATTATAAGGGATTGGAATATTTTATTAAGCCTAAATTGTTATTTAAATGGCAGGTATACTAGGCTAAGACTCTTTTCTTTTTTTACTTTTATTTATATTACTACCTTAGTTCGCTAACTTAGCAGCTTAATATATTATCTTAATATAAATAAGATAAGGGTGATAATAAGCTAGAGCTTATATAAGCCCTTTATTCTATATTAATATTATAAGCACCTTTTTAAATATAAAATAGCTATAATATAATGATAAAAAGGGATTAGCTAATATTTATTTATTTAATAAATATACCTACTTTACCTTCCTCGCTAAGCTACCCTATATTTATCTTAATAGGGTTATATCTTTTTAATAAACTCACCCTAAGGATGCTTTAAGATAAGGCTATATAGCAGAATTTAGTTTATATTAAATATTAAGAGGTAGTTTAGGATAAGGTATATTGGTTCTTAAAGGAGGCTAAAATAACTACTTAAATTATAGAATATATACTTAGCATATATAGGGTGCTTTAATTTTAAGGCTAGCTTTAGCTGCTTAATTAAGAGCCTTTAATTATTATAATCTTATAATAAGCTTATAATTCCCCCATTATAAGCCACTTAGACCGCAATGATATATTCTGTATCCTTTAATAGGATTTCTATTAAGATAATATATTATAGTTAATATAGGCATTTACTTATATATATAACCTATGCTTTAGATTTAAATTGCTTTAGTAGCTTTGTTAAGGCCTACTTAAGCCGATCTTATCTATAGACTGCTTTTAGGCCTAGATCTTTATTAACTTTATGATGGACTTGCTAGCTATAAAGGGTAGCTTGCATTACTTTATAATCCTTATTAATTGCTTATTAAAGTAGATTTAGTTAAAGGCGATATATTTTATATTTGTAAAGGAATACATAAAACGTTTTAGGGATTTATAGTAGCGCCATTATAGGTTTCCAGAGGCTATTATTAGCGATTAAGGCTTGGACTGGATAGGCAAGTTCTGGACTTCCCTATATGCCTAGGTAGGAACTTAGCGGCTTCTTTTAATAATATTTTACTTTAAAATTAATAATGGGATAGAAAAGATAAATTAAGAAGTATAGAAGTATTTATATTATATAATTAGCTTTTCTTAAGAGGACTAGCTATCTTATCTTCTAGTATATTAGCTAGCCCTTAATAATAAGGATTTAATTATAATTAGAGTAAGCTTATTAAGGTTAATAAATAAGTATAATATATGCTTAGTTCCGGGACCCTTAGATATAAGGGCTTTAGTTATTATATCTAAGGGGTAAGCCGTAGCGTTTTTAAACTACCTATATATTAATATTAAATTAGCTTAGGTAGCAGTTACTTTTATTTAATAATAATAAAAGGTATTAATAAATTAGTTTTAATAACTTATAGCCTAGTTCTAAATAAGGGATATGATATAATTATTTATAAGATATATAAAGATAAATTATTTTAATAAAAAGCTTAATTAGCTTTATTATAAATATATTATAATAGCTATCCTTAATCCTTATAATATTATCTTAAATATTTTAAGGTAGGGCTATATTACCTTTTATATTAAGCTTATAGAATATATAGATGCCCCTTTATTTTTATCTTAAGTTATAATTAATATAAGATTAAGCTTAGTTTTAATTTAAAATAAAGGAGATGTAGAGCTTTATAATAAATACTTTATAAAGAATATTTAGTAGGTAAAGAATACTTTAAGTTACCTGTAGGGTAAAGCTCCTTATCGCTAGATATTAGTAAAATAGGTTGGGTAGGATATCCTGATATAGGAGTTATTAGAAAACTATATAAGCATAGCAGCATTTACTTATTATAAGGCCTGCTGGGGCTTAATATCCTCCTATAATAGACCTAGGATAAGGCGGCGTAAAGCTGGCTTAGAACTAATATGGCTATAATATAAGGTAAGAGGGTTATTATAGGGGAGTAAGTTAGGGTAGTTTATTTTTTATTATATTATCTAAAGGGGGGAATGTTTTTATTTATAGTAACCTTAGTAGGATTAGGCAGGGCGTAGTAATAATGGGATTTAAATTTATAACTTCGCCTATAAATAAGCGCTCTTAACTTATTAAGACTTATTATATACCTATTTTAGCCTTAGGCCGGCTCCTCTTTCCTAGCGCCGTGGATTATAAATAATGTGCACTTTATAGCGTATAAAACCTACCTTAGGCTTATATATTAATATAAAGGGCTTATATAGGATTTAGAACGGCACTTTAATTAAATTATTTAAAAAGAAACTTATAATCCCCTTAGAATTCCTTTATTTATTACTCTATCTAGATAAGTATAAGGTATATTATTTTATTAAAATGCTTCTAGGGTAACCCTAAAGTAGGGGTGGATTATATATATAATAATAAGAGTTAAACCTATTATATCGCTAGTAAGATACGGCGCTTCTTATTAATTAGACTTATTATATATATACCTGGGGCTTATTTAATAGTGATAATGGTGGCGATATTTATATACCTTAAAGGGGGATTATTCGCGCTTATTAAAATCAGGGCTTAAGGTACGGTATTAATAAGAATCGCTTAAGCTTAGCTAGGCATTATAGTGAGAACTATGTAAATCTAGCTAGGCATTACAGCTAGGGCGCAGGGATAAGTAAAGATAACTCAAGCTAAATATAAAACGCTCTTAGCAAGATAATATATAAGTAATAGCCTTAAGGACGCCAATTATTATAGCAGATTCTTAATAATACCGCTTTTTAAAATAATTAAAGCGCTCTTATTTATATAATTAACATAGTTTAAAATTATCTAAGGGGCAAGATTCATTTTAAGCTTCATTATATTATACTTAATATCCTAAATATTACTTTATAATATATTAAATATATTAATTATACCTTAGATAACTTATTATAGCTAATTACCTATTATAAGTATATTTAAATTATAATAAGTAATTACATTATTATAACTAGGGGTAAGCAGTTTAATTATATTAACGGAATTATAAGGTATATATAGAATTATAATAAACTTCTTATTACTTATTAAATTAATAATAAGAATTATAATATAAGTATAAAAGGCTAAGGTAAAAATAAGCATAATTAAGGGAAGCTCTTAATAGGTTAAGTTTAGAGAATAATTAAAAGCTTAGATAATATTATTAAATTAAACCATAAACTTAACGGCGTTTCTAACCTCCATACTAAAATTACTCTTCTTAGCAGGCTAGCATATAATATACGCATTATAAGAGTAACACATATAAAGAAGGTTATACTATATATTATATAATATAGCTAATCTAGTAAACTTATATTTATATTAAGAATATAAGCAATATTAGCATCAGCACTTTATATACGACTTATTATGCACGCTATAAATATATTATAGAAATAGGCTAGTATTAATTAAGATCTTAATATACTTAATATAAGGGAACTTTTTATTAATAAATAGCTATTAGTCTTTATTATTACTATTGCTTAATATAAGATAATTATTAATAATATAATAATCCTTTAGGCTTAAGTTATTATTATTAAAATAATAAAGCAAGCTATTATCGCTATTAATAATAATAATATTAAAATTATTATAATTTTCATTATAGCTATTAATAAATATTATCTTACTAATATTAGGGTTAAGGTGAGAATAATACATTTTTATTATAAATATAAGTTAATTATAATAAAGGGAGATACAGGATATATATTAAATATATTATAGGGCTTTATAAGATAGGCTTAATATAAATATAAGTACGGAGTTGATATAGTTATATAGTAAGTAAGGTAAGAAGTTGAAATAAATATAATAAGGGATTAAAAAGGTGTCGCTACTTTAATAAAAAGGATTATTATTAAATTATTATTATTAAAATAGTAGGATTAATGAGAATATATATTAAATAGGGAAAGGGGATATAATAAAAATAATAAGGAATTAAATAAATATTATTAATTAATAAGATTATTCTCTATTAATTAAGTATAATAATCTTTAATTAGGGTTAAAGTAAGAATAGCAAGGGATTATATAGGTATTATTAAGATAAGAAATACATTTATTTTAATATATATAAATATATAAAAAAGAATAATTAAGAAGTTAATAAGAAAGAATTATAAAAATAATTTATAATTAATAGGGGTATAGTTAGATATATTATAAGTAATTTAAGTAATTAAAAATAGCTAATATAGCTTAATAATAAGGTTATTAAGGGAAAGTTAAGGATATTTATAGTTATATTAAGGAAATAATTTAAGCATAAAGTAAATATATTAAAATAATAAATTAGGAATAAAGAATTAATAACCTAGTAATATTATAATAAGTAATAAAGATAGGCTAGATATATAATAAGCTTAATATATAATATAAATAAATAATTAATAGGATGTATTATAAGACCGCGAAATATATTAATGCTAATAGTATAGGGTTAAAGTATACCTAGTACCTTTAAAAAATAGCAATGCTAGATTTTCCCTTTATAACCTTATTATATTATAACGCTAATAAGATGGGATCGCCTTATATATCTTATACCTCCTAAAATAGGCACTACTAACCACTATCCTACAATAGCACTTTATAATGCAGCTACTTAAGGGAAGCCATTATATTATAAGCTTAAGTTATAGCCTAAGCCTTAAAGTTTATAATATAGTATTAGCATAAGCCCCCTATAAGCCTTATATAAAGCTAGGGGAACCCTTTTCCGTATATATATATATATATAATAAGTAGCCATTAAGGCCCCCCTTTAAGGCTTTAATATTCTCTAGGTATTGCAATTCATAATCCTTTCTAGGACCTCTATATAAACAACCTAAGGGCCAACCTATAATAATAATAAAAAAATAAATAAAGGGAATTTAAAATTAATAATTAATAAAATAAAAATATCCCTTAGCTTTAATCTATCTAATATCCACTTAAAAATATATTTTCCGCTAATCGCTAGCTATTCTTTCCTAGCGTTAACCTTTATTTTTTCAACTAATTAAATCCTTAAAATGAGTGGCTAGAGCTAACTTTAGCTATAAATCTTGCTCCTTTAAATTTAAAGCTCGCTTAAATAAATTAATTAGGGATATATATAAAAAATATCTTAATTTAATTAAAGAATAATATATTTAAAAGGATTTTATAATTAATATCCTTTTAATTAATAATAAAAAATATAATTCTATTTTAATATCCTATAATATATATATTAGTTTCTATTACGCCTATTATATTAATCTTAATGCTGTTATATATGCTAAAAGAAGCTAAAATACTTATATAAAAAAGAAAAAACTTATTATAAATAAAAATATTAATAATATTCATTATAGCGCCTATATTAATAAATACTAAAAGGGATTAATTTTTTATTCCTTTAAAATAAATTAATAAAAGATTTATATTAGCTATATATTTATTTAATATTTAATTAATTATAGAATTTAACTCTATTATTATTACCTTCTTTAAATTAAACCACCTAATTATATTTATCTTAAGGATATAATATAAATAGGAATTAAATTTATCTTTCTTCTAAAATAATCTTTATATTTTAAAGAAATTTAATATTACTTAAATATTTATTATATTAATGGGAATTATACTTTAATTTAAAGGAAAGGTAACTAAAGATATATTTCAATCTTAATAATAATCATTAATAATAACTTCCTTATCTATTTAAATAATTTTATTTATATTATCTTATAATATATAAATATAATTTATAAAGTGATTATCTAACTTAAGTTTTATAATAATAATCTCATCTTATATAAACCCTTTAAATATATTAAAAAACCTTATAATTAATAACTTAGGAATAATAATAAGGTTTAAAAGGTTTACTTTTTACTTTACCTTATAAGGGCTAAAAGATTAAGATTATTTAATAAAAGGGATAAGTTTTAAGGTTTGCATTGCTATATTTATATTACTAAGTTCCTTTATATATATGCATTTTAAATTAAGTTATCTAGGCGTATTATTAATATTTTCATAAGATTTATCTATTAATATTATTACTTAATTATATCGCTTTATTTTATATTTATTGATTTTAATTTAATTAAATATATTTAGTTTTAAAGGGACTAATATTATTTTATTTTTTAGGTAAGAATAATTAGCTAAAAAATTAAACCATTCTTTTTTAATTTTAAAGATAAATATATTAAAGGTAAATATTAAAAAAAAATATATAAGATTAATCTTCTTAATATAATTAAATAAGACCTTATTA
Source organism: Diaporthe nobilis (assembly GCA_023078575.1). NCBI lineage: Eukaryota > Fungi > Ascomycota > Sordariomycetes > Diaporthales > Diaporthaceae > Diaporthe > Diaporthe nobilis. Next base: position 909,914 of record JAKZJT010000013.1, on the reverse strand, counting down.
ATTGTTATAAAAAGGTTGCCTTTAAAGCTGCTATTCTTTTTAAAGAGGGTTATATATCTTAATAATTAACTATAATTTATTATAACGCTTATATTATGATAATATATAAGCAATCTATAAATATAGTAAGTAATGCCTTTTATACCTTTATAATAATTAATTATTATAACCTTAAGGGGTATTCTAATTCCTTTTATAATATCATTTTTTAAATTAAAAAAAAACTTTATTTTTATAAAATCCTTATAATATAAAATATCATTTTATAAAAATATCTTTAATATTAAATATTTATAGATATTATAATTAACTTAATAATAACTATAATAAATAGCTAGCATTCCATCTCTCCTTTATATCTTATTAACCTTATTAACCTTTACCTATTTATTATTAATATCTATTTCTTTAATAATTGCTTTATTATTAAAGATATTTTTTTTAAGTTAAGTAAGAATCTTATTAATATATTTATTTAAGATAGTAATATTATTAATAATTAATTAAGTAGATTATTTTACTTTAATTGCTTTATTATTAAATCAATTTAAATACTGCTTATAAAAATTATATGTTTATTATTTAGATTTAAAATAAACCTTATTACTCCTTATATTATTTAGGTATTAATTCTTTAATTCTTATATTAATTCTTTAAATTTATCTTCTTTAAGCTTAGGATTATTATTACTACTTATTTCCTTATTAAAAATTATTAATTCCTCCTTAATTATAAATAGCTATATATTTTAATTTAATTAAAAAATTAACTTTTAATTAATAAAAGGGAGTTAGAATTAATAAGCCTTATTATTATAAATCCTATTATAATTAAGTAGGGCGCTTTAATTATTATCCTTAAATTTTTATAATATTATATAATATATAAATAATATAATATATTTATAGTTATTTAGTTTCTATATAAATTCTAGATCGCTATTAAATTTATAATTAATAGCTTTTTAATCTTATTTATTTTCTTCTTATATATTTTTATAAATTTATAAAAGAATATTTATTAATTATAACTATTTCTTTTTATAAATTAAGCTTTTTTAAATCTTATAATCCTAAATAAGTTATTATATAATTAAGGCTAAAAGCTTATTTTAAAAATTAATAATTAATTCCTTCTTTTTATATTAAAGTTTTTATAAGATCTTATTATAGTTATAAATTATATCCTATATTAAGTAAATATCTTTAATAAATTTATTTTATAATAGCTCCTTAAGTTATTAATTAGCTATATATTATTAGTTTATATTAAGATCGCGGAAGGCTTATAAAAGCTTAGCTTATTAAATATCCTATATTTTAATATTAAATATATATAAGTTAATTTATTATAATAACTTTATATTAATAATAAGCCCTTTTAAAATAAATAAGGTAATATTATTTAAAATATTAAGGAATACTTATATTTCCTTAAAATAAATAAAATAATTAATAATATAAAGATTAATAAAAGGATTAAATCCTATATTAATAAAGTTAGCTTTTATTAATAGTAGCCCTTTAGATTTAAAGTTAATTTAATTAATTAATTTTAAACTTAGGTATATAGGTTTATTATTGCTAGAATTATCTCTGCTTAAAATTAATTTTATTAATTAGCTATTTAGGTTATCATTATTATTAATAATTAATACCTTTAATATATTAATAAATTATATTTATTTAATTTTTAATTATTTTAAGGAAAAAATTATATTATTATAAGTTAAGAGGGATTATTAATTTATTATTTAATTAAAAATTCCTTATTTTATTTAATTATTTTTATAATAATTTAGATAATTATTAAGGTTAAGAGATATTAAATTAATTAAATTAAATTTCTTAAATATTACTTTAATTAATTTATAATAATTATTATTTACTTATCTTTTTTTATTAAATAAAAAAAGAAATAAATATTTTTTAAAAATTAATTAATATTTAGCTTTTAAATATAATTATTTATACCTAATTACCTTAATTTAAGACCCTTTTAAAAATTACCTTTAATATTTAAATAAATCTTAAAAGTTTCTTTTTTATTAATTATTTTAAAGATAAGGGGATATTAAAGTTTTCAAGTAATTTAATAGCTTTTATTTTTAGCATTTTATATATAATTAAGAAGCGTTAAGATATATTTTAGCCTTATCTCTTAAATTTAAATTCTTAAAATTAATAAATTACCTTTCTTTATATTAAAATTATAATTATTATCTTTAATTAATAAAATTATTTTTAATTTATAAATACTAATTAAAACCTTTAAATATTTAAAAATAATCTCCTTTTTATATAATTAAATACTTATCTCGATTTAATTTATTTAATAATATAAAAAACCTATATATTAAAAAACTTCCTATTTTATAATTTAAATATTTAATAATAAACTTAGTAACCCTAAATATAATTATTATATAAATATTTTAGCTATTTAGAGAGATTTCCTATAATTATCCATTAATAAAATAAGGCATAATAAGCATTTTACGCCTTATTTATAAGCTTAGGGATTCACCTATATTAAAGGTTTAAAGGGCATTAAAAAAAGCTCCTTAAGTAAAAAGGAGAATATCTCTTTAAAAGCAATTTATTTAAAAAAAAATATAAAGAAAGGTTAATTCTTTTTAAACAAAAGGAAGGGAGGGGGCTATGGACCTATATATACCCGTCTGCTGCCAGCTATAAGGTATGCACTGCCACAGTACCCTTCTAAAAGGCGCGCTATATAGCTAAATCGCGGACGATTTCTTAGTTGTCTTGCGGGGGGCAATTGATGCAGTACGCCCTGAAGCCCAGCGTGGCAGGCCTGAATAGCCACTATAAGCCCTGCAAAAGAGGCCCTGGGCAACCAGTGGGTCCCTCTCCCTTTTGGCGCAGCGGAACGATTCTTCGCGACTGCATTATTAAATATTAATTAATTTTAAAATATATATACTTTATTTATTAATAAATTATATTATTTATATTTAATAAAATATATTAAAGTTAATAAGTTAACTTTTAAAAAATTTTATTATTATATTTATTATTTAAATTATTTATAAATAATAAAGGATATTATTTTATTTAATTAATAATTTAAATATTATTTATATAAATAATCTTTAATATAAATTATATAAGCTTATTAATAAAAAATTATTTAATATTAATAATTTATTAAAATATTTTTTAAATTAATTAATTATATTTATTAAAGATATTATAAATATTAAGTAGCTAAAAAAAAAGATTAATTAATATAATATTATTTTTAAATAAAATATTTTTAAGCTTTTTAAGTTATTTAAATAATTTTTTTATTATTATTATTTTATTAAATATAACTATTAACTTAAAAAAAAGATAATTTTTTTTTATAAATAATAAATATAAATTATTAGCTTTTTTATTATAAGATTATATTTATTTTAAAAAAAAAGTTTTTTAAAAAATATATTTAATTAATATTTATATTTATTATATATACCTTATTAAGTTATTAATACCCTTAATAATTTAAAAATATATAACTTATATAATATTATTAATAATTAAAGAAAGGTTACTTTTAATATTATAAAAATAAATTAATATAATTATTATTTTTTTTATAATTATAATATAGCTAATTTAATTATAAATAATTATTAAATAAGTTTATAATAATTTAATTAATATTATTATTTATAATAATTTTAACTTTTAAAAGATATATAAAGATATTTAAATAAGATATTTTATAATTATATATTATTTTATAATAATTATACTTTATTTTATTTTATTTATATATCTTAATCCTAACTTTATAAAGCTTAATATTATTTAATTTATATTTTATTTTATTATTCTTTTTAAAAAAGTAATTATAATAATATCTTAAATCCTTATTAAATTATTAAAAATTTATAAAGTATATTATATAAAATATATTATATTATATATTTTTAATTATTTCTTTATATAAATCTTTAATTAAAAAATAAGATATATATTTTATAAAATATATTTTATTTAAATATTAAAAAGGCTATTATAAATATATAAAGTAATAATAACTTAAAAATATAAATAAAAATTAATATTCCTTAATATTAATATTATTTTAATAAAGAATATATATAATATTATATTTTTAATTATTATTATTAATAAAGGTATAATAAATAATATATATAATATTTATAAAAAATCTTTTAAGAATAATTTAATAAAAAAGATAAAATTAAAAAATATTAATTAACTTTAATAAAAATTAAATTCTATTTATTTATACCTTATATATAATAATTAAAAATAATATAATTTATATAAAATATAAAAGTATATTAAAACTTTAATTAAAGTATATTCTTTTATTAATAATAGCTTTTTTATATTTATATTATAATATATAAAATAAATATATATAAAACTTATTATATTATAATTTTAAGCTATTAATAACTTTAAAAGATTAATAAATTATAATAATTATATTACTTTAAATTATAATATAAAATTTTTTAGCTACTAGTTTTATATAAATAATACTTTTAATAATATAAAATATTATTATTTTTTTTTATTTTTTTATTATAGCTTTTAAAAGTATATTTTAATTTTTATTATTTATTAAATAATATACCTTAATATAATAAAATTATTAAAATAATTTAATATAGCTATAAGAAATAAAGTAGCTATAAATATTATTAGGTAAAATATTAATTAAGATTATAATCTAAGCAATATATTTAAGAATATTATTATAATTAATATTATTAATAAAGCATTAAAGATTATATTTAAAAAGTAATAAGATAATATTATTAATAATATTATATAAAAAAACTTTTTTTTAAATATATAATAAAAAGTATTACTTTTAATTAAATTTATTATATAATTATTATTAAAAGTTATAAATATATAATTTAAAAATTAATATTATTTACTATAAATAGTTTATATATTTATTTGCTTTTATTATATTATATATTATAATAATATTAGTTTATTATAATAACTTATATTATACCTTATTCTTATATTTTATAATATTAGTTATTATAATTATAAAAAGCTAATACTTTATTTTTTATAGCTTTTATAATTTAAAGTTAATAAAAATACCTTAATTTATATTATTTTAATAAATAAGCTTATTAAATATATAATATTTAATAAATTTTAAAAGCTAATTAATTTATTTTTTAAGTATATAAATAATAATTTTATAAAAAATATTTATATATATAAAAACTTAATATATAATATATAGTATACTTTTATTATTAATATACTTATAATAATGTTTTTAATTATAATTAAATAAGCCCTTAAATATAATTTTAGCTAAAATAATAATAATTATTACTTAATAGTTTTTATTATATCTAAGGTTTATATTTTAATAAGCCTTTTTATTAATAAAAAAAAAATATTATATTATTTAATAATTATAAAAAAAAAGCCTTTTATATAATCCTCTTTTAAAGCTTATAACTTTATAAATAAAAATATTAATATTATATAAAATAAAATTAATAACTTTAATTATATATATATTATTTTTAAAAATAACTCTTTTTAATAAATATAATAAGATATTAACTTTAAATATTATAATTAATTTAATAAAAGTAGTAATATTAATATTATTATTAATTATAATAAGCTTTTAAATCTTTAAATAATCTTTATTAATAAGGATTTATTTAATATATTTAATATTAATAAGGATATTAACTTAATACCTTAATTATAATAGCTATATTTAATATATAAATAAATTAATAATTAAGCTACCTTTTAAATACTTATAAATATATTTTTTTATTTTAAAAAGCTTTTTAAGGTAGTAGGCTTATATTTATAAAAGCTATAGCTATTATAAGAATTATAGCTATAATAATTACTTAGGTAACTTATTAATTAATAATAATCTTTTTATTAATTTAAATAGCTTAGTATTTATTAATTTATTATACTTAGCTTATTTTATAAATTTCTTTTCTTTTTTTCTATTCTTTAATCTAATTAGCTACTTTTTTTTTTATTAACTTATATTTTATTATTTACTATTTTCTTTATTTATTTATATTAAAAATAAGTTATTCTTTATATTTATTTATTATAATATCTACTTTTAGTTATATAAATTTATATAATAAATATAATATATTATATATTAAGCTTTAAAACTATAATAATATTTATAAAATTATCTTTAAGTCTTTTTATATTAAAAGTAACCTTATACTTTTAAAATTATAAAATATAATAAATATCCTTAATATTAATTTATAATAAAAGGTTTATATCTTTTATTATAATTATTTTATTTAGCTAAATAATAAAAATAGCTATATTAATTTACTTAATATTCTTATCTTTTTATATAATACTTTTATTAATTCCTTTTAAATTAATAAAGATAAAAAAATAGCCTTTTTAAAAATAAAATATTTATTTAATAGTTTTACTTTATATAAGCTATAATTAATAATAGTTTATAATTTAAATAATATTAAAATACTTATTTTTATTTAAAATATTATAAGTTTTTATATTTATATTATATAATTATATTTATTATTTAACTTTTATAAGTATTAAAATTATTAGCTATAATTTTATAATTATAACTTATAATAAAGCTATAAAGCTTTAAAGCCTTATATTACTTTCTTTACTTAATATTATACTTACTTTTTTACCTATTTATATACCTTCTCTTATATTTATACTAAAGTAAAATTTTATTTATAAATTAAAGAGTTTTAAATTTATTAATAAACTTATTAATATAATTTTAAATTCTTTTTTATTTATACCTTTTATTATAATAAACAAAGGTAATCTTAAGACCTTTAAATAAGCTAAAAAAAGCTAAAAAAAAAAGTAATTTATAGCCTTTAATATTAAAAATATTATCTATTAATTTAATAATTTTACTTTTCTTTTTAATTCTTTTAATAATAATTTAATAACTTTAATTATTTATTATTTTATCTAAAAAATAACTAATAAATATTAATATTTATAACTATTACTTTTCTTATAACTATTAATATATATTATAATACTTATATTATATACTTTTAAAAAAATAGCTATATTTAAGTTTAGCTTTAAATATAAATATACTTTAAGTATTAATAATATGCTTTTTTTAATAAAATATTAATATTAAATATAATTTAAGTTGCTTACTTATATTTATAATATTAAAGCCTTTATATTAATTAATTATATAATATTTACTTTTTTTATTTTAAAAGCTATTAAAAAGTTTAAAAAATTATATTATATTACTTTCTTTATATTTAACTTAATAATTAAAAATTCTTATATTATTAATAATTTATATAACTTTAATAATATTAATTTATTTATTTTAATTAAAGTAAATTAAATTATTAAGTAAAATATTAAAACTTTTAATTAATATTATCTTAATAATATTATTATTACCTTTATATATTACTTATTAATATAATAATATAACTTTATAATTAATATTTAATTTAAGCTAAATAATAATAATATACTTTTTTTAATTAGCTATATTATTAATACTAAAGCTAAAACCTTATATAATATATATAATTATAAAAGCTATATTTATTAATTTAGCTTAATATATATTATATTTATTATTAATAATTAATTAATTTAAAGTTATATTAATTATAATTAAAATTATTAAAGCTTTTATTATTCTTTATATTTAAGTTAATAAAAAGAATTTATTAATTATACTTTATTTAATTTATTAAAAAATAAAGCTTATTATTAAAATCTTATGGAAATAATGACTAGCGTAGCATGCCCACGCATTGTATACGCAGCACGCACTGCAGAGATTTAAAGGTGCACTATTTAAACTAGCCTTATCAATAATAACTACCAGCTAGCTACTAGCCGGCTACCAGCTAGCCTCTTAGCTAACCTATAATTAAACTTTTATAAGCTGCAGCCTTTAGCTATAACCTTCCTCTTAATATTATAATTATAATTAATATATACTTAATTAACCCTTAATTAACTCCTTTATTTAATAATAAATAATTCATATGAGAATGCTAAATTAATACTAATTAATAATTATTCTAGTGATTATAGATAATTAGATTAGAAATTATTTATAAGTATTTATAAGAAGCGTAATTCTTTTATAAAGTTATTGCGAAGAGAAGCTATCTATAAGTATCTATAAATATAAAACCCTTATAGGAAAGTTATTTATAAGCATTTATAGGTATAAATAACTTTATTAATTCCTTTATTAAGTATATTTAAAAACATTATATTGAAAGCCTTCCTTATAATACCCTTAAACCCTTAAGCTCTTGTAACCTTCTTAAATAAATGTAATTATATTAAGTTATTAAAAGCTCCCCTTGTAATATCCTTAAGTTATTAGAAGTCTTTACTTATAATTAATATATTTTTAAGTTATTAAAAGCTTCTATATGCTAATAATGTAATTAATTAACCCTTATAATTAACCCTTCCTTGTAATTAATCCTCCTTTATAATTAATTAACCTTTGTAATTAACTCTCCTTTATAATTAATGTATTTAAGATATAAAGCAATAAATTAGTAAATAATGCTTTTTTTAAGCGATTTGTATAGTTAATTTGTGCTTAATTAATTTATATTAATTTATACTTAAATAAATAAGTAATTATTATGACTTTTTTATTAAGCTAGTTAGCTTAAAGCTATTAAGAGAATTAGCCAAGACTTTTTATTAATTTAATTATATAAATAGCTTAGTTCAACCTCCTTATATTAGCTTTATAATTAATATTAATTAGCTTGATTAATAAATATAACTTTCCTTTTCTTAATACCCTTATTACTTTCCTTCTTTTTTTTTTTAATACCTTTTAATAAGATCTTAAGTATAAATTGCCCTAGAATTAATAAAGGTTAATTTATTAAGTAGTAATAATATCTAGCTGTTACTACTTATAAATAAATAGTTTATAAGCTAATTATTAATCCATAAATGCAGCGTAGGAATATTCTCCCTTCCCTCTTTACTTTATAATTAATAATTATTATAAGATCTACCCTAATAATAATAGCAGCCTTAATGGCAACGCTAAGCAGTAATACTTACTATTAGCCGCAAAAAAGCCTTACCTACTTAGCCATTTAATTCTTCCTTAAAAGCCTTCTAAAAGTAATCGCCTTTTTTTAAGCATTATCTATAAGCATTTATAGTCCTTAAGTTATTATAATAATAAAATCATCTGTGAAAGTTATAGGCGTATAATATAAGGGGAACGCCATTTATTAATAGTATAACTTACCTTTTAAATTAAAGTATAAGCTAAAGATATACATTTTAAGTACCCATCATGATAAGTTAATAAGTAATGCTAATGCTAATAATAATAATCTCAATACTCTCTCCTCCAAGACTAAATATATCTTTAAGTAATTTGAGAATACCCTTTATAATTATAATGCCGTTTTATATTATAACTTTTAAAAGTCTTTTTAAAATTAAATAAAAAGAAGCTTTTAAAATATTAATTAAAAGGTCCTTTAGAGATTATAATGATATCTTTATCGCTATAGTATTTATATTAATAATGATTATAAGCTAGTAATATAAGCATTAAATAACCTTAATTAATTGCCCTACCCTAATAAAAGTAAATAGTTAAACCCTTTTAATTAGCCAAATAATAAGCTCTTAGCAGCAACCCTTAGCATATAATTATAGGCATTTAAGTAATAAGAAAAGCTTAAGAGATGAGTTAAAAAGAAGCTTAAAAAGAAGTTAATAAAGCATACTATTAAGAAGATTATCAAACCTATTATTATTAAACTATTTATTATTAATGGCAGCATTATATTATTAAGCTAAGAAAAGAAAGAAATTATTTAAAATAATAATTATTATATATTTAATGGAAAAGATTATAATTATAAAAAGATGGATAGCGACTTAGCACTGAATGGTAACGATATTTATAACGATTGCTTTAATAATTAAGTAGATAATTATTACTTAGACTTCTAATCAATTAAAGCATAGCATTTTAATTACCTAGTATTAGTAATTACACGATTTATAAATATGCAATTAAGTGATTTAGGCATTTTATCAATTTATATTGATTTAAGCGTAATTCAAGCAATAATTTAATATATAGCAATTAAGTGATTTAATTAGTTAAATAACTTAAAAGAAAATATGATTTTGAAGCATATGCACGCATATATATAAAAGATTGCTAATATAGGAATAGTAATTAGCATAGCATGCTTATATATTGCGTGTATAGCATGTATTGTAAAGATTCAAAGGTATACTATCTAAACTAGCCTTATTAATAACGACTACCAGCTGGCCACCAGCCAGCTACCAGCTGGCCTCCCAGCCAGCCTATAGCTAGATTTCTATAGGCTATAGCCTTTAGCTATAACCTTCCTCTTAATATTATAGCTATAACTAATATATACTTAATTAACCCCTAATTAACCCCTTTATTTAATGATAAATAACCCATATGGGAATATTAAACCAATAAATCTTATTAAAAAATATAATAAATAAAGTATAATAAAGCTTATTAATAAATAAATAACCTTTATTATATAATTATAAGCCTTTAATAAAATAATATAAAATAAATTAAAAAATAATATTAATAATAAAGTATTAAATATAATAAATAAAAAGGAATTAAGTAATAAATAAAGTATAATTAAGTTTTAATTAATTATTTATAGCTTAAATATTTTCTTATATAAATAAATAAATTATAATTTTTATTTAGTTTTTATAGCTAATAAATATTTTATAATTATAAATATATTTATTAAATAATAAATTTTAATTTTACCTTTATATATTATTATTATTATTTTTATATTATATTAATTATTATAAAATAATAATTATTATTATTATAAATATTAAAAATTAATTATTATTATCTTTAAAATTATTAAAAGCTAGCTATTATTATTATTATAATTTTAAAAGCTAAATATTATTAACTTTATAATTATTAAAAGCTAATTATTATTATATTTATAATTATTAAAAGCTAAGTATTATTACCTTTATAATTATTAAAAGCTTTTAATTATTATTTTATTTTACTTTAAAAACTAATTATTATATTATTATTTAAATTAAAAAGCTTACTATTATTATTTTATTTAAGTTAAAAACTTAATTATTATATTATTATTTAAACTAAAAATTTAATTATTATATTATTATTTAAGCTAAAAACTTAATTATTATTTAATTATTTAAGCTAAAAAATATATTATTATTTAATTATTTTAATAAAAATTAAAAAGCTATTTAATTATTTTAATAAAAATTTAATAACTATTTAGCTATCCTAGCTATTATTTAATTATTATTTAGCTATCTTAGCTATTATTTAATTATTATCTTATTATTTTAATAAAAACTTAGTAGCTATTTAGCTCTTTATTTTAATATCTACTTTTAAATTTAGCTTTTATTTAATACCCTATTTAATTATTTTAATTAAATTTAATTTATTATCTTATTATCTTATAATTTATTTAATTATTATAATATTAATATAATAAATTTAAAGATTTATAAAAAAATTTAATTTATTATATATAATTATAATATTTTATAATTATAAACTTAGCTTATAATTATAAAGCTAACCTTATATTATTAAATTATTATAATGCCTTAAAAATATAATTTATAAATAAAATTAACTTAATAATAAATTTAAAAAGATAATTAATTAATATTTATAATTTAAAATAATATTAATAAAGCTATATAATTTACTAAGCTATATATATAATTTTAATATTTTAAAACCTTATTATACTTTATATTATATTATTTTATTTTTTATTTATATAAAATTAAAAAAGGCTATATAACTTTTAATTAACTAATAATATTATAAAAAAATATCTTTGCTTATATAAATCTTATTTAAAAAACTAAATACCTCTTAATCCTCCTACCTTCTTTTAATTTTATTAATTTTATTATAATTAAATAATTTAAAAACTATATTTATAATTTTATTAATAAGATTATTAATAATATTAAATAAATAGCTTTTAAAAACTTATTAATTTTATTAACCTTATTAATCCTTTTAATCTTATTAATCCTTTTAATCTTATTACTCCTTTAGCCCCTTTAGCCTCCTTATCCCTTTAACTCTCTTAGCCCTATTAACCTTATTAGCCCTATTAGCCTTACTAGCCCTATTAGTCTTATTATAATTAAATAATTTAAAAATTATATTTATAACCTTATTAATAAAGTTATTAATAATATTAAATAAATAGCTTTTAAAGACTTATTAATCTTATTAATTTTATTAGCTTTATTAATCTTATTATAATTAAATAATTTAAAACTTATATTTATAACTTTATTAATAAAGTTATTAATAATATTAAATAAATAGCTTTTAAGATACTTTATTTTTTTTAATATAAAATTAATAAAGACCTTATTTAATAAAATAATATTACTTAATTATTAATAATAATTTTTAAAAGTTTTATATAAATAAATTATTATTTTATAAAATTATAAATATTATAATATAAAATAATAATTTTAATTATTATCTTAATTATTATATATTAAAGTTATTATAAATATTACTTAAATAACTTAAATAATATTCTATTCTTAAGTTTATAAAGAGTAATTCTTAAGTATATAATTAAATTAATAATCTTAATAAATTATATATTAATAATAAGCTTTAGTTATTTATATTAAATAATAATAATAACTTTAATATTATAAGGCTAGTTAAATATTTTTAAATATTTAATATTAATTATAATATCTAGAAAAAATAGCTATATTATATATATTAAATAATAATAATCTTAATAATTATTATAATTATTAATCTTATTAAATATAATAATTTAAAAGTTATATATAATAACTTTTAAAATAGCTAAAATTAATATATTAAGGACTATTAATAATAAATATTATTATATATTAATATTACTTTTATAATAAATTATTTATATTTATTATAATATAAATATTTAAATAAAAAATAAATATTTATCCTTAGGAAAGCTATAGCTATAATAAATATAATAATTATATCTTAAGGTTTTTATTTAAAGGTATATTAATTATAGCCTTAAGTTATTTAATGCTTATTTATAATAATAATAATATATTAAGAAAGCTTACTTTTTAATATATAGCTAATTAAGCTTACTTTTTAGCCTTTTTTTATATAACTTTTTTTTATTATTTATAATTAATAAGCTTATTATTATAAGCTTATTTAATAATTAATAATTATATAATATATTTATTAATAAAAAATTATAAACCTTACTTTTTAAACCTTTATATATTTAAATCTAATATTATTTAAATAAAATAATTAATAATTTAAAATAAAGGCTTATTATATTTAATTTAATAATTAATTTTAATAACTTAAATTAAATTAAATTATAAATTATTTAATATAAATTATATACTAAATATAATATATACTTACTTTTATAATAAGATTTAAATATTAGTTTTTTCTTTATATTACTTATTAAGTCTTTTAAATTATTTTTTAATTAATATTATAATATTAAGTTTCTTAAATTATTACTTTTTTAATAAATTATTTATAAGCTTTAAAATACTAAGTATATAATAATTATAGCACTTAAATTCTTAACTTAATAATTATTAACTTATATCCTTTTATATAAATATTAGCTTTTATTTTTATAAATAATTAAAATTAATAAAATTAATAATAAAATTAAGATATATAAAAAGATATTAATATACCCTTTTATTTATTATTTTTTAAATTATATATATATATTAATAAATATTATAAATAATATCTTTAAAATATTATATATAGCATTTTTTATATTAATTTTAATTTAATATTATATTTATTTCTAATTTTATAAATATTATATTATTAATATTATTATTTATAGCTATTAGATTTCTTATAATTATTAATAAATTAATATTATTACTTAGCTTATTTATAATAATAAAGTTAAAAAAAATATTTTTTTTATTTTAAAAAATATATAAATTATTAGCTATAACCTTAATTCCCTTATTAATATTTAATAATAAAATAAATATTTTTTTTTAATATCCTAACTTCTTATTTTATATATTATCTAAATCTTATTTTATCCTTAAAATTATATTTAATATAGCCTTAATAAAATCCTTAAAGAAATATTAAAATATAAATTAAATAATATAATTAAATTACCTATTCTTAATAACTTATTTTTCTTATTAAAATTAATTTATAAAATCCTTAAAAAAAAAAACGTCTTATTATATAATTATTTTAATATTAAAAATATTAATATTTATCCTTAATATAATAATAATAAAAATTAATTAAATAGCTAAATTAAAATTTAAAAACTCTTTTATTAAGGCTATTTTATTAATATTATTTATATTATTATAATATATATTAATAGCCTTAATTATAGCCTAGCTATTATAGCCTTATAGCTATAAATATATTTATAATATAACTTTTATTTTATTAAGTATATTAATATTATTTATATAAATAATAATCTTTATAATAAATAATTAAAAATTAATTAAATTAATAAGCTTTATAAAGAACTTAAATTAATAAAAATTAAATATATACCTTTTTATAAAAAGCTATATATATAGCTTAATTTTAAAATAATTAATAAAAATTCTAATAAATCTTATATAATTATTATTATTATTTATATATTAAAAACCTTTATATTAAAAAATAAATTTTTTAATATTCTTTAAAAAAATTATTATATAATTAAAAAAAGAAATATTATTATAAAAAAAAGGTTATAAATAATTTAATATAATAAATTCTCTTTAAAATAATTTTTATTAATATATTATATAAAGCTTATTAATTATAATATAATTAAATATATTATTTAAGCTAATTTAAAAATCTTCTTTATATAATTATTAATAATAATTTTAAAATTTATAAAAATATATATAAATTTATTATTATTAATATATTTAAATATATTAAAATTTTAAATATAAAAATCTTTATTTAATAAAATTAACTTAATATTTATAAATATATATATTTATTTATAATAAGCCTTAGCTAAAATAATAAAAAGTATAATTTATAAAGTAATTTTCTTTATAATAATAATAAAAAACTAAAAAATAATACTTTTATTAAATCTTATTTTAATAATAAAGATAATATTATTTTGTTTAAAAATAATATAAAATATAATTTTAATTTATTTTAATTTAAGTTTTTATTTTTTAAAAAAATATAATAATATTATATAAATAAAGATAATTTAAAAAAAATTAATATATAAGCCTATTTATAATAATATAATATTATTTATAAGCTATATAAAAAGCTACTCTATATATTTTAAAAAGATATTTAAATTATTTATATTTTTATTAAATATATTATTATAATTAAATAAACTTTTAATAATTTAATAATAAATTTAATTTATATTTAAATAAAAAGGTTAATATTATCTTAATTAATTAATAAAAACTTTATAAGATATTTAAAAATAAAATTATTATATTAATTTTATATTATAGCTATTAGCTAATTTATAATTATAATATTATTAAATATTTATTTTAAATTATTTAAGATAAATATTTAATAATATAACTTTTATAATATATTATATATATTTAAATTATTAAAAAATATAAGCTAATTATTTAAAGTTATTAAATCTTTATTTTTAATATTATTATTATTAAATAAGAAATAAAGTATTTAGCTTTTATTAAATAAGCTATTTAAATTAATTAAAAGCTTTTTAATTATATTTTTATTTAAGCTATATTTATTATTATTTATATTATTAAATAATATAAATATAATAATAATGCTTAATATAATATATATATTTAAAAAAATATATAAAAAGTAATTAATTTAATATTTATATTAATATATATTTAAATTTAAAATTTTTTAATTTAATTAATATTAATATAAATAATATATTTTAATTTATAAAGATTTATTTATTTTTATATATATATTATTTTTAAATTTATAAACTTTAAAAAATTAAATAATTTAAAAATATAATTATTAAATTAATATTAAATATTTATTTTATTATTATATAATAATTATAATATTTAAAAAGAAAAATAAATATTAAAGATTATCTTATTAAATTAATTTTTAATATTTATTTTTTTATTATATTATAATATTATATTAATAATAATATTTTAAGGCTAAAAGTTAAATTAAATTAAATCTTTATTTAAAATTTAATTTTAAGTAAATAACTTATATAAAAAAATCTTATAATAATAAAAATATATTTTAAAAATATTAAAATTTATATAAATTAAATAAATATATTATTTAAATTATTTATATTATTTTTAATATTATTATAATAAAAAATATAATTAATACCTTTTTTTTTTTAATATAAGTTTAAATATTTATTTAAAATTTAATGCTATTTATATATAAATATAATAAAAAGTATATAGCTAAGTAATAATAATTTATAATACTAAGAAAAATCTACCTTAATAATATAATATAAGGTTAAAAGGCCCTAATAGCTACAAAAGTAGTTGCAGCTAACTAAATTCTATAGCTAAATTTCGTAGGTATACTCTCTAATACGTCTATATTCGTAGAGTCTAGCCGCCGGTGAATGCGAGAGCCCCAAGGGTGACCAGGGTTAGCCCGCCCTGTCGGTCGATCGTGAGGGAGGCTCCGTCCTTTGTGGCGGCGCCCACGTTCTGGCGCCCACGTGTTTCGCAACCCGATCTGACGGTACATGGCCCCCAACAAATCGATCCTTCGATCTCTTTTACCAATTCCATCCACGCACACACCTGCGTCACACACACACACACAATCTCTCATGAGATCCTCGCCCCGACCTGCCCTGTGATGTCGACAGGGCACGTACGATGGAATCGTCCAGGGACTCCGCGACCCAGCTTTCGCAGAGTACCTTCCTGGTAACACAAACCCCCTCATCCCCCTCGGGCTCTGCGCCCTCATGGTGAGCAGACGAGAACATGCTACTGACACGAAGGGCGGGAGATGTAGGGCATCACCTGGCTGCTCTTCTCATTATGCGCCCTCGCCCTCGCCGCGCGCATCTACATCCGATGGACCTGCTTCCGACACCTCCTCACCGAGGACTGGCTCATGCTGGCCACCCTGTGCCTGATCACCGGCATCCAGAGCGTCGCGCAGCGCTTCTCGTACGAGATCTACCGCCTGATGGCCTGGGTCAACGACCCGAGCACGATTGCGATAAAGGACCTGCTCGGGTTCCTCGACGACACCGAGTCGATGCTCAAGGCCGCCGGGTCCTCCATCATCCTGTTCATATTTGGGTTCTACTGCATCAAGGTCAACTTCCTGCTGTTCTTCTACCGCCTGGGGAACCGGGTGGGCCGCGTGTTCTGGATTGTGTGGTGGGTCGTCTTCGTTGTTGTGCTGGCTTGCGGCATAGTGAGCATTACGATGGGCGTGCCCACTTTCCGATGTCTATTTGGTAACATAACGTACACCCTGACAACGTGCCAAACCCATGGATACGAGAACACGTTCTTCACGTACTTCAGGGTATCTGTGGCGCTGGACATCTTCACAGATGCACTGAGTGAGTCTTTTCTCCCCAGCTAATCCCGTCCGCCTTCGGACTTTGGTTAATAAGATGGACACTGACCGTCCACGCCAGTCATTGGGTTTCCAGTATGGATTCTATGGGGCGTGCGCATAAGCTTGCGCAAGAAGCTTGCACTCGGTGCCATCTTCTCCCTTGTTGGCTTTACCATCGTTGCGACGGTCCTCCGCGGGGCGTTATTGAGCGAAGTCTTCACTGCGACAACGGCAGGGAAGACATTTAACATACCTTGGGTGTGGTTCTGGTTTCATATTGAATTTTGTACTGGTAAGTTATACTCTATTATCCTTACAACTGCGACGCCACGATCACACGCACACGCCATACGATCACCAGACTTCATTCACGTATGCTAACCCACCTTAAATCCACAGCCTTTATCGTCGCCTGCCTCGTTTCCTTCCGCTCGCTCTTCGTCCACCGCGAGCAGAGCTCCGGCGCCGCCCGGCGCGCGGCGGCAGTGCAGCGGCGGCCCAGCAACTACAACCCCTACCCCAGCGGCAGCAGCAGGACGCCGCAGGGGAGCGGCAACGGCAGCAGGGGGAACCTGGGGCGGCTCCGCGGGCGCATCAAGCTCTTCCAGGACAGCGTGCTGGACACGTGCCGCACGCTCGAGGGCGTCCTCGATGACGACGGCACAACGCTGGTGGAGATGTCGCAGCGCTCGCAGCTGGGGCCCGTGGCGGAGGACGAGGCTGGGGTCGTGGAGGCTCAGGACCGCCATCCTTCACCTGATGAGTATGAGGTCCACATGGAGCAGGAAGGAGGGCGCGGGGAGGTCGCGGCTGTTGGTGCTCCCACTCCCGCCGAGGACGTGCCGCGGAGGTGGGGGACGGTGTCGACCGCGCGGCTGTCGCTTGATTCCCTTTATCAACAAGAAACTCGATCAGTATCACCGCAGACGGCGGAGTCGCGGCAAGAGGATCGGAGGAGTATTGTGGTCTCAGAGCCCTCCCCTTTGGCGCTCAACCCGGTGTATCCGCCCTGGAGGAGGCGCCCCTCGATCGACGAAGCGGAACGGGGCGGAGGGGAAAAGGGCGGCGACATCCGTGGAGACTATTGATCGCGCCCGAGAGGAGGTCACCATGTATTGATGGTGTGCTTCATTTGATTAATATGACGCTGCTGTACATAGATGCATTAGCATATGCTCCCTCCACATAGAGCACATAGCGTTGGCAATTGAACATGGTATTTAAATATTGAAACGTGGTCTTGACCTCGTTGTTGATGTACCGGGGCGCGGACTCGTTGCCATCCTGAAAATGTCATGTTTCTCGGTCAAGGCGATGTTAAGTTCAACTACATGGGGACTTGCAACAGTGCATAATTCATTACATGCCTCAGCTATAATCATGTCACAGCGATGAGTTAAGCGGGAGGAACAAGTCCTGTTGGAGTCTCATCCATAAGATATATGAATAGCGAATTAGGAGACCTTTTTCGTCAGGTTCTTCGTACATTGAGCTATGCGAAACTATTCGGATACGGACAGCAGTGTGGCCACAAATGAAAACTCCACGTCATCCATGGCACGGCCACCTGGGGGAGGTTGAAAATTGCATGATGGAATGTCTGTGGACTACAGCGCCTGGCTTCTATCGCGCAAATGAATCTGTAATTTTCTTTCAATGGGACGACGGCAGGATTGGGGGCTGTCCATGTCAAGGCACTGCAGACCGGAAAAGTGCACCTACGGAGTGTCTTGCATGGCTGCCAAACGTTGAGGGATGCCAATTGGGGGACCAGTATTAGCGGTCCAGTCTAAGCTGCTTCGACTAAGGATTTAGCATCCGGGTATGGAAACTCAATACATAGGGTGTATATCGGAGACCATCAAGGAAGTCTCCCGTCACCAATGCACGGTGATATCTAGCTTGAGTCTCGTACTGCGGGGAGTGTTCCCTATCTCCGAGACACCCTTCTTGTTAAGTCCCCGGCGCGTTCACCTGAAAAGAAACCTGGCAATGTGCAGCGCAAAGATTCTCGACAGCTTATTGAATTTTGCTACATACTTTCCACAGATTCACCGGTGCACGACAACGCTGTCACAGCCCCGCCACATCACCATCATGGCCGTCGCATGGGAACGACTGATCCGATTCGTGGCCGAGGACGGGCGCACGCTCCGCGGCGAGCCGATCCTCCCCAGCCCGGACTTTGACCTGGGGACCACGACCGAGGACACAAGGCTCCAGGCCAAGGTCATCAGGGGCGACGACATCTACGACACGACGGGCCAGACCATCGTCACGGACGAGGTCGTGACGGTGAAGCGCCTCCTCGGCCCGCTGTCCCAGGCCGACGTGCCCATCCTGCGGTGCGTGGGGCTCAACTACGCCAAGCACATCCGCGAGGCCGGCAGGAAGCCGCCGCCGTTCCCCTTCATCTTCTTCAAGCCCAGCACGTGCGTGCACGACCACGGCGCCGACGTGGTGATACCCAAGATCGCCCAGGACGACCAGGCCGACTACGAGGGGGAGCTGTGCTTTGTGATCGGCAGGGACGCCAAGGACGTGTCCAGGGAGGACGCTCTGTCCTACGTCGCGGCCTACACCTGCGGCAACGACGTCTCCTCCCGGAAGCTGCAGCGGGACCCTGCGTTTGCGGGCGTGATACCGCAGTGGGGGTTCTCGAAGGGGTTTGACACCTATGCGCCGCTGGGCCCGTGTCTCGTGAGGTCTGACCTTGTTGGGGACCCTGCGAGGCTTGACCTTGCTACGGTTGTGAACGGGCAGGTGAGGCAGAAGGAGTCTGTCGGGGATCTTCTCTTCGACTGCGCATACCTGATATCGTACTTGTCAAGTGGGACTACTTTGCAGAAGGGGTCTGTTATAATGACGGGCACCCCCGGAGGTGAGTAAAATCAGACTGAAAAGCGAGTGGCAGTGAGATTCTGACCAGGTGTTTTTACAGGTGTCGGAATGGGCATGAGTCCTCCGCAGTGGCTGAAGCCGGGGGACAAGGTTGAGGTAAACATCTCTCAGATCGGGACCCTTCGTAACGGGGTACAATATGCATAACTTTTGCGAATTATCACTATAGCTGGTAGTTATCCCAGTGTCCAACTAGATGTGTTTACAAATCTCGGAGACAGTGTATCTCTTCAGTTCGTGATGCGTCATAGAAATAATAGAACGTGTTAGAACCACAATATCTCAAGAATAGTTTGAACCCTAAATTCGAAAGCAAACCTTATTGACAAAGCAACCTTGTTGATAAAGCTGCTTTCGCGGTCATTTGAGGTATCTCCCGCTCTTGATGCTTCTTCTTGTTAGTCATTTGCTTGCTATATGTCTATTTTGACTTCTTCGGTCTTAAAGCTGCAAGGGCGGGCTAGAGTTGAGCGATGTGTCGGCCGGGGAGTTAGGGAAACTGGACGCCGCGGGTGTAGAGCGGAACATCTCAGCTAAGATTTCAACAATTCCGCCTATGGAAGTGGAATTCCGGGCATATTATTGATCACCACGGCACGATTTGATAAAACCCTGCCCTGCTCGGTATTCCGAAGTAGTGCTCCTCACACCCGGTCTCTCGGCCCAGTTTTCAACTTGTCAGTTTTTTACAGCCACTGAAGGATGCCGATATCAACAGATCCCCCGACTCCGACATCCATGTCTAATTACGCGGACGGGCCTGTGAGCGAAGCAAAGCCTGGTGTAATTAATGGCCATGGACAGAGCAACGGACATCACTCCAACGGCACACAGGAGACACCTAGGTTTACGACAACGTCATATCCGTCAAATTGCCTGCGCTTCCTGGGAAACACCCAAACTGAATCAACTGGAAAATATGCTGTGCCCAAAGAAGCAAGGGTAAAATTGAACATCCTGGTTGTCGGTGCTGGTCTCGGAGGTCTTGCCACGGCCATCGCCCTCCGACGAACCGGCCACCATGTCACGGTGTTCGAGCAGGCCCCTCAACTCATGGAGGTCAGTAAAAAGCAACCCTGGTCTAAATTTCTAGCCCTTGAAAACACATAATAACGACCAATCCGTAATGTTAGGTCGGCGCCGGGATCCAAGTCCCGCCGAACTCGGGCAAGCTGCTGGCGAGATGGGGCGTGATGCAGCGGCTGGCCAAGCGCGCCGTCGAGCCCTCGAGGATCAACCTGCGCAGGTGGCAGGACGGCGCCGTCATCGGGGTCACGGACCTGACGGCCGGGTTCAGCTCGCACTACGAGGCCCCGTACTGGGTGGTGCACAGGGCCCACCTGCACACGGCGCTCTACGAGCAGGCCGCGGCCCTGGGCGTCGAGACGCGGCTCAACAGCAAGGTCGCGAAGTATGATGCTGACACTGCCACGATACACCTGTCCGACGGGAGTGTCTTCCAGGGGGACCTTGTCGTTGCCGCTGATGGTGGGTCCGCCCAAAAAAGAAACCCGGGGATCTTTTTGATATTGATCTGGCTGACCTGTGAGAACAGGCGTGAAATCGACGGCGAGGAGCATCGTCGCGCCTAATGGCCGGGGTGCTCCCAAGTTCACGGGCTACGCTGTCTACCGCGCAACAGTCGACGTCGAGAAGATGAGAGAGAACCCTGAGATCTCCTGGGTGCTAGAACAGCCCAACCTGAATCTTTGGTCCGTGACACCCCCCCCCCCCAGGCTTTGGGTCCTGATGGATGGAGGATGTATCCCCAAAGGTGCTGACCCGTCGCAGGATCGGGAAAGACCGCCATGCCATGACATACTGCATAGCAGGTGGCCAGGCGTTCAACATGGTCCTCTCACACCCGGATCGAAACGCCGCTGCTGCTCCGGCGCCAGAAAAGGAGATGCTGGAAACGATGAAGAAAGAATTTGAGGGGTGGCATCCACAGTGAGTTGGCCTCAACAGTCTTCTTGACGGATTACACCCGCTCACGAGCCCCAACAGCCTCACGACCATCATCAACCTCATCGACAAGGCGATGAAGACCCCGCTCATGAGCGGCGAGGCCCTCGACAGCTGGGTCTCCCCCTCGTCCAAGCTCCTCATCCTCGGCGACGCCGCGCACGCCATGCTGCCCTACATGTCCGAGGGCGCGGCCATGGCGGTCGAGGACGGCGCCGCGCTCGCGGTGGCGCTGGGGCGCGTCACCTCCCCCGCGCAGGTCCCGTTCGCGCTGCGCGTGTTCGAGGGGGAGCGCGTGCGCCGCACGGGCATGATGCAGGAGGCGAGCATGGTCAACTCGATGATCTGGCACTTTGGCGACGGCCCGCTGCAGGAGGCGCGGGACGCGGCCATGAGGCCCGAGGTCGAGGGCGGGCACTTCCTCAGCAGCCCGAACCAGTGGAGTGACCCCGTCACGCAGGAGTGGGCTTATGGGTATGATGCGGAGCGGGTCATGGAGGAGGCCTGGGAGGAGGCTGTGGATGAGTTGATTGTTCGGAGTGGCAAGTGAGTTTGGTGGGCTTTGATATCCTGGCCGGGAGGTAGATGGACCTTTGTTCTGAGTACCCAATATTGGTAGAATGCTTTGAATTTGATCGCTAGCTGCCCACACGTGTCCTAGAATTAAGCCGGCCTAGCAGAACAAATCCGAATCCTGGAATCCTTCCATGAAGCCGGCGTTGAGAGACGACAGGAACTCCTCTGTTTCCCATCCCAGTGCGGTGAGGTCGAGATTGACCGCGTCGATCGGTACGGGGACATATGGGTATTGCCCGTTCTGACTGCCCCGAGGGGCGCCCAGGGGCATGTGCCCGTTCGCGCCCGGCCGCCCTGGGGCGGAATCCTCAGGCCCGGTCTGGTCTGCATTGGAGAGAAGAATTAGAGGAAGTAATACTGAATGAAGATACGGTCTTTTCCCCGTGATTAAACATACCTAGCAAGTTCAAACACTGCTGCAGCGTGGCGACGAATTTGGCACATTTGTCAACCATCCTGTTGCCCTTGTCAATCAGTGGCAGACAAGCCAGGGCATCGGCCAGCGCGTCTCTGAGGGCCTGGTCTGATATGCCGCCGGCCTCGCAAGGCGCGGCGGGGATGGGGCTGTTGGCGTGATTACACAAGGCCATCGTGACGATGGTAAGTGCGGCATTCAAAGCTACGATTGTGTTAGTGGACGGTTGACTAGGAGGATTCCATTCTTGCGGATGTAACCGGGTCCTTACTATAGTAGAGTGTAAACCACCACGCCCCCAGCAGTCCACACTTGGGCTGGGGGGAATGAGTGATAACATTGACAATAGAGATCAACTCCGAAGCTGTCTGCAGACAGACGTTCTTGCTCCTCTCGCCGATCTGTATGAGCATCGACTCATGGGAATCATAGCCCCGGCCCCTTTCAATGCTAGCAAGGTAGAGGTCAAAGATGCGTCGGTGGGCCAGAAGGCGAACGTTGTGATGCCTGAGCGTGAGGATGACCCGGAAACGTCTCGCTAAGCAGAAGTCATTGTCGTTGCGTATCTCGGCGGCGTTGGTTAGGGAGAGCAAAGGCGGGAGAGAGGCTTGCCATTCCAAGAGCTGGTGCTCGATCTCGAGGATATGGGAGGCGGTAAGCATGACACTATTGTCTGGATACGCTATGTTGCAGTCGTAAAGTCTGTCAATGATGGTCCACATGATTTTGTACAGTGTGCTATAGAAGGGAGCGATCAGTAAATGTCTGTACGGTAAAAAAAGACTTTAAATACCCACATTGTTGACACGAAGAAATGGATGCTCATCGCATCATCCACAGAGACCTCAGCAGTGGGCAGGATGTCTGTCCCGCTGTATGGCTGCGGCAGCGGGGTGCGGATATACGAGTCCGGGATCGCAGGGGGCCGTCCAAAGGTCATGCTCAGGGTCCGATCCAGCATGACGCAGGCAAACCAGGTCCGCGTCCGCGTCTCCCGCTCGAGCGGCGTGTACGACTTCAGCGAGGTCGTCGAGTGCAGGCCCAGCTGGAAGGCGGCCTTGACGGCGATGCCGTGCATGTTCCAGGTCATGACCGAGCGGTGGGTCCCCTGCAGGTACTGGCTCATCAGCAGCATGGCCTGCACCGTCTCGAGGCTGGAGCCGCTCAGCATCTGGTCGAGACACAGGGCCTTGGCCCGTGTGAAGAAGACCTCTGCTTTTGCGCCCCTTTCCGTTGCCGTCGAGCTCCAGCTCCCAGAGGTGAAGATGGACATGGCGAGGATGGAGTTCAGCAGGCCCAACCACGACCGCCGGGACCTTCTGAAGCCGATGCTCTTGGTGTGGCGGTACGTTTCCATGAAGGTGAAAGGGTGCACAAACGGGAACAGAGCACCTGTGTCCCTGAAGAAGCGGTCGACCAGGGCATCCATCTCGTCATCAGGAGGGAGACTCAGGCAGTCATTCCTGGGCCCAGAGCTGTCGGCATAACTGCCCGACTCTTCGGCCGCCGGTCTGGCCGCTTCTTTGTGCGGTGTCTGTGGACGGGATACATCCAGTGATGGCCGGTGTGAGGATCCCACTCTGTGGGAGCGCTGTGCCAAACTCTGGGAAAGAAGTGTGGAAAGAGCCCGTCGAATGTTGCGGGTAAATGCAATATTGGAGGATGGCCCTATAAGCAGTCAGAAAAGACTTGCCCTCATCAAGATGATCGAAAGGGAAGACCGAGCCTCAATACCATAGTAGCCGGAGTCATCCTCCTTGGTGAATTCGATGGACCCGATGCCATCAGTTGCATCCGGGCTCACGACAGACTCCCCAGAGTCTGGTTCGCGGAAAGAAGCCGGAACCTGGTGGATCTGAAAGCTCGGTCTCCTATCCACCGTGATAGAATCTGGGACGCTGCCGCCCTCGCTTTGCTGGCTTTTCAGGGAGCGCACGTCACTCTCAAGCTGGGACAAGCGGGACTCCACGAGCTGCAGGAATCTAATCGCCCAGGTCAGCCGGGCTCGGTTGTAGGCCAACACACAAAAGAGACACGTCGGGGGACAAAACTCACGCTCTGGGAACAGGCGTGGTCGTCGCTATCGGCGGCGCAAGGTAGACACATTCGACGTTGAGGGCCTGGCAGCTCGAGCATTTCGGCCGAGAGCCATCGCACTGCGGCCGAGAGGTGTCAGTTGACACTCTTCCGGCGATCCATAGGATGATCCCGGGAACTCTCTCTCTCTCTCTCTCACTCTCCCTGGGTTGGGCTCCCCCCACTCGGCCTCGGGCTCGGTCTTAACTTACCCTGGACTTCTTGCTCCTGCAAGCACCACACGCGACCGGAATCCTGCGGCGCTTCTGCGGCCTCGGCCGCGGCTCTGCCGGGGAGCCGCCCTGGGACCCGCACGAGTCCTCGTCCGCCGCGCCCGCGGTGCTTTCGTCGTTGTCCGGGAGCGAGACCCGGATAGAGCCTGCCATGATCTGATGTGTGTGTGTTTCCGCGTATCTGTCGGACCGCCACAGACTCCATCTGACGGGGCTGGCACAGAGGTTAGATAGAAGTGGAAAACAACTGATTGTTGAAAACGTCTTCGGAACCTTGAGCTTAATCTCCCCGCACTGCGCACGTCTCCCAGTCCCCTTGGCCACGTCGGCTGTCACCAAAGCCGCGTCAGTGCGCCCCGGAGAAGCTTCCCTAAGTCCGGACTCGGAAATCAACCATGAACAATTCTGATCCGAAAGGACCGGAACTTTCATGTTCATTGGAGATTCACAGGAGCGGGCCATGGTTGATATTTTAGTATTATGTTTTCTCCATGCTCGATATAAGGAGACAAATCCTCGCTGGCACCGCTGAAATTATCTGATCAAGGAACCCAAACTGTACTGAACGGCCTTAATCATACAAAATGGCGACAACAACAGTAACAGAAACCCAAACCAAAGAAGATGCAACCAAGGCCCTCCTGGACCGCGCGGCCCAGGCCCACACTAAACCCCTCTGGCTCCAGATGGCCCGCCTCAACCCGGCCGCCCCGGACCCCCGCTGCGCGCCGCACGCCTGGCGGTACGCGCAGATCCGGCCCAGCCTCCTCGAGGCCGGCGACCTGGTCCCCGAGTCCCAGGCGGAGCGGCGCGTGCTGATGCTGGCCAACCCGGCGCGCGACCCGCCCTTCACGACCGACACGCTGTACGCGGGCCTGCAGCTCGTCATGGCGGGCGAGACGGCGCGCGCGCACCGGCACACGGCGTTCGCGATGCGGTTCATCATCGAGGGCGAGGGCGGGTTCACGGCCGTGCACGGGCGGCGCATCACCATGCGCCGCGGGGACGTCATCGTCACGCCGCGGTGGAACTGGCACGATCACGGCAAGGACGGGTCCGGCCCCATGGTGTGGCTTGATGGCCTTGACCTCCCTTGCTTCCAGCATTTTCCTGTGCACTTTGTGGAGCACTTTGCCGCGCCGCGGTACCCGGCCGAGGACGTCGACTCGGCCTCGTCGCCGCTTGTATTCCCTTGGTCCGGGATGGAGGCGAGGCTTGATGGGGCGGCGGGGGACTGGGCTGAGCTGCGGTACTTGAAGAGTGATGGGTCGGAAGGTGAGTTGGTCCAGTGGCCCCTGAAACAATCCCCACAAACCTTTGGAACTAGACAGACATGCTCACATCGTGTTCATCTGTGATAGTGAGCAAGACCCTGGGAGGGGCTGCAGCCCGTGTCAACGCAGGCAAGGCGAGCCCCATTGTGCAGGAGACTGCATCCTCTGTCTACCACGTGGTAGAAGGTTCGGGATATACCACGATTGGTGGCAAGATATTCAACTGGGAGAAGGGCGACACCTTCTGCATCCCCTCTTGGTATCCCTACCAGCATTTTGCGAGTGACAGCAACGACGGGTCGCCAGTCTATCTGTACCGGTTCGATGACAAGCCCATGCTCAACTCCCTTGGGTTTTACAGGACGGCCGAAATGGATGTTGAGTCGCTCGTGTCAACCTGAACTCGAGCTGGAGCTAGAAGCAATTTGCGAATTTTGTAGGTATTGTTCGAAGCACGTGGCTTGCTCAAGTGAAATATGCGTGTGCTGCGCAGTGGTGTTGCTTTATCCGGTGCGCGATCTATGATGTATAGTTTATCATACGCAGGTTCAGAGACAGCACTGATACGACCCCAACGTGTGTGTTCCCAGGTTCCAGTGTGCACTTGAACTTGAGCGGCCTTCTCCGGGTGCTGTACTGCTCGTGCCCATCCTGTGGTTCTGAGCTGTAGTCCTTGGGCTCATAGTCCTCATAGGCTCGCCATCCGTCGGACAGCCGGCCTTCCCGTCAAGAAGATAATCATCTCCGTTCCAAACAGATCCCCGCCCCTAACCATCATCATCCCTTGGACAAAGCCGTCCCGTCCGCCAACGCCTTCAACCATGTCGCACCACCCAGGCAGACCAACATGAGCGCGCAGGCGGCCACATCCCTGTTCACGCGGTACCTCCCTCCCCACGACGTGACGATAACGGCAGTCATGTACTGCGTGAGCACGAAGAGGGACCACTTCACCAGCTCGTTGACAACACCAGAGCCGAAGTCCCGGAAGGGCGAGTAGTGAAGCAGGTAGTAGAAGGGGACGGCGCCGTAGAGGGCGAAGTGGAGGACCATGAACGGGGTGGCGCAGAACTTGGAGAAGACGTCCTCGTGGAAGATGGGGTGCCGTGGGTTCTTGGCCCGGGTGGATGTCGTCGTCGGTGACGTAGCTGGGGATGCTGCTGCTGCTGGTGGTGTTGGTGGTGCCATTGTCATGTTTGCTGATGTGCTGCTTCTGGACGGGACGGGAGACCGCCGCGCGCTGGTGGCGGCCGAGAAGGTATCTACTGCCAGCGCCATTGGCGCGGGGATCAAAGGAAAGACCGTGTCACCTTGGGACGCCATACTTCTTAAGAGTGCAGGTCATGCCAATGTTTGCAAGCAGAAATGTGGTAGAAGAAGTATCAATTGGACTGAGCTGTAGAATCTGAGAAGGTGGAAACCTGGTCCAGTAAGCTGACAAGAAAGCCAGGCAGGCGTGAGTGGTGGTGATGACGAGAGCTGAAGGTAAAACAAGGTTAGGTAGGGAGAATGTGGTGATGAAGGTGGCGGGCATCCTCCCGCCCTAGGATTAGGAAAAGCTGGGGTACAGATTTGTTTTATCCAGGGTCCAAACCCAAAGGCCTGGGTCTGACCGTATGGCCCGGATGTGGGAGGGAAGGGAGAGGGGCGACTTTTTTTTTGGCCCGTGTGTCCGTCCTGTGTCACCGTACTCGGCTGAGCGTATTCCTGCGTATTCAAGTTCCGTCAGAGTGTTCAGCCAAGCCTTCCGTAGGAGCACGTTGTGAGGCGCAGTTTCCTGCAGGGGTAGGAGGACAGAGGGAAAGCAAGAGCCCCCAAGGTGAGTCCGTGTAACACCCTTCAACTGGCATCTCTCCGATAGGGCGCG
The DNA here is from genome assembly GCA_023078575.1 of Diaporthe nobilis. NCBI lineage: Eukaryota > Fungi > Ascomycota > Sordariomycetes > Diaporthales > Diaporthaceae > Diaporthe > Diaporthe nobilis. The sequence continues at coordinate 880,939 of JAKZJT010000013.1, read as the reverse complement.
GGGCGAGTCTGACGTCTGTGCACATTGTCTGGGTCTGGGGGGAGCTCAGAAAGCAGAAACTATTGTAGAAACTCTGTCAAGCCCGGCGAAACACACGTGCAGACCAGACAGTCGGAGGGGCAGCCTGTCAGTCTCAGTCTATTTGCCTGGCAGGCCTGGCTGTCCTGCCCGCTTGTGGCCGAGCGCACGGTTGCTGCCGTGTGTCATTCCTGTCTTCTGCCATGACCGTCGGATGAGATCATAGAAGCTGTCCACAAGTCTTTGTGTTAGTCTGTTGTGTGTTTGTCTTAGTGTGCATGTACGTGCGTTTGCGTGACGACCGCGTGTCTGCACATGCGTTATCAACCGTAATACCATCTGTCCGTCTGCTGTTACTGCCGGGTCCTGATTCGACAATTTTACTGACCGTCGACCCCTCTTACTTCTTTTCCCGACGTATTGCACGGGTCATGTCCACGGCCCTTCTCTCCTTGGAAGCGGCGCTGGTGTCTCGAAGTAGCCGCAAGCGGACTCGGTGCCTTCAGAACAGCCGGTAATCCCCCTTGGCGCCAAGGAAACCCAGCTGAGTCGAGAACCAGTCTGCCCAGTCTGACGGGCTGACGAGCTTCTAATTTCGACAGCCCTGAGACCCTTAACTGCTTTCGTAATAGCGGGGAAATCACTCGAAACATGCAGACGATAACAATGTCGTGCTGGTGATAAGGCCGCGTCCCGGCCCGCGACCGTGGGTCAGGGACCTCGGTACGAAGTGGAGGGTGGGCTCAGGGGTGGACCCTGGCTCTGGCTGTGCCTTCTCTGATCGTGTGGCTGTGGATCCTGACAAGGCAGAAATACCCACCTGCCAGTCGCCGTCTGTCCACCCACTCCTCAAGGATGGCATGTGATAGAGGGAAGTGCAAGATCGATGTTTTGCTCACCCTAGATCAAACTATACGGGCGCCCAGACGGGTACATGCTTACAAGCTTCAGGCCGTGTGCAAACAAGGTTGACTTGGACATGGCTTGGCTAGAGTTGAATTGGTTGGTTCTGAGATTAATGCCACCAAGTAGACCTCGTAGACAAAGTCGTTGACTGTAGTCCCGCAGAAAATGTCCACTCGGGTTCAGCACTGGACATCTAGTCTATTTGTAGACATCGGATGGACAGTCAATCAGTGGGCTTAGTTAGATCTTGACACTGCCTACGAAGCGATCGCCTCCAATGCCCCAGCCCTGATTCCACCCGTGGCCTTTGGTCCGCTCTTCACGGATGCGCCAGAATATGGACCCCTATGGCCATTCTGTCAGCAACGTACTCAAAAGTATTGTGGACCGTGCATATTCCACGAAAGACTCACATCGTATACACCTCTGAGGTCTTCCTTGTGGCACCTGCCGTCCCTCTGTATCAACAACCAAGTCGTGCCGAACTCGAACAGTGCAGCGCCCCACTGCGAGGAAGCAACGTCCTTGTCAGCCATCACTCTTGCCATTATGATGCCGGAATCGGCTGGATGGTCGTGCTTACCCCAAAAGGATCCAAGACGTTGCGGTTCCCACGCATCAGCTCGAACAACTCCGTCAAGGTGAGGGTGCCGTCGCCGCTCTTGTCGTATTTCGCAAACATGTCCTCGAACTGCTGCGGCCGGAAGCGGCCCTCGCTGTCGTACGTCTCGCTATCTGACCCATGCTACACACGGAGCCGAAAGCGCGTCAGCCCAAGAGCCGGTGCAAGTTTGTCTGTTATCACCGCAGCGACAATAGCAGGAATCGGTGGGGGTTGATGTGCACGCAGTGTTGCACCGCAGTTTCCCCTTGGGCTGACTGACCTTTGCCTTGTGGATCGAACCGACGTACACCCGGAACAGCGGGTCCGGCAGCCACGAGTACGCAAGCCGCGTCGGGTACGAGAAGCCCGAGTGGATGATGAGCAGCGCCAGGAGCGAGAAGGCGATGTTGAAGCCAAGCTCGCGGAACCCCGTGTACGTGTCCCACGGGTAGATCTGGCCGTCGGCGTCGCGGTCCCAGAACAGCACGTGCTGCTGCAGGACCGTGTAGTCCTTGAACCGCCTCGTGTACTCCTTGTCCCCCTCGGGTGAGGTGGTCGACACTGCCGCGTTGGCGCGCGGCATGCCTATCCTCGCGATCAGGTTGTCGGCCTTGATGGATGGGACTCGGGTCTTTGTGGGTGCGGAATTGGCGGCTGAGATGTCGAATGGCAGGGATAGGTCGCCGTTGACTTGGCTGGGACGTTTGTTAGACATCGGATCTGGCTGTGTTATCTGTATTATCTGGGCTGATTTCTGCTTGAGAGAGCGCTAGCCAAAGAGGTCGCTCGACGTAGGAGTGAGTAGATCGACTCGAAGTGGTCGCGATGGGCTGGCTTCTCGTAGAGTTCGAATAGAGGGGTGGACTGTGGGTGGATTGTCTAAGGCTGTAAATAGAAAGGGCGCCGGTTGATTGCTAAAGCGAAATCGACATTCGAACGTCTTGGGAGCATGTGAAGGGATCATCGTCGAGAGATACAGGCTAACACGCAGTCTTGTAATCCGATAGACGCGCCCTGTGCCCTGTCACCATTTCGAGCCGTCACACTAACGTCACCACCGCTTGCATGAGCCGCATGAGCCGCATGTGGCATGTCCACCGCATGAAAAACCTTGAACCTTGAACCATCTGATCTGCTACTACTGTGCAAGTTCGCTTTTTAACACTGGCCACGATTGGCCATTGGCATGTCCTCGTAGGTCACTCTGAGTGCTGTTCTGACACCATTGGCTTTGCCAAAGATAAGAAAAAGGGTCAACCCTTTTCACTTTATGTTAAATGCTAACATTGACTTATAGTATAAAACTTAATACTATTATTTCACTGGTCCAATTCCACGGCAGTCGCACTACATCATCTGTGTTAACTAATATGAGCCTTCCACATCAAGGTGCATGTCCCTCCGGTCTCAAAGAGATATTCCACACTTGAGTGTGATTCGGATTGTAATATATGTTATATATTGACTAATTTCACAATCAAGACATTAGGAAACTAAGTAATAACAATCCAAGGTAGCAACTCTTCAGGCTTCATTTCCCTCATCATATGATCAATGCAGGTCACGAGTGACAGTGAACCCCGAAGCATTTTAAAATGCTTTGGAAAACGCCCGGCAACAAAGAAGCGAAGGATGTCATTGCCTTCGGTCATAGTGATGTATCCCTTGTGTCTGAACAAACTCATGGTATGCCCAGCCTCGATCCAGGCGACTTTATCAAAGGATCTTTCCTCATGATGGGCCAAAGCTTGACGTTTCTCAGCATAGACAGAAAGATTTCTGCTACTGTCCAGCCGGCGCGCCGTGACAACGGCCTCTGCTGAGGCTAGCCAGTCAAGCCCGACAGATTTGTTCTCTGGCGGGCTACTGCTTTTTAGAAAGGTCATGATGACGAGCTCTCTGCCCTTCTTCGTGATCTGATGGCACACCTCGTACTTGAGCGCATCACTGCGCGGCTCGAGCCCTTCGTATGTGTCGCCAGAAAATGGCCGCACAGGCCCCACGCGTGTGGGAGCATGCTTTACAGCAGGGAGTTCCTCGGGCGCTAATTGACTTATTCCGTCGAATATGTCCGTATCCGAATCAATACGAATGAAGCCCGGAAGAGCGAAGATCTCAAGACAGCGTCTCTGCGACAGAGAAGGTGACTTGATGCAGCTCAGGAAAACAACCATGCCATTGGTGGCCAGTGCCAGGAACTGACCTGTGTTCGGGTATCGTGTCTCAGTGGTAGCCAATAATGAGCTAAAGTGCTGACGGTGTAGTTGTCGAAGGCAGAAGGGGTCCGTATCCATGTCTGTGTTGAAAATGAGCCGCCAAATGGCCCCTGCGTTTGACATCGTTCTCTTCCAGTGGTACCCAAGCATGAACCGAGGAACTGGACTTTCTTTGTCGGGCACATACAAGCATGTATAGACGGCCTCTGCCGCTAAATTGACGGCGGCCTCTACAGCTTGTGTGATCTCAATGTTGTGTGACGGAAAACATAGCTCCCGCCCTTGGGCTTGATTTGCTGCTTCCATATGTCCAAGTGACTTGCAGATGCATTCGAGGTAGTTGCTTTCCTCTTTCTCAATTTGACGTGGATCACACGTCTTTTCGTCAATGAAGCGACTGATGTTTGCGGCGATTTTGTCCCTGGCTCGATTGAAGATTTCGTCACAGTCCCAGCCGTACATCTGGGCGATGTTTTGGTGTTCTTTGAGGAAATTGCTTGAACAAATATCCCCAAGTGCAATATGGGAACTTCGGTCTTGTGTTACGATCCGGCCCTTTTCAACGATGACTTGCACCAATGCAGCAGTCAATTCGCCGCAAAGCTCATCCTCCCCACCAGAGGCCAGATTGTGTTGCTGGACAAGGACTTCCTTAGCTGAAGCCAGTGGAAATAGTCCGTGGGGTGTATAAGGACGTTCCTTATCTTGGTGTTGTTGTATGAGTCTAGCAACCTCTTTTTGGTTCTTCCAGCAGGATAAATACCAGTCCTTGCCGTAATCAGCTCTGAAGTCCACGAGAATTCGAGGAGGTGAGTGGAAGGTTCCAGGGAGGATGGTTTCTCGATTCAAGCTAACTTGTACGGTATCTTTGTGGAGGTGCGAAAGCAGGGTCGCTAGCCAGATACCACCAAGACACCCTTTAAGAGTGATCAGCTGGTTTTCCTGGTCTTGGATTGCTTCGAAGACGGGATGAAGGATGTCCGGGATCTCTTCTGGGGGCAGCTCGCTTAGCAAACCTGGCATGTTTGTAGAACTATCTAGCGATCTCATTGTCCTGTTCGCCAAGTCAGAGAATGCTGCGTTGGGAATCAAGGTGAGACCGTTTGGCGAGATAGCTTCTATAAGTCGTATCAATTGCTGTGTCGATACGACCACCCCTTTTCGGAAAACCCCGTGATGGATCATAAGCTTTTGAATGATTTCTCCGACGGTGGAATTATTGTAGCATGTCCTACAAGCCATCACAAGAGCGAAGGCCTGAGTACAGCCCAGCGAGTTGCGAATCCGGTTGGCTAGACTATCTCCGTTGTAGCCTACAGTAAGCTCGAGCTGATTGAGGCGTTGATTTTTGCTGCCGCCTAAGGCGTCGATGGCGTCGTTGATGCGGTCTGGGTGGACAAGAAGCTGCTGGCCGAGCGTCTCAAAGGCGAGGACGGCTTGAAGTTGTACATCATCAACCGAGCAAGCCGCGATGATCTGCCCGACAAGCTGACCGCCGTCCCGGATTATTTGTCCTATATCCACCTGCTTGGATATTTCTCCGCTGGATGGCATGGTGCGGAGCGAGAAAGCAGGATGATTGAATCGTTGAACTAATTGAGAAGCTGCACACGGCGCAAAGCAACCGGACAAATTGAACAAATCGCAGTGTAGGTTTAGTAAAAGCGGAATTACTGAGGCCTGCCTGATAGACAAGACTTCCACCATGGAATAAGAAGTGGGACTGGGTGATCTTTCAAATTGCAGTCCCTGTCAGGCTTGGAATCAGGAACAGGCTGCCGTTCAATATTGGATGCTTTCGGTAAAAAGGGAACATCAAGCAAGACTTGTATGACATGATGCCTTTGTAAGGCTGTCAACACGCAGCCCACCCCTCATCAAGCAGGCAGACTTTGATCGTCACGCCAATCATTCTTTAACATGTAGCTCGGGCGTAGGCCGTGTCACGCGAAAATATTGGTGGAGGGGGCAAAATACTACTCTCGCATTATTGCAAGGCATCCAGAGGCAATCTCGAGGGAGCAAGACTGACATTGGAACCAATAGTCAGACTGGAGCGTTAGTTACACAACATACAGGCGAAGCATCACTCAACCACGCAAATCGTTTACCACTGCAGATACTGGTAATTACTAATTGATGACTTAGAAGTAACGTCCCCGCATCACATCCGGCCCATCCCCTGATTCGGCCCACCCGCCACCACAACCATCACCTTTCTCGATGTCGATCTTATGCCGCAACCACGATACATAAACCCTTTACTGTTTGTGTTTCTGTATATTTCGATTCGCCACTTTCTTTTGACACCATGTCAGCTTCAATTCTAGCCCTCTGAATAACCTTGATATTAGCAAAACCCTCATTTGGGTTACCCTCCTCCTTGTGACTTTTCTGGTAGCCTTAATCTGGGCCTTGAGCTCTTGGAATTTTATAAGGACATTGTTCGTTAGATATGCCCGTGTTCTGTCAACTCTTGAGGGGTCTCCTAAATATATGTCGTGGTTTAGGGCTTGAGTGCTTCTTAAGACCATGAAAGGCCACTAACTAAAGCCGTTAACTCTCAAGACCGCTTAGGCGTCTTCAAAGCAGCTTCTTACTTGCCTCATACTCCTCTTAATACTGCAATAATGACTTCACCGGCAAAGCAATAGTGTTTATCGCTCAATGTCTTTCCTTGAGGCAAGATGCGGCAGAGTCCTCGTCGTCGAGGCCTCTAGGGTAAGTTCTGTCACACCCCATTGCAACACCAACATAGTATACTACCAGTCGGTGAAGAAAGCTGCGAGCTAATTGAGACGAGGAATTTTCATGGCACGGGTACTGCAGATATTCGGATTGGAGCTTGGCACCTCTTGAATGGATGGGCAAGGTCCGGCGGCTTGGGGTAGTTCTGGAAAAGCAGTTTACGCCTCAAGGTTGCCTCAGCACAGGATTAGAAACGAGGTGCCAGAGTTGATGAGCCGCAGCCAAGCCGTAGCCAGCAAAGCCTCGGACGGCAAGATCATCCGGGCTGACATGTCGTCCGCACCTCTCGTCAGGACGAATGTTGTTCCCTGAATTACTTTACATAGCAAGCCCGGCGCCGGCACGGCTTCACAACAGAGTCAAGACACACCTCAGTAGAATGGTCACCAAACACAGAGGCACCACCGGTGTTGTTGAGAAATGGCACGGTGGTTCATGGACGTGAGAGAAGGCACAGCAAGAGACCATTCTCACATGCGACCTCCTCAAACTCGTACAAGCTCCTCGCGATGTTTGACGTGGACCATGAGCGGTAGGCCGTCGAGCGGTGTGCTGATTCTGGTGGCCTCGTTTAGCACGCGGTGCACCCTATAAGACCATCTCAACGTGGTTTCCTGCTGCTGGGTAGTTGAGTATCTCTCGATGGTTGCTCGTGATGTGCTGAATGTCTATGGCCTGAGCCCGTGGGCACGTCTGCCTAGCTTGTTAATAGTTCAGCATCGTCCGACAACCTACGGTTACTGTGCACGCATTTTAAAAGTCGAATTATTCGAGTCAATGCAGATCAGCACCTACATGCGAGAATCAGCATGAGGCAAGCCTCACACCACGATTTAAGGCCCACTGATAAATACGGCAATGCTGGTTCGCTAGGCGTTAACAATCTCATGCACCCAAAGGGATGAAGGATGTGATCTAGACCACGAGAAAGCATTCGTGTTGCCTTAAACGGGTGTCTGATTCCTAAACGATTGGGCTTCTATTGTCCGCACTAGGCTCGTTCTGGGGGTGGCATCTGTCAGCGACCACAGCATTGCCCTAAGCACTTACCAACAACGAAAATGGCCCTTTTCTGGCTAAGACACGACCGGGTTTGTGGTTCGTGGCTTTTGACCTCCCTGTTAAGTGAGCCGTGACCTTCACTGCGGAGATGCGCATGCAACCATCCGACTGTAACGCTAATGTAAGTATCGTCGCATCAATGAGCACCACGATCCGACATTGTAGAGAGCTAAGCGAAGCTTGATGGATCTAAGAACGGGTGGCAACAAGAGAGCGGTGGGCAGTAAGCCAACATATATACGTGCTTATATATTATAGGGCTGCAGAAAAGCCTTCATGTTCGGGCCACTGCACCGTCAACGGTTTTGATGCCGAGTACAATTCTCTCGGACCAGGGATACCATCTCCCATAGGCATCATCACATCTCCGAAAAGATGCGCCAACTACCTGTGCACCTCATCACACCCGCCCTCGTGGCCTACACATCTCTCGCCGCGCTCTACTACCCAACACCCCAGGCCGCGTTCCTCGAGCACATCCTCGTCGACAACTGGGGCGCCCACGCCTCCAACTTCTCGTCGGCCATCACGCCCTGCAGCAACTACGTGACCGAGGTCGGGGACCCCGCGGTGAACAGCGGGCGCACGACGGCGGCGCAGTGGATGCGCGTCGCCTTCCACGACTTTGTCACGGCGGACGTGCGGGCCGGCACGGGCGGGGTCGACGCGAGCATCGGGTTCGAGACGGAGAGGGGCGAGAACTCGGGGAGCGCCTTTAACGACAGCTTCACGTTCTGGGCGCCGTTCGTGAACGATGCCGTGTCTAGTGAGTTTGGTGGTACCCTGCCCGTCGTGCGAGGGGGGGGGGGGCTTGGAGCTGTCTGCAATACTGGCCGGACTGCTGACATCTGGGACCAGTGGCGGATCTCGTCGCGTTGGGGACCGTCATGTCCATGGGTTTGTGTGGTGGGCGGCAAGTTCCCTACAAGCCGGGGAGGATCGATGCGCTGCAGGCGGACCCGACAGAAGGCGTGCCGGCGCCCGAGACCGACCTCGAGGAGACGCTGGTCTTTTTCGAGAGAGCTGGATTCAACCAGGCCGACTCCATCGGGCTGACTGCGTGTGGCCATACCATGGGGTCCGTTCATCATGTAAGTTCCCAGTCCTGCGTGAGCACTCGGGGGTGGTTGCCGTCTTTCAAACAACACCCACAGCATCACCGATGAAGCGTGCCACCGGTTGCCCAACTCACACTGCCGTAGGGCGGGTTCCCCGACGTGGTGCCGGAGTCTGCCGTCACCCCGAACAACACAAACGGCGGGTCAAACTTCGACACCACCCGCGCGGAATTCGACACCAGGGTCGTCCACGAGTACATCGACTGGACGGGCAACAGGGGCGGGCCGCTCGTGACCACCGACAACATCACGACCCGTTCAGACCTCCGGCTGTACGAGAGCGACGGGAACGCCACCATGCAGGCGCTGTATGACGCGGGCGACGGCTTCCTCGGCACCTGCGTCGACCTCATGGGCCGGATGATCAACACGGTGCCGGCGGGTGTTGAACTGGGCCCGCCCATCTCGCCCATGGAGGTAAAGCCGATCAACGTGACCTTTGACCTTGACGGAAAGGGGAACCTGGAGTTCTCGGGCAAGATCCGCGTATGTGTCGGTCCAGCCTGCGAAAGTTGCGCCTTGAGGAAAAACATCGTGCTGACCTTTTGTTCCCCGTTAGGTCCTCACTGCGACAGGCGACGCTGCACCGCCCATCCAGGCTCTGCTGGTTGCAGCCGACGGCAGCTCCGAGCCCGTTACGCTGGAACCCGAGCACCAGAGGGGCAGCTCCGTGTACGGCAATACCAGCTACTATTCCTTCTCCATCCCGGTGCACCAGGACACGTCGTACACGAGTCTCGAGATCAGCCGCGACGGGGCCGCCCCGACGTCCTTCGCACTGCAGAACGACGTTTTCGTGGTGCCGAGCATGACGGCCGTGCGAGGGAATAAGGTAGACTTCGCCGTGGCCATTAGAACGACGGACTCCCCTGTGGATATCAACATTTCCGCCCCCGTGAGGCAGCAAGGGACGCTGGCGCCGAAGGTCATGAGCCACAACGCCGACGCGAAACCAGGCGCGGTGGTGCCGGGGTACCAGCTCTGGGAGGGCTCGGTCGACCTGGGTGGCGCGCTGGTGGCCACGGGCGCGGTGTCGGTGAGTGCCGCGGCTGAAGTCGGGGGCGGCAGGGTGCACGATGTTCTGTACCTGAGCGCCGGGGTCGCGGGGTGGTGATAACTAAGCTCGAGTCCCCTCCGGCCGGCGAGAGCTGCGTGTGATGATTGACGGCGGGAGAGTATGTTTCAGACCCACGGTGGCAGGAACCGCGCTCTTCTTTGCCGATGCCAAACCTTGTCACTGTTTCAATTCTGGGCTGGTCTGGCCCGTGGCGAGACCTGTCAAGGTTTGCCACTTGAGTCCGTGTGTGGGGGGCGAGGGCGGCCAGGGCGGGGACGCTTCCGATTGCTCACCCGTCTCACCCCCGGCCGGCCCCGGCCGGGGGTAACCAACTAACGATGGTGGCTCGACTGATTGTCCAGTCCTCACGAGTGATAACCTCTCACGGGCGTCCGTCGTCCGGGCCGTGTTGCGACCAATATGTTGCTGTCCCGTCTTTATGCGGGCGTTTTGCATATGCTCGGGGGCGAGTCTTGCCCCCGATAGTTAGTAAGCATGAGAGCAGGGGCATGGGCATAGTCATGGCCCAGATGAGGAAGAATAGCAGCGCAGCTGCAGAGCGAAGCTGAACCATGGAGTTGGGATTGACATTTCAAGCTCCATATACTACATAGGTAGTAGAGGTTCGGAGTGGTAGTTTATCGTCAAAAGGTTGACACGGAGAGGGGCGTCTGGATGACTGGCGGCCGATTATGTCCGATTAATGCTAGCCCTGGTGCTGACGTTGGTGCTTTGCCGGGATTCCTTCGAAATAGAGGTTCAACATAATTAAGGTGTAGCAGGGTGGTGGAAAAAAAGGAGGATTTCGTAACTGTTATACTTAGACCCCAACAATTTTGTTGAACCGTGTCAGAGTTGGCTGGCTAAGTATTTCAAGGGGTTGTGTCACTAGTCCGATTTGGCTGATCCGCGAATAGATAGTCTAGTCGGCGGTGTCTGTGCTGGTTATCAAGTATCTGGCCTGCGAACTACGCATTTTTGGGGGTGGCAAAAACATGGCCTATGTATTGATTGAAGCCTATGGGAGCAGCGCTGATGCTGCAACTCCGTTCAAGATGCATGACAACACCGGGAATGAGACTTTTCGAATTGTATAGTTGTAACGGACAGCTGTAGCCAAGTCGTACTTAGGAGATTCGCCCCCCCCCCTGGTCGTCTCTGTGTTCTAGGCCAGATACTCCGCGATTTGTATGCTCTGTGTGATTGCCAAGCCATATGTGCCGAACTCGTTCCTTGCAAGCAAAACAGACATATGGAATTTCCCTCGTGGGATTCCCGTTATCCAATGGAGACCCATGGTGCGTCGTATATGCCGCTTGCGCGACATGCAGCGCCGCTATCTCTGCAGCCACGTCGTAATTCGCGGGCGTGCTGAGTGGCGAGTCAAAGAATGGAAGCAGCAGCTTGGACAACCGTATATGTCACACCTCCTGTCTTTAGGGTTCAAGGGGGGTACTCAAAGCCCACAAACGATCGTCCCCGTCTCCTTGTGTGTCTCTCTCCGTGTATACAATGTGTGCTGGCTCGCGTTAAGCTCCTGGTGGTGTAGTTGGTAGATCTGTGCTCCGCGTTCTCATAAGAGATCCACACGGCATTGCAGGGCCGTCAATGTGTCCAGATCCATGCCGTGGTATCATCAACGACAAGGAGGCTTTCAGCGTTGCTGTCACTCCTCACCTGTCGTGAACTCGTCGAACATGGCCAGCTCGTCAAAGGCCCGGCCCAGAACGTCCAGCGAGGCGGCGCTCGGGTTCACGGACGCCTCGTTGAGGTCGATCATGAAGCGGTTGCCGCCGCGCAGAGAGCCGGGGAGGTATACGAGCCCTGTGGCGGTCAGGCCGGGTCCGTCGCCCTTCCGGCCGCCGGATGACCCGTAGATGACCCTGCCGACGACCTCGGCGCCCTCGGCCAGCCCGCGCGTGCCGCTGCTGCTGCCGACGCCGCCCCCCTCGCCCTCGTCGCTGCATTCGTCTTCAATGTCGTCCCCACCGCACGCCGCAGAAGACTCGGGCGCCGTGCTACCGCCCGGACCACTGTCGTAGCGCGTAAAGTGCTCTCGCCGGTGCCGTCTCGAGACCTCGGTGTCGGCCTTGAGGCGGTCCATGATGGCGCGGCCCTCGACGGCGGCGATGGAGCCCTTGAGGATGGCCATGCTCAGGATGCCCTGCATGATGCCCGTCACGATGCCGAACTGCGGCGCCAGGGCAATCAGGGCGTCGATGCAGGCCGTGAACCACTTGCGCCGGTGGGCTTCCTCCTCGGACTCGTCTGTTTCGTCCTCGGGCAGCTCGTCGTCCTCTGCCGCCGTCGGCATCACGCCGTCCATTTGGTCGGCGACTGAGCCTTCACTATTGGCATCGCCAACAGCCCCGGCCGGGCGGGCCGTGCCGCGCTGAAGGGGCAGGCAGGCGTTGGCGACGTACAGCAGGGCGTTCTGCCACAACATGGTGGAGTTGGCGCATGGGTACCTGGACCGGAACACGAGTATCAGGTGCTTGAGCTGGTTCACGGAGGCGTTGCAGACGCCCTCAGGCGTCGGATTGTCGGCCGGGAAGAAGCTGGTCAGCCTGAAGGGCGTCTCGGGCCGCTGGTAGGGGAAGGGGCGGAACAGGTCCAGCACGGCGGTGTGGAAGTAGATGTGGACGATGGCGGCGTGGTGAGGCATGTCGTCGCCGCGCGCCATGGCCACGGGCAGGGCGTCGGCCCAGCCGAGCAGCCTGCTGTACAGCCCCTGGGCGAAGGCGAACGTGGCGCGGTTCGACGGGGCCACGCCGTCGCCACTGTCGTAGTATTCGTGCAGCATCTCGTTGATGAGTGGCGTCAGCTTGCACAGCTCGGTGAAGCTGTGGCCCATGTAGGCTGGGAGCTCGAAGGGCTCCGATTCGCCGTCATACCGCACAATGGCGGTGCCTGGGATCGGCAGCCATGAGGCAATGTCGATGTAGCAATTCTGGTAGTTCATCCCGAGGAGCCTGCCGAGTGCAAAGAGACACACATTAGCCAACCACCAGTCAAAGCCGGATTCGCCACCGGCCTGGGAGCCTTTCCGGATCGACCTGTCGGAGCCTGCCGCCTCGACAGATCGAGATTGACAAGGCTCACCTCCAACGAGCAAGGGAGAAAGGGTGCAACTTACGTAGCCCTGCAGAAGGTGCCCCACGCGGTGTGCGATGCGGCTTTTACATAGTCGACGTGGTCATCCAGCCAGTTCCTGGCCGAAAATTTCTTGCCCACGGCCAGCAGGCCGTTCTCGTGTGCCAATTCGATGCCCTCGACCATGTATTTGAGCGCCAGCTCATTGCGACCGTGGCAGGTCGCGGCAAGGCTGAGCAGCTGTGTCGCGGCTATGTTGGGGATCGCGAACTGGTACTGCGGGTTGCCTGTGCTCTCCTCCCCGTGTAATCGTTGGGCCTCGTTGAAGAAGGCATAGCTCAGAGCCGCCGTGTCGGCGTCGATGCTCGAGTAGCCTTGCTATTGGGCCACAAAGGTATATTGTCAGCTCTGCCAGAGTCTGGGGACATCTGGACGTCACAAGGGAAGACAGCGGGAGGACATGGTGCACACGTACACAGGCGAAACTAAGCACGGCTGTGAGGAGAAGCGGACAGCAAAACTCGGTCTTGTGGGCCACAAGATCGCCTAGGAACAGGTCTGCATCAAAAAGCCCCAGGACAGGGTGGTCAACGACCAGGTAGAACGCGATGAGCCGCGCCGCCAACTCGTCTGAAATCGGCACCTGTGTCCAGTTGAGGATCTTGATGTGTTTGAGCCGCTCGTCACATAGCTCGGGATTTTCCCATGCTGCGGTTGGCTCAGGAGATGGAGGCTGTTGGAAGCCTTGTGTGTTGGACGAGTGTCGGCTGGACGAGGGTCGTCGCGAAGAGAGCCTGGGACGAGCCCCCCAATTGTCAGCCACCTGTGGTAGTAGGGAGGAGACGTACCTAACAGTAGTACCCGGGTGGAAAGTGGGAAGAGAGGCCCGGGTAGGGGGGGCCTGGCTCCTCTGCCAGTTGACAGTCATTGAGCCCAGACCCGTCGGGTCCACCCGCATCATGCTCGGAGATCAACATACTTGCTCGAGCCGACCAATGTGGCCGTGTCTGATCCATGTTCACGATAGGGCAGGGTCCGCAGATCGGATACTTGGATCTCTGGGGACTTAATAGCAGTGACAACGGGGTACAGTATGGGGTGCCGATGCATTAGCTCGAACTCGACGCTCGTCCGTTGGGGCGGCGGGATGTTCCGCGCTGTGACTAGGTTCTGGAAACATCGTGGCAGCGTTAGAAATTTATTCGCGGGTCAAGACCCAGCTACTGTGAGTGAAGCTAATGAAGTTGAGGCTCCGGTTCCGAGCTTACTTCGTTGACCCGAGCCTCCGATCGCACCTGGAGGAGCAGCGCCACGGCCTCGTCCTGCGGCAGGCTCTTGAGCCGGTGCAGGAGATGCTCGTCGTCGCCGCCGCCGCCCGACGCCCTCCTCGGAGCCTCGTGCTGCTGGCGCAACTGTTCCAACTCTGCGCGTTCTTCGATGGTCATCTCGGTGCGAGGGCTGTACACACAGGCGGTGCCGCGCCGGTTGCATGGCGAACATAATGGTTTCTGGCCATCACACTGCAGCAAAGCATGGGAGAGTCAGATGTGTTCGGGACCGAAGGCCACTTGATATAATAAGTTATGTTGTGCACGGCAGGGGGTCGGGACTGGGAGAGGGAGAGAGAGAGAGAGGGGGTGATGGATGGATGTAGGGGGGTCAGGCCTGAGGAGGACTGCGATGAGCCTGTCAACAAGTTCGGTAGCCCATATAGAGACAGCAGTTAGGCGTGTCAGGCGTGTTCTGTTCAAAACAGCCCCTGTGAGCCGTCTTCCCCAAAGAAGACGACGACTTTCCAGCCACACGTGGCTCGGGACCAACAAGCCTCTCCCAGCCAGAGCACCAGCACTGTACAAGCCCTCGGGCAGGCCACCTTGCAGGGCCTATCTGCACATGTCTCTGGTGGACCAGAGGCCCTCTTTCCCTCTTTCGCTCCGTGCGAGGCAGCGAGACACGACAGCGGCACTGTCATGGGATGTGTGGGACGAGATGACGATGAAGTTCGGCCAGCCACGACATGATGGAGACGGTCACGTCAGGGAACTAGACTGACTGACTGACTGACTAACAGACAGATAGCATGCATGTTGGTGTTGGGCCTCTCCTTCCGGGACATTGTATCTATCACCATTCAAATAGGCCGGCCAGCCCCGTCGCATGTCAGAGGTCGCCTCCTCGGGGGGCCAAGGAGGCGTGTGAAAGGCGCCGGACCCATCCCGCCAATAAGAGAGCTAGGGAAAACAAGAAAGGCCATACCGCGGATTTCTTGGATCGACAGGCGTCGCACGCGAATCGACCCGCTCTCTTCTGTCTCTTCGGCGGCAGCGTTCCTTCGAGACGCAGCGCGTTCCCTTCATTACTTCGTTCTCCCTGTACTGGCGCGGGCAATATGCGCGTGTATTTCTTCTTGCCTGACAGCAGCCTCGGTGATGACATTGCTCGTGGTCCGATGCGCGCCGAGCAGCCGGGCCCAGAATTGATGCTGGCTGCTTTGCTACCTGTTCTGGAAAAATCAAACTGACCTACAGTCCCCAAAATGGGCGTCGAAGGCCGCTCACACAACTCAACTCAACTCAACTCACGATTCCAAGGGTTGTCTCCCCCTTTCCCTTCTGTGTCCGTGTTCCCGCTGTGAGGCTATTTTCCGAGCAGGACAAACACAGTTTCTGTTGCTATTTGCTCTTCAATGGAGGCTGTATGTATGTATATGTGTGCTTGTGTAAATAATGTATGTATGTATGTCCTGTGGGTGGGTGCAGGGGTTCTGTCAGGCGATGGTGGTGAGCACACGGCAAAGACCGAGCGTGCCCGCACCGTATCTACCGCCTCCCCACGCTGAAACTGACGTCTTTGTCGCCCCCTCCTCTCTATGTCTTCTGAGTACGTAAGCAGAAGGCACAGCCAATCAAAATTGTCCAAGTCGGAAACGTCAGTCTTACTCGCGGTACCCGTCAGGGTCATCATGTGCGCGCGACTAAATAGTGAAGCCGTGCGTAGCGAGCAAGTGACAAGAACTTACACAATCCTCAGGGCCGCACCGTGACTGCCGACTCGACTCTTCCCTTTGCTCTCTGACAATGAATGTCCAGGATTTTCGAAACTGAGCCTATTGTGAAGCTCACGGAGAAGACTCCGCAATCTTTTGTGGAGAAACATCAAATTGCAAGTTGGAAAAAGAACAACACACCCACCGCCAGGATCAAGATTGTCGGTCACATTACACCACCACACTTAATCATATACAAACACGCGCGTGTCACTCGAGCCCACCAGTCACGACCACCGGTGGGCGGCTCATCTGCAGGAGGAGAGGTTCTGTGTGCCCATCGGTGTGCTCTTGGCTGCCATGTCCCCTCGACACCCGCAGCCATCCGAGGTCTAGAGTGTGGGATTGCATTGATGTGCATGTCCAGATTACGCACGATTACCGTCGAAACACCGTCATGCTGTTGCAGAGTGGTCCCATTATCGAATCCCTACCTACCAGACCGCCTATTTATATGTAGCCAGCCAACACTTCCTCTTTGTCGCTCTGCGTTGAGGCCTGGCCAGCACTGTTCCCGCAGGCTCGCGGCGCCGATATCTCTCGGACACACACGAGAACAAGAAGAGCAAGCAAGCAAGCAGAGCACGGCAAAGGAAAGGACGCAAAACAACCCAAGAACGACCCGAATCGAGCAACGCGCGCTTTCGTTTGCGGTCAAACACCGACTGCCTCCCTCTCCAAAGATGCCCCATCATCAGACTGTTTCCCGAGCGACTGGACTGATTGAGGCGGCGGTTTCCTGGAATCCGGAAAAGAAAGAAACCAAACTACAGGCTTGTCCCCATGCATACGAAATTACACTAAATCTTTTAGGAAACCAACAGCAAAAACAACACAGACGAACTCTCCCACGTCGCTCCTTTCGGCCCAGGGGGAGGGGGTATCAATGCCATGCCAGGCAGGCTGCACGCTCGATAAAACGCCATGTGCTGTCGCGCGACTCTCCCCCTCAAAGAGGAGAGTCCAAATAACCCAAGATGGCTTTGCTGCTTCTCCTCTGCACTACGTCATCACGTTCACGTTGGTGTCATGCTGACTGTCATACCAGAACCGGAGATAAGGCGGGAGGGAGGAGGGAGGAGGGAGGAGGGAGGGAAAGAGGCGTGGCCGACGGCCGACACGAGCGGGAGGTCTGTCCCGGACGGCCAGGCCGGCCCTGCTGCGGCCTACCCATAGCCACTTCCCTGCTGTGAATCCCGCTCCTGCTCCAGCTGTTGCTGGGCCAGGCCGTTGCCGAACATCCGGGCCTGCCTGCTGAGGTACTGCTGGATCGAGGCGTCGTCGCAGTTGCCGTGCGCGAGCAGCTCGTGCTTGAGCAGCAGCACCTCGTCCCGCAGCCCCCGCGCCATCACCGAGAGCCGCTGGTGCTCCGAGCTCATGGCCCGCTCCGACGACTCGAGCTCCTCCTCCGCCAGCTTCGACTTCTCCCGGCACTTGGTCGCCGCCGCGCGGTTGCGCGTCCTCAGCGGCCCTTTGGCCTGGCCTTGGGCTCCCTGGCTTCCACTTGGCGCTCCTTGCTGGGGGGCAGGCTTGATCGTCCTGCTAGCCTTCGGACCCTTCGGGATCTGAGTGTCTGCGGGACGCCGGGCGCCCCCTGGCTCCGGCATGTTGGGCATGACGGCAGGGCCGCTGTTTAAGGGCGGCGTGACGGCTGGGGACAAGGGGCCCGTGTTGTGGCTTGTCGCCGCCTTGGTTCTCGCCCGTCTCCTGGGCTCCGTCTTCTGGCTCGCAGAAGAGGTGGTTGTGCTGACATTCGGTCTGTGTTTGGGCACCATCCCTCCCGGAGTGAGCTGGCCCTCGTCCGGGCTGAGCGCGTGGTCGGAAACGGGCTGTAACCTCGCGTCGAACCAAGTGGGCTCGACCGCGCTTGCCCTCGAGGCCGGGAGGGAGGAGACGCTGTTGTGCCTCGAGAACCGCGGCCCGCCACAGCTAGCTGGCGACGAGGCGTAGTAGCTACTCTGGTAGCTACTCTGGCTGGGCGACGGCGATATCTGTCCTATGGGTGGCGGAGGCCACCTCGGCGGGTCGTAGCAGCCGCCGCCCATTTCCGGCATCGATTTTCCCATCGGGGGATATTGGGACATGGGATTGGCCATTGTCATTGTCCCGCTGCCCACCATGGATCCGTTTGTCTGCTCTCCGTAGGCCCAGGAGGCTTGGGCATGTAGTCCGTGTCCCTCGCCTCCAACGATCCCCGGCGATTGCGCGAACGGTAACTCGAGCTCGACCAGCCCATGACCCCATCCGTACGGGTAGTCGCCCTCGGCCTGGCAGATTGTCGGGGGAAACCCCGGGGGGAGCGGGCCAGCAGCAGCAGCAGCAGCATCGCTGTTGCCGGCACTGCTGAATTCGTTGAAGTCGTTGAACTGGTTGAAGTCGTTGAAGTCCGGATATAGCGGATAGAACCTTCGATCGTCTTGGACGGCAGGATGGTCGTAGAATGCTTTCGTCATGGTCGCAGGTGCACCAGTCTCGTTTGGATCGGCTGAAGCGGCATACAGTGGAGGCATGCTCTCCGCTGCCGCCGCGGCCGAAGATGATGATTGTGCTTCTTTTTCTGCTGATAAGTCGCATGAAACCGAGGAGTACGAAAATGCAGGGCCGTGTGAGGGGTAGAGGCCTGGGCGAGCCATTGAGACTCGTGGCCACAACTCCGACCAGAGGTGGCGATGCCACCTTGAGGCCTTGCCGGTGCGTATACCGAGTGGTCGTCTAGTGCTGAGGCTCGCAAGGCGAGGCCCTGTTGTGTGTGTGTGTGTTGTGTGTGTGTGATTGTGATTGTGTGGGTGTGGGTGTGGGTGTGTGAGTGTGGATGTATTCGATATTTTGTTACTGGAACCGAAAGAGCTGGGGCCAGAGGTCACTCCCTTGTCGTTTGGCCGTACCTGTGCTTTATCAGCGAATGATTGGCGCAGGTAAGGCTGGGAGGGTTGGATTATGGGAATTCCTTTTTCGCATGATACCTGTACCCGGTTCTGGCCACAGGAAGACCCTCGGCACTCGTGGGGGTGCCACTGAATGTCTGAGTCCTCAAGGGCAAGACTATTCCATACAGGTCTGACAAAGGAATGAAATGCAGTGGCGTGCAAGGGCAGGGCAGGGCGGGCGGAGGCTACAGGTGCAGCAGAGATGAGAGCCCGCCCGTCGGTCACACAAGTGAACGTTATATGACGGGCAGATAGGTGTAGAGATAGGTGCGGTACCTTGGTGTCTCGCCCGTCAAATGCTTTCTTCGCTGACCGGCCACCCAGGTTGACCTAGCCCAGGGTCCAGGCGGTCTCTAGGGATCCAGACTGTCCGGGGCTGCTCAGGCCACACCCCGTGCCTGTACGCCACAAAGGAACCGCGGCGTGGTATAGTAGCGGGATGGCCAACGGTTGGCCGGGGAGGAGAAAGGGGGCGAGAGTTTCGGGGGGTGTTCCGGGGGCAGCAGGACAGGCTCACTGGCCAGACACGGGGCTGGTGGCCATATTCCAGCACAGCAGAGTTGCAGTGCCAGAACCCGAAGCCAATCGAGCAGGAAGAGACGGCAGAGGGAAGCAGTGCCTATCGGCTGTGAAGGAGGAGGAGCCAGGGCGGGCTTGAGAGTTGCCAAGAAGGGGAGGGGGGATCGTTCAGTGGACGCCAGCGCCAGTGCAAACAAGTGTCAGCAGTTGTGGGGATAGCTGGGTGGGCTTTTTAGGGCTTGCATCAGAGTGAGCTTCCCATGTGTTGAGGGTGGAGTCCTCTGTGGGTTGGAGGGTGGGGTGGAGGTAGCAGGTTGCAGGTTGCAGGGCTGGGAGATCGGGTCGGTTCGTGGCCAGGAATGCTCGCATCGGGTTATCGCCCTGACGAGTGACAGCTGCGCCCTCGAAGTCAATTCAACCGTCCAGGTCGGGATACCACTAAGGAAACAAGATCGGGCCCCATGTCTTCCGTACACTAGTGCGGTGGTAGGAGGGAAGGGGGGAGGGGTTGATGGAGTGCCATGACAGCAGGGGAGGGGGGTGAGTAGTGCCCGTGTTCGTGTGCGTGTCCTTGTCCTTGTCCTTGTCCTCAACCCCGAACTTACGCCTCCCGGATCTGGTGGCGATGTCGCTGGGACGAGACTGCCGATGGATTCCGGAGCGACATACGGAGTCTTTCCCCCGACGAGATACCTATCGAAAAGCATGAAGCAGACGTGTAGCCTCCCTCTCTGGCTGGCATCGAAACCGATAGGTGCGTGCCACCAGAGGTTGCCAAAAGTGCAGGAAGCGGCAGCGTTTGCAACCGGTAGACGACTTGGCAGATGTTGCGAGATGCCGTCCCACAAGCCGGGGGCCGGACCGGCCCTGATTGGCGTTCGGAGGTTGTGCCGGCGGGGCGCTGATTGGGCTGATTGAAAAAGAGGACGAGGGTTCCTAGGGACACGGCCACGGGGTGCTGGATATATCTGGAACGCCTATGTCAAAGAGGCAAAGGACGTGTAGCAGCACTATGTACTCTTGATGTGGCCTGCGTGTTCTTCACATGTGTATGCAACAGCACGCCCGCCCGCCGGCCATCTCGTTGTTCTATAATTTGTAGTCCGCATCGACGTTGCGTCGCGTCAGGAACGCTCAAACTAAGCAGCCAATCAAAACTCCCGCAACAACCTCCGGAGTCGTGGCCAATGAGAAGGTGAGAAGGTGAGGTGTAACAGCCCGACCGCTGCGCGGTTCCGCCTTTCCTCTTGGACCGCACGAGGCCTCTGATCTATCTGAGATTGCCGACTGCGAGCTCGATGGCTACTCGATGGCAAATTTTCCAGGATCTCGATGAGGGAGACCACCAAGGGAGCAAAAAGCAACAGCATACCCAGGCCGCAAGAATTCATTCGCCCTCCCGACTAAGCTCGAGCTCCCAACTCCTCCTACCGGTACTTCTGTACGGATTGTGTGATGTAGGGCGCAGCACAGGGGCCCCTGGGCAGACGACATAATCAATAAATACCAGTGTTGCTCTAAATTCTCGGAGGTTCTTTCGAAGGCCTTCAGTATCAATCTCTCGTCGTCTTTGCCCCATCCAGGCCATCCGATGGTATACAGTTCCCACCCCATGTCCATGGCGCTGGTGTAGTGATCACGCATTGAAATACCAGAGGACCGCCTGCTACAGAACCGGGGCCACAGTGCCATGGCGGTTTTCAAATCGCTGGGGTCCAATTGTCCCCATCGTTCGGCGTTTCTTCACGACGAGAAGAATGCATGCCGGTAAATTGGCCATGTAGGAACGAATCACTGAGGTTGGAAACAAAAGCTGCATGTCTGTCTGACACTAGTAAACTGTCTTGACAAAGTGAACGGCCTAATGCCAGCGAGTGCTTCTGCTAACTCCCCGGCCGAGAAACATCTCTCAGTGGGACCCATCGTTGAAGCTGGCTGCAGGTGGAAGCCTTGATTACCACAGTAGAGGGTAGGTCCCCCGTCCCCCCACAACCGATCCCGCCCAGCCCCCCGGCATGGGTACCCAAAAACGGCATATATACATACCTAGGTACGTACATTGGGTGCAGAGCCTGGGGTCAGGCATCGTCCTTTTTCACCAGTGACAGCGCCTAGCCCTGTTCCTCTTCACCTGGGAATAGCACATAATCCGATGAGCAGGATCTAAGTCGTTTGAAAGCTGATTTTCGTGTCCCTTCCCACGCGGCTGCCCTGAGAGACAGGCAAGCGTACATGTACTGCTGTCTTGGACGTAAAGACAGACTTGATGCGGCTTAGCCGATGCCCATCATCCTTGAAATCCTGTCAAGGACTCCAGAGAACCGGGTGTGCCCCATGTTCGTCTTCACGTCCCACACGGCTTTATATCAGAGAGGCAACTGCCAAGAAGTGCCCTTGTCGATCTCGTGTTCCTAGGGCACTACAGCTATACGTACGCCCTTCGCTCGCCTGCCACAATACAGGGCATACGCGAAAGACATCAAGCATATGCTCTGTCTCTTTCTCTCTCTCTCCCCGTCCCTTCTCTCTCCCTCTCTCTCCCCCCCTCCACCTTTGTACCTTTACTTCACGATGAGGCCCCGAGGGCCGGACTGCTCGTCTCCCCGCCAATAGCTCACTTCCACACCACGCGGACACGCGGATTCTGCAATCTGCCACCCGAAGGCATGTTATACTTTTGAATGGAAGACAAAGCAAACACTGATTCGTATCGGCTAGTATGCATCCGCTAATATGCGAGCCTAACATTCCAAGGTTGTGCAGCCACTTTGCCATCACATTGCGGGGCCGTCATGCACACACCTACTGGCTCCGGAGCAAGGGCCCAATATGGTACTCTTCCACTGCCTGCTTATGAACCAACGGGGCGCGGCCCGTTAACTGCGACATTGTGGGCTATAAACGGGCCCCAACGGGCCTGTTCTACCTGTTTCTTTGTCCTTCTGTCCCACTTCAGCCCCAGGATCCTCCAGAAGACGGCCAGCCGAGAGCAGGGAAAGCATGACACAGCACGCTGCGCGAGCAAATGGTTTCCCTCGTCAACAAACTCTATACGATAGTTCACTGACTCTTCTCGCATGCTCGGGTCGTAGTGTCTTACGACATGTCCTTGGAAAGCGTAACTGAAGGGACCTCTTTCGGGTTGGGAGGGACCAAGAATGTCTGGAAATGATGGGCCCGCCCTCTCATGAGTAAGGCAACCCACGGATCTGCTTGCGCAAACAGGTACGTATCTCTAGGTACCCCGTGTAGTTGAGTTGGCCGGGCAAACTAAGTGCCGTAGGCGCATGGATACAAAAAGAACTACGCGTGTTGTGTCACTTGATATTAGCTTTGTCCCACGTCTTGTGATACTGCGGTTAAGACTTTTGTTGGACAGCCAGCCTCGGACTTTCCCGTCTGACCCTTTGCTGCAATTCTAAATGTTTCCCATGACTGGAAATGACAACAAAAAAAAGAAGAAGAAAAAAACACAGAGCGTCCTCATCCACAAGCAGAATCAAAATGGCCACGAGAAGCCTTGTCACTCGGTAGGCGCGCGAGGGCTGAAAAGAATGCTCGACATGTCTCACGCCGCGCCAACCATCTCGGTAATCAGCCCGATCCCACGTCATGCCTCGTCACGGGACACTTGAGCGTGGAAATATCACGCATTCGCGCTAGAGTTACCCTATAATGGGTGGGTCTCGTTCCAGTTGGGGTTGGGGCGGTGGGTTTCTTCTTTCGAACCATGAACGCGGCTCACGGGCGGTTCTCCCTCGGGAAGTGTGCAACCCACGCGTGAGACTTGGATCTGATAAGCTGGACTGCATGCACCCTTATCTTGGGCGCCGTAGCAATGAGTGTGATTCCCAAATGGGAGTGAAGGAGACCTGCTTGCGTTACACAATTCAAGTCTTTCGAGAGCCGCAGAACTGACGAATCCCTTTATCTAGTACCAAATCACAGACATACCAACTAAACACTGTGTTCCAGAATAGTGCATCCGTATGGTCCGATAATCTGCGTGACGCTCAAGCCTAATGTCCACGCTACGACTTTGAACCAACCAGCAGACAACCTTCCGACCACAGCCGAGGTGGCCAGCAAGCAGATGTTGCTATAATATGCAGCCGACGCAACCAAGGACGCAAGGTGCACGCCAATCACAGCTGAGGTAGCTATGCAGATGCTTTCAGGGCCATGGTTGCTAGGGCGAGATGACACGGCATCCAATCGGCATGTTGCATGTGTCTGTCAGCTCTGTGTCCACCCGGAGTTGTTCTCATCCGACCGCTTCCGCGGCTACCAACCAGTGTAAAATGCCCAGCGACTCAGGGTTGATGATCTCCGACGCCTCTGTCGCAGATAACAAACTGCATAAGATTGCCGCGATGCGGCTTCACGTGACCACCTCCCCAGATGGGCTTGGAGTAGTCATGTTCAACAGCGCCGCGGTCCCCTCCCTTTGATCAGAGTTGCCTGGCCTCGATGCACCATTTCCCCGCTTCCAAGCTGCACGATGGCCCTCACCGCCACTGATCGATTTTGCGGCATTGGTCGTCCGGATAGCTCGGTCACCAGCCTCACTTCCGTGTCTCCTGATAGATGCTCGAGAAGACGGAACATGGAAACCAATGAGACGAGTTAATGTGCCGAGAGCCGAGAGCACGAGGCAGCGGTCTCTTGGGAGGGGGGGGGGGGGTCCTCTCCAGAACAGGCAGATTTGGTGCTATACTGCCCAACACTCCGCTGATGCAGACATATGCTGGGTAGAATAAACAGCTCTGGGACGATCTCAGCTCTGGGTGGCTAGTTTGAGGCAGAAGGTAGATTACGATCACTCACAACCGCGGGGCTCCTAAAGAGAGGTGCGCCTCATGACGTCGATTCTAGACTTCGGTCAGATGAAGACAAGCCCAGAAAGGCCCGGGGGCGTTCTTCATGAAGGAGGGAAGGGTGAGACAGTGGGCTTGATGGGTGGGTATCGATTCGCCCCTCGTTTCGGTGTCACTGGGCACGGCATAGGCGAGCCCATCTCGAGTGAAAGGTTCTGTGGTCCAAGTGATCGGCGTCAGTATTGTTATGAGGTTGGCTGACCTATCCGCGATTGACCAATCATCTTACCATCCCAGCCAGTCTGTGCTATCCAGCTACCCGACGTCTTCGTTCTGATGTCGACGGGACAACGTCCTCGGACAGGACGATCGGCTTTGTTGAGAGCAATTAGGACAGCATTGACAGGGGCGCTCCACTGCGATGCTGCGAAACACCTCCACCTCCGGGGGCGGCGTTCGTCGTGGAGGCCTGCAGCAGGAGAGTGTTCATTGGCGGCTAACGTGGGAGCAGGCAGAGTTGAGTGCTGCTATTCTGTCGCAGCCTTCCTTTGGCCCGAAACGCGCTTGCTTTGACTGGAGTGTGTGCTTCGTTGGCTTCTAGACACACTTGAAAATGGGTAGAGAAGCTGATAACGCAGCCTCTGGCTCGATGTGGTCGTGCTATTTCTTGACACTCCGTCGGACGACATCGTTGAATTCTCGCGGAATTGTGTGTCCTGGAAATGGTAGGCCACATGGTAGGCCGAGGAGCCTGCCCCTCGGAATCCCACACTTCCTCATACGACCCACCGGAGACAAGTCGTCTGACGCGGAACATGGAACAACAGCCGCGGCTGTAGTATAATGGGAGTTGGAACCGGAAGAAGCAGAGAGCCATCACAGATAAAGAGAACGGGAATATGCCAGCGAAGTGCACCAGGGTATCAGAATAATATTGATTTAGGTATAAACGACAAGTTCGACCGGGATCGGATTGGGAAAGCACCATGTCTAATAGCGAAAGGATGGGTATCATTGGAGCCGGAAAGTGCCCGTGCTATCTGGAGTCGAAGCTGCCTTTCTGCCGTCAGCCCATATTAGAGTCCGGTGAGGGAAAAGGGTAAATCACGAATCCACCACATCGGATTCCCAAGGTAGGACTCGTGCGCATCGAAGCCTCGTACTCGAGTTGGAACGCGTACACCCTCGGGGCACGGGATGCTGGATTTCGTTAGATACCCAGTCGGTCATCGTCGAGGATGGGCCGCGTCCACTGCCTTCAGGTCACTGTGAGGCAAATTCCAGCCAGGGGCCGGTGCGCGGGTCTTTCAACAACGGCCACCGAGGGAAGAGGGTGTCGTGCGCGACTCGGTGCGTATGGGAGACTCTCCCTCCAATTCTAGAGCACAGCGAGTATTCTCAGGCCTTCGGATGACGTAAGTGAGCAGTCCCGCAGACCACAACTGGCCGAATCATAGGATTGCTTACCTGGCCAGAGGGCGCGAGATGCGACTAGGACCCTGGGATGGATTGGCTGATGGATTGATTGCGATGAACTGCGCGTGGCCCAAGATGATGGGTGCTACCAAGTCTCGTCACCGCCAGCCTCCCAGTTCATCTTGGACTCCCTCCTGTCGGCGGTGGCCCTGGAGTCGAGGCGCTGGAGGCGGGCCTTGACGACGGCGCAGGCCTCGCAGTGGTGTGTCTTGTTGGCCTTGCCCTTGCGCGTGCTGGCAGCGTCCATCCTGCCGCAGTACTTGTGGGGCCGGGTGGCGGTCCAGTTGGCCGGGGGCTGGTCCGAGGAGTGGGTGGGCTTGAACTTTGTCTTCTTGGCCATTGTTCTATGTCTTTGGGTTGTGTGTGTTTCTGTGACGTGCTGTCGTCTAGTGAGCAGGTGGACGTCTAAAAAGAAGCGTGGCAAGGCCTGCTGTGTCTCCTAGGCCGCGTAACTGTGGAATCTGACGATGGCGGAGAAAGAAGAAAGGTGTGGTTGCCGCCTATGACGAGTACTGAAGACGTGTGGCGACGGCAGAAGTTGAAATAAGAATGACGCGAGCAGACACTTCTCCCGTTGGAGGGCTGCGCCAATAGACGCTTGTCAACATTTTGCCCCCACACTCGCCTTCAAGGACCCTGATCGACAGCGGCAAAGTGGGGAAGAAAAGGAGAAGAAGAGGCTGATTCGGATTCTTCCTTCAACGGTTCAATGCGAACAAGGCATATTCCGTTCGGCAGAAGAACCATCGACCACGTGGGCCGTCTGCAGAGGATTAAATGGATTGAAAGTCTTCCTACGTCATCTCTGGCCAGCCCGGAGCGGAGCGGGACCCAGTCACGCACGGGCCATGAATGCTTATCTTATCGGAGCTCCAAACGGTGGAGCCGTGCCGATTTTGACTTCAACGCGCAGGTGCAGGGCCCCAGCAACCGCGACCGTGTTCTTCGTGCGTCGTCCACACCTTCGCCTGCGTTTAGCTGCAACAGCTTAAGGCAGTAGTGCCCGGCACAGGCTTTCATGACTGTCTGAAAGTCACTCCGGGAATGGCACGCACTCCGATCCGTGAGCTGAGCAGCTACCTGCTCGCCGGCCAGCTCCACCACCATGGCTGTCTGCATGGCCTTCGTCCTCACTCATGCCTCCTCCTTCCCACCTCCCCTACGGGACGAGCCACGCGTGTCGCAGCAGGTCGGGCATTCTCCTGGTCTGCCCCTCGCTTTCTTGCCCAGCAACCTGAGCCTGTTGCTAGCACGGCTGCCGCCGACACTCATCCCTCACCAGCTCCAGACAGCGTTGTCCCCCTCCGGAAGAAGCTAAAGACTGTTGGAAAGGCCCTCAAGGCCTCTGGCCACAAGAAGACTCCCAATGCATTCCGTCAGAATGTCCCTGGCTGGCAGCTCACCGTCGGCATCGAGATCCACGCCCAGCTCAACACCAACCACAAGCTCTTCTCGCCCGCCAGTCCGCCGCTGCCCTCCGACGAGCCCAACACCCGCGTCGCCCTCTTCGATCTCGCCATGCCTGGCTCCCAGCCAATTTTCCAGTCTGATGCCCTTGTCCCCGCCCTGCGAGCCGCCCTCGCCCTCAACTGCGACATACAGCCTGTCAGCAGGTGGGATCGCAAGCACTACTTCTGGTGGGACCAACCCAGTGGCTATCAGATCACCCAATACTACGAACCATTCGCCAAGGATGGACACATCACGCTGTACGAGAGAGACGGAATTGCCAAGGAGGATGGCGAGCAAGTGCGTGTAGGCATCAGGCAGGTCCAGATGGAGCAGGACACCGCCAAGACAATCGCCCGCCCGGATGGCGTCCAGTGGGTCGATTTCAACCGGGTCGGCGTGCCACTGATCGAGATCATAACAGATCCCGATATACACCACCCGAAGACGGCTGCCGCACTTGTTAGGAAGGTCCAGATGTATCTCAACGCCGTCGACTCCTGTGTCAGCGGCATGGAGGCCGGTGGCCTGAGAGCTGACGTCAATGTCAGTGTCAGGCGCGCGAACCATCCGCACTTCGAGTCCATGCCGATGGGCCAGAGGACCGAGATCAAGAACCTCAGCAGCTTCAAGGCTGTTGAGGACGCCATCATTGCCGAACGCGATCGCCAGATCTCTGTTATCATGGACGGCGGCGTCATTGCCGGCGAGACCCGTGGTTGGTCCATCGGTGGCACCGAGACAACACGCCTCCGTGGGAAAGAAGGCGAGGTCGACTACCGCTACATGCCAGACCCAGACCTGCCACCAATTACAATCAGCGAACAAGTCACCTCCCATCTTGCTGCGAACCTAGGCATACTGCCCGATGCCGAAGTTGACGAACTTGTTGGCCAATTCGGCCTCAAAACGAAAGATGCGCTGGCATTGATGCAGTCCGACGACGGCCATCGGCTTGAGTACTACTACAATGTCGTTCAGCGCCTGCAGGACCGTCTCGGCGATCAATGGAACACGGACTGCGCCGTGTTGGCCGGCAACTGGGTTCTCCACGAGCTAGGCCGCCTCACGTCAGAGCGCAATGCCTCGGCTGACGGCACCGTCCAGACCCTTGACATATCGCCCGCCGGCGAATGCGCCCGCGTGCCAGCACAGCATCTCGCCGATATCGTTTACTACCTACATACCATGCGCGTCACCGCGCGCGTCGCCAAAGAGCTCCTCTTCGCAGTCTATCGAGGGGACCTAAGCGGCACGTCGCCCGAGGGCTACGCCAGCGTTGAGGAGGCGATTGAGAAAGAGAACCTCTGGTTCAACTCGCTGTCCCGCGAGCAGTACAGCGAATTGGCTGTCGAGACTGTTAGAAAGGAAAAGGGTGTGCTGCAAAGCTTCATCCATCACTATTCGAGAGGGGCTGATTACCCCACGGGCCAACTGATGTTTCTTGTCGGCAGGATGATGAAGACCGGCCCTGCAGAACGCATGGATCCTCAAGCCGCCCGGGAGGTGTTGGCAGAGGTGGTCGAGGATGCATGCAAGTAACACCACTCGGTGGCCAGTGAGGTCAGGTGTGGGGTGTTGGTCTATCACGTCTACCCTGCGATGCCGGCTCGCGAGGGCCACAATGTACCTGCCAGCTACTTGGATTTGTTCTGGGCTATTTCCTTTTCCGCCCTTGCTCTAGATTCTGTGCAAGTATCCGTGTTGTCTTGCATGACATGCTGTCCCAACCCGTTCATTTCGCAGGGCACTTGTTTCATGGAAGCTTCAGTTGCCATGGGGCTAACTCTGTCTGGAATAGTACCTGAGCCCCCAGGCCCCATGGTCAGATTTCAAGCCTACCATGGGGCACATGAACAGACGCATGGCCGTGGGTGGAATCCCATTTCAACAGATATTCTGCTTATGCTTTCCGGGTTCAGTGCCTGGGAGTATTTGTGTTCGTTTCCTGTCTGGGTGTTGGGCATGTGGGCATGTCGACCGCTGGCACTACAGGAGCTTTACGCTTCGGAGGCAGGCAGCGGCTCGCCAATATCACTGTGCAGTGGCCAGTGGCCAGCCGCTTTATTGCTTCCGTGGTTTAGCACCACCTGCACGGCGATCGCATGTGGCTCACATTCTACACGAAGTGAACAACTGCCGATCCACAATCACCACTCACCGCTTCGACTTATCAACTACGTTTCAATAACATGCAGCCCAGTTGCGGCTTTAGTGCGGATTTGCCGACTTGGTCTGTCTGGAACTCCCAATAGTACCGGCACTATCGTTCTCTGAGGCCTGCAGCAATATTGGGAAAATGCAACCCACACATCCCTGGTTTTGCATGACGCGCAGAACCTCGCTATGGATGACGATCTTGCGGATCCGCGCCATGTTACGCAATTTTGCATCCCATGGCCGATCTAGGGACCTCCAAACTGGCCAGCCAGCCAGCCATCTCGCGAGACCAGGTCGACAACCGGGCCATTCATTTCCGCTGTTGTCTCCTTGGGCGTTGGCGAGGCCCTTGGCAGCTACTGTGCAACCTGAGACCGACTGGTTACTGGTTCATCGGCTGGCTGTACAAGGCACCACCACAACTGGGCCCAGAATGTGGCGAGCGTTACCCAGGTCTGGACAGAACAGATGCAAGGATGCCAGGGTCAGGAGTCAACAGCCGCTTCGGATATGCCCGGAGAAAAATGTCGCAATATAAACACGGCAATGATTTAGGCACATCTTATCAAGTCTGGGAAAGGCCGGGGGATGGAGAGTTTTTGAAATACAACCCGCCGGCTTCGCCCTGCAGAATAACCCTTACGCAAGCGATTTTGGCGACTTGTTCTGCGTTCACCTGGGGACCTAAGAACTTATTTGGCTGTATGCTTTGAGGATATGGACCGGCTGTCCTTCGTCTCAGGACTATGCCTGTCTTGAGCCAGTCTTGTTGGGACTTGACGGGCCTGGAAAATATCCAACCGAAAACCCAGCTTCCCAGCCCAGCTTCTCCGCGACAATTGATGCTATCTGGCCATGGGAGAAGCCGTCATCATCCTGTTTAATCCACCGTCTCGTTGTCTGCGTGACATGGTCATGTTGACCATTCCCTAGCCACAGGAATATTCCAAATGCTCCTGTCTCCACTTGTGTAAGCCTCCGAAGCGCTCCTGGCCTCTGTCACCTCTGAAGCCCCGGTGATCTTACTCCCCACGCCCACGGGCAATATAACATCGAGTCCGTTGTCCAGCCATAGTGGCTGCCAATTCAAACCGATGCCCCCCTTTTCCCTTCGACCAGTGCCCTTGATCGTACACTTGACATTGATGCTAGCGTCACCTGACTCTTTGTTGTCCAAGCCGATACTCACGGTGTACTCCAGGGTGATGGTGCAACGCTGGATATCAGCAACGTTTGCGGCGCTGATGCCGTCGTCTTCGTGCCAGACTGTCTCGAAAACGATCTTGCCTGGACTGCTACCTGGGAGGCGGTTCCGGTCAGTTGAAGGTGGATATATCTCCACCCCACGCCAGTCATCTTTCTCTTCCTGAGGAAATTCAGGATTCAGGCTGGGCCATGAGGTCGTGTGGTGGTTCTTGCCCACGGGCACAGCACTGCCGACACGCGCCAGCACAGGAATGTGATTTGGAGGCAGACGTCCGCCTTCATCTCCATTCATGTCCAAAGTAGCATCGACATGTTGCCACCCGCCAGAAGGCAGGAAATATCGTCCGTTCTGAGCCTTGGTGTCGAAGAAGCCGAACCTCGTCGTCGGCGTTGCGTCCTGGGTCGAGAAGCGGACGACCTCGCTAGTCTCGTACTTGGCGGAGTCGTCAGAAGACGGCAGGTACACACGTACATTCTCTTGGCCGGGCTCAAAGACACCAGCCACGAGAAGAGCGTCCCCGAGCCAGTACTGCGTGTCGCCAGCAATGACCTCCTTCGCCCATACATTCTCGTCACTCTCATAGCCCCACCCCGTCCATCGCTGCGGCGGCACGGCCGTGAGATGGCTCTTAATGCTCAGCGAGTATAAGTACGGCAGTAGCTCGTATCTCCGCTTGACGGCTGTGCGTATCAGGTCCGTTGACTCGGGGTACTGCCACGGCTCAATCACCTCGCCGACAAGGTTGTCCTCGGGCGACGTCTTGTAGCAGTTGATGGCAAACCTGGGCGAATGCACCCCCATCTGCACCCACCGCACGAGGTGCTCGGGCGTGGGCTGCGGTCCCTCGAAGCCGCCGATGTCGTGCCCGTAGCACTGGATGAGCGAGAAGCCCGCGTTGAGCGCCAACGCGTTGCTGCCCCTCATGCCCTCCCAGCTGGTCACGTTGTCGCCGCTCCAGCTGGCGCAGGCGTACTTCATCGTCCCGGCCGTGGCGCTGCGCGTCAGCACCATCGGTCGCACGTCCGGCTCGGCGTCCACGCACGCCTGCCACGAGCTCTTGCCCATCAGCTCGGTGTTCGCTGCGCGCCCCCAGAGGCCGATGTGGCTGTCACCGCTCGCCGGGGCGTTGACGTGGATCGCCTCGACGTCCTCGGGCAGGTCCAGCGCGCACTCCCACGTGTCGTTGGGGGTGTTGTACTCGTTGTTGTCGTTCCACATGGCGTCAATACCGACCTCCTTCAAGGACCGGCACCCATTGTACCACCACTCATAGCCAGCCTTGCTAGTGAAGTCGATGTGACTGCCCTCGCCGCTCTCGCCACCTCCTGCGCTCCACAGTCGTGCGACCGCCGTCTTGCCGGTCAGCGGGTCCTTGAAGAACGCGCCCGCCTCTGACAGCTTCTGGTAGTCGGGATGGTTCGCAAGGACGTACGGCTTGATGTTCGCCAGGATTCTCACGCCCCTCTTATGGCACTCTTTGGCGAACTCCCTCGGGTCCGGGAACCGGTGGCGATTCCATGTGAAGACGTTCCTCGTCTTAGGCGGCGTCTCCGAGACGGTATACCCGGAGCTCATCTGGTGCGCCGACACGGGAATGTCCAGGTCCTTGCACTTATCCAGGAAACCCACAATGGCATCCGCCCCACGCACGGGCTCGTCCAGCATGCTGTACCTCATGCCGCCGGACACGTAGCCCAGGTAGTACCGCGGCACGAGCAGCGGGAACCCGACGAGCCCCGCGTACGCGCGCACGACCTCGGCCGCGCTCCCGCCCACGATCAGGTACTCCTCGAGCCCGCCGCGCGCCTGCCGGTACACCTTGAAGCGCCCCCACAGCCCGTCGATCTCGCTTCCGACGGCCCACGCGGCGCGGGCGTGCGACGTCGAGAGGACCCCCACGGCGCCCGCGCCCGGGATGATGTTGATGAGCAGCGGCACGTGCTTGTACAGCGGGTCCGTCCGGTGCGCGTCGTAGCCGAAGGTGTCGGACGCCGTGATCTGGAACCCGCGCCCGGACAGGTCCATCGGCGCGGCCTTCTCGCCTAGTCCTACGTGCAGCGTGTTCTGCTTGTAGACGGAGTAGTGTGCCGCTCCAAGGCCGTCGAGAGCGTATGACCGGTGGGGGAGGTCATTGTGGAGGGGCTTGTTGTGCAGGTGGATGGATACCACGGGCGTGTGGGTGAAGTCGACTGTGGCGGTGGTGCCGGCCTTGGTGTTCTCGAGCTTTATCTGCTTCGTTGAGGTGTCGCTGGCCTGATTTATGGTTGTGGTACCCGCGTCGTCGATACTTGGGAGGCGAAGGCTTGGGAATGGCGGGAGTGGGTGGCCCTCGGAAGTGAACGTCGTGCGAAAGACGTTGGACCTGATGGCCTCGAAGGTGAACTCGCAGGACTTGGTCAGCTTCCCATCGGAGCGGAGGTGTATGGCGCTGGGGTTGCTGCCTTTGCCTGGTTGTGTCATGAGTGTGTACCCTTGGGGCACTCGCTCTTCTTGGTGCAACATGATGAAGAATAGTAGATTTGCAGGTTCACTTGTCTTATAGCATTGAGGGAAGTCTATATCTGAATAGAACTTTCTCCCTGAGTCTGGCGTCTAGATAGATTCTAGGAGACCAGAGTTAGTTCAAGCAATACACAGTCGTCCCATCTTACGTCCAAGTTCACGAGGTCTGTCTTTTATTGCTCCCTGAATTCCAAGTTGTTGGAGATCGTGAGGGGTTCCTCCTGAAAGCTCATCCCATCCTGCGGGACCGGCACGCGGCGTGCGGAGATGCGGCATCGTGACTGGGCTTGCCCTTGTCGGGAGCCCACTGCCAAGTCAAGGGTTCCTTTATTGCGCGCCGAGGCGTTGCTTGACGTGAGTGATGGGATGCCATCAGCAACATGCAAACTCAACCGGCACAATTTCCGATATTGCGGCTAGAGATGTCGTCAATAGCTATCATGGGCGTCTCTTGCACGTGAACACCGCAGTCTGTAGGCAGATCGTTATGGGCAGTATCCCTAACGATCCCTACAACGATTGGCACTCATGATTCAACGTCGTGCTCGGTACAGTTATGCCCGAGTGATGGCTGGGCAAAGCCGGAGGACCTAAGCCAGACTAGGATCGTTAACATGGCTTCCAATATTCTGACTTATTTGGGAACGTGTTTCCTATGTGTGTCAGTTGCGTATCTATTAGATGTGCGAGTGCACAAAAGACTTTCTGGGACGAAACGTCATTAATTCCACACCTCGAATGAAGGAAACCTTCAAATAAAATAAACAAGAACGTAGTCTTCATTGAGATGGTATCTAACACGTGGATTGATGACCCAACTGAATTGTATCAACTGCCGTGACACTTACACTGCATTGCATACTTGGCACGTGATAATCATATGATGAACGACATGGCTAAATCAAAAACGGCGATTAGTTCAGTGACATTAACAAGTCAGTGCTATCACGATTTGTAGTTTCACAACCAATGCGCCCAATAGCATGCCATGGATAGTATTGTACCACTGAACATCGACAAGATTATCTGCCTTGGCTGGAACCACCTGGGCAGCATTCACGGATACCCCATACTACCGGTCAGAACACGATGATTCATTTTGTAGTTGCATGTGATATACGCCCGGCGGTAAAATTATGGCACTGTCTCGTAGTTTGCCAAAGTTCTTGCTGCAATGCCCGCATGAATTGCTCGCATGATATTTATACTGGTCTTCCCCTCAAGCTACTGCTCGGTGTGTCTTTGGGAATGGAGTGTTCCCAGACAATGCCATATCCCCCATATCTCTAGTATCTGACTGCTTCGCCCTGAAAAAAAATAATCCAACCCGGCGACTTGTGTTCGCCTCTGATGCCTTTTCATCTCAACAAGCATACATCCCATCCCATCTGTTGCATCCAATCCGTGATTCTTCTTGTTTCGAGAATCCGACCCTCAACCGTGCCGTCCAGCATCGCACAGCCAGAACGTTCCACCAGCCGGCTCTTGTCCGCTCAATCACCACTCACTATTCACCGCCGTGACAGGTGCAGTTCTTGCTACCGGGGTACTTCGGGCAGGAACAGAAGTTCGGCCAGAGGTAGCGACAGCTGTGGTCGGAGCAGTACATCGAATAGATCCTCTTTCCGTCAACGACACGAAGGCAGTGGGTCCCGCTGCACCCCTGCACCTAACAGGGGCGGTCGTCGGGAACCTCCTTGTACGTGACTTTGCGCCTGTCGGTCCACTCGTTGAACGACACCTGCTTCACCGTCTTGTACTGCTTGTCTCGGATGGCCATCGACTCGCTCGGCCGCCGGCCGTTGCTGCTTGGGCCTGAAGACTGCCGAAAGGTGGTGGCTTTCTGGGAGACGTTGGTGTGCGTGTTGCCCACGTTGGTCGCAGTGGTGTTGTAAGTATTCGCCTGCGGGGCATGGGTGTTGTGGTGATTCGAGTTGTCCGTGTTGTACCTCTGGTTATTGTTGGTGACAACGTTCTGGGGGGCGTTCTAGTGTGTGTTAGCCACCTGCTACGGAACTCAATAAGGTGAGAAGACTTGTGCTTACATTGCTGACGTGCAGCTGCCGATTATCCACATGGTTGTAGTGGAAGTGCATTTGAGCAGCAGGTGGAACACCGATGCTAATGCCCTGAGGAAGCTGAGAACCGACTGACTGTTGCGGCAGCCCATCCGAGCGTCCCATGGCACGGTTCTGCCTAGAGGACCCCGTAGAAGTTCCACCCGTCGATGCAGGAGCGGCCGTATTGGCCACACTCTGCGGGATCTCGGACGGCTGTTGACTAGTCACCCTCGCTGTAGAAGGCGCGGTGGTGCTTCGGACATTACCGGGGACATTTAACCTGGAGGAGGACGGTGGGTATTGGTAGGTAGTCGCCGTTGGTGCAGAACGCTGAGACGGTGCCACTCGCTCATTGCTTCCTGGTTGAACGGGGCGAGCGGAAGATGGAGCTTTCTGGGTGTTGGTCGATGGCGTACGGGACGAGGCTTGCGAATTTCCACTGCGGCTAGGTTGTGGACCTGGTGCGAAAGACGAAGGTACGTATTGGTCGTGGTTATAATCGTACGGCTCGCAACCGAAGGAGGGCACGTCTGCCCGGTAGTCATACGGCTCGCAACCGAAGTAGGGCACGCCTGTCTGCTGCGGGACCTGTGGCGTGTTCCGGCTCGCTACCGGAGGCTTCGATGCGGAAGGTTTGGTGGACCCATTCTGGGGTCTCTTGAAGTTGACGTTGTCGACATTGGATCTGGTCTGCTTGCTGGAAGCAGTCTCGACTCCACGGACACTGATGGAATCCGAGGGAAAAATTGTCGACGGGGCTGGGTAGGAGGGCTTTGGTCGAGGGGGCTCAGACCGAGCGCCTCCCTGGACGCCTGAAGAGCTTTGTTGTTGGTATGTTGCTCCATTGCCCATTCGCAGCTTGGAGGTAGAAGCCGCTGCGATACCCAATGTTAGTAAATGTGAGTAGAGTGAGGATCTGTGTACAACACATACTGCTGCGAGAAGCGGAGTGAGTGCCGTGGACACCAGCCTGCTGCTGCTGGGCCTGAGATTGAGTGTTCTGGGAAGGCATCGTGATGCGGGTGCGTGACAAGACTATAAGTCAACACGAGGAAAGGTGGCACAAGAAGACGGGACGATGCCGATCAAAGAGGGAGACAGATGTATGAAGAGGGTTGACTGGAGCTGACGAGATGTGTCAGGTAAGTCGATAACACAACACGATTGACGACTGTTGTGTCGGAAGGTCAGCTTTTGCTCTGCTAAAAGGAGGAAGAAGAAGGACGTTGTAGGCGAGTGTGAGTGGGCAGGGAGGGTTTATATATTTGAAGGTGGATCATTACAACGAGGCCACCTCGAAGCTGATCTAGTGAATAATTGTGGCCGACGAAGTGAATTAGATAATCACTAGATCGTCAAAGTGAATTAGACCAGACTGATCAAGTGAAGTAATCGAGAACGCTCAAGTCACTTCGATCTAGCCACTTTGGGACCCCTGGTAGTCGAGATATTTCACTCGAGGGCATCGTGCCCCCCTTCCACTTCCCAAAGGGGTATAGTCTGTCTTGTTGAAGATGGAATAAAGGGGGAGGGAGAGAAGAAGCACCATTTTTACCAGAGAGCTAAACCCGTTTGGGAAAATGTAGAAGGACACAGTTCAAAAAGCAGCTAAGTCTATATATCTAACAGTGTTCTGCCAAGTAAGGCATAGCGATAAGGCTGGCACAGAAGGGGAACCGTGAATGGTTTTGATCCCTTCATGGCCGACGGTGAGCCCATCAGTAAAAACGTAAGAATGATGATCTTTAGTGCCCCAGGTGCCGTAGTCGTCCCATCCACAGCGTACCAGTCTTCCCTCCCACCATGCGCTCATCCTCGCCCCTGAGATCCCAGAATCCTCAACACCTCGCATGGCAAGAGCAGTACTTGTCCCCTGAGTACGTAGGGCACGTGCAAAACTCAGGCCAGAAGTGACGACAAGTGTGCGCAGAACAGAACTCCGAGTAGATCCTCTCGCCCTCGACCAGCCGCAGGCAGTGTTTAGTCTTGCAGCCTTCCACCAGACAAGGGCGGTCGTCAGGAACGTGCTGGTGGGTCGTGATGCGCTTGCCGGTGATGAAGAGGCCGCGGGTGCACTTCATCCTCGGGCCTCGAAGAGGGATCGTCTCACTCGGAGCCCCGGTCTCCTAGCCGCGGTACTCGCGGTGGTGACGGCTCTGACGGTGGTGCTGGTGGCCCGAGGATGAGAGGCGCTGCGTGGTCCTCGAGTTGTCGACGGTGTCGCCGCGGTTCGTGGTGACAGAACGGTGTCGGGTGTTTGTGGTGTTGACCTGACCCTGGGCATTCACTCGCTGGTGCCGGCTATTGTCCACATTATACTGCTGGTGGTTGTTTGTCGTGATGTAGTTGTTCACCACGCGCGGCATCTCAGGGTCGGCACCAGCCCACTGTGGGTCGTTGCGCCGATCAAGGGCGTTCGGTCTCTGGTCGTAGCCATATGTGTCTCTCTGATTGAGAAACTGCGAGTCACGATGCCTCGCAAGACCAGAACTTCCTCGAGGCATGTCATCCCGGGAGAACCCAGTTCGGCCTTCCTGGAAGCTCCGGGATGACTGACGGTCAAATCGTGAGATTGAGTTGCTCGGGGTAACAGAAGTTGCTTGCTGGAACTGGCCGAACTGGGTCCTGGGAGGAGGAGCAGGCCTCATGGGAGGGGGTGGGGGGTAGTCCCTGGGCAACTCGTCGATCCAATTCGGGATCGGATCGGCTCGATTCTGGCTGTGTCGCCTCGGTCGAGAAGGGCCGGCCATGCTGTCGCGGGGAAGCATGCTCTGTCCCGGATTGCCCCTGTGTCGGGATTGGGAAGTGGTAAAGGCTGTGGGCGAGTGGCATCGTTAGTAACACACCAGAAGTTGACTGGGCATGGTGAGATTGAACGTACTACTCCGAATGACAGTGTATTGGCCCCGAGGTGGTCGCTCCTCCATGTCAAAGTCGCGCCGCATGTCGGAATGTCTGTGACGAACCATCCTGAGCTGGTTTGATTGGAAGCGAGGATGTGTAGATGGGAGTGGCAAAGCTTTTGAGTCGTTGATGTGTCTTGTGTAAGAGTTGCAAGATGAGGAACGACGGATGCTGATTGTCCGATCAACTTTTGTGGTTGGGGATGGAAGCAGAAGAGGGTTTCGTGGAGGCAGCATGGCAACTCCCTGCGCTTTTATAAGGTCATCAGTGGATACTATCATGGCGAGTCAATTGGTTTCATTCCTCTTGTTGGGTCATGGCCGGTCCTCGTGTAAAGCCAGACTGTGAATGTACGAGGTAACTCCGTAAGTTGAAGACCGACACATGTATCTGGAAGCTGTGAACCCGTAAAACTTGAATACTTATCAACGTGTGCCGGAACACCGTTAGAGGGAGCTTAGACCCGATTTCAGCAGACGCCAGCCTTATAATCCTGGATCCCCAAGTCATGTTGGGCAGGGTCTTTGGAGCTGAAGTAAAGGACCGTTGAAACACAGACCACGCTGAAGGTCTACCGTAAATTTATATAATTTTTATCGAGAAGCTGTAATTGTTTCCATACCATGGTAGCATCTTCGTGATCATTTGTGACCATCGCGTGTAGCAAACTACACTGCCCACGTGGAAGCACTCCCGTTTGGCATTCCAACCACAGCGGCCATTGGTTGAATCTCCATCATCCGGAATTGGAAAACACGGGGAGAGAACAGCCAACAAGCCGAGGTCAGCTGGGAAATAAAGAAGAAATACCATTCGCTTGATCATTTTCTGCCAGCGATTCGCATGCGAAACGACTTCAGGAGTCTTTCTCAATGGATCATCTGAGATAGCCAGCGACATAGATTGCGATATCAAATATCGTCAAAATCAAAGCCGCAGCAACTCTCGTAGTCCAAGGCAATCTTTTGATAGAGCAACTGCAGAAGGCGGCGAAGATGAGTACGCTTCTGCGTTGTATTAGATACCAAGCGAGCCAGCCCTAGACACGGGACAGGGGACTAACAAGTATAGTGAGTCTACAGCATGCCCTTTCCAAATCTTCTCTTTCATCAACAGCCGTAGTTCGAAGGGGAAAGACCATACATATATGACTCAATCAGCTGCACGGGGCAAGACACGTTGCCCAGTTGTTCACACACCCCGGAAGGAAGTGGTGAGGCTTTTGTGCGTGCCCAGACGGCGATGGAGTCCTTAGTGTATTTGGGACCGACTGGGAGAGTCATCGAGCATGGAAATCATTGCTGATATTGCAAAATGAAGGGTTATGACTTATTGGAATTCCAAAAACGGCATCCTGGGTCTCGGCACCTTCATGTACACCAGTTTAGACTCAACGCTTCAGGTAGCCATCACTGTTCAGGAGCCCAAAATTAGTCCCCTTAATGCCTTAAAGACTGGTCTTGCCATAAGGATACTTATGAGAACGGATATTCCCACCCGTAAAAATGGAGGGTACACCCGTACATATATCATCAGCCTTAGTTACACACCACACATAGTAACGCACCCAACATCCACACATCCCCATATACCTAGGTACCCATACCCAATACCCACATACCAACACCCATACACCCAATACCCATACACCCAATACCCATACACCCAATACCCATACACCCAATACCCATACACCCAATACCCAGACACCCAACACATATATACCTAATACTTATATGAATCAGGTCTTGGGTGTGTTGGGTGTGTTGGGTGGGTGGGCGAATAGTCCTGGGGGATATGCTCTAATGGGCTGCAGCCGTAGCGTGAGTGGTGTATGGGTGTACCATCCGTTTTGGTGGGTGTATCCGTTCTCATAATTGTATTCCTACACTAATCGCTTAGGTCTGAACTGCTGTTCCATAAGCCTGCAGCTACTTCACGGATGCACATTCAACGTTGTAGGACCTCGGACCGAGACCACCGTCCTCGGTTTCGTCGAAGCCATGTCCGAGAGGTAGTCTCATTGCAATATCGGCGATACCACCGTCTCTCTCCGTTAGTGTTCAATCATCGTACCCCGTTGGGTTCCATCACGGCCGTCTTCAGATCAGCCATGGAAGTGCTCGGGACGTCCACGGATGGTAGGGAGCCGATGAGAGGCAGGTCTGCTCCAGCTGAAAGGGCCTCAATCACCTACCACTGATCGAACAGGGCATTATCATGGCTACTCTACGATTTTCTGACGTAAAGGAAGCAATTCCGACTGGACATAACAAGTTCGGACCCCACAGAGCCCATAGTTACGAACCCTGATTTCAGGAACAACTCGGCACTGCATGACTGGGCAAAGCATCGTTCCTGCCACTCCATGTTCGCGGTCTTGACATCCAGCTTCCCTGTTGACAGTGCCGAGCTAGAAGGAGCCATCAACACACGCGCAGCACAACAACCTAAATCCCATTTCAGACGTTGCCTTGAGCTTGACGAAAACTCCGACCTACCATCGCCTTCTTGGATCACACACTCGCTATCAAGATACAGTTATTCCTTGGACCAAGTCGGGAAGCAAACATCCTTCTTCAAGACGGTATATTACACACTCGACCTTCTGCCTCTCCCGTCTCCCCCAGTTGCTGCACGTCATCTACACAATCAGCCACCAAGATGAACGGAAATCGGGGATCTCGAGACAACTCAGGGTGTCCCGAACGAAACAATCCCAGTCAAGACGGTGCCGATAACGACGAGCGGCAGCCACCTGGCAGAAGCAATCCTCGTGAGAGTCGCGATAGGTTGACCCGGAGCGGTGGCGAGAACGCCAGACATCAAGTACCCGATAGACCCGACCTCCGGTTTGGCGCAAGACGCGATAGCGCCGTCAGCTACCATGCGCCAAACTGCAGGTGTCCAGCCCCCCGCATGGGATTTAGTAGGCCAGATACGTCTCACAACGCGCAATTGGTGAGTATAGTTATCTAGCCTTGCCATGGCAAAAATCGTGGACAGCGCAACTAACCAGCTGCCGATGACCGATCAGGCAATGATTCGTCCTCCGGGCTTCCCACCAAATACCAATCAAAGCTATATGCTTCCCAATCCCAGAGCCTCGAAC
The DNA here is from genome assembly GCA_023078575.1 of Diaporthe nobilis. Taxonomy (NCBI): domain Eukaryota; kingdom Fungi; phylum Ascomycota; class Sordariomycetes; order Diaporthales; family Diaporthaceae; genus Diaporthe; species Diaporthe nobilis. The sequence goes on along the minus strand of JAKZJT010000013.1, from coordinate 839,938 downwards.
GTCAATGTCTCACCCCCTGCCCAGGGTGGACCACCGCCCACGACGTGGTGGCCAATGCCCGGTCCGGAAATAATTCCTCATCTTCCGGGCTACCCACCGAATGCCAATCAAAGCTATAATTCTCCCAATCCCGGAGCCCCGAGCGTCAATGTCCCACCCCCTGGACCACCGCTCACGATGTTGCCGACGCCCGCACAACCAGATAATATGCGACCATTGATGAGAGAAGAGCCCTTCGTTCAGTTTCCGGCATATAATGCTCCTTTGACGAGACAACCCCCTGCGAATCCCACGATGATGAGGCCAGAGTCAGCCTACATCCGCCAACCTGGACACAGTCAGGTGCAGAATGGGAGCGACAGTCTGCGGCAACAGGATCCTTTTGGTTACAATGAATATGGCATGACACCGCCGCCTCGGCAGGTCGGTCTTGGGCCGCAACAAGCTTATGGGAACAGACTGTATCAAGGTGAGCATCGAAGCGGCACAGATGAGGACGAGGCGATGCAGACGCGGTTCCTTCACGAGTGTATCGCGATCCAAATGGGCTTTTCCCAGGCTTTTAGCTATGATGTTGTGGCATGGATGCTCCAGGTGGTGATATTCCACTGTAATCAAAGTTCAAACGGAAATCGATGAAGGTCACGATGAAACTACCAGCGAAGAGGAATTCAGGGCAGATAGCGTTTCACTAGGAATGAATTTGATGTCAAACATGCGTTTGAATTTGAACAGCTGTCCTTCATTTGTGAATCCGTAGTGAAGTCCATTGTCGTCTACCCGGACGTGTGCGTAAGGGTCCTGGTCAAAACGAATGATACACCGGTATGTCGCAGGCCAACACCCACGCCCAACACCCACATACCCAACACCCATATACCAAACACCCGTATACCAAACACCCATATACCAGACACCCACATACCAAACACCCACATACCAGACACCCACATACCAAACACCTATATACCAAACACCTATATACCAAACACCTATATACCAAACACCCATATACCCAACACCCATACGATTGATACCCATATACCTAGTACTTATATATTTAATGCAGTATGAACTAGGAGTGGGCGTGGGTAGTCATGGGCGGCTGTGTGAAGGCCGTAGGCATAGGTAGGGTGGGCTATAAATACCGGTGTATCATCCATTTTGACCGGTGCGAATATCCCCTGTCTTCGGGAATATCAGACGCGCGTAAAGATCGTGTTAGGTGAGACTTGTATCTAACTCTAAGTCCGGACGGAATTGCTTGCCTTGAGCAACATGAAAAGCACCGACGAGACGTTGCAATATCACCAACAAATGCCTGGGCTACACGCCGAAATTACCTGCCAGGGCCCGGGACACTTGTCATTATGCCGCACGATCTACGGCCACCGACAATCAGCCACTGTCACAGACCGACTTCGTCAATGAGTACGAAACGTGGCGTGTGTTCCTGGATGACAGAAGTTATACTACAGCATCATTCTTGAGAACGTTTTCCTGTCACAGATGAAGTATTTGTGTGACCATACTAGACCGGTCGAGATTCTAGAAACAAGGAAATTACCCGACAGCGCCGCCCTGGTGGTGTTTGTATCACTGCACTGTGTGTTACATACCGGAATGTTTTCTGACTCGTTGTCTGTGTTGCACAGCGCATATCGGTGTGCTGTGGCCGTCGGGTCTACAATTGACTTTTCAGCTTCAAAGCGAATTTGGATCACGTTTATGGTGAGCGTTGCATGCAAAGGCGGCACTTGATAATAGGGCAAATTATTAACAGCATGGCTCAGACTTCCGGCCTGATTATCATATATCACTCGCCCTTACTGAATGCTTAAAATCAGATGTCTTGGAAACAAATTGCAGCCAGTGCGGGACGTCGGCCCTCCGCAAAGGGCACGTGGAGACACCAGCAAGGGGCTTCGTCCTTGTGTGTCAATTTCGATACGGGTCGTGGTACGAGAACGGGACACGTCTCGCTCGCTTAAAGCCCGAAATCACACACACAGCACGGAATGGCTAGTCAAAATGGCGGTGGGCCGGGTATACAACTGGTAGACTTGCACACTTTTCCGCAACTTGATGTAATTCGTATGCCGTAAAATCACCGAATGCACCGCGGAGCAGAACGACTGGGTTTGCCGTGGTAGAGCGCTGGGAGCACAAAGCAAGAGATAGAGTATCTCTGTCTAGCCCTGACACCTGTCAAATGGACTGGGCGGCATGGTATATAACCATCTTCGGTATCTAGAGATAATGAATCTGCCAGCTTGGCACCCGTATCATCATTACAATTGCACACGTCTATACCAGGGCCAGGCATGAACCACCCCATTTTGACTCCCTTACCAACCATATCTAAGACCTCAACTCAAGACTAGTTATCCGAACAACCTCAGATCCCTCAACATGTCCACGCTCAACTGTAATCAAAGCACACCGATGAAAGAGGGGACTGAATTGCGACAAGCTGAAGCGAGTGGTGGAAGTGGGCCTGGTTCAAGTATCATCAGCGCCACAGACGACCCGGAAGCAGCAGCAAACGCAAGCAAGTCAGCCAGGCGCAGCGAATGCATCGATTTTGACGGGCCCCACGACCAAGATGACCCCTTGAACTGGCCAAGCCGCAAGAAGCTCTCCATCGTCATCAACGTCGCCCTCCTCTCCGCGCTAGGGCAGATGGCGTCGTCCATGCTGGCCCCGGCAGCACAGGAGGTCATCACTGAGTTCCGCTCCGAGGACATGACAATCGGTGTCTTTGTGGTGTCAGTGTTCCTGGTGGGCATGGCGGCCGGCCTGCTCCTCACCTCGGGCGTGTCCGAGGTGTACGGCCGGTGCTATGTGATCCACGCCACCAACGTCCTCTTTGTTGTGTTCGGGGTGGCGGCAGCGTTATCCCGCTCGCTTGGGCAGCTGGTCGGGTTCAGGCTGCTCCAGGGCGCGGCCGCGGCCGCTCCGCCGGCGATTGGAGGTGGCGTGATTGGCGATATGTTTGCTCCTTGCGAGAGGGGGCGGGCTACTGCTATGTACGGATTTGGGTTGCTTTTGGGCCCCATCGCTGGTCCCATCGCCGGTGGTTACATCACGCAGAACCTGGGTTGGAGATGGGTCTGTTGGGTTATATCTATCACGTGAGGCAGTCCTAGGCAAATTGCACCGGAATGGACGGAATGGCTGACAATTTTCTAGGGGTGCGCTGTCATTACTTGGGACCATCCTGGTATTCAGGGAAACATACCGACCTCTGATCCTGGAGCGAAAAGTACGAAGGCTGCAAAGGGAAACCGGCAACCCAAAGCTCTATGCAGCAATTCCTCATCATGGTTCCGGATCCGAAGTTCTCGGATACTCCATTATCCGCCCTATGAAATTCCTCGTCCTTTCCCCAACTGTGGCTCTGCCATCGATTGGACTGGCAGTGATACTCGGCATAATGTTCCTGATGCTGTCGACCATGTCCACCGTATATCAACAAATCTACGGCTGGTCAACTGGTGCATCTGGCCTGCCTTACCTAGGACTCGGCGCGGGTCTGTTCATGGGACTTGCTGTTTACTCCATCACCGCAGACAGAGGGTATATACAGAAATCCCAAAACTCAAAGCCATCACCCGAGATACGACTGGCACCGATCAGCATTGCGTCGCCATTGTGTGCTGTGGGTTTGATTATCTACGGCTGGGCATTTGAACATAAAATGCACTGGATTCTACCCATTGTCGGCTGTATGGTTTTCTCCTGGGGAATGGTGGCATTTATGATGCCAGTGACAACGTACCTGATTGACGTCTTCCATACCGAAGCCGCCGGCCCTGTTGGTGCATCTGCTGTCTTGAGATGTCTGGTAGGGGGACTGCTACCATTGTGCGCAAACAACTTGTACAGTGGTCTTGGATACGGGTGGGGGAATACCCTTTTGGCTTTCATGGCATTCGCATTTACGCCTTTTCCATATCTCTTCTATAGAAATGGGGAGAGGCTGAGGGAATGGCGTCCAGCGTTGCACTAAGTATAGAAGCCAGCGGTGGAAGGAACTTTGAAAATCCCTGCTGGACGAAATCTGTTTTTATTAGATCCAGGAAGAAGAGTGGCATGTAGAAGCTGGTGTGACTACATCAAAGCAAGGAGTGTTACAATTGGATACTTGCTGCCAATGAGTACACTGTTTTGCTTTGAGCAGATCACCGCGTGTTATTCCTCGGCCAGTCAAGCCATTGCAGAAAGCGGTCCTTGGATCGGAGACGTCTATCTACGTCATCCAGGAGTTGTTTTGCCCATCCCTGAAGGAACCAATACCGCCTGTCTGTGGTTGATAGAAGTACGGAGAAGTACGCCAGGAGGAGCATTGCATGAGGTTTATGCTGCCGGATATCATCCATGACAGAATGAGGAACATCATATGCCCACCAAATCGCCAACCCAATTTCGATATCAGGTCCGTGGGAGGCCATGGTGTTGGATATAAACTGCATTGTTGAGACGGCGGTGACGTAGGCTTCGCGGTTGGAAAGCAATTCCTCACCCTCATAAAAGGAACGGAGTAGGGACAGTGCGGAAAAGGTGTCAGACGGAAGCGCGGACTGGTGGAGATTGATTTGGCTGTTGCACACGATCGATCAGTTCCAATCGTTCAATTCTTCCTTCTTCCAAACTTGAATACTCTCAGTCGGTGATGGCCAAAGGAGTTGGAACGAACCACTGTATCAATTCATCCTTATCATCCGGCGGGAATATGCTCGAGATGAGGGGAGCCAAACTCGTTCGGGCGATCCTGGGGGTGAACTCTTGCAGTGTCGTTTTGAAGCCCCGTACAACGGTAAAGAACTCCCATGTACTTCTAACAGGTTCTGCAATACATCCATTTTCTGATCGGGCCGCCAGGGAGCAGACGTGTATGACGACGATCGAAGCGTAGCACACCATGGCTCTCCAGTTGTCTTCCCCAACGTTGGATAACAAGGCCCTGAACCTCTCCAGACCAAGGGCATGGTGGGAGGCTCCCAGATTTAGGAATTCTGGTCTTCTTGATGGAAAGAGGTAAGCTTTGTGGAGGGCGGCCAGCGAAAGAAGGCCGTGCATAACGAAGGGGTGACGATAACCCTCCTGTGGGAATACAACGCGCCAGACATAGCGCCGGTCTTCACGCAGTGCCAGGGTCTCGCTGGTAGACACACAGTAGTGGTGCATCAGTTCGAGGTCCCGTATGGATGGACCTGCGACCCCGAGTGAATCAGGGTTGGGTTCGTTGTCCCCTCGCGGTGTGTATCCATCCGCGGGTGGAACGCCTCGCCTTGCAGATCCGGAAGCAGAGGTGGATGCCAGAAGGTCGGACCAAGCTGCCGGGGTCTGGGGCGAGTCGATGGTGCCTGGAGTTGAAGTCCCTATGGATCCGGGACTGACGCCAGCCTGACACAGTGCGGCGGGTCGGGCACGATTCGCAGGGTCAAAGCTACAGAGAACTCCATACCGCGTGCAGTTCCAGCATATTGGGTGGACTTCGTCGCACTAGACAAGGCGAACATGTGAGACGAGACTGTTTCGAGGCGTGCAGGTAGGTGTGTGGGAAAGGAACGGGTAGGGGGTGGGGGGGAGGGTAGGTCGATGGTGATTGGAAAATGGCCTCGTCCGTACCTTGATTTTTCTTCGTTTACATTCTGCACACCCGAGACGGGATTTCTTATGAGCGCGGCGAGTAGGCATTGAGACCGATATAATTGTGAGATCCAACCTTGACAAGCCAAACCAGATGATCGTGCGGTGAACAGATGGTGGTCCTTTTCGTATGCCGTAAAGAATACGCGGGTTTATCAGTTATCTGTTTGGGGTTTACGAGGTACGAGATGCGAAATACGAATCCGAATGCGCGTATTTGTGGCCTTGGCAACTCCTCCTATTGGGCGGATTCTCCACAAAGGGGCTGTGTCTGCCAGTGACGGCCGCGCAATCACTGCCCACCTTGTTACATTCCTGGCTAGTGCAGGGGACGCGGATACGAGAGGCATATGCTGAACAAACTCCATCAACAATGGTCGTGGCAGAAGCCAGTCCTCGTGATCTGCCAGTACTATAGCGCGGTATGAGCGGGATTCGTCGTTGAAAACCAACGCCTGCCACCGCGTCAGGAAGCTGTCGGATTTTACTACAGGGTACAGTCCGCGCTTGGGCTAGGCGAATGCGGGCTTGTCTGTTGCAAACTACAACATGATGTTCAAGATCTCAAGTCAAGCATTATCCATGCACGCTCTGCGTTCCAATTTAATGTGTTACTATAAGTTCAATGGTCTCGAGTAATGTATAAGCTTTACCACCTACCTCCGATTTCCAGTGGCAACTCGTTGTTCCCCATAGCCATCGTGACTAGTGCTGCCGTCCTTCCAAAAATTACGAGTCAACGCCGAATACAGCAGTGACGTAGCCTCACATAGGTAGTCTCGTTTTAATCCTATACACATATGCTTCTTAAGCAGTATGCATCTAGTCCCTTCATATAGTGATAAACGCTTAAACGCACAGCACTAAGAAATGTAATGCCGATAACAGTAGGTTTGGAACACAATTATTGAGAAAATAGTAACAGCCTTGTGATAACTACACAGATAAGGCTAGCAAAAACCACTTCTGGCGATGCCATAGACTAGAACCATAGATACAATTAGCCCAAGATTAATCTGCCACGGCGCTTCGGCGTCAAAGCCGGGCAATCAGTTATACAGCGAAAACCAGAATAGTCTCTCAATGCAATCCCCTTATAAAATGAATCCCACAAATGCAGTCCCAGTCGAAAACTTGATCTCTTTCCACCCACATCGGCACACACCTTCCCAAGGGATCTCCGAAGAAACCACAGGATCACACTGTGTTGAAAAAGGCATCTTAGCCAAATAATCATCCACCTCCGCGTCCATAAGTTGATATCTCCCAGCTGACAACGAACAGAAACTTCAGTTTCAGCCAGCTATCATCGAGCTGCTCAACAGTGAATCCAAGTCTCGCTTAGCTACGCCCGGACACTAAAGCCCGGGAAAATATCCTTCAAGCCTTGTAGCGTGCTTAGCCGCATTAACACTTACTTGTACATGCGTTTCATCCAATCCACCACTTTGTTTTTGCCTTTTACGTATTCGCTACCGCAATGGGACAAGGCTTGTCGACTATCAAAATATTCATCACCCCTAATTTCGAGGGCACCAAGGCGACCAGCCTCCACGTCCGCCTGGGCATCCAACAGCCCAACACAACGGCGAATGGGACACTCGTGTCGCTTTACCTCAGCCAGCCGCTGGCCACGACACAGAACTATGACTCGAAAGACATAGAAGCCTCGGATGCCAACGGAAAGTTGACGCTGTCTCAGGAAGACGACGACGATTACCGCCATTACATTGCTACAAGGCCAACCGAGGGCGATGTCGTCCTGAGCTTCACTGCGAGGCCCAAGCTAAACCCTGGAAAGGGGGAGTTCTATCACATGGGAGCTGAGAATGATGGAAAGGCTATATTTGGCCCCGGCTCGGGGTTCCTACCCACGCCAAAGGATGGAAACTATACCTTCAACTTGGACTGGGACCTGTCCAAGGCGCCCAACGGCACAAGAGCCGTCTGGAGTCTCGGTGAGGGCCCATCAGTCACCGTGGTCGGACCTCCAAGGCTCGTCAGTGAGTCCTATTTCGCGGTTGGGCGGATGCAGAGTTTCCCTCCCGCGGGGACCTCGTCTAATTTTACGACGTATTGGTTTGACGACCCGCCTGAGGATTTCAATATTACAGAAACCGCGATATTCACGCAGGAGGTCTTTGATCACATGCGCGAGTTCTTCCGCGACCATGATGATACATATCGCGTCTTTTATCGAAAGTTCCACCCTAATCAGAGCACCGGGGCTGCCGCAAATACTCGGTCGTTCATGTTTCCTTTACAAGATGACAATATGGACCCAAAACAAACCCAAGCTATAGTTTCTCACGAGCTGGTGCATAACTGGGTGGTCGCGTCAGACACGGATGGTAATTGTACTTCGGTCGAGTGGTATGTTGAAGGTGCTGCCGACTTTTACTCAGCAATGCTTCTCTTCCGCTACGGGATGCACACGGCAGACCAGTTTCTCGATCAGATGAATGAATTCGCCCGAGATTACTACGCGAACCCCCTGATCAACACCAACTTGGAGCAGGGAGGTGATTCAGAGGACTGGGATTTCACCCACCTCCCGTACCAGCGGGGCAACATGTTCCTTGTTCGCATGGATGCCCTCATCCGAAACAAATCGAATGGGACACGCTCAATCGATAATGTCGTCCAGGGGCTCTTGGACCGAAGTCGAGCTCAACAGGGAGACAGGCTTGAGGACCTCCTTGACCTTCTGGTGAAAGAGGTGGGGCCTGAGGCACGCACGGAATTTGAAGACATGTACCGCGGAAAAACATTAGTGATGCCCGAGAACAGTCTCGGTGCCGGCTTTACCGTGGAGCAAGTGCAGATACCGAGGGGTGACTGCTCGCTAGCCACCATGGCCTTATGTGGCCCGCCAGTCATGATCACGGCATATCAATGGAAGAGGAAGCCCGGTGTGAGTGACGAATCAGGTTTGATTTGAGTGCCCTCAGTTCACACCCAGCTAAGCTTAGTTACGGTATTTTGTCACGAATAAGAGCATAGATCTGGTGGAATCGATTTGACTGTCGAGACTACACTAGAATCGAGCAGCGGAAACGTCGCACCGAAGCGCTATTTGTAGGAGGCGTAGTAGGCCCAGTGGGTCTTATTTTAGACACCTAGTCTATCGTGTTCCGAGTGACAGGGAACCCCAAACGAAGCATCTCAAACGCTAATGTACAAAATTACGGCCCGAGACAGCACCCAACATAGACCCACGCCAGCGCAAACCCTGAGCTAGATGCGAACACCGACAAGTTCGAGCCCGTTCTTCCCAGGGCTCTGACCACGCAGCAACAGGCCAAGCTCGGACGGGTGGAACCAGTTCATCCAAACCAGTACGGCCACCATCAACAAAGCATCGAAGACGTAGAGGTACACCTCGGACCTCAGCAGGACACCGTCGTTGCCGTTAAGGTATTCAATGACCCTGAAAATGCTGCGGACCAAGATCAGGGCACTCGTCACGTAGAGTGTCAGGAGGTACTTCTGCCAGCGCACAGCGGGATCCGAAGCCTTTGCTGTGGGCACGAGCGACATTCGCCTGTGGAAGACGCCCGCCGCCACCACGAAGAACCCAAAGAAGGCGAGCTGGACGAACAGGCCGCCGATGATGATGTTCTCTCCCGTTTTGAGCAGGCTTTCCCCGGCAGCCATCAAACCTCCGCCTGATTATCGTCACCATGTCAGTGCTTCATTTTTGATGTGAAATTGAAGAGGCAGGATCCCGGTTGTATGCATACCCGTGGACTGCATCTGCAGCGAGATCACGTCGCCGGTCACGAAGATCTTGGTGATCCATCGCCGCCGAATCAACGAGTGCGAGTCCCCGTCGGTGAGCAGGATGATCCTCCCGAGGATCATGTAGATCGAGGCAGCCATGAAGGCGGGTGCGACAAGGATCAGGACGTTCTGCGCGACGTAGGGTCCGAGGCCCCAGCAGCCAGGTTCTTCCGTTGCGTTGACCGACCGGGCGATGTATCCGATGCACTCGCCTGCTCAAGTTGACCCATTAGAGGAGCTCTGAGGGAAGAAATGGATGAAGCATACGCCACTGGCGCGCGACTTACAGAGGCCGCCGATCACCAAGGCAGTGAGGTACCAGGTCTGCGTCTTGTACATTTGAAAAGCATGCAGGCCGGAGGTGATGCCAAAGAGAATGCAGAAGAAGACTGCCCCCGCCACCGACGGTTCGTACCGGTAAAATGACCATACGGCGTCCTTATAGTTGGGGATGCAGCCCGCCATCTTGGGCCAGTCGAAGTGTATACAGCCGTATGAAATCAACTAGATGGCTGTGGCGGAGAGCTGGGTTTGACGGCAGAGATGGAATACCGGCTGTAAAAACAGTGTTTCGACATGAACCCAACAGAACATCCATCTTTATCATTATGTACTTTCCAGAACATGCACAGCCCCGGTCGGGGGTCAGCAAAATGAATATCATCGCCAAGTTCGAAAGGAACAGCGCGGACATGCTGCGGCAACATCATTGCCTGGCGTTGGTAAAAACGCCGTAAGAGCTATACGAGTATTCGGATTCGGGTTGGGCAGAATCTGCAGGATGTGGCTGTGCTCTCCCCTTGAGGCATTTCCACGTGGGAACTCGGGACCACTCGCAATTATTCATCTGTTTTCACATCCAGAAGCTACTTATTCGACATCTCAATCGTACATACAGGTATGCGAGACAACACCAAGGTACCACACTTCAACGATCAACTGCCACGAGCACTTCATCTCCTTGTGGCTGTCAACTATGATCAGCGGTCACCGCAGGCATAGCTCCGGACAAGGCTCGGATGACGCCGAGCTACTGAGGAAGCCACTATACTTCCAGGTACCGATTTCCAACGAGAACGCGTTCGGGTATCGAAGAGGGGGTAATTCGATCATTATGCATGCTTCTTTGAGCAACTTTTAATCACAGCAAAGCCTTCGCTGTTCAATCTTTCTTTTTCCTCAGGCTTAATGCTCCAATCTCGAGGCATTCGCCAAAGCTCAAGCCGTTACCCTGGATCCAGTCTCTTTTTGCTCTTTCGAGCCATTCCTGCCACTCGTCGTCATTCTTGCGATTTGACTTCCTCAGCATCGGCTCAAAGGCCTCGACCATGCCGATAAAGCTTTCCAGCGCGGTTTGGCGTATGGCGGCCTGGGCGTTAGTCAGAACCATTTTCTGCCCATCCTCACGCTCCCATCTTAGTGCCGTCAGCGGAACGGCTAGCCTCTTGCCTATCATGCCCTCCAGCGCGTCCGCCCCTTCGATAAGACACCCCGCCAGCAGGGACACGGTCAAGGCGGTCGGTATTGGCGTCAGGTCCAGGTCCTCGAGCGCCGACTTGAGCCAGATGTTGTAGTCGACGACGTACGGGTTCACGGACGGGCCCAGCGGGGCCGTCGTCCCGACCGGGTAGACGCCCAGGTGGGCGAGCTCCTCCCCGCTGTCCTCGGCCTGCGCGTGGGGCGAGACGGAGCGGATCGTGAAGTCGTGCTCCCAGACCTCGAGCGTGCCGCCGGGCCGCAGCACCCGCACGAACTCGCTCGAGGCGCGCGAGTACCCGGAGTGGTTGAACACGAGCGCCAGGTTCCGCGACATGACGAGGTCGACGGAGCCGTCCTGGACCGGCCACCCGGGCTCCCGCAGGTCGTACTGGATGTACTCCCAGTCCATGCCCATGCCCTTGTAGCACTCGCTGGTGCCGCCGGCGGGCGGCTTGATGTCGATGCCGATGAAGGACACCTGGTGGCCCTTGCTCTGGAAGTACCGGTGGCAGACTGCGCTCCAGTACCCGCTGTCGCAGCCGACCTCGAGGACGCGCCGTGGCGGCTTTTGGAGGAGCTCCGGTGATAGGAGGGGCGTCTCGAACACGGCCGATGTGAGGAGGGCGAGCATTATGTGGCGGTTTGTCTCGGTGAGGTCGACGGGCAGCGGGTAGATGTATGGACCGTCCATGCCGTTGAGGTAGGTTCGTCCCTCCTTGTTGATCAGAAGGCTCTTCTTCTCTGTCTCCCTTTCGTTGCCAGTACAGGTCGATAACGTCTCCGGATTCCGGCTCGACAGACTGGAACGCATTGACGTGGACATCCTGGCCGACGATGACGATGACGCCGACGCCGACGGCGGACCAAGGCGGGACATCGTTGTCGTGCTGCCTGTGTCGTGATGCCCTGTGTCGGTCCGGGGCGCGGGAGTCGAACCAGATGCGCCGTAGCGAGTGCATGAGCGCCGATGGGAGCCAACAGATGCGTGCCACACCCTGGCTAGGAACCGGGTGTTGGTTTCTTGAAAATAGTTGACAAGTCTCCGAATGGTGACATCGCGGCTGGGGCCTTCAAGGATCTGTAAACGCGGGGCCAGGGGGTGGGGGGCATGGGTCTGATGCCAATCACGTACTCAAGAGGAGCACCCGACGGCAAAAAAACTTGATGGGTCAAATATCAAGGCTTGTTTGGGCATCACTCGGATCTTGATCGATGCAGAGATTATCGGGAGCTGTAACAAAATAGTCCGATACGCTTGAGCTGTCTGGGGAAAAAATCAGAGATCTGCTTCAGCCGCAGGATCTTGCAAGGATGATCTCGATGCCTGACCCAGCCCCTGATCTTCCGACTTGGCCCGGTACCGGTAAGCGGATCGACTGCAGGCCCACTAACAGCCGGCTGTTTTCCCCGGAAAGTTACCAGCGTCGTAGGCCCTGTCAGGTCATTGCCTTGCTGAGAAGATCCTCCTGATATTGGGTACAGGTGTGCCATATTGGCTAGATGGAGATAAGGATGGTAATCCCACACCTGCAGCAATAACTGTCTGGAATGATGGGCATTGCATGCAGCGCGTTTATGATGGTCATCTTTCATGTTGCCTGGCATTCTAAAGTTAATGGCAAGAGATCAGTCCAGGCCTGTAGCCAGGGGAAAGAGAGCGCGACGCAGAGTAGCTTCAACTCGGCGTATCCCATTGTCATTGCCGTAAATCACACAAGAGGTCGCATTATTTCAATCGGTTGCTCAAACTGTCACTCTCTACCGCTGATTGAGTAGGCATTGGGCGCAGATATTATGGCCTAACAATCACGGGGCCCCGATGCTACCTAGGTAGACATCTCGGACAGACCAGTTGACTGGGTGTCTGCCGCACGCTTCGCTTAATGCTGGACATTCCATACAAGGCAACGAGGTGCTTGACTCGCGTTTTTAGTAGCGTCTCCTCCCAGCGTCCACATTAAAATGGTCTCCTCGCTTATCCTCTCCTGCCTTGATGTCAAAATGAAATCAATGGTGATATCACCTTGTACGGCGTGGAGGCTGGGATGAGTGTTGGCTAGCTACTAGAGGGGGACTAAATGTTTGATGACATGAATAGCCAAGTCTGCGCTTAATTCATCATAAGAAGACAACTCAAACCATGAAGCGACCGTGAATTGTCGAGGGGGTGCCGGTAGTGGTGTTTGGTCTTGACATGGCGCGAGGAGGGGAAACAGCTCCAGCTTAGAATCGAGTCCGTCGGTTAGGCTTCAGCATCATAAGCATCAACTCTACCATTTAGGGAAAGGTGATGTGCAAATAATTAAGTCATAGACATGAGCTCAAATCAGTGGCATCGATGTTTGATGAAGACTTAATCATCCCCATGCACCACGACCTGTTGTAGAATCCCAAGGTCCTTTATCATCTCCCCTTCCGACTGGGACATTAATGACCAGTCTGCTCTTCTTAACAGCACAAAGCACCTGGATTTCACAATGCGCATCTCGTTCTTGGCCATGTTGACCTGGGCGGTGCAATTGAAGGCACTGCCCTCGGCCATCAGTTCAGCCCATGCTGTCGAGACGTTGACTCTGCCCTCCGAGCTGGCGGAAGTTGCGACCGGGCCGTCAAGGCCGTGGGGCAGCGTTGAGAATTTCCAGCAATTGGACAGTGGTCTATCCACGTGTGAGGGAACGGAATATCTAGAACTCAAGGCTCGGATCGCCCCAGACGTACAGGATTGCAGCACTCTCCGCGATCAGATTGCTGACAACCCTGGGATCTGGTACATAACATCAGGTAGATGGATATCCAAGATCGCAAGGTGTACGTATCATCCTTGCCATTGATGTTGACTACCTTGGTCACAGCACAACGATGGCCAGTTCACTTCCATGTGTATTGCTAACATGAGAAAGATAAAACCTGCGCCGTTTATCTGGTTGCGCTTAAAAGAGGGTTTTTGTAAGTACAATCGGCCCAAAACAGCCTCCGCACTGCCCATGGTTCTAACAAACAATTGACTTGGTCCAGCCTTGGAACCGATGATGCACTCAGAGTTCTTGATAAGGCGATCGAGCACGGAGGCAACCAAGTTATCACCAAACCCAATTGCCATACGCGCGCGAATCTCGCACTTTCCGTCAAGTGGAACCACGGTCCCCAGCCCTGAGGGGTGTCGGGCTGGAGTGAATGTGGCATTTTGAGAGGGGTGTGTGTAGCCCGACCATTGTGTGTGTGTCAAAGGCAACGTTCAGATGTCTTTATCTTCACGATAAAATTACAGGGCAATTCCATTTATAGGTGTTCTTTCAATTGTGGTTATGGAATTTGTAAGATGTATCCATTTCCGACGTCACTTGTGATCCGCTGTGAAGTCACTACTCTGATGCCGACCGTCCCGAGGTCCGTGCAATTACCTGTTGTTCATGCACAAGGAAAAGCATCTTCAACCCAAATAAATGCCCAACACTAATTGCAAGTGTTCTCACTCAGCATAATTGCAAATCACGTAAAGAAAAGGGAAACTTTAACTTTGATCCCGCTATCGTTGGCCTGCTCCGGCGAGAGTCCACAGACCGACTGACTGCCTTCCAGTTTCACCATCTGACGTACCCCGAACCCTCCTTCCAAGGCCATCAACGCAGCCTTGAAGATATCAGACGTCATCTAAAATCCAGGAACCAAATTGATAACGCAACTTGTTTCTTTCTCATTTCGTTCGCTTCCTCACACCACACCATGGCCCCGTCCAGCAACCCAGACGCCGTCGCCCTGGAGCAATCCGTCTACCAGGCCGGCCTGCATTCCACCAAGCCCCCATTCACCTTCCAGCCCTCAGAATGGGAGCCACAGGCCAAGGCCGTCCTCTCCGCCAACTCCTGGGGCTACATCCACGGCAACTGCGGCGCCGGGTCCACCTACCGCAAGAACCTCGCTGCGTTCGACCGCTGGTCCATCGTGCCCAGGCGCCTGGTGCCCAGCAGGACGGACCCGGCAACCGGCGCCGAGGCCTTCGCCGACACCAGCACGACGGTCCTGGGCCGGGAGCTGCCGTTCCCCGTCGCCATCGCGCCCATTGGCGTGCAGAAGATCTTCCACCCCGAGGGCGAGGTCGCGGCTGCGCGGGCGAGCGACGCTGTTGGGGTGCCTTACACGCTCAGCACCGCGTCGAGCACCAGCATCGAGGAGGTCGCGCAGGCGATTGACAGTCGGCGTGATGGAGAAAAGGAGGGTCGGAGCCAGAACAAGACGCCACGGTGGTACCAGCTGTACTGGCCGTCGCGCGATCACGATGACATCACCATCTCGCTGCTGTCGCGGGCCAAAAAGGCAGGGTATACGGCGCTATTCGTCACGCTAGACACCTACGTTCTCGGCTGGAGGCCAAGCGACATGGATAACGGGTACAATCCGTTCATCCACCCAGACCGCATCGGCGTGGAGATCGGCCTGACGGACCCGGTGTTCCAAAGAAAGTTCAAGGCGGAGCACGGCTACGACATCGAGGAGGCGCGGCAGAACGAAAGTGAGGCGACGGGGCATAACCTGGGTGAGGCTGCGCAGGAGTGGGCCAAGATCGTGTTCCCCGGCCACTCGCACTCGTGGGAGGACGTCGAGTTCTTGAAGAAGCATTGGGATGGGCCGATCGTGCTCAAGGGCATCCAGAGCGTGGCGGATGCGCGGAGGTGTGTCGAGGTCGGTGTTCAGGGAATTGTGGTCAGCAACCACGGCGGGCGGCAGCAGGACGGCGGTGTGAGCAGCTTGGGCATGCTTCCGCACATTGCGAAAGCTGTTGGTGACAAGCTTGATATTTTCTTCGACAGCGGGATTCGATGTGGTGCCGACATTATCAAGGCTCTGGCACTGGGAGCCAAGTGTGTGCTTGTTGGACGGCCGTATGCCTATGGTCTCGCGCTCGGAGGGGAGGAGGGAGTAAGACACGTCTTGCGAGCCATGTGTGGTGATTTGATGATGAATATGCACCTCGCAGGCTTGAGAGGGCTAGATGAAGTGAACAAAGACATACTGGTGAAGGAAGACGACGTTTTCTAGGGAGCTCAAAGCCGTGGTCAAATTCTATCCACGCGCAGAATCGTTTTACTTTTGCTTTGACTTCGAGTGGCTCAACTGGGGATTTTCTTTTGCCAACGATAATGGCATCTTGTTCAGTGCTCGAGAGATGATCATGGAAATGAGGAAAATCACTCATGGGAATATTGAATACCCGGCGTTGATTGAGACAGTCTGGCCGGGTCGCAGACCGGCGTCGTGCCTTTTGATCCTTTTCCATTGATATCCTGCGAGTATTTTAACATGGGATCAAAGTTATTACAGAGTAGATAAATGAGCACGATAGTACAGTCTGGCTGGACGTGGTCAAGAAGGAGAGGTGTAGATGATACACTCACGAAGGCTTGGAATATTGTCATCCCGTGCAGATTTGGGGGCGAGGCTGCTTAAGGAATCTCGCTCACAGGAAAGGCTAGGATTTGACCCTTTCCAGTGATGAGACATCCAAATTCGATGAGCGGTGATTAGAAACGGAAGCGGTTAATCCGAGCCCAGAGAATGACAATACGTTACACCCTCTCCAGCGCCCAAGGACCAGAGTGCTCCCTAACAATGACCTGCCTTTTTCACCAGCGAGGTCCTTCGTTCTCTGGTGAGACAATATGAGCTTTCCGCTCCGTTCACTTTGATCCAGTAAGGTGGCGTTTTTGACCCGTAACTAATCTGGTAAAATGGGTGAATACATCCGCGAAAGACCCGGCCATGCCGATCGTTCACCCTGGAAGTACCAATCATGCATGATCTATCGCTCACGGAGATTATTTGCTGCGGGCCAATGGTATATAGTAGAACTCTTGATGTATTCCGGTTCTGGAAATTGTTCTCCAACTGCCGGGGCTTGCGCCCAGCAGCATGCATGCCGTGCCGATAGGTCGATGGGCACTCAATAACCCGGGGGCCGAATATCCAACCAAGTGCCAAAGCACATGTTCACTTATATGAACTGTGGCAACTGACAGGTTGCTTACAGAGATATTGCAGATAAGGACACTGTCGGCAGTCGACTCATGCGAGGATGTTCCTGAGTCCACCGAGTCGCAGGAACAGATATAAATGACCCCTCGGCTCCAAGATTTCGTGCCACAGTCGTTCTCGGGACCGTGTTCTTCTATTGTTTGGTTAATCTTCCATCAGTATCCAGCAAGTCACTTTTACAATAATCTTGGACAGCGACAGTCCGCCAACATGTACATCAAGGCTCTCGCCGCGGTACTATCAATCCCAGGGGTCATGTCGGCCCCTGCGGTCGAGGAACGCCAATACAGCGCCGCCCTCATGCGATTCGAGTGCTCTAAGCTCACCATCGAGCGTCTCGACCCTCTTGTCCAGCCAGGTTCTGTGCCTTCTGCCCACGTCCACCAGATCGCCGGCGGCAACTCTTTCAACGCCTCCATGACGCCGGGGACCTACGACCCCAGCGCCCTGTCCACGTGCACCTCCTGCACCTACGCTGATGACTTCTCCAACTACTGGACCGCGAGTCTCTACTTCCGAGCTCGCAACGGCACCTTCAAGCGGGTTCCACAGCTGACCAACCTCGGCTTGCGAGGAAAGAATGAAGGCTTGACTGTGTACTACAACTCTCCCTATGACGGGGTGACCAAGACCACCGCTTTCAAGCCCGTAAGTCCCAATCGCCCGGGATCTCGGAGCTCTCGAATCCTAAGAGGCTGACACAAAACCCAGGGCTTCCGCATGATCGTTGGAGACCCGGAGCTGCGCTCCAGCCAGGGCGGCCAGAGGCAGCTGTGCCACCGGTGCGAGGCCAACATCCAGCAGAACCCCTTCGGAGGTGCGCCCTGCACGGGATCCGACACCTTCGCGCTGCCGAGCGGCACCTGTGGCGGCGGTATTCGCGCGACGATCACGTTCCCGACGTATGTATTGCACTGTCATCTCTCCTTCTAGATTGACAGGCCTTCTGACACGGAACATGTGTAGGTGTTGGGACGGAAAGAACGTCGACAGCCCCGACCACAAGTCCCACGTGGCATACCCCAGCAGCGGGACCTTCGAGTCGTCCGGCCCATGCCCGGCCACCCACCCGGTCAAGCTGCCGCAGGTAATGTACGAGGTGATGTGGGACACGCGGCAGTTTAACAACAAGGCCGACTGGCCAGCAGACGGGTCCCAGCCTTTTGTCTACAGCATGGGAGACAAGTACGCATGATCTCCTCTGCCGCTCGTGGCGGTGTCGCTTGGGACAAACTGCTGACCACTTTCTACAGGACCGGCTATTCCTGGCATGGCGACTACCTCTTCGGGTGGAAGGGGGATGCCCTGCAGCACGCCCTTGACATCAGGTGTGCTGGTGACGCGTGTCAAGGTATGAAGACACAGACTGCCGATCAGGCCAACAAATGCATGATCAAGTCCACAGTCAACGAGGATGTTGAGGGATGTAAGTGCCAAGTCTCTTATGATGCACAAATTGGCTTAATTCTGCCATTGCTAACATTGAGATTCAAGGGCTCACTGAGCTGCCTGGCGGTATGCCAGTTACCTGATTGATGTAATCATCTTTCCTTTTTGTGATCGAGATGAGACTCCATGCAGAGAGACGGTCGTTTCAATACTTTGCTATGAGGGAGTCTGGTCCAGCTTGTCAGTCAGCCCGCTGTAGGGCCTGGGCCGAGGACACCTTTGAAGGCACATCAACGCGAAGGAAGATGACAATGGAGAAGCTTACCTTCTATTTGTACATATGGAATCAAGATAGTGGCGATACCATTCCTCTGTACGACAACTTATGATGTTTCTCGAGTTCACCCTAGATTCTTCCAATCGTATCTTATGGTTATCGTTGTGCGTCATAGTATGTATGCTCTATTCAAGGGGAAGCGTAACGACTGTCTAGTATCTTGTTCAAAATTTTCATAAGGAAGAGTCAAGTATAGCACACCTATCCAATTCCTATTTCTCAAGTTCTAGTCTATAGTTGTCTCCAACCATACTCCCTTGCCGACCGACCATTTAGGACGGCCAGGTACTGTTTGACCTTCTTTTCAATCCCTTTTGCATCGAGGCCGAACCTGTCATAGTTACTGCGGTTTGACGCAGAATACCCATACGTCGTCATGCCTATGCTCGCCGTGACATATCTCGCCCACGTAGTCGCCACATACTCTTCCACACTGACAATAGGCCGTCCGTCTTGGTTGAAGACGGTGTTCTTGTAGTCATCGTCCTGGGTCTCGAACAGATCCAGACTCGGGGCGCTCACGATCCGAGTGGCTATTCCCTGTGCCCTGAGAGATTCCCCTGCCGCTACAGCATAGTGCAGATTAGAGCCGCAACTCACAAGTGTGAGCTGGTAGTCCGGGCTGTCCTGGACGACGTAGGCTCCTCGTTGAACCTTGGCCCTGTCTGTGTTTGGAACTGCTCCCGTGGGATCTCGAGCGATTGACAGCATAGTTGGACGTTTCCCGGAAGACAACGCGATTGTCCATGCCCCGATGAGCTCTTCAGCATCACAGGGTCGGATGTAACACAAGTTTGGCATGGCGCGGTACAGGGAATCCACTTCAACTGGTTGATGTGTAGGGCCGTTTTGTCCCTCCTCTGCCCAAGCCCAATAGTTAGCGGACTATACTACAGATTCCGGATTGCGGTTGTGTGGGTTGGATACTCACGGAACGAGTCGTGGGTTGCTATGTGAATGACTTGCAGATCACTCAAGGCTCCCATACGCACTCCTGGTGCAGCCTACAGAAGTGCCGGTTGTCAGCAAGTCTACAAATTCGGTACCCGGGCAGAAAAGTATACTTACATAGAGATAAAACATGAAGAAAGTGGCTGTGATTGGAATGAAAGTTCCTGGGTTGTACGCCGCCATCCCATTCGCTATTGAGACCATGGCGTGTTCTCTGATACCATTCCGTAAGTAGCGGCCCTTATGTCCTGTCTGGGGCAAGAAAACATCATCTATCGAGTAAGAGACCATGTTTGAATTGACCAGGTCCGCACCTCCTCCACAAAGTGAAGGCACGGCAGTCCATAACCTTTCCAGAATGCGACCGTTGGTTTCCCGGGTGGCCTTTCCCTCGAAGTCTTGACTGTCGATTGATGAGAGTATTGATATTCCATCGTCGACGTTTTGCTTCAGCCGCGCTTGAAGAGCTAGCGCTTCCTTGGGGTAGAGTTTCGAGTACTGGGATAGCCTGCTCTCCCATTCTTGCTGGAGCCGAACGCCGTGCTGTCGTCGCTCGCGGAAGAAAGCCAGTGCGTCAGGGGGGACGACGTGGGTAGATTCCGGATCCAGCCCAGCGAGATGCTTTGACCTAGCAATGCTTTCCTTGTCAAATGCGCCGTGGTGTGCCTTGTGCGTTCCGGCTGTCGAAGTGCCCACTCCGATAACCGTCCTTACGTTGATAAACACGGGCTTCCCTTTGTATGTTTTGGCAAGCTTCAATGCCGCGACAAGGCTCTCAACATCGTAGTTGCCATCTTGGACGGTAAGAACCTCCCAGCCCTGGGACCTCATTTTGGAATCAATGTCTTCGTGGTTGATCCAGTCCAGCGGACCATCGCAGGTTACAGCGTTGTTATCGTAGATGAGGATAAGATTATCTAGCTGCAAATGCCCAGCAAGTGACATGGCTGTTGAGAGTTCCGGTCAGTCGGCAAATATTGTGCCCAAACTTGGCAGTCAGAGCCTTACCTTCAAGTGCGACTCCTTCCATGAGACAACCATCGCCCGTCGTGCACCATATTGTGGACTGAACAAGCTCGCAGCCGGGCTTGTTGAAGTTGGCCGCGAGATTCTTGGAGACAATGGCTAAACCGACGGCATTTGCTACGCCCTGGCCTAGAGGTCCTGTCGTCACTTCGACGGCGGGAGTCTGGCGCTCAGGGTGCCCGTGACACAAAGTGTGGTACCCGTTTTCCTTCGGACTGGCATAGCCTTTGAGCTCATCGATTGTCCAGGCATCGTATCCGACGAGGTAATTCATGACATAAAGGAACATGCTCGCATGGCCTGTTGCAAATCCAGTCAGCTCATTCTTGCTGCACCTTTTGCGCGCTACTGGGGCGGTCATTACCATTCGATAGCACAAACCGGTCTCGGTCAAACCACTCAGGGTCGGCTGGATTGTAGCGCATAACGTACTTCCACAGAGCAAATCCAATCGCAGCCATCCCCAGAGCAGAGCCGCCATGGCCACCGCCATTTTGTGTGCATAGGTCAAACACAAGATTGCGAACTGCCAGAACAGCAGCTTCGTCGGCGCGGGCGAGCTGTCCGAACTGCTCATGCCCGTTTACATTGGCTTCTGCGCCGAGCTTCATCTCTTTGGTCATATTAGCGACGTGACCGGACTGCGAATCAATCAAAATCTTCGTACACATCCTGACGGTGCACATTTGGGACTCGAGGTAGAGCGTTCACTTATTGACATATTTCCGACGTTGATGTTCCATGTGACGTTCGTGACATACACCCGCGCCCGGAATTTCATACAGGGATCAAGCCCGCTTTGGGCGACAGGGCGGCCGGGATTTGAATTCCGGGCAACCGAAAGTCGGGTTTGCTGCCGATACCCGCCGTGTCCTGCTCGGAGCTGGCACGCAGTTAATGCAACAGTGGTCTGGGATCCACGCCATCCTCTACTACCTCCCTGTCGTTTTCGCCTCGCTGGGGCTGGACCGCAACCTTTCAGTCATACTGTCGTGCTGCAACACCATGAACGTCCTCATATCGACCTGCCTTGGAGCCTTGTACGTCGAGACTGTTGGGCGCAAGAAGATGATGGTTTGGGTTGCTGTCGCACAATCTCTGTGATATGCACTCGTATCCATCGGACTCGCTCTCGGGGGAACGCAGTGGGAGTGAGTTGCTGTCACCTTTGTCTTCGGCTTCATGACGGCCTTTGGGTTGTCGTGGATTGCAGTTCCTTGGATGTACCTCAACGAGATCAACACCCAGCGAATGCGAATTGCTGGCTCGGGTATCGCGACTGCCCTCAACTGGATCACCAATTACGCTGTGGTGCTCATTACACCAATTGGAATTGCCAATATTGCTTGGAGATACTACATCCTTTACGCTGCTCTCAATGCCGCGTTCGTTCCTGTGGTCCAATTCTTCTACGTTGGAACCGCACGTAAAAGTTTGGAGGACATTGACCACCTGTTTGAGGGACAATCGCCGGACCTGCCTACCCTACGGTACCCCTAACAGCGACTCTGGACACAAGGGGGATGAGAAATCTACCGTTGCACATGTCAACGAGGCATGAGGCTGGACCATGGCGTTTTCGGTACTGGGTACTTATGTTGTTATCAGAATGCGGGTTTCTCGAGTCAGAACCCGGGTTGTTAGGAGGTGGGAATTGTTTGACGCGAAAGTTCATATTCTTGCTATTCTCAGGTTGCTTTATTTCTTCAACTAAAACATCGCTAACCGGCTTGATCTTGGAATGATGGATACTGTAAATGTAAAATGGTAATTCAGACGACCATGAGGTAACAAAGGAGGGGGGGGGGGTTCTGTCTTGACCGTCCGACGACTGTTTGTCTAATCCTTGCAGGCAGTCTGGCAATGTCGTTGCAATCAAGTCGCGGGGAGTACTGTGTAGATGTGGTCAGAGGTATCGCACGTGAATGTCGCAGCAGCAGAGTGCTGATAGTGTTCACTTCCGCGTTCACGCAGAGCTCTAACACGCTTACTAGCGTCTACTTCCCGTCACTAGCTTAAAGCTAAAATTTATGCGTGTTAACGTCTGGCCGTTGCAGATCTTGGGGAGGCTAGGCCTGTGCTCGGATTTCAAATTCCGGACGCCACGACTGGCCGCCCCGTGTGGGCCGACGCCGCCAGCTTTCGAGCATCGTGACAACAGTGGAAGACTCTGGTAGACCAGCATTCACCTCCTCCTCAATCCGATCTCTCGTCAGATAAAGCAGGCAGTCACGTGCCGCTCCCTCAAGTATCGTTCCGGCTGATCTCGGCCGGCAATGCTCGGTAAGTGAATCGTGTGTCTACCTAAGTACACTGGCCGCAGAGGCCGTCTTCGGCACCGGAGGGGATACGATCCTGAAGGCTTGTCGCAGACCTTCGACACGTATTGCAGCGAGTCAATGAGTTCGAAGATACACAGGCTGGGCTACCATTTCCACGTTGTGTCATAGAAGCCTATAGGCACGGCGTTCGGACACCAACGCCATCAGTTCAGGGTGCAACAGATGAACGGCAGAACCTGACAGCGAACACTTAATGGCTGCTAGACCTGTCTACCCCGCAAGCCTCTTAGAATTTGTAATCCTGCCTCTGTCTTGTGCTTCGTGCCTCTTCTGCTCTGTCGCTTTGCCGTTCTGTTTTACAGGGAATTGAGTGTTGATCCTGGCTCGCCTCCCTCTCTAGGCCGACAAACATGTCGGACAGCAGCAGAGCACATTCCAAGGCCACCAAGGCTCGCCGCCACATTACTACAGCATGCTACGCCTGCCGGGAGGACAAGATCAAGGTACTGTCCGTCCTCCACTCGGATGGTCCATTGAAGCTCGCGCGTTAGCAAATTCATGTACAAGTTTCTGACCACGTCCTTTTTCGCAGTGTGACGGTGCAGTACCGGAATGCCGCCAGTGTGCTGCAAAGAGTCGAAAATGCACATATGCTGGGGTAGATCGGAGGAAGTAAGCAGGCCCTTGCCGTTCGCCCTTCATTAGCTCATATTTCCCTGCCCCCCCCCCCCCACCCCCTGTCTGATAAGAATGTACGCATCTGTCATACCTGGCTATCGAACACCCAACTAACTAGATCAGACTTTCCCTCCGAAAGGCCGTCGAGGCCTTCTCGCTGCGTGTGAGACAGCTTGAGGCTTTCATTAATGCTCATAACCTCCAAGTCCCATCGACAGACCCAGATACCCGGGCAACACTAGACCAGCTGTCTAGTCTGTACGCTCCACAAGCATGTGAGCTCAATGCTGCGGATAAAGACCCATCCCCAAGTGCCCTCAACAGACCACAGGGGCTTCCGGATCTCGACCCAGTGGGTCCGAATGCTCCTCCCACTGTTGATATGGTCAACAGTCCTCAGGCGCCAAGAGCCCTTGATCCTTTTCACATGATTCCTAATTCCTTCCAGACTGCTTTTCAGGCACCTGAAATTGCTGCCCAAGAACCCTTTGTTATGAATGCTCCAGACCTTTCGACGTCAATATTGCCTTTCAACCAATTTTTCGACGTTGACTGGGTCTGGAATCACTCCATGGTTGACTACATGGAAAATGACATCGATCTTGATGGTCTTCAAGTACCGGAGCAGCGACCCAGTGATCCCTTATCAGACGGAGATCCTCAGTCCAGTACTTCAGACCCATCTCCTCCAACACTTCTCAACGATGACGAATCCACCGACGACGAAGACCAATCCGTTGTCACAAATGAGCTTTCGCATCGTTTAGGTTCCCTCTTGATGACGGACAATGGAGAGCGACACTTTTACGGCGCGACGTCCAACCTTCATTTGGCAAGAGGTGGGAATTTGTCAGTCATGTATGCCAATCGCTCTGACAAGGGACAAAAGGCACAGGCCCGCTTAGAGGCTGCTGGTCTTGACGATGACATGAGCCGCAACCTCGAGGATCGTCTCGTTCAGCTGTTCTTCCGCTGGCACAATCCAAGTCTGTACATCGTTGACGAGGCTATCTTTACTAAGGCCCGCCAAGACTTCCAACAAGGGAAACAGGACACCCTGTTTTACTCACCCTTCCTTATGAATGCAATGTGTGATTATACGAGATCCCTCAACTCTTCAGATGGAAGCTGACTGGAGCACAGGTGTGCCGTTGGCGCCGCCTTTGAGACGAAGAAACATCCAGCCCTACCCACACCGCTGGCTGAATTCTTCGCAAGCCGCGCCGCTGCTCACATTGACATCGAGTTACAGCACCCACGCATATCTACTGTCCAGGCTCTCACAATTCTGAGCAGTCATGAGGCGGCGTGCACACGGGACACTCAGGGGTGGCTCTTCAGCGGTCAGGAACTGGTTCCCCATTCGCCTCGTGTCAGACTAGCAACTGATGTTCTTGACGGCTGACGATCATCGTGGTAATCTAGGTATGGCTATGCGGCTCGCAGTCGACTTTGGTCTACATGTCAGCACCAAGGCGTACGTCGAGGCTGGATCAATGTCAGCGGAGGAAGCCCGAGGTCGCAGCGTTGCCTTCTGGGGCTCTTACGCTACGGACCAGTACGTCCCCACCAGCATGGGTAGTGTGAGAACGGAATATGGCTGACACATCTCTGAAGTATGTGGGGTCTCTATCTCGGAAGACCCTTACACAACATCTCTCTAGCTGTTACGGTGGAAACGCCAATGGCCTTCTCAGCCGACCGATATCACGATCTGGTACCATGCCTGCCCTGCGTCGGGCATAACGCAGGAATGGGAACATTCAAACATCAGGAACTCTTTGTTGAGCAATGGGTCCAGCTTCCAAAGATCATGTCACCTCTAGAAGGTTCTCTGTAGGTCCAGTAGCCAGCCTTTGGCTTTTCTTGGTTCATCTATTGACATCGATAGGTATTTTGAGGCGGATGCGTCCAAGGTGGATCTAGTCAAACTGGCACAGCGTACGCTGGCAAATCTGGTCTCTTGGAGACAAAATCTCCCTCGGGAACTTGAAGTGAATGTTGACTGTCCTGTCCCGGCTAAATGCTCACCCCACGTCCTTATTTTGCAGTAGGTTTACCATCTCTTACACTACTGAGTGCATGGTATCTGATTGAACGATACAGCATGCTCTATGAATACCTCATTATACTCCTCCATCGTCCTTTTGTCGCTAAACGCTACATACAACCCCACCCATTAATTGGCGAGGGCCCGGAGCACGCACGCGGAATGTGTGTCAGGTCGGCATCTCGCATATCGATTCTCCTCTCCTTTTACGAAGAACAGCACTCCCTCAGCCAGGTCAACATCCTGGTCGTCCAGATCACGTTCAGCGCCGCGCTCATTCTCGTCTACGCTACCGTATCGGAGAGGGATATCGAGAACCATCGCCGCTTGACTGGCCATCTAGAGATGTGCTGCCGCGCACTGGCCGAGCTTGGACACGTCTTCAACAATGCGGCACGCACGCTGGATGTTCTACTCCACGTCAAGAGGACATGGCAGGCTCGCCTCGTCGCAGCGTCAGCGGGTTCCAAACGCCGAGCTCCTTCCGCAGCTGGTTCACCGACTAAACGCCGCACCATGTCGGATGTAACCCGCGTCTGATGATTGCCCTAGAAATTCATCTCAGCCATCACGTGGACCAAGTGCCATCGAAAAGATTGGATGGAATCTCGAATGCCTTGTGTGCTTCAGAATTCAATTCTGCACGACTACCTTGACAACTAATGCTCCAGTGTCATCACTTGTCCGTCCCGCCATCGAGAAGGCTTCCGGAACACTCGGAAGGCCGTCATAAGAATGAGTGACGAGACGCCTAAGATCCGGTACTGACTTATCCTCGACGCATCTCTCCATGATCTCCAGCCCGCGAGGATAACAATTGGCGTACCGCCCCACTCCGACGAGATCTACCTCACGTAATGCTGCAGCCGATACTGGCAGTGTTTGAATCGGTGTTCCCATTCCGACAAGAAGTACCTTACCGCCGCCTCGGGTGGCCTATGGTTCCAGATTAGCATGGATATCTGAGAAGAGGATTTGGGTTCCAAGCGTTTGCTCGGTTGTCGGCTTACATAAATCGCTGTTCTTACGCAACCTTCTACGCCTGTGCACTCAAATGTTCTAGCGAATTTATGGTCCTGGTTCTTGGCCATCATAGCTGCGGCATCTTCCTTGGCGAATGCGAGGCCCTCTTCAACGCTGCCCGGCCTCCTTGGGACCAGAGCCAACGTCTCATCAGCGAAACCGTTCTGCAGTGCGAACGCAAGGCGGTTCGAGGCGATGTCCGCCATCGCAACTCTACCATAGCCTGAGAACTTGGCTACAGCAGCGCACAAAAGGCCCACCGCACCAGCCCCGATCACAAGACACGTCGCCCCTGGCTTTGCGGCCGCTTTCCGGACGGAGTGGATTGCGACCGCTAGGGGCTCCAGAAGGGCTCCGTCGACGTAGGAGAGGGTGTCAGGTATTCTTGATAGTTCCATATCATCAGCGTCGCCTCCAATAATTTGCCATTGGCTTTTCCAAACCTGAAAGAGAAAAGCGGAGAGGCCATGAAGATACTCACTTGTGGACCCATTTGGCTGGGTGGTTAAATCTATCCCGAAGTGTACCCTGGTAGTGAGGGAAAGCAGTTGCGCTGCTGCGGAATCGCATCTTCTCGCAGACGTTGTAGTCCCCATCAAGGCACACCTCGCACTCATCACACGGCACTCCAGCCTCTACTGCCACTCTGTCTCCCACATTAAGCCCATGCTTGGACTCGACCTCCGAGCCGACGGCCACCACCAAGCCTGCGCTTTCATGGCCTTGCGAGAGCGGCTCCTTGATCTGGATGTCTCCGTTGCGGAAATATGTGTAGTAGTGAAGATCGGACCCGCACAGGGTTGTTGCTTTCATCGCAATCTGGACTTCCTCAGCGTCGGGGGCGCTGATTGGCACGGAAACCTGATGGGGACAGAACCAATCATTAGAATGAGAATGAGAACATTAGTTGTGGCGTGACTTGAAGTTTTCCATACGAACCAGGCGTAAATCCTTCGGCCCGTACAGGACCTGAGCCTGGATGCTGTCAGGCCGTGGTGCTGGGGTAATTGCCATGTTGTGGTGCCGTAGAGGGCTTTGCCTGGCCGGTCGCACCAATTCGTCAGATTTGCGTGCTGGGCGCAATACACATCTGGTGTTGGTGTTGGGTTGATGGTCGCCGATTATGACCCCTCGTAATATGCACCCTCATCTGGATCGGACTAGCATATTCAATTCCAGTAGTGGGTTGCGGCTCGGACTTCAGAATCCGACGGCGGCTGCTTTGACAACACCACGCGGAGAAAACTCCCGGATTCGCTTAATTGAGTAATCAGTCCAAACAACGAGGGGCAAGCTGGGAATTCCGAAGAGTGTATTCCAGTTACCCTAGGCGTCGGGATTGAACTGTTCTCCAGGAATGCTCTGAGATCAATTCTCAAATATCTTCATAGCCGAATAGAGATTGCTGTAAATCGTCTCCGAATTGCGTTTTTGTTTCGCATGTGCCAATGATTTCGCAGTTACTGCTCACTACTCCATCATACAACCATGGGTATCGACGCTATCATTATTGGTGCAGGGCCGTCAGGCATTGCCATGGCTCATAAACTGAAACATGAACTCGGCTTCGAAGATTTCACAATATACGAAAAGTTGGACGGCGTTGGAGGGACATGGAGATCGAACACCTATCCGGGCTGGTAAGTTCTCATTCTTTAACCCAGTTGATGAGTCTGAATTTGGTCCCACTGACAGCACCAAAGTGGATGTGACGTCCATTCCCAGCTGTACTCCTTCAGCTTCAATCTCAATCCGGACTGGTCAAAAGAGTTAGCTGAACAAGCGGAAATCCTGCAATACATCGAAGACACCGTGGATAAATTCCATCTCAGACCACACATCAACACATCTGTGGAATGTGTGGGCGCGACCTGGGACTCCTCAACGACGCAGTGGAGTGTACAGTTGAGGGACCTCAAGACAGGTATCACATTCACTCGACGGTCCACAGTATTCATCAGTGCTGTCGGCGGTATCTCCTTCCCACGTGATGTGAGTTTGACAGAATGTCTCAATGTGGTTATACAAAATGAGCTGACGGCGTCCATTGTTAGGTCCATTTCGAAGGGATGGGGGATTTCAATGGGCCCATGTTTCATACTGCACGGTGGCGACACGATGTGGATTACGCCGGCAAGCGTGTGGTAAGTGGAATGGCCTGACCCGGGCCAATGGATCCGAAGATTTCTCTCTGACCATGCTTGACATAACTAGGCTGTCATTGGCAACGGCTGCAGCGCCGTTCAGGTCATTCCCTCTCTCGCCAAGAGCGCTGCTTCGGTCAAACAGTATGCCCGCAGCCCTCAGTGGTACCACGAGCGCCCAAACCGCCAATTTGGTGCGCTAGAGAAGGCCGCATTTCGTTATCTTCCCTTATTGATGCGACTTCGGAGGTGGAATATCTTCTGGGCCATCGATAGGCAGTCTTATGCCTACCGGGGCACTGATGAAGGCATCAAGCAGCGACTCAAGGAGGAGCAGCATGCGAGGGAGTACATCTACAGCAAGGCTCCCCAGAAATACCACGACATATTAGTGCCTGACTTCGAGTTGGGCTGTAAGAGGAAAATTGCAGACCTGACTATCTCGAATCTCTTCACCGCGCCAATGTTGAGCTGATTCCCGAGGGGTTGCAGAGGATCACCGCAGACGGCATTGTGAGCGCGTCAGGAAGAGTCGATGAATACGATATAATCGTCCTCGCTACTGGGTTCAAAGTCTCGCAGTTCCTCACCCCCATGCACATTGTCGGTGCCGACGGCAACTCGCTTGACCAACAATGGAGGGAGTGTCGGGGAGCCCAAGCGTACCTGGGCACATTTGTGCACAACTTCCCCAACCTTGCCATATTGTAAGTCGAACGATGCATATATGTGGTATCAGTGTACTGACCGATTTGGTGCCAGGTTCGGTCCCAACACATTCCCAGCCAACAACTCAGCACTCTACGCCTGCGAGACACAGGTTGCTTATGCGGCGAAGGCCTTGTTCGAGCCCCTCTTAGACGGCCGTGCCTCCGTTATAGAGGTGAAAGAGGCAGTCGAGAACCGCACAACCAACGAGGTGCAGCAGAAGCTACGGGGCAGTGTCTTCTCTGGGAACTGTACGAACTGGTACATTGGCGAGTTTGGCCGGAATGCGGCATCGTGGCCCGGCTTGGCCATTGAGTACTATTTCGCCACTCTATTCCCTGATTGGGGTGCTTTCAACATGAAGGGTGGTAGCAAACTGTGGTTGATCAATTTTATGAGACGGTGGATTCAGGGCCATAAGGCGACGATTGTTGCCGGCATTGCCATGGCCATTGCAATCAGCGGACGCCCAGAACCTATCATTTTTACCAAAGCTCTTGTGGAGCGCGTTGGTAGAACGGCCCAGACACTGCTTTGAGGGCTTTGAAAGACGATTGTGATTCAAGAAGCGCATGTTTCAGCGTTGTTTTCTACGAACACATTAATGAGATACTTTTAGCTTCCAAATTTCAGTAGGAAATGTCTTTGCGGAGACCTAGGAGCCTTCTTTCGTTCCTATTTCAGTGCTGGGGAGTCTAAAGCTCCGGGATATTTTTCATACCTCGTCTGGAAGCAAGGAGTTTCAAATGTAAGTTGTGGGACCATTCGGAGCCTGGAGATTATCCGCCGCTCATTTTTCGAAGAATCCTCGCCCATGGCTACAAACCTAGTATGACGTCCATTTCATCCACAGCGCTGGATATGTAAACACGTGTACTAGTAGCAAGTCCAAAGTTTCCATTGGGACTTTTTATATGAACCAATATCCTGTCAAGCGGAATGGTTATCTGGGTACATACCTAGGTACGCAAGCAGTTCGTCGGTCGAAGATCTTCGCCGTCTCTGGCATTATAGTTCGAATTTAGCCATGTATAGAGTGACGGAATTTCTCACACAGAGCGCTAGTCGGAGCCGTGAAAACGAGCGTCTTTTTTATTTGGGGTGAGGTAAAGACTATATATGGAAGCTCGTTACAATCAACAGCCACGTAGCCAAACAGACGACCTTAATTCCGCCGAAGAGTTTCAAGTCTGGCGCCGTCCCGGGGAACAATGTTATCCCGTTCCGCTGCGCCGCCCGGCCCAGTGAGGACTGCCCCTCATACTATGAAATGGAATACATGTCCCATTCACAATCCAACCCGCAGAGTGACGGAAAGGGGACTCACTCAAATTTTATTTTAGCAAATTTTATACTGGATCAGACATCATGAGTCCGATCACGTATTCTTGCAACCTGTGCGGCTTTACGATAAGGCCAGCGCGTCCCAGGAATGCCCCCGTTTCTTGGCTCAGCGAGTTCAGAGCAGGCAAGTTCACGCATCATATAACTCGTGGCAGATTGTCTTACACTCGTAACAGTCACTTCTTCCTTGGGAGGAAATGTCACGCTGACAGGCGTGGGTCTTTTTACCAACACGAACACCGGCTCTTTTCTCGCACCTCCTGACGCAAATACCCGCTGGAACGACAGTGGCTACAATAGGAAAAACAGTCCGGAATTCGGCGTTGGAACCCAGTTCGAAAACGGCCTTTATGGCTTTGTGTTTCACGAAAGTTGCTGGTCTGTGTTGGAGAGAGCGTTCCACCCCGAGCCTGTGCCCTCGGACCGACTGTACGAACTCTGCTTGTCGATGCCGAAGCCCCTCGCAACGAGTTGCATCAATTGGGGACACGACTACGGAGGACTTCATTATTGGCAGGAAAAGCCCTTTTTTCCGTGGGATGTCGTTGAGGAGCCCGGGGTGTACAGCATGGATGATCTCGAGGACTCTGAACCGAGTGACTCTGAAGCCAGCAGGCAGTGGGCAGAACGATATGGCCTCCCGCCACCCCGAGAGGAAGATTCCGATGATTCTGGTGATGAGGAGTGGACCGAGCCAACTCTGCGCGCATCAACAGTGACCAGCGACCCCTATCACTTAAATGAGCTCCACATGATTATGAAAGAACAGCCACAACCGCCACCGATGAGGCATGTGCCTTACTTCTTATCAACCGCAACAACAGACCTATTTTCTCAGCTGCCTCAGGAGCTTCGCTCTGCAATTGCAGCATATTTGCCCACCGCGGATTTCCTGAATGGGCGCCTGGCCTCACGCGGTCTCGGGGAAATATTCGACAGTCAGCAATTCTGGGCGACGAGGTTTCTAGGCCACGTGGCTGAGCGATCCTGGTTTTTTGAGTCATATCAACCGTTTGGCCACACACGAGACTGGCGCTTTCTGTATAAGCACACTTCCGATGCCCATTTGTCCCAGTCGGGTGGATTGCGGAACAGAAGACGAGTATGGGAACTGGCACTGCGACTCAAGACTGTCCTTTCTCTGAATCCCCTGGATAGACTCCCTACATTTGAGGACGCAACGCAAGGCGCGAACGCTGAATGGATTACCGCACAAGCAGACATCTGCAGCCCACCCCCCGAGGAACCACACAAGGCTTTCTTGCGTGGCTGTCGGGTACTTCACAGACAACGAGTACTACTCCCATCACAGGAGAACCACAGAAAGATCGGACTATCCTTTGTTCAGATCGGCGAGCATTCTTACCTTTCAGGCCTCAGATTTGAGTCTGGGAATGATGAGGTTGTTCAAGTCGGATATCGGGCCTCCGCCGAGCAGATTTTCGATCTCGGTTCGAAGACGTTGACTGGTATTAGGCTCGCTATTGGGCCTAGAGGAATACAATGTCTTCATTTCGTTACTGACGGCAGCAGTGATTGTAAAAGATGGTTCGGACGTTCAGACGACCTGCCTGAGACGAACTGCTTGGTATCACAGGTTCATATATCCGCCTTGGAGGTGGGATTAGATGTCTGTATTTCTTTTTGACTATATGGTTATTTCACTAACGCATCCCCAGGCATGCAAAATAGTCACCCTTGCGGTTGCCAGAGATCCAGATCTGGCACTCCCCGGAAGCAACACCGCAGAGCATACCGGCAACGACGGCTCAGACATCCTGCGGCAAGCTGCACTCTGGTTTCCTGGCTTGCCAGCGTCGTCTCTCGACCTGAACCCGCATTCCTTCCCACAGGGGCTACGTTACACTAATGAATTTCGACCGCTAGTTTGGACTCATTTCGGTGGGCCCAAAGGGATCTACCTGAGAAACCTTGTCGCAATCAGATTCCATTTCGATCATGAGCTATATGGCATTCATTTCAGGTACAATGATGACTACGTCCCTGACAGCTGTTACTCTATTGGACGTCACACTTGTCCTGGGCGCTCGTGTTATGGCAACTACGAGTTTGACATTGACGGACCTAGTGGTGAGCTGGTAGCCTTCTTCGAAATTTCTCTCTTCACATTGGATGGGAACGAAGCCAACGTAGGACATAAGACGAGCGTGGCAGATGTGAGAGTGCGTTTTAAGCTGCAGACCCATCTTGTACGTTCTAGAATTATCAGCTGACGGTATTGTATCCTGCCTCTGACAGGTCGAGACGAACCGAGGCCGATCCTTCCGGCTTACCAACGATGAAGACCTCGATGAAATGGCTACGCAATCGACGGGCAGGGTGATCACAAGAAGACTGGAAGCCACCAAGGGAACCACCATCACAGGGCTATACGCCCATCAGGTACGCCGGACAAACGGGTCCACATGACTTAGACGTATTTGGCTGACTGTTGTACGCACTATTAGTCCCCAGGAATGAAGTCTGATTTCATGACACTCGGCGTGATGAGTGAAGCGCTATGATTACCTCATTTGTCATATGTGCGACGTCGGGATTCTCGGCAGACGGCCGTGCTACATTTGTGTAATGAGACCGTTGAATTATGCTAGAAGCGGACCAATATTGATCAATGATCGGTACCGGTCAATCCATTTGTCATGTGTGTTCAATCAGCGTTGCCATATGTATCATTCTTATCGGGTCTCCAGGCAATGGGCGGCAAGGCAAACCGCCGTGGCGTAGAAATTCCCCGATAGCCACAGGCAATTCGCCCGTCCCTTATCACGCGCCCATTTCTGTATGCAAGATGCGTCACAACGGTGATACCCCGCCGGCTGTTTGACACCTCCAAGCTACGGGCCACCGTCGGACGTTGACACATCTAAGCCACGGCCCCCGCCGGGCAAGAGTTGGCGGCTCATATCATTCCTAGCGTGAACCTAGTCTCGTCTGGCTGACCTGACTACACCCTTTCACGAAGCTCATTCCGCTCCAGCACACACACTCCCTCAATCTGACAGCCTGCCACCCCCCTCCCCCCCCCAAAGCACAAAGTCCAGCCATGTCAAAAGCCTTCCCAATCATTCAAACGGTGCCCGTTGCCAAAGGCACGCCGGAATATGAGGCACTCCGGGACAGCATCGTGCAGCAACAGTTCGCGGACAAGGTCCCCAAGGAGCTGCTCCTGCCGCCGGAGATAATCAAGAACCCGCCCAGAAATGTGACCAGTGTTCCCCGTGACTGCGGGCTCCTGACCGCTGACGAATTGGAAATCACCGAGAGCTACGATGCAACCGCACTCGCCCAGGCGATTAGGGAGCGCAAGCTCACGGCAGTGGCTGTCGCCACCGCCTTCGCCAAGCGAGCCATCATCGCCCATCAGCTTACCTGCTGCCTGACAGAATGGTTCATGGACGAGGCTCTGGCCCGGGCAAAGTCACTGGACGACCACCTCGCGTCGACCGGCAGGCCCGTCGGTCCGCTCCACGGCGTGCCGATCTCCATCAAAGAGCACGTCCAGATGGCGGGCCACTGGTCCGCTGACGGTTACATCGCCAGCCGCCAGGTTGACGGCGAGGACAGCCACGTCGTGGCCATCCTGCGCGCGCTGGGCGCCGTATTCTACTGCAAGACCAACCAGCCCCAGCACATCATGCACCTCGAGACGGTCAGCCCCTACGGGCGCACCCTCAACCCCCACAACATCGACCTCTCATCGGGTGGCTCGAGCGGGGGCGAGGGTGCCCTGATCGCGCTCCGGGGCTCCGTCCTGGGGGTCGGGTCGGACATTGGGGGCAGCATTCGCGGCCCGGCTGGATTCTGTGGTATATATGGCTTCAAGCCGACCAGCCACTATCTCCCGATGATGGGGATGCTGCACGGCGGGAATCCGGCGGAGTTGACCATCCTGGCGACCTGTGGGCCCATGGGCGCGTCGCTGCGGGACCTGGACATGTTCATGTCCCTTGTTGTCGGCGAGAAGCCATACTTGCGAGAGCCGAGCCTGGTACCTTTGCCATGGACAGGACTCAGCACGCCATTGCCCTCATCTCCTGCCTTGAAGGTCGGTGTATTGATGCACGATGGTGTGATCCAGCCTCAGCCGCCTGTGGTTCGGGCACTCGAATGGGCAAAAGATAACCTCAGTAACTCCCCATCCATCACGTTGAAGCCTTTCACTCCGTACCGTGCGGCAGATGCGATAAGGAATATCCGCAGAGCCTACACACCCGACGGCGGCGCCAGCCTCAAGGCCGGTCTGGCGAAGGCGGGAGAACCGATGGAGAAACTGACCCAATGGACCATCCAAGACGCCGAGGGTCCTCCGTACACCTTTCAGCAGATGTTCGACATGCGCTGCGAGCGGGACCGTTTCCGATACGAGTTCGCGAAGCACTGGACGGAGCAAGACGTCGACGTGGTGATCTGTCCCGTATTCGTCGGTCCTGCATCCGCCCATGACACCGCCCTGTACTGGAACTACACTGCGTTCTGGAACTACGTGGACTATCCCGGTGCGGTTCTCCCGACGCCGGTGAAAGCCTTGCGAAAGGGTGAGGAGCGGGAGTATGCACCCGGTGAAGCTCTGGGCAAAGAGGATGCGCACGTGCGGGAGCTGTGGGCTGCGACAGACTTCGAGGGGGCGCCGATCAATTTGCAGATTGTTGCACGCAAGTATCATGACAATTATTTGCTTGCGGCTGCAAAGGAGATCGAGAACTGCCTTCACGCTCACAATACTTAGGGTTATGTTGAATTGAGTACGGCTTGAATGAAATTGCGGATTCAACGTCATTTGGTATTAGAATTATTCTACTTCTGTTTCACATGATCATTTCCAATGCGTAGGCTGAAAGGCACGGCGACTGGGAAGTTTCAGTGCTTGAATGCAGACGATACGAATCTGAGGCGAACCATAGCCAAGGACTTCAGGCGTCAAGAAATGACGATTTCCGGTTCCATGGCCCCGGGACAAATTCAAGGCTTTCGCGATGCACAGTCTAACTGCTTATGGGGCCAAACCCGCCGGCTCGGGTCTCCTGCTGTACCGGGGATGTGGGGTTCTTCTAAACGGTGGTTGAGCGGTGCAGTCACCGCTTAGAGGGTCTAAGCCGCGGGCAATTGAGAGGGGAAGTTGGACCGTTTATTCTTCTGAGCGGTTTGAAATCTCTGAACGGTTTAAATTCCTTGAGCGGTTTAAACCAGAGTCAACGGTTTAGCGTGGTTTACACCCACCTACCCAGGCAGAAGGAGGAAGTCGCTCCTTCCACAACACAACCAGAGGGAAAGGGAAGGGAAGGGAACACAACTCCAGACAGAACTCCTCAAGGTAGAAATAGAGGCAGAGGCAGAGGCAAAAGCAGAGCAGAGGCAGAGGCAGAGATCTCTAGATATAAACTCAGCTCAGAATTTAATTCTTTCTCGGGCAGAATTGATGCCGAAGGCCCTCTGGCCAAAATGCCCTCCTGCCCTCTGCCAACCACTCCTTCCTCTAAACCGCTTAAGCAGGTCTAAACCGCTCAAGGAATTTAAACCGTTTAGAGATTTCAAACCGCTCAGAAGAATAAACGGTCCAACTTCCCCTCCCAATTTTAAACCGCTTACCTGCCCCCAGTCTGGCCGGTACAGTGCGGCCCACGGTCATCACACAGCATTGAATGACATGACATGAGCCATATCTGTTATTAGCGATTCGCTTACCTATTCCGTCCGCAATGGCCGAATAGAGGCTCAACTGTCACACCGGTGCCGGTAATGTGGTGACTGGTTTTCGAGGCAGCGTAAGCCGGGTGCCCCATCCGACATACCCACCTCTTCGTCAGAAGTAATCACATTGGGGGCTGTGCATGCTTTGGGCTGCCTAAACCCTCCGAATTGGACTTGGGATCAATTGAACACCACCTGAAATCCTCCCGCTTGGAACCCGTTTGGGAGAAATTGGGGGCTAGTCAGCTAGACAGTGATGAGTGCAAGGCTGCTGGTTGCCAGAAGGATCACCAACCGCAGCGCCCAGTCATCGTGTGGGAGTCCGCGAAACGCCCGATTGGCGAGTTTGCGGTGTGAACCGCCATGGTGTAGGATCGTGGACTCAATTCAAGCCCCCAAGAACCAAGCACCACCCTAATCATCGGGCCACACCAGTTCGCAGGCAGAAGCCACGTTTTTTGGACTTATATAAACGCTGGATGTCCTCGACCTGTTTCAACTAATACTCCTCAAACACAGCACTATCGCAAGTCGCCACTGCTCTGTCTTTGCTAGAATTGCTATATAATTCATCAACCATCACCACCTCTTTGCCCAACGATACTAGTCGCCATGGGCATCTACGAGCCATTCCCAGCCATCACCATGACTCCAGAACCTCCAACAAAGCAAGAACAATTGGTCTCGATTATCCGACCTCTCATTTCCAACTTCCTCGAGACAATAGACTACGACCCGCCCTCAAAGCCGGACAAAGCTGCCCTCCGTGCAGCCATGACTGAGTATGCGGCTCCTTCCGGGGTCCCGTATAACCAGGACAAGCACTCCCGGCAGTGCTTTGAGACGGGCCTCTCCGTCGCAATAGTAAGTCCCGTATTTCTTACACTCCATCCCACCTCGTGGGTGATGCAGCCCTGTAGGGCTGCATCGTGCAGTCATGTGGTGTCCAGGATAGAGTGGGACCTGTCAGCTTACGCGCTATTTTTCTTTTCCTTTCCAATCAGGACATGTACCCTAGCCACCCTCTGGAGGTTCAGCTCCACATTGGGATCTTCACGT
This sequence comes from Diaporthe nobilis, assembly GCA_023078575.1. Classification (NCBI taxonomy): domain Eukaryota; kingdom Fungi; phylum Ascomycota; class Sordariomycetes; order Diaporthales; family Diaporthaceae; genus Diaporthe; species Diaporthe nobilis. Next base: position 802,291 of record JAKZJT010000013.1, on the reverse strand, counting down.
GGCTTGGATTCCTCATCGACGATACGAACAAGCGCATAGCCTCGGACCTGGCGCACTTCCAAGCCCGGTTCTACACCGGCCAGCCACAGCCGTCGCTATTATTGGACCACTTTGCCCAGACCCTGCGCAACACGTACCGCTACTACGACCCCGTCGTCGCCAACACGATAGTCCTCTCGGCGCTGGCGTTTGTCAACTCCAACGCGCTCGAGACCCGCCGCGAGTTCCAGGAGCTCGTGCCCTCGCAGGCGGCCGCCAGCTGGCCGTATTACTTCCGCGACAAGGAGGGCCTCCCCGACACCTACTCCGGCTTCATCTTCCCCAAGGCGCTGTACCCCGATATCGGAAGCTTCCTGCAGGCTACCCCGGACATGGGAAGGTTCATCAACTTGACGAATGACATCTTGTCGTAAGTTTCCCGGAATAGTCAGCACAGCCACGGGGACGAGCCCATACTGATCTCAATTAGGTTCTACAAAGAGGAGGTCGCCGGCGAGACCAAGAACTATGTCAACAGCAAGGCCAAGAGCGAGAATAAGACGGCCATGGCGGCCATGAGGGAGATCGTCGCGGATACCGCCCAGAGGTACCTGAGCGTGACGAGCATCCTGGCAACGAAGGAATCGTATGCCCGAGCATGGCACGAGTATGTCATGGGCTACGTGGCCATGCATCTCAGGAACGACCGGTACATGTTCGCGGACATTGGCCTGGACGAGAGGTTCGTGCATAACTAAACGAGTACGGAAGGGATTGGGGAGCCGGAGTGTTCAGTCAACGCGTTTTCCACTCTGACCAGACAGTGGCATGAGAGCAGCTGGCCTGCTTGGTCATGCGCGGGGAGTATTGTAGGAATTTTGTACGTTGAGGGGGTTTTCTTCATCACGGTGGTACTTTCTGGAAGGGTTTAAATTGCTATGAGCGGGCGCTTTGGGGCGCAAGAGCGTGGTATATATCCACTTGGCTTACTCAGATAACATTCCTCACGGAACTCACACTGTATATCTTCTGTACTATTTATATTCATATTGATACTCTAGTAAACTATCAATCTTTACTCAAAATCCGAACCATCAAGGACAACAACCCCAAGTCTTGCATGCACATGTTCAGTTCTGACCAACACTCTACCTATTGTGAGGGAAAAAATCTGGAATAGGCAAAGAGTATTAACCTCAAATGCTCACTCTACCACCTCCAGGGCTCTTACGAAATATGTAAACACCGATGGCATTCTTTGCATTCACCTTTGGAGTTGGACGTCGTGCGCCCATGGATCGTCAATGATTGTCTCTCCGGCGCTCGGCTTTGACCTCGGCCTCGGCCACGGTATCACTATCCCACAACGTCATTGGACTCGGCGTGTTCCGTGAGGCCGCACTTTGTCCCCACTGTCTCTACTCCTCACGTAACCCAGAATATCCATTACTAAACACTGCACGGTGGAAGAACATCTCATCCGGCTGACCTGCTTCCGTCGTGACTTGGATCCAGCATGAAAATCCATTACTCGAGGCTACATCGGTGAGCAACATGCAATCCGGCTCGGCGGATCCCGACGTGATTTGGATCCACAGACTGCGCTAGCCATAACATGCAAAGGCTCAGGAGTACTACGGCCATCGAATTGACTTGTGAATCTATGGAGCCTGATTGGCCAAAGGTAGAAATGTCTCCACTCGCTAGGTTGAACGCGAAAAGTCTCTGTAGTATATCAGCCAAAGATTCACCTCTCTTCAAATGACTTTGGTGTACCAAAAAATATCTCAAGGACAGCTAGACCACGCTGTCTAGTCATAATGCACGTCCCAAGGCATTCAAATCCAGTTTCTCCCGTCCAAGGTGAGTTGTCTTTGTTGAGCTCAATGTTTGAAGTCCGTGTCTGCCGCAGCAAAGCTAACGTGTCAACACCGGAAGTGCAAAGATTCGAGGACGAGGACACCTACTCCGAGACGTACCCCGAAGGTGGAAAAGATGCATGGCTCGTCGTGGCGGGCGCATGGTGCGCCATGATCCCCTCCATGGGAGTCCTCAACACCCTTGCTGTCCTGCAGGCGTGGGTGTCCGAACACGAGCTGAAAGGGTTCCCCGAGTCCACCATTGGCTGGGTTTTCAGCACCTACGCCTTCTTTTTATACTTTTGTGGCGCCCAAGTTGGTGGGTTACCCCGATTGTCCCGAATCCTCAAAATTTGATTGACGGCTGATCTTTTCGCCCAGGTCCAATATTTGACGCTCATGATATTCGGCTCCTCGTTGTGCCAGGATGCGTTGGGATTGTGGCTGCCACCATGCTGCTGAGTGTGTGTAAGGGTACGAGCATCTCTATGAACTCTCAGTTGCCGTTGCTGGTTTGGGCCACGGAAGCTGATACAGTCCAGAGTACTACCAATTCCTGCTCACTTTTGGAGTCCTCGGTGGTATTTCAGCATCACTCCTCTTCAACCCCAGCATCGCCGCGGTAGGACACTGGTTCTCCAAGAGACGCGCACTCGCAACAGGGGTAGCATGTACCGCAGGTGGTGTCGGCGGCGTCGTATTTCCCCTGATCATCGTCTTCATGGCGCCGCGCGTGGGATTCCCCTGGGCAATCCGGACGGTTGGCTTAATCTGCGCCGCGGCATCCGTGGGCGCGTGCCTGCTCCTGAAGAAGCGCCTGCCGCCCAACAAGAAGGCCGGCGCCGCCATCGACCTCAAGGCGCTCGCCGACCCCAAGTTCGGCGCGACCGCGCTGGCCGTCTTCCTGATCGAGTTCGCCGTATTTATTCCCTATACGTACATCTGCTCGTATGCCATCCACGAGGGCCTCGACCTCCAGACGTCGCTGCTCCTCAACGCCCTCGTCAATGCCGGCGCCATCCCCGGCCGTGCCCTGCCGGGCTACGTCGCGGACCGGTTTGGGCCGATGAACGTCATGTGCATCACGGCGCTGGTGTGTGGCACGTTCATCTATGCGTTGTGGCTGACCTCCGGTGGGGGTGAAGGTGCTACCATCGCTTTCGCCATCCTCTTCGGTTTCTGGTCCGGCGCTGGCATCAGCCTGACGCCGGTGTGCGTGGGCCAGGCGTGCAGGACTGAGGACTATGGCAAGAGGAACGGGACCGCGTTCTTCCTTGCGAGTTTCGGCACGTTGGTGGGTGTTCCCTTGGCCGGCGCCATCGTGCAGTGGTGTGGTGGTGCGTATTACGGGTTGATTGTCTTTGCTGGTGGCTTGTATTTCCTGTCGTTGTGTGCGTTTTTCGTCGCGAGAGGCCTTTGCGGTGGCTGGAGTCTGAATATACTTTTCTAGGTATTATCTGACTCATTTGGAGCTCCGACAAAAAAGCGGTAATAGATGTATACATGTATATAAATAGAAACATAGCTGCGTAAGACTTTCCTCGCCACACTCATCATATAAGCAATGAGTGGTACCCTGGCGTCATCTGTCGAAAACCCAAGTCTTAGCCGTCGTTGCTTCTAAAAGTGAAAACTAAGAATCTAAGCAGTTAATGTATATTTGAAGTGCAAATCGATATGGTTTGATGGAATACAGGTAAAAATATCGCTTGCTTAGCACGTGGAGCTCTGAAACCACGCCCGAGACGTCCGTTGGCCGCTCGCAGTCGTCACAGGTAATGCATGATAATCCCGCTGCACAAACCCATACATTCACTTGCACACTAGGGGGGAGCTCATATCTGGATATGGTCTTGGATTCGTTTAATCATGCTATGTGGACGCAATCAAGCCTGCCCGCTAACACCGACCCGTTTAGCCTACTACGCAGGTCCATCGACTTGCAGCTCATCAGCGCCCAGTTGTCCCAGAGCTTCACGTCGAGTCGGCGCGCTCGGGTCGAAGTACGGCTTCTCGGCGAGCGAGGTCACGCGGGTTCCGTGTCTTGGGTGCTTGCCAGCGTAATCCCAGCTTGCATTGTGAATGGTAATTCTGAAGCGATCGTCAGCTTGACTAGTTCCACGCATATCTGCTAAGGTGGTACACGTACCTGTTGTCCCAAATGGCGCTGGTGTTGGGCGTCCACTTGAACCGGACCTGGATATCGACGTTCTTCTCATACACATCGAACAGGTAATTCAGAATGACGTCGCTCTCGGCTTTGTCCAGGCCCACGATACGGCGCGTCATCGCTCTGTTGACGAACAGAGACTTCCAGCCCGTGGCCGGGTGGACTCTCACCAGGGGGTGAATCCGCTCGACGTGCTTGGGCCCTTCCTGAGGCTTCTCCCGCTCCAGGTATGGATGAGCAGAGACATACACCGCCTGCTTGCCGTCGATGATCTTGCGGAAGTCGGGGGACAGCTTCTCGTAGGCGGAGTAGCCACTTGCCCAGAGGGTGTCGCCGCCCACGGGAGGGGCAGAGTCGATGTGCAGGTGCGTGTAGCCAGCCGGCTGCAGCTCATGGACCAGGTCTGTGTGCCAGCGGGATGCGCCTCCTGGGTTCCTGAAGTTGGCGGCCCTCTCCGTGGCCATGAGATCAGGCCAGATGATGGACACTCCGGGCAGGCCGGGGACCTGAGGCACTTGGGGCTGAACAGTGGTATTAGTAGCTGCGGTTTGAGACCAGGAGACACGTATGTCAGTGGACTTACGTGAACCTCAACCTCGCCAAACCATTCTCCCAGTGAAAGTTGCTGTTGGGGAGACAGATCCTGGTCCCTGAAGAAAACGACACTCCTCTCGGCGATCAACAGTGCGAGCTCATCCTTCTGCTGATCGGTGAGATCCTTGAGCTGGAGGCCTTCGATCTCAGTGCCGATGTATGCGGTCAGATCAGTGACCTTAGTAGCGGCCGAGAAGAGGGACTTCTTCTCCTTGTCGGCCCTAGCGCCAGGGTCGTTGTGCACACGCTCCTTGCTCCGGATCTTGTATATGTCGTCAAGGTAGAGAGGCCGTGATGGGCGGTACGGATACCCATTGCTGAGGTCGATGTTGGCCTTCTTGAGCCGGGCAGCCGTGGACTCGGGCAGGCCCAAGGTGTCCTTCTTAGGCTCGACATAGTCAACTATCTCAGGAATGATGGGTGCTGGCGCCATGTTGGGCAATGTGTTATGTTTCAGGATCTGGGTTCAACAAGACTGATTTGGTATATGGACAGAAAATCACTGTTTATTGTCTTGGTGGCAGATATATATTCATCCAACTGGGGCTTGGCTGTGAGAGGGGAGGCTGGATATCGCCGGGTGCATGTTCGTGATATCACCTCAAATAACGTGAAGCATCGTATTTCTAATCATCATGCCGCAGGGCGAAGTCGAAGCTCCGCACGGGATGACTCGTATTGCCCCCTTTCATGCGGAGAAGACGCCGAGCTGCTGTTCGAAGCAGTCGTGCTGCATCAAGACGCACGACCAACGTGCAAATCACAAGAGGTGCTGGCCCTCCACCCAAACCACATCCAAAGCACGCCATGCCCGGGTGTGCTACGATTATCCCGCAATGGGATCGCAGACCCCAACTTACACGCCGATGGCTCGACGCGATATCTGCGGGGTCGTCGTGCTGTGCCCAACGGCAGCGCAGCGGGGGGCCATTGCGTGATACGCGGCGCGCCTTGTGCCATGTTGTAAGACCGTTTTGGCAGACACGCTATAGGCTAGTGTGGGAGCCGGAACTGAAGCTCAACTCCATCGGATCCGGATGCAACCTCAAATCAGATGTTTTCGAAGATAAGCAATGACCGCGGCACGGGTGCCGGTGCATAATGCCTTGTTGGTGGCCCGCCACGTCGTTGGAACACGGTTGAAATCCGGTAGCACGTCATTTCTGCTGACGACGGCATGTGCCGTGATGGTCGGCCGTTTCAGATTATCCGGCCGTTTGAAGAGACCAACTAGCATTTGCAAGTGCTAATTAAGGATTGCATATCAGGTAGGAGACGGACCTAATCCTAATACCTCATAGCGGAAACCGGCAGGGAAATGCCTAGATCTCCTGAACAAAATAAAATCAGACTTCCCGCCACTTTCAGCTAGCCAGACGATACCGTCATGACATAAACCACCGACTGGTGGTACTGGGACTCCAAAGGCTCTAAGAGCACAATATACACACCAGAATATGTTGCTACCTGAGAAACTTGATTGGAAACCCTTTAGCGGTCGGTTGCCGCGGCTTCAACCCATGCTTATGCCACGGGCAATAGCCAACTACCCATCAGATTGGGGATCTAATAGGTTAATATACGCCGCAGTATTCGCAGAATATTGCTAGGCTCCAAAGACATTCTGTTTCCCATGCTGACGCATGTCACTGGCATCTAGGCCAGATTGTATTCATCGCTTTTGTAGCAGCGACCTTCAGGGTGGAGGGAGTCATACTCTATTGTTCGTGTCAATCTTGCGGCTTGATCTATCAAATCGTATAGTTGTCCTAGACGACGTCAAGCAGCCGTTTCAAGACAATTCGACGCTACGACTTGAATTTTCCTCCAGGCTCTTGAAACAAATACTCCGTACCATCATCGCCAATGAGGCCGAGCCTTGTCCCTGGAACTACTTATCACCCCATGGGTTGATTTCTGTCGCACTAGGTCAGATTTGCCTGGGTGCGCTGACCAAAAAGTCGCGAAGAGCATCGATCTGGAACCTAGGCGCAGGCCTTGACCCAGTCCTCCACAGTAGTGTATTCAAAGCCGGGGTAAAGCTCTTTACCATCCAAGTACCCCAGGTATTTGGCATTTTCGGGCGTATTATCACCGCGAATAGTTATAGAATGAAACAGCTGGTTCAGGACGAGCCCTATGATCGCTTCGGGGCTGGATGGACTCGCAGCGAGTGCCACTTTTGCTTTCTCAATGACTGCTTCGCTCTCCTCCTTCGAAATCTGTATAAAAGATTGAGCTATCATTTTCTCGACTGCGCATGTAGATGACAACTCACATAAGACTGCTGGATCTTTTCTCCACTCAACTTCTCAACCAGGTTGTATACTTGGTTCTGGGTGTATATTTCATTGTATACAAAGACCCGCTTGTTCAACGTTCGGGGGTCCGCAATGACCTTGGCAATATACCGACCGATATCACCGATGTCTGCAAGGGTAATGGGGACGTTCCCATCGGCACCGAGCTGCCCTTGCATAACAGCACCGTCCTGGCCCTGGGAGATTCGGGATGGTGGGCTCGGGACTGAAATGTCATACCACCAGCCCGCGTCGAGATATGTGTAGGGAAGGCGGATCTTTTGAATATGGTTGAGGATTCTTTCTTTCTGTAGCCACGTTAGTCAGAGCCAAGTCGCCAGGGGAGGGATGATGGGGCGCGTACCTGCTCACGCAAGTCGACAACTCCTCGGGGAGGTATGACCACCATCATTGCTGATTGAAGGAAGCGTTTGACCCCAGCAGCCTTCGCTGCGTTTGCCAATGGGATTTCAGAATCCAATTCCGTGAAGACAAGAGCCGAAATGACGACATCGACACCCGAGAGAGCTCTCACAAGGTCGTCCTCCGATCCCTTGAGGTCAACCGGTATGACCTTCACACCACGGCGTTCCAGCTCTTTATAGGCCGGTTTGTCCACAGACGTATGACGAGCTCAGGCCCTCACTGTCTAATGAAAGATGTTAAAAGAGCCTGATGTGTTTTACGGAGTGATCATACGTAGACGCTACGTACAAAGAGTGTTTCGCTGGAACCGAGTAGTCCAGCGACGATAGCTGAGCCTGTTGTGCCAGTGGCGCCGACCACAGCGACAGTGAGACTTTTCGACATGGCTGTTGACTCTCAGAACGATGAGTGTGAACAATATAGAAACCTGATGATCTCTATGCATGCGTACTAGTAGAACGCTACGAGAATGGCTCTTGACGACACGCTTTATACCAAGCTCGTTCATTACAAGTACTGGTGGGGACCTCAATCGGACGGGTCCCGGATTGGATAGTTGACATGATTAACAGGGTAGAATCTTCCTAGCTTACAAATTGAATGGTGATCCACAACTTTCGATGTCTCTGTGAAACCGCTTTATGGGGCTAGATTACTAATTGATCAGTACTCAGAGAAAGTTACTGAATATGAGATATATTATTCATAGTACCTGCATTAGCACGCCAATCCCCACTGCAAGTTTAGGTAAATATCACGCTACTTAATGGTAGAAGGTTCAATTGTGAGGAATGACTGTGTGTAGTCATTGACGTGGCAGTTTGCTTTAATGACTGTACTTCAAAGAGGTAGCACTGTTGATAGTGCGCCACGTGGTTGTGCTTCGGCATATTGAACTACCTCAGCCTACCATTCAACTTGAGGGACGCAGCTCTCCTGGCGCTTGCTTCTGTCGGTGCTGAATTTATAAATTACACTATGGTAATACAGGCCTTGAAATACAATAATTCCGAAGTGACGTACAAACTACTCTTGTGCCCGACTTCGGGAAGCATACTCGATCGAAAGGTAGAGCACCTTCGTTCATAGGAGTCCACCATTTTGTAGCATTATCTTGTAACTATCTGTTCCTTAATCAGGTATTCACATGAAACGAGTGGCAAAGGAAACTCCAGGATAAACTATGCGGACTGTGCCCCAGACATGGAAGGTGTTTCGCTGTAGACCCTTGACGGCTCAGTTCGGGACCTCTGTAACATCCAAAGCTTTCTGAACTACCCTCAGCGCTCTCTGACGTAATCCATATCACCCGTTCACTGGGCATTTGATATCTATGAACAGACGCGTTTTGCATATTACAACCGGGGTTCAGGTCATGGCTAGATTAAACAGGCTGCCTGAGGTGGTGTTGGTTGAGGCCTGGGGCCTGGGTTTCTCGGACGTTGGGCCAAGCGCTCTGTACTCCGTACTACCGCTCCGACTCGGCCGAATCCCGGCTCGCCCGGCTTTCCTAGCATGCCCATGTGATGTGACCTCACCGGCGGATAACTTAAAAGCTAGTAACTTAATATATTATAAAGGTTCCTTGTTCAGTCCCCGATTGTCATATTGGCATTGTTCAGATGAATACCAAGGTTGTCTTGGCAAACCCTGGCCGACCCAATCGCTAGACTTCAAGCTGAGGGGCTGCCAACCTAGATGAACTTTGGCCCCGATGAAGACACAATGTAAATTCTGGTCGTATTTCTCGTCAATCCCCCAGGCAGCCAGTTCGGCAGTATATGTTTAACAATACGAGGGAACTCGGGACATTCATGCCAGTACCTATCTAGAAATGTCATTATTTGCTGCACCTCTCTCATCACAGTGCATCGACTCAACTCGACAGATGACATCTCCTATGACTAGAAGTCCTCGCTCGCTGAAACCCAATAGCTGTCGCTACCTTGTGGACGCTTCGTGTTAGATTCTAGATTTGATGACGTTTCATTCCACCCCTACAGCAAGTCAGCAAACTTCAATGGTACATCGTCTTCCGAGGGGTCCGTTGCAATGGCTACGCTTAGCAATCTTTACGCGTACTCACATCTTATATATTATTCCAAAGATGAGAAATTGGTAATATTGTTGATTTCTCATCATTACCTATCGACATCCCGTTTGCCAATCGCCAGAAAGGAGCTTGCAATTACCGACCTAGGTACGCAACCCAGGCCCCAGGCCCCAGGAAATATCTATACCTATGCGCGGGAACCCGAGGTCCATGCTTCAGGGCCACGGGGCCTAGTCCAAGCGTCTACCTCACGGGTACCCGATGAGCTCTACCCGTTCTTTGGGTAATTCGGGTACCTAGCGAGTAGCTGCGCGAAAAGTCAATTCCTAGAGCTACATTCGATAACCACTTCTACTGAGAGGGCCCATTGTATATAATAAGTCCTGTGGTGCACATCAGATGCAAAAGCTGCCTTGTCTGATCAAACAGTCGCTCCCGTCAATTCTGTCTGATCAATCACTGGCCGGCAATATAGACCTGCTGTTCTGCACGATTGGATCCGTGTTCTAATTTTCCCCCAAGAAAGACATCCACCATGACGCGCTCACAGTATCTTTCCAGACTGGCTTCAGCTTTCTTGATCCTCTTTGGGACCATAGCTACCTCAGTTCCTACCAATTCGAGCAGCAGCATTGTTCAACCGCAACTTGAATACCTTTTTCAAGCTACTGTTAATGTTGGGCAGAGGATCGACTTCGGTTCTGGTCCTCTGGGCACTAGAGTGTCTTTCCCCATCCTGGGGGGATCTTTCACAGGCCCAGCAATGTCCGGTACGCAAATATCCTAGAGCGAAATATCGATTCCCTAGCGTCAGTATCAAAACAAGCAGTCTGACTAATCGCGGACGTCATATCCACAGGAGAGCTGCTTAATATAGGGGCTGACTGGGGGTTGATCGATGCCAAGGGCACATTTTCTGTGGATGCCTACTATCAACTCCGTACCAGTGACAATGCCAATATCTTCGCCCGCTCGCAGGGTCCTCCTCAACCAGGAAATACTGGGGACCGTATACAAACACATATTATATTGGAAACCGGGGACGAAAATTACTACTGGGTCAACAATATGCTTGTGGTTGGGGTGACGACGGTTGGAGATGGCTTTCTCACGGTCGATACTTGGAGGATGACACAAGCCGACTGAATCTTCAGATCTCAAGCCCCAAGCCCCTTGGTTCTTCTATTTTGGCCGCGTCCGCCGAGTTTTCAAATGTCAAGAACGCCGGAATCGCAGACGTAAATGAGAGACAGACTTCGCATAACATGACAAAGTTCACCATCTTCACCTTCAACACACCCACATGATCACACGTGCTAATGATTATGTGTCCCTCCTAAAGTCCTGCGATGCTGCAAAAGAAAGGAGACCCCCTCCCTCACCGATTGAGCTGCTTAAATAGCGCCCTAAGATATTATTCTAACCCTTTCATTAGGGTAATAGGAAGCAGAAGGACGGAATGGTTGTCGTAGAGGGCCTTGTCTGACAAATTAACTGTGCACACACTCTTCGCGGTTGTCACGGTTGCCTTGTGTTTCCAATATCTGAGAGAGCTGCAGTTTCATTGATTCAGTACTAGATTACGTTTACGAGTACAGCGTGCCAATCACATCTGCGCCACTTTCCGCGACTGCGTACACCGTGGTCAAAATATTGCCCCTGGGTATGATGGGGAAAATACTGGCGTCACAGACCCGCAGGTTGCTCGTTCCGTACACCCGAAGCTCTCCATCCACGACGCCTCCGAGGTCAGCCCTCGCCATCGCACAAGTCCCACACGGATGGTAGTTCGTCGCTCCATATTTTCTGATCGCATCCTTTGCGTCCTCAGGTGCCTTCGGCGCGTAGCTAAACTCTGCCGGCAGGCGGTTGCCGTTGGGCTTGATTATGGGCGTGTACGTGGGCTGCTCAAGGAGTCGCTCAAGTTGAATAGCGTGCCGAGCAAGTATCTCGGCATCTAGCGGATGGGAGAGATATTTGCAGTCGATTATTGGGGCTTTATGCGGGCCTCCAACACGAATGTGAGAGGATCCACGGCTGAAAGGATGCGACAACATGGCTACGACTGTCATGTAGTTGCCCGGGGCCTTGTTACCCGGTGCGGTGTATCTCTGTATCCGGGTCATGAACACCGTCGCGCTCGTCTCTTGTTTATCCAGGATCATTCTCTTGACGAAGTCATGATGTAACTGCAACTTTGGATCGTCCGCCTCGCGATACTCATCCAAGAGCCGCTGCAGGTCTGCTTCCTCGGCTGTCGTATCGAATAGCTGAAGCGGCCAGTATGCAAAGCTGTGCGCGGCTCCTTCTGAGAGGGGACCTGTTCGATGTTGCTCATATTCTTGCCTTTGCTGCTCCGCCACTGCAGGATCCCTGGCGGCCACGTCCATTGTCTCAATTTCAGGGTTGACTTCAACGCTTGGCCCGTAGTTGAGGTGATCTTGGAGATTCTCTAATCTTCGTCAGTGATAATCCGCACAGCCTTCCTTGTGACTTCTTACCGCCTACTGCTGGAAGGTCGACCAAGCATTCGACGCCCGCGTTCTCGAGGATGCCTTTACTTCCGATGCCAGAGAGCTCCAGTATCTGTGGACTTCCAAAAGCTCCTGCGCACAGGATAACCTCCTTGTTCGCCTTCACAGATACCGTGATACCTCCTTTCTCATAGGTCACTCCAATAGCCTGTAGTGATTTTGCATCGCCAGAGCCAAACTCTTGGAAGTCGACCCTCTTTACTATTGCATCTGTCTCAACAGTAAGATTCACTCGCCCCAGCGCTGGCTTCAGGTATGAGTTGCCGGAATGGCTCCTTTCGCCTTTCAAAGGCCGGCCATCAACAGCATTCGTAATGGTCATTCCTCCCATTGCTCGGCCAGACACCCCATCCTGATCGGAATGTGCACCAAGAGAGCGAAAGACGTCTTCCCACGCGCTCTGCAGGATGTGCATGTGCCTTGGGTACGATGCTTGGATCGGTCCGCCCGTCACTGGCTCGACTGTCGAGGAACCCTTTCCGCTGACCTCTCGGACCTGAACGGTTTGGAATGCCTTGTAATAGCGCTCCATCCGTTCCCAGGACCAGCGCTCGTCCCCTGCGATCTCAGCCCAGGCGTCGTGCATCGCCCTATTGGGGTACACCAGACTATGGGAGTTGATCGCGCTGCTTCCACCAATCATCCGCCCCCGGGTCTGCTCAATGACACGGCCACTGAGCCCGACTTGGGGAATTGTCTTGAAGTTCCAATCATACTTGGGGTCGTTGAACATGCGGCGGCTGGTAAGCGGGATGGACACTTTAGAATCTGCGTTGTTATCCGGGCCAGCTTCTAGGAGAAGAACGTTCAAGTGACTGGAGGCCGACAGTCTAGAGGCCAGAACACAGCCAGCCGTGCCACCGCCCACGATAATGATATCAAATGATGCCATTGAGGTCGACTGTGGGAGTCTTCGTTCCGTCATTTTTTGTGGCAAGCTGGAAGTGTGTTTCGAGACACCACGCATGTCAAATTCTATCGAAGGATCAATCAATGTCGTCAGTATATCTCTTACCTATCCGATATAGCGGCTAAGCCCTAGCATCAAATCGGCAGGTCGGAGTTTACAGGAGTTATCACGCGGAGCTGCGCAGCTTCCTGCCGCCGGCAGGGACTCCACGGTCAACAATAGGTGGTCACCCACAGCCTGCCCGACCCACGTGCCCGAACACTACGCCCAATCGCTGCCGGAAACCCTCCAGATCGTCTCTCCTATCAAGGTGCAGCGGCGCGGGAGCGCGCAGCTGCTACACTCGCAGCTGATAGCTCTACACCGAAGACGCCGCATGATCATGGTACGGAGAACTACAATCGCGTTCAAGTTCTGCCCAAGTCAGGCGAAGTATAGAACGTGACAGCTACCAAGAGATATAGAGGGCAGAACTATAAATACACCAGTAAGCGAGATCCTATGCGCAATTAGACTGTACAATACAGACAAGAGGCGATGCGCAGTGGCTGGGCTTCAAGTGTATAGGAGACATTTTGATTCTAAAGGACGTGAGTTCTTTGAGACAAAGGGTAGCAGTCCTTTATACGTGATGTGTTAATGAGGTATTTAAGCTTAAATGTAGAATATAGATATTCGCACCGGCAAAAACAGATGGCATACCGGCTGTAATTATATATTTAGTCATATAACTATTAGCGCTATAAATGCAGCCAATCAGACCCTACCCTTAGACCCACTCTTAACCATACTATATCCTTATAATGCCTTCTATTATTATAATTATTAGCGCCCTATATAATCTTTATTATTACTTAACTTAATATAATTACCCTTTATTAATATTATATTAAATTAATTAATTTCTTATTAAAATTAATTAATTTAATATTAAAAACTATTTTTAATTATTTATATATTATTTTTTTAATATTATAATAATAATATAATTCCTAAATTACTTTAATTTAAAGATATAATAATAAATTAATTATTAAAATTAAAATATTAATATTATTATAATTAATTATTATTATAATATTTAAAGCTTAATAATTAATTATTAAAAGCTTAAGGTATAAAAAGAAATTAAAGGCCTCTTAAAAGTTCTTTAAAAAAACTAAGAATTAATCTTAATAATAATTAATATTTATTAATAATATTTTATTTACCTTACTCTTAATATTTATTATATTTAATAATTATATATATTATAATTTTAATTTTTTATTAAAATATTATTTATAATATTATTAAGAAATAATTAAAGTTAATTAAAATAAGCTAAGGATAATAATAAAAGTAACTTAAGAATTACTTAAAGAAATAATATAAGCCCTTAAATTAAATAAGCTATTTATTTAAAAGATATAAATTAATAATTATAAAAATAATTTATTATTTTTTTATTAAATTAATAATTATAAAAAAAGTTTTTAAAAAACTTTAAATTAATTAATATTATTATTTTTTTTATAAATTATTTTCTTTAATAATATAATAATTAATTAATAAATATTAAATAAATTTAAATTTTTTAATTATAAATATTATATAAAAATAAAATAAAAATTATATATATATTAAATTATATTAATAAAAAATATTAAAATAAATAAAATATTTATATAAAGTTTTTATTATAAAAAGAATAAACTTTTTTTAATTATTATATTTAAGGCTTTTTTAAGAAATTTATAAAAAACTTTAAATAAAATCCTTTTAATATTATAAAAATTATTTAAATTATTTTAAATAAAATATAATAAAAAAAAAAAAAAATTTATAATCTTTTTATTAATATTTTAAAATATTAAAATTAAAATAAGAATTATAAAGTAATTTTAAAAAAATTAATTTATTTTTATTTAAATTTATTAATTAATTTTAAATAAAAATTTATATTTATTATATTATAAATATACCTTAAATTAAAAATAATATAATTAAATTAACTTAAATAATTTAAATTAATATATTTAAGAATATTTAAAAATAAAAATATAAGAAAATAAAATTAAAAAAAATAAGAATTTTAAAAATTTTAAATAAAAAGCTTTATAATATTAAGGTTAATTAAAAGTTAAATATAAAAGAATTAAATAATTAAGATTTTAAAAATTAAAAAAATTATAATAAAAGCTATAAAGAAATTAATTATAATTAAATATTTTAAAATATTAAAAATTTAAATAACTTTATAAACTTCTTAAAATTAAATTTATTAAATAAATATAAAAAATTTATTATATATTTTTATTATAAAAATATTTATTATTATTTAAATAATTACTTAATATTCTTTAATAAAGAAATTTAAATAAAATTAATATAAAATTAAAATAATTAAAGTTAAAGCTAAGGCTAAAATAAAAGAAATTAAAATACCTCTTTATTTTAAGATTAAGAAATTAAAGAAAAAGATTATTTAAAATAATTATATTTAAAAGAAAAAGAATTAAAAATAAATAAAATATTTATAATTTTAAAAAAAATATTTTTAAAAAAAAATATATAAAAAATAAAAATTAATTTAAATATTTAAGCTTAAATAAATTTTATAAGCTATTTATTAATTTAAAAATATAAATTTAAATTATTTATAAAAAAGAAAATTTAAATTATTAATATATAATATATTAAAATCTTAATATATAATATATTTTAAATCTTTTTATTAATAAAAAATTATTATAAAAATTAAAAGAAAGAAATTTATAATTATTTAATTATTAATTAAAAATAATATAAATTTATTTTATTATTTAAAATATTAATTTTAAATATATTTTAAATAAGCTTAAAATTCTTTTCTTATAATTAATAATTAAAATAAAATAAATATAAGCTAAGGAAATAATATTTAAAAGCTTTTTTTAAAAATTTATAATATTTTATATATTATTATTTTTTAATTATTTTAAAAGAATTTATTTTTTTAAATTATAAATAAAAAAATATTATATAAAAATTATAAAAAATAATAAAAAATAAGAAGATTTTAAAAAAATAATTTAAAATATATCTTTAATTATATAATTTAAAATTATTTTTTATTATTATAAAAATAAAAAGTTTTTTTCTTAAAAAAATAATAAATTATATAATTAACTTTTTTTTTAAAATTTTATTATTTTTTTTATTTTTAAGATTATTTTTTAAAAAAGAATTAAATATTTTATAAAAATAGCTTAAAAAAGCTTTATTTTTAAAATAAATTATTTTTAATAAAAACTTAATAAAAGCCTTTATTTTATTTATTTTAAAGAAAAATAAAACTTTATAATTATATATTAATTATTATATTTTTAATAAAATTATAATAAAGAATTATTATTTTTTATTTTTAATATTAAAGATTTTAAATTAATTATTTAATATATAATATTTTTTAAAAATTAATTTAATAAATATATATTATTAAATTTATATATAAAAAGATAATAAATAAAAAATTACTTTTTATATATATTATAAATATTTTAAATTTAAAATAATATCTTTTAAATTAATTAATATTTTAATAATTCTTTAATTTTATATTATAAATATTTTAAAAGATTATATTAATATATATATAATTATTTATTTAAATAATATTTTAATTATTTTAAAAATAAAAAAAAAATATATATAATATTTATAAATTATTATTAAATAATTATTAATTATTAAATTATATAAAAATAAGAAAAATATATTTTTTTTAAAAGTAAATAAAATTCCTTAATTTTATAATTAATTAAAAAGATATATAAATAAATCTTAATAAAATTAAAATTATTTAAAAATAATTAGCCTTAAAGATCTTTTAAGATATATAAATATTTTTTAAATTTTATAATTTTTATTAAAAGTTTATTAAAAATTATTTAAAAATTATATAATTATTAAATAATTTATTAAAAGAAATATAATAAAATTAAAAGCTAAAGGAATTTAACTTTTATATATTAAAAATAAATAAAACTTAAAAAATATTTAATTATTTATATAATTAATTTTAAAAAGCTTTTTTATTTTAATATTATAATTTAATATTTTTAATATAAATTAAGAATAATATATTAAATTAAATTAAAATTATTATTATTTTTTAATATTATAAATTTAAAGGAAAATTAATTTAATATTTAATAATATTTAAATTTTAAAAATTTATAAATATTAAAGTAAATTAAATAATTTATAATAAAAAGCTAAATATTATTATAAAAAGTTTTTATTATTAAAAATAATATTTAAAAATATTTATAAATTAATTATAATTTTAATAAATTATAATAATTTATAAAGCTTTATAAAATAAAAAAGTTAATATAAAAATAAATTTAATAATTTATATATTTAATAAAATTTAATTTTATTATTAAATATTATTTAAGAAAAAGTAATTTAATTAATATTTTTTTAAAGTAATTAAATTATATAAAAGATAAAACTTTAATAAATTTTAATTAAATTTTAATATTAAAATTAAAGATAATTATAATTAAAAGAAATAATTTATAAATTACTTTTAAAAATTAATTAAGGTTTAAAGATATTATTATAATATAAAATATAATAATATTAAGAAATTTTAATAAAAAACCTTTAATAATAAATTAATTTAATTTTATAAACCTTATATAAAAATAATTTATTATTAAAATTTAAGCCTAAATATATATTATAAATATTAATATAATATATTTTAAATTTTATTTTTTATTAATAAAATTAATATATAAAGCTTAAAAGATTAATTAAAAGATATAAAATATTATTTAAAAATAATTTTTTTAATTAATATAAAAATAAAATATTTATATTATAATTATTTATTTCTTATATTATTAATAATATAAATATTTTATAATATAATTAATATAATAAAAATATTATTCTCTTTATATTATAATATATTTTATTTTTAAAAATTATATAATTAAAATTAATTATTAATAAAATAATTTATTAATTATAAAAATATTATTAATATTTACCTTATATATATTATTTTATAAGGGCTTATTAAGAATATTAATTTTATAATATCCTTTTATTAATAAAAATATTTAAATATTTTTAAATTTAATTAATAACCTTAATTATAATCTTTTTATTTAATAATCTTAATAATATATTAATATTTAAAATAATAATAAATATTTTAAAATATAAAATAAAAAGTTTTAAAAAATAATATATTTTAATTTTTAATATAAATATTTTTAATATATTTTTAATTTTATTTATTAATTTTTTAAATAAAATTTAATAATTATAAAAGCCTTAATTTTTTATTTATAAGCCTTAATAAATATATATATTTTTAAGCTTATAAACTTTTTAAGGAAATTTAATTATATAAGGGCCTTTTAAATTAATATTTTATAAAATTTAATAAATTCTTAATATAATATATTATATATATCTTTAATAAATTAAGGCTTTTTATTTTAATATAAAATAATTTAAAGCTTTTTAAAGAAAATTAAAAATATAATTATAAAAATATATAAAGATTAATTTAAGAATTATATTTTATTTTTATAAAAAATAATTTATAAAATAAGAATAACTTTATTATAATAATTATTTAATAAAAATATATATTAATAAAATAATATAAAATAATATTTTAAATATTAATTAATGCTCCTTTATATTAATTTTTTAAATAAATAAATTTTAAATAATTTAAATTATTTTTTTTTTATAAAATTTATATTACTTTTATTATTAATATCTTTTAATTTTTTAAGGTAATAATTATATTATTTTTTATCTTTAATTTTTATTTAAATTAATTTAAATATATTATTATAAGGCTAATTTTTTATAAATTATAAATATATTACCTTAGCTAATTTAAAAATAATTTATTTAATTATTTTATTATATTAAAATAATATTATTTATTATATTAAAATTCTATAAATAACTCCTTTTTATTTTAAATCTTTAATAAAACTTTATTCTTTAATTTTAATATTTTAAAATTTAATTATTTTATTATTTTAATTCTTTAAATTTAAATTATTAAGCTATTTTAATTATTTAATATAAAATTATTTTATTATTTTAACTTTTTAATTTTAAATTATTAAATTATTTTAATTCTTTAAATTTATTTTATTAAGCTATTTTAGCTTTTTAATTTTATTTTATTTAATTATTTTAATTTTTTAATTTTATTTTATTAAATTATTTTAATTTTTTATTTTTATTTCTTTAATTATTTTAGCTTTTTAACTTTATTTTATTTAAATATCTTAACTTTTTATTTTTATTTTAAAGCTTTATTTTAATTATTTTATATTTATTTTTATTATTATTTATATTTCTTTTTTTAAACTTTTTAATAAGAATTTATTATTTATTTAATAAATATATTATTTTTTATTATTTAAAAATTATATTTAATAAATTATTCTTTTTATTTTATTAAATAATAAGTTATTTTATTTATTTTCTTATAACTTTAAATTACCTTTAATTTTTATTTTACCTTTTTATTTTTTAAATTAAAGATATTTTAATTATAAATTAATAAATCTTTTAATCCCTTAAATCTTTAAAGTTTTAATAAATTAATATAAAAAATATTATAAATTTAAAAATATTTTCTTAAAAATATTAAATAATATATTTATTTTCCTTTATATATAATTATTTAAAAAAAGCTTATTTATTTTAAAGCTAACTTTTTATTTTTTAATATTAAATATTTTATAAATAATATAATTTATTATTTTATTTAAAATTATATAAATATATATTATATATTATATATCTTTATTTAAGTTTTTATAACTTTTTTTTAATTATTTTTAAAAATCTTTTATAATATTTTTAATTTATTATATTTTTAATTATTATTAATATTTTTCTTTATAAAATATTATTTATAATAAATTATTAATTTAATAATATTTAAAGAAATAATTTATAATTATATAATATAAAATAAAGTTATTTTAATTATAATATTTTTAATTAAATTATATATAAAATATATTATTTTTAATAATTATAATTAATTTTATAAATTATTAATAATAAATATTTATAAATATTATTTTAATATTTAATTTATTTATTTTATTTATTTATTATTTATTAAATAATATATAATAATATATTTATTTTTAATTTTATTAAATTAATATAAATAATATTAAAATTTATTAATAAAGATTATATTTTAATTAATTATAATTCTTTATAATAATATAAATTTATATTTTATTTTTAATAAAATAATATTATTAATTTAATAATATTTATTATTATATTTATTAAAAAAAGCTTATTTTTATATAATAATTTATTATTATTAAAATTAAATTAACTTTTTTAAACTTTATTAAAATTAATAATAAATTTATAATAAAATTTATAATAAATTTATTTATTTTTTAAATAAAAATTAAAAATAAAATAAGCTTTTATATAAATAATAATATAAAATAAAGTTATATTAATATATTATATAAAAATATATATATTTTATTATAAAGGCTTTTAAGCTTAATTAAATAAAATATTTTTAATTAAATTTTATATTTTTATTTAATTTTAATATTTATTTAAAAAATATTATAATTAATTTAAAAGATTTTTTATTTTAAAGCTTTTTATTTTAATATTAATAAATAACTTTTATAATATAAAGTTTTTTATATATTTTATATTTATTTTTTATTAATTTAATATTATAATCTTTAAGAAATTTATAAAAATAATATTTATAAGGTATTTAAGAAATAATTACTTATTTTTAAATTATTATTTAAATTTTAAATATTAAAATATTTTAATTAAAGGCTAAAGATAAGAATTAAATTTAATTAAAGTTTTTTTATAAAATTAATAAAAAATAAATATAAGCTTTAAAAGGAATATTTATATATTTATAATTAAGAAAAAGAATAAATATTTTATAAGGGAATTAAAATATTTTTAAAGAATTTATTTTCTTTAATAATTAAATATTTTTATTAATATTTTTTTTTATATAAAATAAAGTTAAAATATAAAGGTTATTAAAAAACTTTATAAAAAGAATTTAAATAATAATAATATTTATAAATAAATAAAATATTAATAAAATTAAAATAAAATATAAATAAAGGTTATATAATATATTTATATTATTATTTAAAATATTAATAATTTATATATAAAAAGAATAAATTTATAAAAATAAAAATATTAATAAATAAAGAAATAAATTAAATATTATAATTAATATAATTATTATTAAAAATAATAATAAAAAATTTAAGAAATAAATTTTATTAATTTAAGATATTTAATATAAAGTTATTAAGATTTAAATTTAATTAAGGTAATATTTAATAACTATTTAAATAATATAAATTAATATATTATAACTTTATTAAGAATATATTTATATTAAGGGATTTTTTATTAAAATATTTAATATAAAGAAAAAAGTATAACTTATTATATAATATAAAGTTAAAAAAGATATATTTAATTATATAAGTTATTATATAATAAGTAATAAAGCTTTAAATAATTATTTTTATAAAAAAGGCTATTTATTAAATTTAAATAAAGCTTTAATTATTTAATTAATTTAATTAATAATTATTATTTAAAGTTATAATAAAAGATTTATAATATAAATTATTTTTATTATATAACTTTAACTTAAAATCTTTAAAGCCTTATAATAACTTAAAATTAAAAAAATAAAATTAAATTAATAAAAATATTTTAAATATAAAATAATAATAAAAAGATTTTAAAAATATAATAAAAAGTAATAATTATAATAAAAAAATATAATAATTAATTATAAATAAAAATAATTATTATTAAAAAAAAAGAAATTAAAAATAAAGGATATATAATAATAATTTTTAAAATAAGCGCTAAATTAACTTATATATTTTAAAATAATAATATATTATTATTATATTAATTTAAAAGCTTAATTAATAAAATAAATAATTAATAATTAATATTATAAGGATTTAATTTCTTAAAAAAGGTATAATTATAATACTTAAAGTTTAATAATTAGTTATTAAAGGCTTAAGGTATAAAAAGGAATTAAAGGCCCTTTAAAGGTTCTTTAAAAGAGCTAAGAATTAATTTTAATAATAATTAATACCTATTAATAATACTTTATTTACCTTACCTTTAATACTTATTATATTTAATAATTATATATATTATAATTATTAATTAATATTTTTTAATTTTTTTATTTTTCTTAAATTTTTTTATAATAAATATAATATTTATAAAAATCTTAAAATTAATTTAAATAAAATTATAAAATTTATTAAATTTTTTATTATTATTAAAAGGTTAGAAGCTAAATATATAATATTAATATATAATTATAATATTAAGTAATTATTTATTATAATAATAAATAATATTTTAATAATTAAAATAAGCTATAAATAATAAGTACTTATTTATATAATTAAAATAATATTTAATAAATAAAAGCTAATAATTTAAGAGAATAAATATACTTATTATAATTTTTAAAAGGTTTTTAAAGCTTAATATAATTAAGTAAAGTTTATAATAAAATAAAATAATTTTTTTATTTATATAGCTTAAAACCTATTTTTTATAAAATTTAAGTTATTTAAAGTAGCTTTTTATTAAAAATATCTTTAAATTTAATTAAAAAGTAATATAATAAAGAATTAATTATAAAATTTTTAAGTAAAAAAATAAAGTATTTATATATCTTCTTAAGTAACTTTAAATTAATTTAAAAAAAAAGGTTATTAATATTAATAAGTTATTAATAAGGAAAATAATATTATAAGTATCTTTTAATATAAAAAGAAATAAATAACTTAAATTTAAAAGTAATATTTTTCTTATATCTTTTTATTTAATTATATATATTTAATAAATAATATATAAATGCTTTATTTTTAAAATATAATAATTATTTATATAAAGAAGATTTTTTTATTATTTTAAAATATTATTAATAATAAAAAAGAAGTTAATTTTTAATAGCTTTTTATATAAATTTATAATCTTTTTTAATATTATAAAAGTAATCTCCTTAGCCTTTTTATTATTAATTATAATATTGCTTTAATTAATATTTTAAAATATAAATTCCCTTAATTATATTATTAATTATATATTTTTTATATAAATATAAATATTATATTAAATATTAAAAAGAAATAAAGAAAGCTAATAATAATAATATTAATAATAAGAAATATTATAAAAAGTAATAAAGTTAAAGATTTTAAAGAAGATAATAAAGACTTTACTTTTCTTAATATATTAATAAGAAATATAATAATAATGCTTTAAAGGATATTTAATAATATCCTTAATATTTAAATAACCCTTTTTAACTTTTTAAAGATTATAAAATATTTTATAAATTATAAGATTTATAATATAATATAATAATAACTTTAAAAAGTCTTTTTAAATTAAATAATAATTCTTAATTACTTTAAAGTATAATATATTATTAAAAAGAATAGGATTATTATTAAATAAGCTATATATATTACTTATAAAATATTTAACTTTAGCTTATATATAACCTTTTTTATAAAATATATATATTAAAAAATTAAAATTTAATTAAATTATAATATAAAGAATCTTTTTTTTTTAATAAAAGCTATTTATAAGGCTATTAAATAATTAAAGTATAACTTTTATTAAAAGGAAGTAATTTAAAAGATAATAACCTTTATAAAATTTAATAATTAAAAATAATTAAGGCAGCTTTTTTTATAAATTTTAAGGAATACTCTTAATTTACTTAAAATAGCTTCTTATTATATATAATAAATGCTTTAAAAAAAGCTTATTAAAGAAATTATATAGTTATTAATTATTATTATCTTTTTTATACTTAATATAATATTATTTATATTAATTATATAATAAATAATTTAAAAAAAAATATTTTTTTTAAGAAAAATAATATTTATAAAGATTATTATTTTAATTATAACCTTTATCTTAATAATCTTTTTTTATTATATATTTATTAAAAAAAATTATTATTATAAAGAGTAAATTTTATAATATCTTTATATTTATTATTAATAAAAAAGGTTTTTTTAAGGGCTATAAAAAGGTTATAATAAATAAAAAAATAATATTAAATATTATAAATTTAAGTAATAAGGTAAATAATAAGATAAGAATAATAATAATTTTTATATAATATATTAATTTAATATTTAAATAAAATAACTTTATCTTTAAATTATTAAATAAAAAGGATATTTTTAATAATAATACTTAGTAAAATATTATTTATTAAAATTAATAGTTAGTGATAAGGCTTATAAAATAATTAATTTAATAGCCCTTAAAGTAAAAAAGGCCTTTAAATATTATAATATCCTTTAATATAATTTTATTAATATTTATATTTTTAAAAATAAAGTTAATAATTAAAAAGTAATATATAAGGGTTATAAAAAGTATTAATTAATTATTATAAATAATTTTAATTATTAAAGATATTATTAATAATAATAATAATAAAGAGGAGATTTAAGATAAGATTATAATTTATATAGATTAAATATAAAATAATATATTATAATAAATTATATAATTAAGTTTAATTAATATAATAAAGTATAGTTAATTGATTTATAATTACTTATAATAAGGGTAATAATAATATTAATATTAAAATCAACCCAACGTTAGCCTATATTAATTTAGTAGCAGGGTGTTAATTATGCATTAGGGCTGGGATTAGTCTATATATGGTGCGCCATCTGTTTTTGCCGGTGCGAATATCTGTATTCCAAATGTAAAAGAGAATGTGCTAGGTAAGAAGAGCCATTAACTAACGCCGAAAAGAAAGGCGCCAAATTAAAATTAATGCTTGCGGTGGTTCTTGGCGCGGGTTGTCTCGATATCCGTAAGAATCACGTCTTCGCTATGGCTTATGGTCAAATTCACTCATGTGGAGAATAATCTTTGCGCGAAGTGGTCGGGACCCTAGGCCCCAAATTAAACTCGGAATTTAAGCTCCTGCGCTTATGATCAAGACGCCGCAATCTCGCTATTTCGGTGCAATATTGCCCCACGAAATATTTCAGCTGCCAATGTGAGGCGGTTGTTACCTTGTAGTTAAAGCTGCAGTACCGCGCTTGAGTAGCCTGTAGTCTGTTATTTCCATTTTCCATCACGTTCTCCATCAATCAAAGAATGCGGATATTCGTACCGGTCAGAACGGATATTTCACCGGGCACGGACCACTTCTGATCACGTGACCTGCAGCCCAACGCTGCTGCGGCACTCTGCAGCTGCAACCAAGCGAAAGAGGCCCTCGGGCATCACAGCATCTTTTAGCACAACTTCGTCGGCATCTACACCCTCAAGCACAAGGCCAACAGCCAAAAAAACAGCGTACAGGGGCTACGAGAATTATCAACCAATTGCCACGGGTGATTGTGACTGCTGAGGACGTCGACGGCGGCGACGACGGCGAGGAGGGTACTCAAGAGGAGATCACGGTCCATACACTAGATACAAAACGATACACCACGCAATAGAGTTCAAAAGAGTGCAATTGATCGATTTGCAACCTCAGAGAGTGTAAAAAAAGCTGCTTGTGACGAGGGTGACGGTGATATCGTTGCTAAAGTCAACCCAGCGTTGCCCCATACTAATTTGGTGGCAGGGCACTAATTGCGCGTTACGGGGTGGTCCGTGCCCGGTGAAATATCCGTTCTGACCGGTACGAATATCCGCATTCCAATCAAATCGGACCCATCCGTGCCCTCGGTCGGATCGCTCGGCACTTGTAATTCCAGTCAGGAACGATGCGGGCACAAACCTTGGCACTGGCTCTGGCCGCAATAATCCCGGCGTCCATGGCAGCTTCGAATGAGACCCTCCTCTACCGAAACCCTCTCAACTCAACGTCAGACGTCGCGAGTTGGGTACCCGAGGGCCCCGTCAACGTCACGGCAGTCGAGGGCGCGCTGGAACTATCCGGGGGAGGCGGCATCGACGACCACTTTGTCTTCTGGGCCCCGGAGGTGTTCCCAGACCGCGTCCGCATCACCTGGGAGTTCTCCCCGCGCAACGAGCCGGGGCTGGCCATCTTCTTCTTCGCCGCCGAGTCCGTCAGCGGCGGCAGCATCTTCGACCCGGGCCTGGCGCCGCGCAACGGCTCCTACCCGCAGTACCACTCGAGCGACATCCAGACGCTGCACGTGTCGTATTTCCGCCGGCGCTGGCCCGAGGAGCGCGCGTTCCTCCTGTCCAACCTGCGCAAGTCCCCGGGTTTCAACCTCGTGGCCCAGGGGGCTGACCCACTCCCGCCTGTCGTGGACGCGGCTGGTGCTTTCTATAAGATTACAGTAATCAAGGACGGGCGCGATGTACGGTTCTTGATCAATGACCTGCCTATCTTTTCATTCCAAGATGACGAGTCTACTGGTCCGGTTCTGGGTGGAGGGCGCATTGGATTCCGTGGAATGACGCCGTTGGTGGCCCGGTATCGAAACCTTGAGGTTTGGAAGCTCTAAAAGCACGATGTACCCTATAACAACGACTGGGTCACTTTTTCCCCAACCTTTGTTGTCGATACTACTGTATTCACTGTACATAGCTATGAAAAAGGTCTTGCAGTAATGCAACTGCATGCATAAACATCGCAGAATCCGAAGCTTTACACTGGGACGCCAAGGACCTCCAGAGCCTCTTGTATAATACCATTGTAAAATGAGCAGAAAAGGTTCCAATACTTTACACACAATATGTAATTCAACTAGAACATTGGCACCCGACTCGAATGGAACGGCTTGAATTTTACCTAGCAGGCAGATATTCAAACCATGCCATTCATTAATGAACGCACCTGAATCTCTTTTCCAACTTCTCCCACTCAAACCATGCAATGCTCAAATAAGCTAACCCCCGGGTGATCTACTCGTCCAAACAGCCTTCCCAGCTGTACTCAGCGAGCAAATTGCTACTGTGCTGTGACGCGGCGTATTCGATGTCCTTTATGCACTCTTTCCGAAGAGATGTCGTAAACTCCTCGTTCTCAGCACCATTCCAAAAGAGCTCGTCAGCAACCGCGTCAGAACCGCTCGCTTTCCCGCAAAGGCTGATGGCTGTCAGGTAGTAGCCATGTGAGCTGCTATTAGTGAGTATCCCGAGGCCCAACCCAATGCAGCCCTCGATGCACCCCTTTTCAGCCCAGTTGTGGCATTCTCCAATATCACGAGGTCTGTAGTCGACCCTGTTCCAAGGACCCCCTCTGAGCCAGTATTCCGGCTCGACGTGTCTCCAACCCTTCCAAAATGGAGGAATTATCGGGACAGGATCGTTGAAGTGGGTGATACGGTAGTTCCTGTCGCCTTGTTCAGATACAAATTTTGCAAATGCCTTGTTGCCCACACGTGGCGCTCCGTATGTGTATGTAGTGATGTTTAATCCGAGGTCCATCCGTAAGTGGGCCGCGAGGATAATGGCCAGAGCGCCGCCCCGAGAGTGTCCCACTACCTAGTCAATCGTCAGCCAGTGCATGCCATACACTCACCTACGGACTCAAATGGGAAGGTGTGAGATATGTATTCTAATTCTCGAACCTTTGCCTGCTTGTAGTGAAGATGGGTTCTTTGGACGAATGGCTTTTGAGCGTGCTGGTTGGCAGCCATCGTGTGTTGGACAAAGGGAGATTGCAGTTCTGAATGTGGATGAAGCAGATACTAGAGCTTCTCACCAATCGAGAGAACGATGCTGTCGTGGATAGACAACTTACCGTGACAGTATGTTCAGGATATTCCCGAGCAAGCCTCCTGATCTCTTTCGTAACCTCATCATTGACTTTCGCCTCTGCGTCTTGCCATCCGGAATGGACCTCACAATCTCCGGGACATCTCATAGCCTCCCATCGTCTTAGATGCCGGTTGCGGAGATTATCATACCAATCAGCCCAACCTTGGGTTCCCTGGAAGGAGACAATTATTTCTTTCACAACATGGTCGACGGCAATGAAGCCGCGGAGGTCTTCGATGATAGTTCTATGTTGGTCGTTACACTGTCAGATGCGATTGCGGTGCTGTGATTGATCATCTCACCCGTGGGCATTTGTGAGGCTGTGTGAATACTTACTCGGAATAGGTTGCATTTTTCGATGGGCAAATATCGCCATTGCAAAAGACCTGACCACCTGGGCTCACGTGGTCACAGTAGGCCGCGCCAGCATACTGTGCGTATGTTCTGAATCGATCCAGCTCCTCATAGGTGACATGATCTGTTTCGCATCACAGTCTTTTAGTGAAACTCAACTCTCCGCGACGACATACTATAGCGTGCGATGTTAAGCCAAAACATCTCATCGTGAATAATTGAAATAGCATCTTACCATGATAGCCTTCAACTAAATGTGCGGCATGGTGAACTGCAATCTCGGGAGGCAGATGGTTCAGACTTGCCAAAACGGCGGAGCAGATCGTAATGAAGATGATCAATTCTGACTGGAGCATCATGGCGACTTGGTGAGATATGCGCAGACGTCGGGCGCAACTTTGTACGTGCAGAAAGCGATGAGCCCTGGAGTCAAGGAGAAAGGCGATTTTCGAGAGTGATAATCCATCCTGGGGAATGCCTATTGCCTATTTCAAATTTCCACATCTAGGAACACAAGCTTTGGAGTCACGAAGCGCTATGGAGCGGAACAAGTCAGAAGCTTCCTCTTGCAGGAGTGCCAGTATAGCTCTCCACTGCCATTGTACAATCGATGAGCTGGCAGCGTTTGTGGCAGCCAGGCTCGTCCCGCCCACCGATGCATCTCCGCTCAGCAGCCTACGGCTACTGATAATCGAAGCTTGCCGAACATCTCTTACACAAGTCTGACCAGTCGGGAAATGCTCTGAACATCCGCCCAATGTAAAAAGCACCAGACGCGGGTGTCACTCCAAGACGCGGATTTTGACCACAATTCAACATTCTAAAATGACTAAGTTTCCATTGCCGGTATTTTGAAGACAAATTGTTGGCTCTCAGCCACTCGATCGCGAGCTCTGCTTTCGATTGCCAGCTGGACGGCGATCGGCAATGATGTAGAACCAAGGAATGGCACACACTCACAGGCCGGGTGACACGAGTATGACCATGTGTCGGTATGTGATTTCGGTCGGAAACCTTTTACGAGAACACGATAAAAAGTCGCCGGAGAAAATCGAAGCGCTCTCAAAATGCGTGACGAATTTCTATAGCTGGTCAATATCTTGGAGCCGGCTAAGATAACGCACAGGCTTCGAAGCGCACGCGGTGGGCAGCGCATAAGCAAAGATGAGATGCGGTGACATGATTCCCAACAGTCAACGGCATTTGCCATACGAACCAAAAGCTGCCGACGTGGAACCTGATCCCGGTCTCTCGCGGTCGCACCTGTACGTATGCAACTCATAACAAGGTACATTATCCGCAACATACCATCAGGCCGACCTCCACCCGGATTTGATTTGCTAACTAACTCGGACCATGAATGTCAGGAAAACAGATACAGGGCTTGCAGAATCACCAAGTTGTGTCACTTCGGCGTAATGCTGCTTCACAAAGGTGGGCTGATGAAGCACTGGTAAGGCTGGCCATCTAAGCGTAAAGTACGCTTCCAGGAGCACGATAGATCCGATGCTGGCGTGAGCTCTTTGTCAGCCGATTCGCTCCAGCGCTGATTGGCGTATTCTAAGCTTGGGACAAGATGACTAAGCCTCCATCAACACAGAGCACGTCAAGTCAACAACCGATCGACAGAGCGCGTCCTTTTCTCGAGATCGTACACTGTCCTTATCAAGAATGCAATTTTCTCCTCCTGCTCTTTATACAACTCTTGTGACTCTCTCGGATCCTTAGCATTGGAATTCTGTGATTCCTGGTGCTGAAGTTGCTTTTCCAGCATATGAACCTTGCGCAGGTGGTCTGCAAAGTCGTAATGTTTTGAACGATTGACCAGTGATTGAGAGTCCAATACTTCTGTATAAACCCTCTTGCTTCGATTTGTGTCTCATATTTAAGGAGATCATCTTCTGACATGTACACAACTCCACAGGATTGGGAGAGCAGAGGCTTGCGCAGAAGGATCTGCAAGGTTCTTTCAGCTAGGCACTGGGGCTGGGGCTGGGTCATCAAACCGCCCCACCCGCACCACCAACATTAGAGATTCCATGTCTCGTCGTGTTTTCTCCTCTCATCCATCACACACAACTCCCCTCGGATACATCACAATCTCGCAATGCCTCTGAAAACAGTTCTCATTACCGGCTGCAGCGAAGGTGGCCTGGGTGCTGCCCTCGCCAGAGCCTTTCAGGAGCAGGGTTACCACGTCTTCGCCACACTGCGTAATCCCGCCAAAGCAGGCTCACTAGCCGGCGAGCATGGAACAAACATCGATGTCTTGCCACTCGATACCACGTCAAAGGAGTCTATTGATGCGTGTCTGGGCACAGTGAGGCAGAAGACAGGTGGCAAACTTGATATACTTGTTAACAATGCTGGGTTTGGGACCACAATGCCACTGCTCCACGCCTCGATCGAAGAGGCAAAGGCAATATATGATGTTAATGTTTGGGGCACCCTCAGCCTGGCTCAGGCTTTCTCTCCGCTACTCCTCAAGTCCAAGGGCGTTATTATGAACATCTGCTCTATTGTAGGCGCGGCAAACGTTGCGTGGCAAGGTAAGCGATTTCGGTGCATTTCCAGCATTACATCGAATGACGGATGACTAACATCAACATCCATTTAGGAATCTACAACAGTTCTAAGGCGGCAGAAGCAATGATCTCAGAGTCGTTACGCATCGAGCTGGAGCCGCTTGGCATACGCGTGATGACCGTCATGCTGGGTCAGGTCAGCACACAAATATACGCCAACACCCCGGCCTTTCACCTCCCCGAGGGGTCGCCGTACGAGAAGATCGCCGGCACTATTACAAGCTCGAGTACGGGGAACTTGAATCATAACAACGAGTCGGCTGAGGCCGTGGCGAGGAATCTCGTGAGGGATACGATCAATGGCCGCCGTGGCCAAATCTGGCGTGGTGGCTTGGCGCGTACGGTCTACCTGGCGCTGTGGCTCTTGCCGACGAGGCTTTTTGAGTGGATTGTGCACTTGCAGAGGGGTGTTTATGACCTTTAGCTGGTACTGCTGCTCAAGGGCTCAAGCTGCGTTAAGCGAAAGTGATTTACAGTTGCCGTCTTGTCCCAGCACGTATCAAGTACCAGTCTAAATCTTCAGTCTCTCCGAGGCAATCCTCGCCCCCTTAACCCGGTTCAAAATCTTTTCAAAAGCGATGTCCCTCGCATAATCCGGCCCCTTAACGTACTTTGGCTTGCGGTCGATGCTAAAAGGGCTGAAACCGCAGTCATCCGTGGCACCAAGCTGGTCGACGGGGATGTACTCCGCTGCTTTGCACAGCTCGTCCGCGATCTCCTCTGGGGTCTCCACTCGAGGATCCAGCGGGTTCGTGACGCCAATGAAGGCAACTTGTTTCACGCCATTGGCATCCCGGCGGATACTCTCTCCGATTTCCTTCCAAACTGCGGGCTTGTCCTTTTCGGTAGACAGTTGAATCAAGAAATACCCTGACTCATTCGTCAGCATGAGAATCCTTCGATATTCAGGGTACGATCTCACATACCTGCGTTAATCTTGAAAAGCGAAGGGAGAAGTGAATGGTACGGGACGTCAGCGGAGTGGACCGAGTCGCAGTCGCCACCGGGGCAGGTGTGGAGCCCAATGTTCACACGCTCTTCGGCGGAGAATCTGTCGAGGACTTGATTGTTCAGGTCCACAAACGTCTGAAGAAGATCCTCGTTCGTCCAGGGGTTTCTAGGATCCTTCTTAGCCGTCAAGCCTGCATTTTTGTCAGTGCCTCATTCCACCCAGGCAGTTGCTCAATAAACTCACGGCCCTCTGTGAAATCGATGGAGACTCTCTTGGCCCCAGCTGCGAAACATCCCCGGATGTCCTTCTCGCACTCCCCTACCAGGTCATGCGTGAACTGCTGCCTGTTGTAACCCTCAAGATCGCCTTTTAAAGGATACAGGAGGTAGAGCATGCTAGGAGCAATGACAGCAGTCTTCATGCCATATCCTCCAGATAACGCCTGAGACTTCTTGAAATTTTGGTAAGCATAGGTCTTGTACCTAAACGGGCCTTTTGTGAGGCGCGGGAGTTGGCGGTGGTGGCCGTCGTCGAAGTAGGCGAAGAATTGACCATCGGCAGCAAGTCCTGGCGACATTCAGCTCAAGAGTCTTTCATAATTGTAATGCGAGTAGTCAAAGTGTTGCTGACCTTCAGCAAGACCCGTTCCATTCAGCGTATCTGTGATGGGATAAGTCGCGAAGGAGCTTGCCCGCTGTTCACCATCGCTGACAAAGGTCTCGCCGGTCTGTTTCAAGCGATTGATCGAGTCTTCAGCCGCTGCATCCTGGGCCTTCTCCAATTGATCCTTGGAGATCTTGCCAGCGTCATAGTCCGCGTATGCCTCTTGCAATATCTCCGGACGGGGAAGACTGCCGACTATTTCTGTGGGAATGCCCATGACTTCGGCTTGCTGGTAAGTTATTTCAAGATGACTTGGAAGAAGGAAATCCTGTGAGGGGATCCGATGCTATTGACGTTTCGCTTTTTTGAGTTAAAAACTGGCGTCGTCGGAGACGGCCTCCGTAACTCGCTCATCCGATGCCCCACCTTAGCCACGTAAGTCGGTTGATCACTCCACACAAAACATTCTACACACACACACACAAGAGGGCTTTTAACACCCACCGTGGCTGCTAACGACTTGAATATACCAAGTATCTCTTAGGGTTTATTCTCCATGGAGTACTAGTATTTCCGTGTTAGTGGAATATGTTATTACTAATAAGAGCTATCCAGCCCAGTTACACCAGCTTTAAATAGTGATAATATAAGCTATCATGACTTTATTCTCAGACGATAAGCTATCCAGCAATGCCTACTTCATATTCTCGAAGACTATGCGTGCCTTCTGGATGTTGAATGATTGGCCGCCTCGTTGCCGCTGCCACCGCCGTCTGTAACACATACGCAAGCATTATAGTTTCGACTCACTCCCCCATCCTGCTCTCTATATGGAGCCTGCAGACTCGCGGAGACACTAGTAGCCGCAATTCTCAATTGATTTCAAGAAAGGGCCCCTTGGATCCTTCAAAGATCGACGGCAAACAAGCCTTTGCGATTTATTAATCCTCACACAAGACATCTCTGAGGGTATTAAACCACCTCCCTATGACCAACGCAATACTTGGCAAGTGCAATTTTCAGCACACAGAGCAGTCTGTAAGCATGCATAGAGTTCGATGGCATACCGTATCGGGCCAGAAAAGGAATTGCTCTTCCTGTCCTTGGCGATGTATGACAAAGCTTAAACTATACCTCAGCGTCGGCAGGCATACAAGATATTCAACAGATAGTTCACATAATTAAGTAGGTCTAGAAACTTGCCATATGCCCCTTAGCTTTTAAATGACTTGCGCTATACCGGAAAGTGCTTTGGTAGTTGGTATTGTAGGCTTGGAAAAACAGCTGATTTCTCTTGCAATCCGACAGCTTGTCGGATGTCGGCCCTCCGGGTTTTATCAGCGAGTGCTGTAAGGACTCAAAGTCTTTCTGTACACCGTGAAAACTTCTTTGAATGGTGGATAAATTCCCATGCCCGGCTAAAGGATCTGTGGCCAAGCCAGTTAGGACTTATACCAAGACAAAGAAGTGCGGGGAGCGTTCGTTCCCCATGTTTTTCTCCAACCAGGACGAAGAATTATTCGATCACGAGTATAGCCTCCCCTTGTGGTCCCCCAACGCCCCAACCCCGGTCGCTTTACCCCAATACCCGACGGGACAAAATGTGACGGCACAGACAACATGTATATAATCCCCGAGGTCGGTGAGCTGGACAGTTACAAGACGGCATAAATGAGAGATGTCCTTACACCCGCCCCGTCATTAGTGGGCTTGTACTTGGATCCATAATTCGCAACAGAGCATTCCATACATCGGGGGCACTACCAGGATGGAGAAGAACGTATTTGTGAGTGGCGCGCAGAAGGCGGCTGACCAGGAGTTGGAGGAAAAGCTCGGCCACACTGCTGTCTTCGATGCAAAACAAGCCACAGACGACGAACATGCCCAGACCCTACGTCAAGCCTTCAGCCAAAACAGGAGAGCAGTTCTTTGGTCCGTGTTGATATCTATGTCGATCGTTATGGAAGGGTGAGTCTTTCACGCTATTATCAACCAAGGTGCAGGCGAGGCTGTGGCGGGGTCACCCACGCTGACATTCTACGATAAAAGCTACGATACCATCCTCATGGGGAACTTCTTCGCATACCCAGAATTCCAGAGAAAGTTCGGGAGCTGGTATGGTGGTGACGTTGGCTGGCAGGTCTCCGGTCCCTGGCAGACTGGATTGAGCATGGGCAGCACCGTCGGCGGGATATTCGGAGGTCTTCTCAACGGCTATTTCGCCTCCAAGTACGGATATCGATGGGTCCTGATCATCTCCATGGCTTTCCTCAACGCCTTCATCTTCCTGACCTTTTTTGCCCCCGGGCCCGAGGTGCTGCTCGTCGGACAGATTATGTGCGGTCTCTCCTGGGGCGTGTTCGCCACGCTCAGCCCAGCGTACGCTTCTGAGGTCTGCCCTACGAATCTGCGTGGATACATGACCACATACGTCAACCTCTGTTGGGCCATCGGCCAGCTTATCGCTGCAGGCGTCCTGCGAGGCTGTCTCAACATCGAGGGCGAGATGGGATACCGGATTCCCTTCGCGATCCAGTGGCTTTGGCCCACTCCCCTCATGCTGGTTGCGTATCTGGCTCCCGAGTCTCCCTGGTTCCTCGTCCGTCATGACCGGCTAGATGAGGCGCGATCCTCTATCCATCGACTGAGCGGTCCGGAGAAGACGGAGGAGCAAATCTCGGCGCAGCTGGCCATGATGCTGCACACCACCAAGATCGAGTCCGAGGTCACGAAAGGCGCGAGCTATATCGATTGCTTCAGAGGTATCGACCTTCGCCGCAGCGAAGTTGTCATGGTTGCATTTGCGGGTCAGATTCTGTCTGGAAGCAGCTTCGCCTATACACCCACATACTTCTTCACAACCGCTGGCATGGATACTGCCAAAGCATTTGAGTTGAGTTTGGGAGCGAAGGCGATGGCGTTTATTGGGACCGTTCTGTGAGTTCCGAAGACGAGCACGAGTATTCTTCTGAAATATGCTGACTTGAAGAAACCCAGATCTTGGTGGCTCATCTCGTACTGGGGACGCCGCCCGATCTACGTTGTAGGAATGGGGATCCTTTGTGGAATTCTCCTTATTATTGGAATTCTAGATGTCTCGGCTGGCGAAAACGCTCTTTGGCCATCCGGAGGCTTATGTGTCCTCTGGCTGTTTGTTTATTCCCTGACAATTGGGCCTATTGCTGTAAGTGGCAGTAACCGTAACAGCCTGCTGCAGACTCTAACACCCCGATAGTACAGCATCATCTCTGAGACATCCTCCGTCCGACTTCGACCCCTCTCGGTGGTCCTGGCGCGTAACGCGTACCAGCTGACCAACATCGTCTCCCAGGTTTTGCAAGCATACATGATGTAGGCAATTGAGCGCCATTGAAAACGCGACCTCGTGCTAACGATGAACTAGGAACCCAACCGAATGGAACCTCCGGGGCCGAACCGGCTTCTTCTGGGGTTCTACCGCCTTCTGTGTCTTCATTTGGTCGTACTTCCGGCTACCAGAAGTGAAAGGCCGCACATATGAAGAGTTGGACCTTCTTTTTACGAACAAAGTCCCTGCCCGACACTTCGCCACAACCCACGTGGATGCTTACACCAGTACGTTCAGTGCAGAGGATGAGAAGACTAGGGTCAAGCAGGTTGCATGATAAGACAGTACGATCTTAAGTCAGTTCTTGGTGGCGGTTCTATACGGCTTCCAAGCTTTGGAACCCAGCTCGTCACTTGTTTGTCTTTCCGATCGGTTTTTGTCGATGGCCAAGGAGTGGCGTCGGATTCTGGCGGGTTCTAACAGAGCTTCAGGAGCTAGTCATTATAACTCTAGACTACTCGGATGGAAGTAGTTTAGCAATGGTGATACTTATCTTGACTGTTAATTCTTTCGGATCACAATAGGCTCTGTGGAACTAACTTTGAACGCAATGTGACGGCATGGGGTGCATTTATGAGTGGCAGCTGGCTTTATCAACAATCACAACCACATGTGGATATCTTGGTCTTCGAAATGTGATACTAGAGTCGGACGGATGTTTGGAGGGGCTGGGGGTCTCATTTTTGCTGGACATCCTGATCCTAATGCAACATACCACCTTCGATGGCGCCATTCTACCTCTGCGGGTGTTGGACAAACTTCACCAACTATGTGCAGCGAGCGATTCTGCCAGTCTCCCATGGTGGACACGGATATGTCGACAGGCCAATAACATTATGCCTCATTACGGGGCATTGCACTGGGTTTCTAATCATTTCTCAGCGGAGATACATCCAAAATGTGTTTAGGTTGGCACCCCTCTATAACGCAATTCGGATATGTAGATGGCGTGCTCCCGCAAGGCGTCACCTCGGCGCCGACCGCGGCATAAGCTTCCATCTGGCGGTTGACAATCGGACCTGTCGAAAACTACCCATCTAGCCTGATTTAAAACAGTTCAATAAACGCTGTACAGTCAGGACCTTGTCGCTGATCCTCAGCCTAGTGAGTTCATCCCAGACTTGTCCCAGCTTCCCACGGTCCTTGGCGCTGTCCGGACTCCTGAAAGACGTAGGAGTGCTAGTAACGGCACCCTGAAACGACCATGGCCCCAATCAAATCAGTAGCGGTCATTGGCGCCGGAATCAGCGGCGTCTCGTCAGCAGCTCATCTTCTGCGCCACGGCTTCGAGGTCGTCGTATTTGAGCGCTCCAGTGTGACTGGGGGCGTCTGGCATTTCGATCCACGGCCGGATCGGGATCCCGAGTACCCAAGCACAGAGTCCCTTGACGGGAACCACACGCCCGACGGCACTGCGAGCCCCAAGGAGAGTCGGGAGGCTAAGGACGAAGACGAGATCGCACTCCTACATGCACCACCAGGGCCTTGCTATGAGGGACTCATGAACAATGTCCCAACAACGATGATGAAGACGACTCTGCTGCAGTGGCCCCAAGGAACTCCAGACCACGTCACCCACCACGAGATCGAGACTTATGTGCAGCGTCTCTCGCAAGAGACCGGTGTCCACGACGTGACGCTGTTTGACACACGCGTCGAGGAAGCCGTCAAGAACGCAGCCACCGGGAAGTGGGACGTGCGCACCAAGACACTCCTGAAGAATGACGACGACAAATACTCTTTCCAAAACAAGGAGTGGAATTTCGACGCCGTTGTCGTCGCCGCGGGACATTACCACGTCCCGCTCATCCCGGAAGTCCCGGGCCTGGCTGAGTGGAAGAGGAAATACCCTGACAGGGTGAGGCACTCGAAGAGCTATCGATACCCGCACCATTACAAGGACCAGAACGTGCTCCTCATCGGCGCGGGTGTCTCGTCTCTCGACATCGCCAAGGAGCTCGACGGACTGGCCAACAAGACCTACCAGTCCTCCCGCGGCGGCAAATTCGACCTCGACAAGTCCTTCCTGCCTCCCAACTCGGAGCGCGTGGCGGGTCTGAAATCATTCAAGCTCGACGAGGGAAAGAGTGTCTCTTCTGGATCGGAAACACCTGGTGCAACCATCCCTGGCACGGTGCATCTGACTGATGGGCGGGTTCTCCAAGATCTCCACCATGTCATCATTGCCTCGGGCTATCAGACCACATACCCCTTTCTCACCGGCCTCGAGTCTGAAGAGATATCTCCCGACGACGCAGATGAGAGTGTCATTATCACGGCAGACAAATGTGTCACACACAACCTTCACAAAGACATCGTTAGTACCCTCAAGTGCTGCTGACTCCTCTCGCTTCCCTTCAATGCTGACTCCATTCGCACCGAAGTTCTACATGCCAGATCCAACCTTGACATTTGTGGGCGTGCCGTACTACACCTCCACCTTCTCCATGTTCGAGTTCCAGGCTGAGGTGGTGGCTCGTGTGTACGCGGGCCTCGCCAAGCTGCCGTCAGACGAGGCTATGCGCAAGGAGTACGCCGCCCGCAAGGCTAAGGGGGACAAGGGCAAGGCGTTCCACAGCCTGATTCAGAACCAGGTTCCGTACATGGAAGAGATTCTCGCTTGGGTAAACGAGGGCGTTGACGAGAGGGGTGTTGAGCCTATGAAGGGTGTGGATGAGGCATGGTATAGAGGATATAAGGAGTTTAAGGAGAAGTCGAGACGTTTGATTCCTGTTGATTCTGATCAGATACAGCAGCCTATCGCTAGTAAGTATTATACGTCGGACGATTAGACAGCTACTACACAGAGTCTCTGGTTCAGATTATTACACGAGACTGTTTATGGGACTGACTACATGGGACTGATGACATGGGAAGCACCTGCAACTAGACTCATGGCCTCGTGGTAGCATACTAGCACAGCTCTTATGCTATACAGATACAGAGAAATCATGAATTAGTCTGCAGCAATACGGATTTTCCCAACGTTCTGCAAGTTTCACGATCTTCTTTTTTACAATTATTTTCTTCTTTTTGCTTTTGATTGTCTAAAATAACCTTTGGCTGCTCCACAAGCTGAATGACGAAGATCTGGTCACAATACCTGGAGATGTGTGATTATGTATGTGACACAGACTCGATGGTCCCCCGATGGCACGCATCTAGTATTAAGCCATCTCATGCCATCTCCATACCGATGGCATTTCTTCTCTCAGCATGATCAGTATCAGCCAGATTCATGAGTAGCTGTGCACCATTCATTCCTTCCGGGGTCGCCACTCCCATGAACTGGATGTCAAGCTCAGTTCCCACCTCAAGCCTTCTTCTGACGCTTTGCCTTTGCCGCATTCTTGTCGCTAGCCTCCGCAGAAGCGTCGGAAGAGCTGGCAGCTCTGTGCTTGGATGTGGCCGGGCGTTTCCGATCAGAGTTCGATGGCAGCGAGGCCTCAGAACCATCGTTGTCCTCGAGCTCATCCTCGTCCTCATCCTCGGGCAACCAGTGATACATCTCCTCCTCTCGCTGGTCCTCTGGCACAACATCCTCCGGCTCCCTGTCGATGCAGTCTGCCAAGACCGAATGGGTAAGGGAGGTTGGCTCTTCGGGCACCTCCTCACCTAGCGAGCGGAGCGCCCATCTCCGGACAGACTCGTGGGTGACGTTGACGCACACGAAGCGCCGTCCACTCCACTTTGTGATCGAGTGCCTGAGCTCACGGCCCCGGAACATCTGGAGGCAGCCCGCCGGAGCGTCGATCTGCATGCCCAGCTCCCGGAGGACGAGGTCTCCGCCTGTGAAGTCACCGACGGGCAGAAGGAAGGCGTATCCATGGTGCCAGTCACCGGTGTCCTGGTGCTCGTACGTCATCAAGTTCACAAGCAGAGCCCGCATCGAGAAAGGTTCACCGGAGCGTCTGGTCTGGAACGGAACTCCCAGCTTTGAGACCTCGTCCGCGACGCGGGTGTATTCCTGGAGGAGGGTTGGCTCGAGGATCTGGAAGAAGAACTTGGAGATCTCAGTGCATGCTCCAAAGGCACTGTACCGCAGCTTCACTAGCTGGTGAAAGACGTGGCCACGAAGAGGCACTCTCCTTCCGGCGTTGTCTTTGGTAGGGCCTGGTAATTTCCGACCATTCGGGTCACCGATCTCGCAACGAGCTCCGATGTGGAAGACACCTGGAAGACGTTGATTAGCTGGATATGAACAGTATATTTCAGGCGATGGTATATTACCTGACTTCGCCACACGTGGGTCGTTGTCTGGGTTTCGGAAGTCCAGGTCCGGCCTCTCGGAAAGGAACGAGATCCAATGGAGGCCGTGTCGAGTCATATCCGGCCATGGTACCGGCGTGAGGGTGCTGTACGTCTCGAATGATTGGGCAACAAGCTTTTGGACAGCCTTTGTTAGGAGCTGCTTGAAGACGTCACCGCACTGGAACAGAATCATGTTGTCGGACTGGTCCAAGACCATGATTATGTCCGTGTTCTCTACCTTGTAGAGCAGACCGTTCTCGGTGGCGTAGTCGTTTCTCTTGGCCTGGTGATAGAGGTTGTGTGCTTTGACAGGACAACCCTTCTTCACAAGCGCCAACATCTTTGAAAATGCCGGGTCACTCTCGTGGTCAGCCGCCTCCATCTGCTGTCTGGCTTCGTCCTCAAGACCGGGGTTGACATGCAGCTGTTGTTGTGCGAGACTACGAGCTCGGCTCCAGTAGTCATTGGTTCTGCCACCAATCTGTCCACCCATGGATAGCAGAACATGAGCCATCACCCAACGCTCAATTTGAAGGTTGGGCGG
Organism: Diaporthe nobilis; assembly: GCA_023078575.1. NCBI lineage: Eukaryota > Fungi > Ascomycota > Sordariomycetes > Diaporthales > Diaporthaceae > Diaporthe > Diaporthe nobilis. The sequence continues at coordinate 761,981 of JAKZJT010000013.1, read as the reverse complement.
CACACCAAAGTCCTCATTGATCTTCCGTTCAATCGACTTTGACATTGCGGACGAACTGTACGGGGACCCCTTGCCAAATGCATCGACGTCGCTGAACTTGACGCGGCAAACTGTACGACCGTGGACCTTGAAGGTTTCAATGATGCGGTTCTTCTCCTGGATGGACTCCACAGCTCCATCAGCAATCTCTTTTGGGTCCTTGTAACGAATGTTGTTGACATCCGTAGCAAACTCCATGATGTGCGGCTCGTCTGTGTCGATGTGGGTGTTCTCCTCGAAGTCAGAAACAGCCAGGGAATCGTCTTTGGGAAATCCAATGTTGCTCCAGCTGTATTTCTTTCCACCATGACCTGTTCTCTCCGGCCACTGTCCACTTCCGTCGTACATTGACTTGAGTGGAAGTCTGAGCTGGGAGACGTCTCCGTACGCAAAGGGCATCTCCGGCCACGGGATGGAGGAGTCAGTGCTCTCCTCATTCGGCTGTGAAGCCTCGTGCTTAGAGTCCGCACGATCGAGATCTCCAGCGACCGTTCCGTCATCGACAGTGTCCTGCTGATCCACTTCGGCAGTATCTTGCTGGTCCACTTCGACAGTATCTTGCTGGTCAGCTTTGGCATCGCCGTGTTGTGTCTCCTCTGCCTCCCGAGCATCACCGCCATCGACTGTGGCCTTTGACTGCTTCCTCTTCTTAGCCTTCTCCTTGTTCTTCAGTGCTAGCTTCTCCTTGGCCTGCAATGCTAGCTTTGCCATTGTCAGGGCGGCCTCGTCGTTGCTTGGTGTTCTTTGGGGCATGGGCTTCTCGCCAGGATATCGAGGTACCTGCTGGCGGCTCGCAGCGGCTTGGGTTGATGGCTGTGACATCTTGATCGTAGGCGTTCGGGTAAAGGAAGAGGGATGCTGGAGAGTTTGTGTCACGCGTGTTGTGAGACGGAATTGCCTCTGTCGTCAGACTGTTTTGCGGCCAACGGAGGTAGGATCTCACGACCAACAGGTGGTAATGGGCTCCCGGATACCCCTCGGAATCTTGTGTTGATGCCTTCAGATACCTGAGATGGTTGACGGAAGGGCAATAGTGGAACGGAAGGTTTGTGGTAAGCTGGGTAACCCGGCGGACAGTGGCTGCAGTGCGCCTGCAAGAGGGGAAAGGAAGAGAAGAGGCCAGTTTATCTTATTCAGAAATATTGTGGGAAAACTCTGTACCTGGACGGTTGAGTGGATGTGACTGTTCACCGAGCCACAAATGGTCTGGCTCAGGTTAATGTTCCAGAGGTGGTTCACTGCTGGGCAAGAAGAAATTGACCCAGTCCGTTTGAAATCAACCACCCACTGTATGAGACTGAGACAATTCCTAGGCTGTTTACACTGTTAATCTTCTAGGTCCGTGCCCTCGGTTGCAAACGCGTTAGTAGACGCATGCACGTGTGCATGTGTATGTCCACATTAGATAGGTGAGTGCATTCTCCCCGGAGATAGGACCAGGCATATTGTTACCCTGGCAATTATTTTGAATAGTTTCTGTTATATGTACTTGAATAGTATGAATTTTTAAGAATATCATCGTACCCGGGAAGACAACTTTGCCTGTTTCTCTGAGAAAAGCATGCTGGTCCGGGGTGAGCACCGGGTAGGCGCATCTTCCGGATGCAGAAATCTCGTGGCCAGTGCATTCTTTATAGACACGCCAACATCATATCGTTTGTTCGTTGATTCACGTGAACAAATTATGACGTCAATTACCAAATGCTTTGCACCTCTCAGTGAGTCAAAGTATGTCGCGGTGCAATCCAGATTAAGCTGGTTGGGCCACATCGTGAGCCGCTTGTGTATTCCTGTTCCAGACTAAGCCACCTGGGAACTATGTAACCAGCCAGTTCAAGCATACTGAAATGTACTCAATCGCGAATGGGAGGGACGACAAAGTCTTTCAAAATATTGAGGGATCAATCGTGAGTCATTTACTGCTGTGCAGATGACTGGTCATGTACATGACACCGCTTTACATACATTCAATCATGACCGCCTCCTCAAAGCAGCCCGCTCAACCTTGGCCTCCTCAGCATCAAACTCCCCAACCCACTCCACAATCTGGTCGATGACAGCATCCTGCACGGCCTTGACGCCAGCGTTGACCCTGCCATTCGCCATGGACAAGTCGCTGCAGTGGATGCCCCCAGGGATGAGCAGCACAGGCGCGTCCTTTGTGCCCTCATACGGTCCATCGGGCCGGAACTCGCTCGAGACTGTGGCGTCCTTCCAGGGGTCCCATTGGCCGTTGACAAAGATCAGGCGCGTCGTGTTTCCTGCGCGGTCCCACCCACCGGTGTAGGCGTTGGTGTCCTCTACCGTCTTGCCCTCCGCGCTGCCAAAGGTGCCTGGAGGAGGGAAGTAGAGCGCGCACTGCTGCTGCCAGTACTCTGCCGTCACGAGACGGGAGACGATAGTCGGCGTGCCCTCGGGGGCGCCGTCTTGCCAATAGGCGAAGCTTGGTACCTAAGTTAGCTGAGAGCTGATTAACTGGGCAAGGTTGGAACTTACGGGTCGTTGCAGAGCATCCATGTCCATTGGCGGTCGATCGGGTTGCTGACGGTCACGTCGGTGTAGATTGGGCTGGTCTCGTTGTACGAGTCGAAGCACCCGAGGCTGTCGTCGTCGGACCACTCGTCGTAGCCATAGCCATAGCCAGCGCAGTCTATTTTTAGGAAGCCATCAGTTAGTAAAAGACTCGTACACAATCTCTCGTCGTGATATTCACTTACAGCCAGGCAGAAGCTCTGTCTTGACCCAGTTGGCGTATCCCTCCAGAGCCTTCTCCAAGCCGACACCCTCAGCTCCCGGGACAACAGTCGAGTTGGGGTACAGAGGGCCGACGTTCTCAACACTGTCGCAGAATTGGACTGTCCAAGCGGTGGTTAGCAAAGATTCACAGAAATACTTTCACAACGATTCTCAACTTCAAGAACGACTGGGGGCGGCTTACAGAATTCAGAGTAGTTGGAGTTGAAGTCGTGTCCCTGCCACTGCCAAGGCCCGTTTTCAAGAGCGCTGGCAAAGTCATCATCGTGCTCGATGGCACCGAGACCGAACTTCTCCTTGAGGGCCTGCTTCGCCTCGTCGTCGTCGCCCAGCAGGATGCTGTCGACGTACTCGATGACCTTGGAGACGTCCGCGCTGCAGTTGGCGGGCATGCCCTCCTGCACGGGCGCGAAGTATTGCCACTGTTGACGAGCACTTGTTAATTACTTGTCACGAGCCTATGTTACCCGGATATACGTTGTTTTGCGAATAATACTTACAAAATCGTAGATGACCTCAACCACGGCGCTGGAAGCGTGGTAGGCCCAGAACGTGCCCGGGTCAACGCTCTCAACCCACGCCGCGAGGGCGCCGCTGTAGCTACCACCGGAGAACACCCAGGGCACGCTGTCGGCATTGCTGCTGGCGTTGGTGGCGAAGGGGAACTTGACGTTCTTGGCGAAGTACGTCGTGTCGTAGATGGAGTTCTCCAGGGTCAGATATTGCAGGTTCTCGGTGGTCAGCTCGTCGTACGGGCTCGAGTCGCCCCAGTACCTGTGCTCGAGGATGACGGCGGCCGCGCCGAGCTCCTGCGCCAGGGTACCGGTGAGAGTCCTGTTGGTCAGGTATCCGGTATATCCAGCCGCTGCAATCTCGCCCGGGGTGAAGAATACGACAGGCGAGCCGGGCCCCTGCCAGTACTGGGTGCTCCACCAGAAGGCCTGGCTGAAGGTACCCTTGGAGGGATCCGAGTGGTCGAGGATCTGCTGGAAGGTGCCATTCCCGAAGGTGGCCGAGGAGTTGGTGTCGCGCCTCTGGACGAGGCTGGAGGCGAACTCGATATCGGCAATATCCAGAGGAGGAGGGACCAGGTGCATGAAGTTGACGGACTTAATGGCTGAGACGCCGGTGGCGAGCAGGGCGCTGCCGGTGGCGAGGAGAGCTGGCACCTTCATCTTGGCGTCGTCGACTTGGCAGACCCAGATGAGAACGACTGACTGACTGACAAGGAGAGACGGGGGTGAGGGGGGAGAGAGATCTGGGGAACAAGAAAGGGTGGACCGCCACAGCTATTATATAGGACGCGAAGCTCACAGACCCAGGACGCGTCGCAACGTATCAGCCGGGCGAGGAACATGAATGATAGACCCAGGAACAGGAAAGTCGCCCCGAGCGTCGGCACAAAGCCTTCCAGAAGGAGGTGCAGATGGTACCCTGCGGGTGCGATGCGAGGTGCCATCGTGACCGCCAACCGGGTGCATCAAAGTGGAGCCAACGGGCGAGATGGCACCCACCATATTTCCGTTACCATTTGTCTGTTAACGGAGGCATGGCAGATAACCACAAGGGGATGCCCGGCCAGAGTGTTGCTAATACGGATACTGTACAGGAGGTGGGTTCACAACATATGTTTGTGCTGGTCGACCGTGTACAAGATCCTGATACAATCTAATCAGTCATATCGTGTATACGGGTTGCGCACAATAGGGAGTCCACTGGACGAGTATTACACAGGCGGGGGCGTCTTGGCGTGCACGTTGCACTGCAGAGAACTGCAGTGGCGCCGCATGTCGAGAAAGCTTGTTAGATTCCTCGCGGACAAGAAAAGACCAGAGATGAACGGTGCGGCGAGTCGGCGACTGGGCAATTATCGTAAAGATGGTAATGGCGTGATAGAATTGTGGTGGAAGTACTACGTAGTAGCCGCGAACAGGAACAGGGGCAGGGACTATGCCAGTACGAATGGGAATCGTCTGATATCAAGCCTTCGGCAAAGCGGGTCCTTCCCGACCACCTTCTCGATTAGGTCTCGATGATCTGCGGTCAAGGTGAGCGTGATGATTGGAGCGGTCACGAATTTTGAGGACATATAAAAATATCTCAAAGTCGCAGCGGAGTTACAAAGGAAGAGCTCTCTTTAACTCGGGGCTGAGCTGGTTAACATTTATGGTCTTTGCCGCCTGGGCACTCTAACGAGGCTTGGAAAAGTGACAAACAACCGGCGGCTAAGGGCCTACGGCGGCGGCCCAATGTTTACAGACCGCAGTGCCCGGGCCCGTCGCTCGGTCTGTCGGCGGGTATCATCGGTCCCACACAGCTGCTTCATGCGGCTAGTGTGAACCCGTAAGGTGTCAGCGCAGGGTCGGGGGGTGTGAGATGCATGCCATGCAGTAGAGATAAGACTATTGAGCCCCTGCTTTTCGCATTGCTTGGATGAACTTCGGTTCGGATGGCCACAAGGATTATTTACCTATGCGAGTATGCATGACTCGGGTCACTGCGACAGAAGTAGTCAAATGGTCAACGTCCCACTGTGCGGGCTTGATTCAATTGACAAATACGAGCTACTACTGACGGCTGTCTGGTTTGTCCTTTTCTCAACGCTGCATAAGTATTGCGAAGAGCGCCAGCCTATTGAGTTGGCTGAAGCTGGCCGCCGAAGTAGCCAAGAATTTGCGAGCCACGGGCACAGGCTGGGAGTCAGACTGCTGCAATCGTAGGCAGGGTCGAATGAGACCCCTCCTGATGACAGCGTCTCTAAATATGCATACCAAGGCTTGACAGTTTTCAGAACACAATACAAAGATTATTCCAATGCCTCAGGACGGAGTGCTTCGCCAGCAAAGAGCGTATTGAAACCCCGTGCATGGAGATAGACAGTATGTGGGTCTTGTGAATAAGGTTTCGTAAATCATCTCCAGTGAGTCGGTCAGGTGGATCAAGTTGACGCTGGGATAAAGCGGATGTTCTAGACCCAGCTGCGAAATGGCAGGGTTCTCAGACAGTTGGGCAAATTCAGGACATTCATATCCTCAGGGAAATCTATGATGTCTCCGTGCATTGCGTCTGTCGCGGAAAGAAACAGCCGTACGCAGGTCTCTGCACCAGCTGACCTGTAATCCACCCGTCATCCAATCCAAAGCAGGGTGTCAACTAATCAACCGAACTGAAACCACCAAGGTCACGGCTTTGGATTTTGCCAATTATCTAGAAGATGTAGCTGATGAGTTCCTTGATCAAAAGATTCCAATTCTATATACACAACTCTAATTTATTTACAAGTCCTTATCACGGGGAGTAGAGCCTTTGCGCTGCTCCAACATACCAGTAGATACGAGTTAGCTACCTCCTATATCTTCTGAAGCTTCTAAATCTGTCCAGGTCGGGGTGCGCATCTTCAAAGTCGGTTCCGAGTTCGAGCCCGAGCCCGAGTCTCTGGACTCGCTCGAGTTCTTCCCTTCTACGGCGTGCTCTTGCCTGCCGTTCCCTTTCCTCTGCCACAGCGTATTCCTCCTCAAGCCTTCTCCTCTCAAGACTTAAGGCGGTCAGTTGTCGTCTGTGTCGCTCAATCTCCAGTGCGTCCTCTCTGGCTCTTCGAGACAGTTCTACGCTCTCTTCCCTCGCTCGCTCCCTCCGCCGGAGTTCCCTCCTCAGCCGAGCTTCGACAGCCTCTGGATGGTCCGGCTCGGAGCGAGATCGTGTGGCATCTTCTGGAGCCTGTCTAGTGGTCCCACCCCTGTCCCCAAACCTGACTGATTGTGATGCGCGAGACCGAGAGTTTAGATCTCGAAGGATGCCTCGATAAGCTCTCGAGTCATATTCATCCCCCTCTTTCTGCCGGCTGAGGCTCAGTTTGATGGGTTCACTGAGAGCTTCAAACTTCTTTGCGTTGTCCACGGCAAACTCACCACCATTCCTCCTCTCAGACCCGAAGACCACTTCAGATATTGTGGCATTTCCCTTTCCTGCTGTGGCTCCTCGAGCATCTCGGCCTTGAGGCTCATGCGTGTTCCACGTGCGGGCTTTTCTCGGAAGCCGAAACCCACTCGGAAGTCCAAATCCGTCGACCTCATCCAGTGCTGGTGGTTTTCTCGGCTCTTCGACATCCCCAGGGTCGGAATGGATGGCTGTGCTTCTCACAAGGCGCCTGGCACGATCGAGATGATCTTGTGAACCGGAGGTCGCAGCGTCTTGGGCCGTGGTATCTTGATGTGCTCTTGCCAAGGTGTCAGCCTCGTTCCTGGGCATGGCAATGCTCTCGCTCTCATTTTCATCTTCGTGCTCGAGAGATTCGCTTTCGGCGTTGTCGTTATCCAAGTCTTTGTCCGCGTCCAATTCTGTGTGCGCGTGGTGGCCGTCATTCTCAGCAGCAGGGAGCGGTGTCTCCGCGGCGGAGCCGCTGTGAGTATTGTCGTCCTGCGGACTACGTGCCTCCTCTTCAGATGTCTTCTCTACTGCACCATATCCGATTGCAAGGTCGGCGGCGCTTTCATTTGTTGTCTCAACGTCAGGTGGTCCTCTTTCCAATTCGAGGACAGGGCCGTCCAAGCTTCCAACCTGCGATTCCTGGTCTCCATTCAGTGGTAGCCGTACAGGAAGCTCTTGATCGATCGTCACTTTGTCATCTTGCTGCTCCGGCTCGATCTTCTCCGACACGTCACTATGAACAGAGCTTATCGGGGCCGCCTTATTGGTGTCGTCCACGTCTTCATTCCCCGGCGTCCATGTGAGCAACAGCTGATCGATGGCATCATCCGCGCCTGGAGAGTGTGCCTGAGGATCATATGGCTCACGGTCAAAGTGAGTGGGATATCTGGGTTGATACCTGGCTTGTAATTCCATGGGTGCAAGACCATAGGCTGCAGTGTCGGAAATTTCTGCATCTGTTCGCCGGGGCGTGCTCCCTCGCGCGAGTATGTCCAACCTCTCTTCAGCCTCCTTTAGCAGAGATATTACTATGATTAAAAGCCGGTTAGCCAGGGAGCAAGCTAAACTATGTGAAATAGTCCGAGATACTCAGGCCACAAACAGGCCATGGCCTCTGTGTCAAAACAGCACACACATATACCCCCAATTGGTGTCCGAAAGCCACCAGGGAAGAGTTAGGCAGTGGGTTTGAGGGTTAGGAATTTTTTTTTTTTTTTTTTTTGCTTTTTGAACGAAAAACACGGAATAGAAAGGTAACAACAGGACTTACTCATATTTAAATCTGACCTTGCTTCCTCAGCCTCCGAGGATGTCCGGGCCTTTTGTACCCTCTCAGCGGCTTTTCCTTGGCGGTGCTCGAGGGCCCTGATTACCAGCAGCTCGTTGCGGACCTCGTTTTCAAAATACTGCCGCTGCGAGCCATCTGTGTTTTCACGCGGTAGACGAGAGACCCTGTCGTCAAACGAATCTCGATCTTCGGCTGGTTGCCAGTAACCTGCTCTATGGTGGCGAGCGTCGACCTGCCCGTAATATCGCTCCACGGCCAGCTCACGCTTCTCAGCCTCATCCTCTCTCTCCTGATCTTTGCGTCCCGCAGAGTATGCATCATAACGCACTCTCGACAACTCATTGTTGTGGGACCTCGATGGCGATGGGACTCGGGATCGCGATCGTGACAGCACATTTTGGCTTTCGTACACGCGATCAGCGGCATTGTTCGTCGAGACCCTCGATAATGGTGGCCTCCGAGCAATACTTTCCTTAGCAGCGTGGGAAGGCTTCGACCTGGATCTAGACCTTCTAGACCTGGAATCGTCCAGGATATCGGACGATGTGGCTTCTCCTTCGGGCTCGACGTCGACTTCGATGACGGGGATGTTATCGGTGTCTGCGGCGGCTGTGTGCTTTCCCAACTCCGTCTTCTTCTCAAAAGATCGTATGGAAGGTGAGCGTGCCTCTTTATTCGGAACAGTTAACGGTATTGGCATGACATGTACTGGCGGGTGAGCAGCTTTTTCCATAGAGTTGCCTAGGTTGTTTCCATTCGTGTTCGCTGCCGCCACCCCCGTCCCAGAGTAGCGATGCCTCTGTCTCTCAGCAAGTCGATGTTCGAACCCTGGCCACGGCTCCCTAGCAAAAATAACCAAGATCCCCGAGTCCTCTCCCCTCTTCCAGAAAAAGGGAGTCCCTTTCTGCATGACTTGCAATTGACGTAGCAGCCAGTACATGCCGGGATCGGTCTCGGTCGCCGAAACATTGGCGTGGACGCGGGTCACCTGCGCCTGCTGGTCTGAACGAAGCAATAGCTTCTTGTCTATGACGGAAGTCTTGTCCGAGTCGAGATGTCTGATGCGTTGCAGGATCTCGTTGGTGCCTAACGGCTCTTCCCGTACTGCGCATCTGACCCAATTACTCGAGTCCTTGGCCAGCGGCTGGATGGAGAAAAGCCGATATTCCCGTGACGACAAGGAATCTTCGTCTGCACTGTCTTCATCGATTGTCAACATGTCTGAGACATCTTGGATGCCACGTGCGTTCAAGATGCTCTGGCGTGCCTGATTTCTAGCCAGGGAACGGGAAGACCGTTGTCGTGTAAGCTTTGGCTTCAAATGATGTGATTTCGGCTCGTAAACTCCTGCTGGCGGAAGCTGTTGGTTATGCTTGTGATCTTTGTCCTTGTCATCAGAACCACGTACTCACGGAGCCCGGCTGTTGGTCTTGGAGAATGGGCAAGGGAAGAAGATACATACCTTGAAATGGTGACTTCCTGTCTTGTTGTTGTTGGATTGTAGCCCTGAGTACTGATGTCTCCGAGTTCTCCTCCACATAGTAATGCTCTTCAACAATGACAAGATACGCCGGGCAACCATTCTTCGTCCACAATTTGAAATGCCATCCACCACTCATCCTTTTCAGGTCTACCAAAAACGGGTATGAACCGTCATTTCCATGATCTTGCAGAACTTGCTCCAGAGTATCCAAGTCCTCGTTCGTCATAAGGGAGAAGGTTTTGAGGAATGACTTGTGCGCCACTCGAAATCGAGACCGCCACCATACTGAGGCTTGGCGGCGACCATTAGGCTTCCAGGGGCCCTTCGGAACCCATGGTGAAGTGTGTCTGTATAGAGGAACAAGGTGAGCGGAGCCGTCTGCGATCTTGTAGGCTGCGATTAGTACGCGATTGGTCTCCTCAAAGGTCTTGTTCGGCGTGATCAAGGTCCGCGACCTGCTCCTCTCTTTAAGCTTGAGGTCCTTCTGGTGTGTTTCAATGTATCTTGTAGAACCCGTTTTTGTTGAATCCCTGTGAAACTTGAACCCCCCGCGGTAGGAGCCGCGTCGTTGCGGCTCATTGGTATTCCGGGATGATGCCTGATCTTCCATTCTGCTTAGCGATTCGTGGGTGCCATGTTCTTCCTCGTGGTGACCGTTGTTCGCAGTTTGAGAATATTGTGCTACTTGGACATCAGAGAGAGGTCTTTGGTTGCGTTTGTCTTGTGCTGAAGCTTGATCAAATGCACGATCTGCCACAGAGCTAGTGATATTCTCCCTTCCTCCTTCACTTCCTCCATGAGCAGGGGCATCATGGCCTTCAGGATGTGCCGCCATGGACTGGGTTGAACTGACTGAAGCTGCCGAAGTGCGATCTAGGCCTGGTTCGTTCTTCAATGCGGCACTAAAAGGTACGCCAGCGTTATGAGAAGTGATAGACGCAGCCTCGGAATTGGGAGTCTCAGCTGTGCCACAGGTTTTATTAATTGTGTCAAATACCATCTTGTCCGGAAACCGGAATGTATTAACGTACCATAATCCAAAATGTGTCTTTGTGTATTTTCTCTCCGTTCATGTGAAGTTTGCAGTCCATTTTCAACGTTCCCAGTACTGTTAATTTCGCCACTCAACGGCTCTTGAGCGGGCTGTTCCACAGGGCCATATGATGGTCTGGTGTCATGGGCCTTTGATGTTGTATCGACACTGCTCTTCGAGGACTTTGGGTCCTTTGGTTCCATCTTGAGTTTTCTTCCACCAGTCGAGTTTGGGCTGTTCGGCTTCTTTGTGTTTTGGCGATTATGCATTGCCTGGGGACGAGAGAATTCGGAAGCGATTATTACAATGTCTTTGTGACTGAGCAATACTCGGTACGCCTCATCTATAGACCTGAGATGCTCGTTGCTGCGGAGACTGGTTTCCGTCAAAACGATATTCTATATTCACGAATATGCCGACTTACTGGGTCCCTATCGTTCGAAGCTCTCCCAGTGAGACCACCGAGCACATCAATGTGAGACAGCCCTGGTAGTGATGAAGCTGCTGGCTGTACCCGTCAAGCTTGAAGTCGATGTAAGTCCAACGAATGCTTCCAAACACGCTCCAGCTCTGATCGCCAATGTTATCGTCAAGGGAGACCTTGGCCGTCTCGTCCTTGTTGAGCAGCTTGTTGAACTGGACAAGTTTTCTTGCCAGCTCCTCATCAGACGCAGAATCCTTGTTTCCCGTGATAGTGGCTTCAATCCTCCAGAAGATGATCAGACATTGGTCTGCCGTATCCTTGAGATCAATCAAAGCCTGTAGTGAAAAGAGTTGGAGCCGCCCCCGCCTGTGCACCATGCCCTCTCGCTCGAGTTTGACGTATGTATACAAACTCTCCAGTGCAGAGGCTGTCGATCTGATTGAAGCCAGTAAGTTCCTGAGGCTTTCCTTTGCCGAACGGACTTTCGACTGGACCTTGTACAAATAAGCACCTAGTTGCAGCCCAAACGCGGCGATACCAACTATGGATCCAGCGGCACCCAGTGCAGTGATCGGGTCCATATATTCAGATGGACCAGTCCGGAAGCTGAAATTGGACACATAAGGTATGTATTTTGAAGGGGAATATGTCGAGAAGTGTGAGAGGCAACATTTTCACAAATGTCGAAAGGAGAGACGGTAGGGGGGCAGAGAGATGGAGAGCAAGACGACAAGGCTCTCACCATAGGCAGAGCTGAAAAAAATCGACTTCCTTATTTTCGCACCTCTGTCAGCATAGTCAATCCTACTGCTGACTGTTGCCGCCACCTTCGTTAGCTTCACGCAGTGCAACGGTATCCATCTATACCCAATTAGTGCAGCTGCCGCTCACCATAGCGCATCTACGCAGGGGGTCTCACACCCCTAGAATACATGCTGGGAAAAGATCAGCCAATACCATGGGGGTTAAATCCTCTACAGGGGGCGGGACAAAAGAATGGAGTGGTTTTCCGCAGAAGCACTTCTGGGCGAGGTAGGCCTCCCACACACATCCGTAATTCCCCTCCATCCAGACACTTGAAACCTAGTTTGTTTTTCACTGAGAATATGGTAGAATAACTAGATTCGTAGCGAAGAGCTTTCATACAAATGAATGATCTGATACCTAAAATGAGTGTAATAAACAATCATTGCATTTTTATGATTTGATATTCACAACACAAGAGGCGTCGAAAAAGATACTTGACAATTTTAGTTGACGATTTTTTACCGAAAAACTAGTCTTGTTTCTAATGAGCGTTACACTCCTTTGATTTCAAGATCGTGGGTACTAAGTATTCCTAGGGAATCAACCGTCTTGTATCAGATTGGAACCCTTTCAGACCCGACGGATCCGGCGAGCAATGCTCGTCAATAATCACCGGCACGCACATCTCATTTTCCAAATACGCCGGCCAGTTTACTGCATAGTAACCTCCGGTCTTGACGTGTTCTTTGGGCCGGAGTTTTCCCAGGGCTCGAATGAAGTCCATGCTCTTGCCCAGTCCTCTACGCCCAAAATAACAGTCCCAATGCACCGTGAGGCGTTTCAGATTGGGCGCCACGTCGTCAGTGGCAAGTAGTTCAAATAGACGCTTCCATTCGGATGTCGTATTGTAGTGTTCTGGTGCGAATGGTCCGTCGGGCAATGCATCACTGTCCATATCGGCAGCGCTGCTGAAAATGCTCAGCCTCGAGAGTTGAGTTGCATCGTTGCTCCGAAGCCAGTGATAGAGATGAGAAGGGCCGGAGACTATGACATCAAATTCACTGTTTTCGAGTTGTCCCTTCTCCCAAAAGAACTGCTTTACGTCCAGCTGCTTGGGCAGGGGCCTGACAATTCGTCCTCATAGTCTTCCCACCTCCGTCTGGGTCCCCCTCCCTCGACTCTCCATGCATAACAAAAGCTTTGAGGATCATAGGCACCAGTCCCATAGAATTGGATCAACAGGCGCTTATTCATCTTCAAATATGACAAGATAACAATGTTAAATGCAAGATTAAGTAGTAGATAGACCTCGCTTCGGCATGTTGCGGGGAATATGGAATGGTGAGCGGGGAAGACAAGACGATCTGGGCACTAGGACACACATCCTTGTGGCGAGAGAACTATGCATTTACTGAATATTCTTATCAGCCAAGAGCCATGAGCATATGCAATTCAACAGCCACGAATGAGGAAGGCTTCGAAATGCAACTCCCTATCCCACCAGTATCTACCCACAGGGACACTGAGTATTACTTTCTTAGAAGATTTCATTATAGAGAAAAGGCGGAGTAGGGCGCTAGAGTGGGGTGTAAAGTGTGTAAATAGACGTTCCATATCAAGCATAACCCCTTGTGCTAATCAGGTTGTCTGATTTTCTCTTGGGTTGTCGCGGGATTCATATTCAAGTAATAGCCAGATTAGCCCTACTAGACTACCTTCAAAGACTCAGGTATAATATTCCCCCCTTGACACATACAAAATTAGATTTGCAGCAGTCTCAATCAGGTTCGCACAACGATTAATCGTGTCATGTGCAGACCAGTGGATTCCATATTTTATTCTCCAGTTGAACTACTAATACTAAGAAACCACCGAACGCAGTAAGTCATTATAGCTGAGCAGCGGCTGAGGATAAGAGAAGGAGGGAAACTCAAGCAAAATGACCGGCGTCTCTTTGAACACACGGTACAGCCCCTTTCAGCCCTCGTAAACGCTACGATATAATTTGACCCGACCAAGCCCTGGACTGCCGCCCAACATAAACAATGTCTTTCTTTCGCACCTTCTAGCTAACAGATATGAGAGCACTGTCAGAACAGGACGTGGTCTCGGCGTCCCCAAAACAGGTTTCGTCCCTTGAAACACCGGTCAGACTTTCAGGGAATAGGCCCAGCCAGCCAGTGATACGCGGCTCAATCGCTGCGGCCCGTTGCAGAACCGCTTGACAAAAACGCCATCTTGGTGTCCCTGGTACCGCAAACTTCTTGAAAGCTTCTGACATGCTGCCCTGTCCTGGTGCTCTTGCTTCCAGTGAAGGTGCCACTGCCTTTGCGCCCAGGGCAATGAATTTGTCTAGATCGAATAAGAACCGCTCGCCATGCTCAAAGAGGCGCGGGAAACGTAGGCTGAATATGCAGAATTCGACCCAAGCTGGCAGTGCTCGGCCAGCTGCCATAATGTGTGCATTTGGATCGGCTCCGTGCTCGAGTAGCAAGGTGAAGAGTCCCAGGTCCAGACACGAAATGAAGGAGGCCTCGCAAGTGTCTTCGAACACGGCGTCACGGGTATTCGGAAAGCACTGCCCGATTCGGAAATCTCCAAATCCGGACAATAGCACTGTCCAGGGAGTAGTTCTTGCGTCTCCGCCATGACTGGAATGTACTTCTTCAGCCCCATTGGGGCAGTGGCCGTTGGAAAGAAGGATCTGAATGGTCTGTGCCTTCTTCGGAGTAAGCATCTGGCCGTGACTTCTGGGAAACAGGGGAGGTCTAGGGGTGACGCCACTCAGAACGTGAAGAAGGGCGTGAGGGACGCTTGAAAAGTAGTCGCGTTCAAAGCTGAGTTTTCGAGAGATGTAGCCGGGCAAATCCAGGAAGAGGAGATACTGTCGGAAGAAGACAGCTGTTCTCTCAATCAGCGCTTCCTTGTCTTCGGCATCTAGGAAATTCAATTTCCCAGTTGTAGCCTTGATGTGAAGTGACCATTCCAAGTCGTCCAATAACTCAATGGTTTCTTCTTCGTCCTCGTCCATTGCAAGGCTCGCATATCTCAATGCCGAGACAATAGCATCTTCCGCTAGGGAATGTGCATTGCCACAGTCGAAACCCAGCATGAAAACAGATTCATCAATCTCTCCGGTAAACCTGGTGTGCTTGACCAAAGCTAAATGGGCCTTGAAGATGGACCTATATGTCAGGAACGTCTTATTTCGCTTCTCTTCTAAGAACATGGCCATCTCTCGTGTCCTTAGGAAGTCTCGTACTGTGCGGTGTAGGAATTCTACCAGCATCTGTTCCACGCTCTCGCCGTTTGCGTAATGTCGTTGCCTCGGGCGAAGCTCCAGCAACCCTTTTGACAATGCGTTGATGCGGGTAGCTGGTGGTGTCTCCAGGTAATACGATTCGATGGGAGTATTGATCGCGTAGTGTGCATCCTCGTATTCCTCCTCGTGTAGCAAGTAGATAACATCCTCTAGAGGGCTCTCGCATGCCGAGGTGATGAGGAGAGTGCTCGCCATCTTCTCATGGTAGATATCTTCGACTGACATGAGAATATGGCGAAAGAACCTCTCAAGGTCTGTGGGCAGTGCCTCAAGTCGTTTCCAGAGGTCTGAGAGGTTGTCATTGTTGGTGAGCCCATTTCGCATCTCACGGATTACCAAGAAAACCCAGAGAAACACGCCGTCGGCTCGATCCGTGATCTCCATTATCAGTCTGGATGCAGCCTTTTCTCGCCGGCTAAATTTAGCCCATTTCGGATGCTGGGACAGCCTGTCGTTAGTATAGTTGTTGATGTCCCCTGCTGTGAGCTCATGCACAGCAAGGACATGATGGTGACCTCCTTCAAAGTTCTCCTGAAATACATTCCAAGGACGACTGGAGACGCAGATTTTGAATGACGTGGACTTTGATAGCGCAAGAATGCTGTCACATAGGTCTTGATGATCACCTGAGTACTCATCGAGGCCGTCAATGAACAAACAGAAGTAGTGGGGCAGGTCCACAAAACCCGCAACTCTGGTCAGTACGCTCAAAAGCTCTGTAGTGGTCCAGTTCTGCCGCCGACTCTCTTTATCTTCAGCCCAACGATGAGGACACGCCCGTGAAATGAGTTCAGGAACTTTCGACAGAATTCCATGGAGAATAGACCGCAGTAGTCCTTCGTAGCACTTCTGCATCGTTGTTCCGGGGCTCCAAAAGTAGTGACTGGCCAAGACTACTGTTTTTGGTGCGGCCAACGCAGCAAGGCTCTCTCTTGTCTGCGGATGATTTGCGATATATTTCATGAGCGTTGACTTTCCAGACCCGGGTTTGCCGGTGACCCAAAATATACCTGAGTTCTGGCCTAGCCATTGCGAAAACCTTTCCTGTGACCTTCGCTTGGCTGCTCCCTGGTTGTTGTTGCCGCGATCGAAAATCCAACGAAACGTCCTTTCGTGCGCAACTGGGATCGTGCCGAGACGAGCCTCCCGATGCTCATAGTCAAGACTGGTCAGAATGTCGTACTCCTGTTCCACTCCTTTGGCTCTCTCTGACGAAGCCAAAACCCTTGACAATAGACCATGGATATCAAGCTGTGATAGATCTGCTTGAACTCCAGAAGACCTGAAGTCGGCAAGCCCGTGTTGGATGTTTGTAGCGGTTTCTTGAATACTGGATAATTCCGACGCCCATTTGACGGATAGCGAATTCGCCTGGTCCCTCAGAGCCTCGACGTCCTTGAGTGTCTGTTCGACAATGGGGCTGCGGAATAGTCAGGACCATTGCAATAATTGACCCAGTCCGATGAGCTTCTCCGCATTGGAATGCACGGGAATAGTCGGCACGAAGGCTGCTCACCTGGAGAGGGTACATATCCTGAACACGATTGTTCTCTGCACACTGGCGATTCGTTGCTCTATGCGGGCGATATCGTCGAGCTTCCATGCCTGTCGTAGAGCCTTACGCGCACTACTCCACCAGTGCCTTTTACGACCATGCTGAAGCTTGACATTCTCAACGATGGTCATGAGCTGTTGACAGTCAGATCGGCAGGTCTCCGCCAGCGACTTTATCTCGATATCAATTCCTGACTGGCAACCTTGTAAAAGCTCATCATTAAACTTGGACAAGCTTCCATAAGTAGCGTCGAGCCATTCGATCTCCTCAGAAGCCCCGGAGGCGGAACGGTGTATTTGCTGGGTAGAAGTGATCAGGCTGCCCGCAGCCTGAATGAATTGGACCACGGTGCCAGCCAGGCTGAGTGCAGAGAGCGGGTCCATCTGCGTTCATGAAATAGACATTTGCACGAAATGCGGAAACTGCAGAACAAGCTGTATGGAAGTAAAGCCAGTCCAAGGAACCGTGTAGTGATCGCTGTCCCGGGTAATGAACAGCCCTTGAGCCCCAGCGATTGTTGGCAGAGATTTTCAGGGAGTGGCAGTGCCATCCAGCCATGAAGTGTAATTAATCCGTCAGCTGACCAAGAGGGGCGCAAGCTGCTAGTTCCCGCTTGTGGCTGGCTGGATTGAGTTGGGGTGGAAGTCCTAGAATCCTGCACTTCAGGCCTGCGCGCATTTGCAACCAGTACTACTTGACTCTGATTCCCAGTGGCTGTGCCTCTGCAGTGCTTCTGCATACTGCAGGGGCTTACTTAGCGGGACAGAGGTGAGATGCAACCTAGATTAAACCTGCATGTTCTACTGGTCCAGGTCCTATTCGTCTTGTGCGCTATTTATCAAGCTAAAGAAAATGCCCCTGTCTACTATGGGAGGTGGGAGAGTAACCCTGTGAAACGTACCATACGTATAACAATGAGTCCAGGACCGCGAAAGAGTTGCCTTGTTGCCTTGATCTCGCCCACGCCAATCTTCTCTCAGCCACGTACTAGAGAGGCATCCTGTTGCAACTGTACCACCGCATATACGGCCCTTTTCAGTGGGGCATCGCCTTCTTCAGCCCCCACAAGATGAACGACCGAAGACTGTAGATTGATAAGACAAGGCAAGCCAATATATTGTGGCCTCTGGCCGGGGAAGCTGCGACAACGAAATGCAAGTCATGAAATCCTGTGTGTCTGATTTCACACAAGTCACGGAATCCGCACAAGTATATGGGTTTCTCGCAAGTTACTGACTGGTTGTCTAGGGATCACATAGCATGTATCAAATGACATAATCTCGAAAGGCGAGGCTCAAGGCGGATATTGTATTGATTACTTAGAAGTGTCCATCATATCCGTTGTTTTCCACATGGCCTCTCTTCTCCTTTAAGAGCCACCCTGAACACCGTCAAAGCCCCGTCCAGAGCTACCCTGTCCGCTGCTTCCTTGTCCGCTGCCTCTCTGTCCAGCATCTTGTCCAGTGGTTCCTTGTCCGGTGGTTCCTTGCCCGGCGGATCCTTGTCCAGTGTTTCCAGACGCGGGTGGCTGTGGGGCAGGCGCCGGTCTGGCAGCATGTTAGTCTATAGTATACGGAACAGCAATATCAACGGAACAAGGACAATCACGAGGCAGACTTACGGCTGGGGTTTGATAACGTTAAACGCGGGTCTCGGCGTCATGATGCTGCGATAATTCAATTTGGCTGGTCGTTTTCGTGGTCGATTCTTGATTTTGGTGAAGTCTTCTTGCTTGGGGTGTGAAAGCTGATGTTGTATTGAATTGAATTAAAGTTACACTACACTGATTGTTCTCTGTATATTTATACTAATGCACACGTCCGTGACTCGAACTGGCCGGTTCGAAATAGTCATGAAGACGGAGCTGTGATTGATCTCTTTACGTTGACTATATTGGCTGTCAGGCGGGCGCATTGGCGGGCGGGGGCTTAATCAATTGATGATTCGACATTGCCATGCCTCAGTCCCCAGTCAGGGCTGACCAACTACTCAAGTTGAAGTCACTCTCGTTGCAGCCAGGAGCTGCTGAGAGATGATGATGACAAGCTCTCCAGTCACTTGTTGATTTCCCAGCATCAATAATAGGCAGGATAAGTTGGATTGATTGGTTGTTAGCCAATTGGGGGAATCATACATCCACTAGACCCACATCACTCCGTTTATCATGGAGGATTGATGATAGGCATAGGACTCTGTATTTTCCTCTATGAACATCCTATCTCATACCTTCCACAAATTGGAGTATAACACCTGATACTGCATGACAATTCAAAGCAGAGACGGTACCAGGTTGTGGTGATTCAACAGCTTCATACACCGACCTTAGACCTCCATTCTGTTCCATGGTTCAACGTTATACGGTGTCCGCGGTTGTTTACATGGTTGTTTAGAATTCTCCGCACCGAAGCAGCTGGTATATACAACATTAGATATTGAGCTTGGAAAGTAGGAGAACACAAGCACATGTTGCACAGCATTAACTATTGGGCTTGCCGCTCCTTTCTTCTGTTGTAGGAGACAACAGGAGCTGACAAGTAAGATCAGCCCAAGATCAACAATGACAGTGTAGATACAAATTTTATAATCTGGACTTCTTTTCCCATAAAATGCGGTGGAATCCGACGCCGCTGGCAGGCTCGAGTCAACCAGCTTAGCCTCGCCTTGCGTATTAGCAACATTTGAGGGGTGTGCAGGACTCGCACGCTCGCTTCCTTCGCACACTTGGGACTCCATTCGTTCGGATACGCGTCGCTTGTCACGATTCATTCCGTCGTGGAAAATCAAGCAATTGCGCAATTGTCGCTAGAGCAGGACCCGAGTCCCTTAAATATGCTCCGCAACAATAGCGGGAGGAACAAGCCGAGGTTGTAACGCTGTGACACAAGACATGGCAAAGGGTGGGATCTAACCGTTTCCAGCCACTGGCAATTTATCCTGTCAGTCATTCCCGGCGGTAAAATCAAACTCGCGCAAAATTGGAGACAGGGACAAATTGGCAATGCGTATGCTTTTGTTGCGCTCCAATTGAGAGGCGCACCACATTCCAATCACACTGCATTGTGCGCCAACTCACAACTCCAGATGTTCGTTGCTCTCCAGGTGCGAACGAATATGTCTAGGTTCACTGTTGTCGATCTGTATAACCGTGAGGCTTGAACTGGGTATTTAAGCTCCTCGAAAGCTGGCAACCAGGCTGTGCGTGTCCGTGACCCGTCTTCTTGCTATGAGCTTCAAGAACAGCTAGCATTTCCTGCAGACATGGCAGCTCTTTGGCAATTTGCTCTCGCGGCCCTGGGCCTTCTGACCTTGGTACAAGGTCAGAACTTCAATAACCCCGTGCTTTGGGAGGACCTTGCCGACAATGAGGTTATCCGAGTCAACGACACGTACTACTTTACCGCCTCGACGATGCACTATTCGCCCGGTGCTCCGATCCTACGCTCTTACGATCTTGTCAACTGGGAGTATCTCAGTCATGCTGTCCCAACACTCGGTTGGGGAACCAAGTATGACTTGACAGGAGGCCAGCAGGGCTACGTCAAGGGGGTTTTCGCTTCTACGTTCAAGTATCGCAAGAGCAACAACCTATGGTACTGGATCGGCTGCATCGAGTACTCAACAACATACGTCTTTACTGCCCCATCGCCGACGGGGCCCTGGTCTCAGAAGGCCAAGATCGCAACTTGCTACTACGATGCCGGCCTCCTCATCGACGACGACGACACGATGTACATCGCGTACGGGAACACCCAGATCAGCGTCGCACAGCTATCCGCAGACGGCCTCTCGGAGGCGCGAAAGCAGGATGTGTACTCCACGCCGTCTAGCATCGGAACCCTGGAGGGCAGTCGGATGTA
This sequence comes from Diaporthe nobilis, assembly GCA_023078575.1. Classification (NCBI taxonomy): domain Eukaryota; kingdom Fungi; phylum Ascomycota; class Sordariomycetes; order Diaporthales; family Diaporthaceae; genus Diaporthe; species Diaporthe nobilis. The sequence continues at coordinate 741,552 of JAKZJT010000013.1, read as the reverse complement.
CAAGCATAATGGGAAATACTACATCTTCGTCACCAAGCCGGCGACCAGTCAGTACGTCCTTCAGGCAAGCAGCCCATGGGGCCCGTATACCGTCAAGGCACTGGTTGAGAGCGTGGCCGCGCCTGTGTCTGGGGCCGGAAATCCTCACCAGGGTAGTCTGGTCGACACTCCCGACGGCAAGTGGTATTACATGGCTTTCATCGACAACTACCCCGGCGGCAGGGTCCCGGTCCTTGCCCCGGTGACTTGGGGCTCTGACGGGTTTCCGGCAGTCACCTTGTCTAGCGGCGCATGGGGCAAGTCGTACGCCTACCCAGCGACGCAGCGGCCGGTACAGTCCACGCTCGGCACGGACACGTTTTCTGGGACGTCTCTTGGCCCAGCTTGGGAGTGGAACCACAACCCTGACACGTCCAAGTTTACGGTTTCGAACGGCTTGACCCTCAGCGCCGCAACAGTGACGAGCGACCTCTACGCGGCCCGGAACACGTTGACAAAGCGTATCCACGGCCCACAGGGAGTCGGCACAGTCGTGATCGACTTCACTTCCCTGGGTGATGGCGACCGTGCCGGGTTGTCGTTGCTGCGGCAGGCGTCCGCGTACATCGCTGTCCAGCGGACCGGTTCATCTTATGCCATCGTTATGTACAACGGCCTGAGCATGACCAAGAGCACTTGGGCCACGTCGTCGACAGGCTCTCAGGCAGCAACTACGCCGATCACGCAACGTCGTGTTTGGTTTCGTGCTACCGTCAACATCAGCCCTGGCTCAGGGAAGCAGGGCACGTTCTCGTACAGTCTCGACGGCAACTCATTTGTGACCTTTGGGTCGCAACTGACTCTGAACAATGAATGGGAGTTTTTCATGGGTTACCGATATGGAATCTTCAATTTCGCTACGAAGGCGCTTGGTGGTTCTGTCAAGGTTGAGTCCTTCACTAGCGCTTAGGGGCGGCTTTCTGAGATTTCTCTCCGGGCTTGAAGCTTCGAGATGGGCTCAGGTCACCCCTTTAGCAATGTCTGATATGACCTGGTGGTTTAGCTGATGTGGACAACACCTTAGATGTAGCCTAAACCAATGCGTTCTAGTAGCAATGAGTCGGCAAAAAGTGTCGCGTCCCCGGTCACACTGTGAGAAAGATCGCAAGAGCCAATATCCACCAAGTCTGGGGACCGGCCAGAAGTGAAACTCCTTCATCACATTGTCCACGGTGTCCAATGGAGGAGGAGCCAGGTGTTCGTGATGGGGGCCTGATTTAGTCCCGGACAGTGACGCACTGGGCGTTTGTCGTCATGTAATCGAGCGGTTACAAAGAGTCTTCTACTCCTTTTTGTCCACAAGCCTCCAAATCACTCCTTCCATGTTATGCACCTTACCTACGTACCTAGGTAGAGACCTTCCCCTGGGCATTCCTCGAGACTCGCATCAACACCACCTGTACAAAACATACACGACTGAGTGCATATCCAGGCCCGCAAGCATCACCCGAAAGTCACCATGATGCCCGGCATGTGGACCATCCCCCTGCTGCACTGCATCGGCTGCTACCAAAGCGTCTGCAGCGGGACGTGCCTGGCAACCCACCGTGACAGATACTGCTGCCATAACACCAGTTGCGTCTTCCACGCGCCGTGTCCCGCCCCATCTGAGCCGAGCGAGCCGAGGACCATCGAGCCTGCCATCACCTCTTCGATGACCGAGCAGGCAATGGCACAGGCTGTGACCCTTTCGATCAACGATGCAGCTCAAGCAGAGGTGCCGCCAGCAGCCACGTCGGGGGACTCGAACGTGATCTGCAGGGAGACCATCATGCGCGAGTGGCGCCTGCTCGGTGGAGGTGATACGTCCGACGCCGGGCAGCTTGCCGCGACGGCACCGACTTCCACCCCGGCCACGATTCCGCCTGCGGCTATTCCGACTCAGGGCGTAGCTACGCCCTCCATTCCGCCAGCGACTTTCACCATTGAAGAGTTCGAGGCACAGGCGGGGCTCCTGGCCGAATTCCAAGCCCAGCGTCCACAGCCGCAGCGGGGACAAGCAGATGCTAGAGCTCGTGGGAGTGGGGGTGGGCAAGGTGCAAGGAGGAGGCCCAGAGTTCGTATTCGGGTCGATTAGGGGGTCATGTAGGATGTGGGAGAGGCGAGATTGGGAAAATGGGCGTGGGTAAGCATCGCGTTCTTCACGAAGTCCCGGGTTGAGTCGTGACGGAGTGGGACGAATGGGACTTTCGGGAATTGGTGGCAGGTGAGAATTTGGCTTGGAGTTGGAGGCGGTATTATCACGATGGGCGAAGACGGTCGGTCAAAGAACTATGGAGGTGGACTTGCGTTGAGTGTGCCTCATAGGCCGGCTAGCCAAGGAGTATGCGGTCAGTTTTCATGGAAAATGCGATGAGTTGTTGTGGAAAGCATGTGCTGCCTTCGTTTCCCAGCTTCTTCAGATCGAGATGGGAAGTAAATTTGCTAAATTGAGGGTTTGGAGATCCTCAATTCTGCGTTTGTTACAAGCCAGATCTCGAAACGATAGTTTCGATCCACCAGTTGTGACCGCATAATGGCCTATTGCTACTGCCACTTGCCCAGCAACAACCATATTGGGAGAATTGACTTGGAGCTCGACCCAACAGCAAAGAGAAGCCTCATTGGTAAATAGCTGCCTGAGCTGATTGTTGCCAGGTTGAGCTGTTGGCAACCTCACGGTTCTGCGTGTCCCGCCAACTGAGGGGGGAGACGACAGCCCTGGTTCGACTTTAGCAAGAACCACTTGGTGGTTCATGTCGCCGAATGAGCTCTGCCATATTTCGATCCGCTGGAATGCCTCGGCCACCTGCCAAAAGATCTCCAGGGTGGGTACCCTGCGGCCCGAATGGCTGTATCCGACGATGCCTCTGCCCAACGCGTAACGAGCCCAGTTGTTCAGACCTCAAAGTACAGCTCGTAGTGCTTTGAACAGCCCGGGTTGAAATCCGAGGCACAGCCTGGGCACTTGTTTCCAGAGCTCAGGTACTCATCGACAGACAGTTCGCGACGACAGCTGCCGCAGAGCACAGCCTTTGCTTCGCGTTGGTGCCTCGGCCAGACCCCCGGCGCATGGTCGGCCAAGGCGTCATGGCAGCTGATGCAGGCGTAGTACTGGCCGCAGCATTTGTGCTTGATGGCAATGATGTCCAGGTCCGAGTGCCAGTGGGCGCATTGTGTGGTGGGAGACACGTCGACGCCGTGGACGAATGGATGCCGGAGATAGGAGTCGGAGTCTCCCACTGAGGAGGTCATGGCTGAAGTGGATTGTATTTTTGTAATGGCATGATATCGCATGCCATCAAAACCGTGGTGCAAGCGAAGCTGGGGATGATGGGCAGTCGGTTGATTTTGCAATGCTTGAGTTGGTGGAGGTGGTCGTTGCTGAAGCATATGCATACAGGCATGCGGGCATGGTGGGGTGCCGCGAGCCAAGCCTACCCCCTGCTCGAAGCTCCCCAACACCCAACCGGAGCTCCGGATTTTCTCTGCGAAGCCGCACACCCCCAACGGCGGTCTCTCGAGATAACAGCCCATCCCATAATCCCACTACTGTCGAGACGCGTCGAGACGTGTCAGCCACTGAGTCTCCTTCGACATGCCCGCCGCCGGGCAAAAAAGAAAACGGGCTGGGGGCGTTGATGGGGCCAATAACAACGCGAGCAGCAATGGCGCAAACAATCGTCAGTCTGCACAACCCGCCCTTCGCCAAGCTTCAGGCAATGTGAACCCCGGCCTGGGCTCGGAGTCGCCTAGAGATGGCGCCCGCAACCCAGTAGCCCCCGACACCGAGTACACCTCCCTGCGAAGGATAACGCGGCGGCTGCCCGACGAGCCAGAGCACCTCCTCGACGGCGTCGACATAACCGCTGCCGACCTCAGCTGGACAGCTCGCGAACAGGGCGACGACATCAATCCAAATACCGGCGAGCCATGGCTGTACCCCAAGAGGAAGAGGGGCAAGGGGGAGGGGTCTAACCTCGAGGACTTTAGGGAGGAGATCGAGGAGATGACAAAAAATGGCCAGGGTTGCAAGGCCATCTCCGAGATACTTATTGAGAAGGGCGTCGATACCAGCGTCAGGGCCGTCGCGAGGCAGAGAATGAAATGGGGACTCAGGCAGAGGGTACGTTTCTCATGGCATCAATTTTGGAAGCAGCGTCTCCAGCAGCAGAGACACCAGCGTTCATCGAATGGTCAACTGACTCTCGCCCTCTGCAGGCGCCCCGGAGGATGACAGAGCAAGGCATCGCCAACATCAGAAAGGCCCACCTCGAACAAGCGAAGCGGATGGCCAACAGCGACCCCGTCCCCGTCAAACGAGTGCGGATACGTGTCATGCGCAAGGCAGAGATACTGCGCATGACGAAAGAAGGCATGTCCACAGCACAGATCGCAGAGAACCTGCAGTCCCGCGGCGTCAAGCTCAAGCGAGGCGCCGCCACCGTCGAGCGACTCCGTACCATATGGGGTCTCATCCCCGACTCGGAGCGCAACGTAAACAATATCCGCCAATTCCACCGCAGTCAGGCACTCAAGCTGCAGAGGGAGCAGTTCGAGAACATCGCCACCGAGCTGGGCATCCAGGATGTGAAGGCTTGGGTCAAGAGCAAGATGGACGAGGAGGGTGCATTGGAGGCCAGGCGTGAGCACGGTTACAGACTCATGGGCCATCTAAGGCCCAGGCCCGTGGAACCCAAAACTATGAGGGCTATTGTCAATCACTGGAAGGCGACAAAGGCCAGCAACAAGACCCAAGAACATGGCGCAGGATCAGAAGGCATCGAGGCTCCTGGCCAGCAGGGGACGTCTGCGCAGCCTAAGACTCCATCAGTACCCGGGGCAGCCTATGATCCTATCGAGCTGTCTGATGACGACGATGACTTGGATAGTGAGGAGGACGAGGATTGCGAAGGTGACGACGACCAGGAGGCACCGGCCGAGGACGTTAAGCCCCGGCTCTCAGCGCTGGGTACAAAGATTGACCACTCTGGATCTCGCCCATCGCAAACTAACTCCGCCAATGGTGCAAGCCATGTGCCACTGCAACCCACCACAACAGAGGCAGATCATGTATTCGACAGCTCGCACAGGAGCCAAGCTGCTTTGCCAGATCCCCCAATTCGCAATCCCGTCACTGATCCCAACGTCCCAGGTGGTCTTATTTATCCGCAGTACTGGACGGGGACCAATATGCAGGAAACGCAGCCTGGTCACGACGGCATTGGCCAGCACCGACCTGTCCAAACTGCCCCGGCACAAGAACAGCACCCGCCAGTGCAACAACAAAATGCCGCTCCTGTTACTTCTACTCCATTCGAGCCTCCTCCACAAGGCTGGGTCGAACCTCGATCGTTGGGCCCAGTAACAGACCACAGGCGCATTGCGCCCAAACCAGGGCCCGTTCTTCGACCTCTTGTTCCCCGTCTCCCAACTGTCGTCACGCCACCTGGCGAGGCTGAAACGATGGCCAAGTACGGCCTGTATCCGTTCGCGACATTCAGAAGAGCACCTCAGAAATATCTCACCCCCTCCGGCCTGATCACAACAGAAGGCTACGAATACCTCCCGAGTGCGCCGGGCTTCCCGGGGATCCCCGGTTCAATGCAGCAGCAGCAGCAACCACAACACCAAACCCCGCCACGAGGCGCCCTGCTGCCCCAGAACAGCACAGAGCCCCACCAGCCGCCAGGCATGCACCAGCTCCCACCCGACGTGATCATGGTGCAGCCCCCGGCACCGCCAAGGCCCAGCAAGATCCCCGCGCCCCCGCTGGTCGTTCCGCCTGAGGAGGCGGAGAGGCACAGGGCGAGCCACGGCGTTATAGAGAAGCACCAAAAGGCCGCTCTCGAGTGCATGGAGTACCTCGCGGCGCGGGCGGACGCCAGGCCGCTTAGGGAGAGCCTCACGGGCATGCCGCCTAGCCTGAAGGATGTTGAGAATGCCAAGGGGAGGCTGAAGGAGGCTGCTGAGGCGATGCTCGCTAGCCTTTGATGCGACGCGGGCTCATCCTGAGTATTGACATCTCGTGTACATAATTCAAGATTGCGTTTGATGTTGTGACTTCTCATTCCTCCTGGCTGACCTGGGGGAGGGTGCATTGACAGAAACATGCAAGTCTTGGTGCAGCACCTGCTGGCCCAAAGTTGCATGACCGCAGCCAGAAGACAGACCGCCATACGGCCACAATCGAGTTCTGGTGACCGGGCCTCCATCGCGACGGCACCTTGAAGCCGTACGTAGCTCACGCGGGAATCCTGATCCCTAAAAATGCTCTCGTGGCGGTCTTGTGGTATCATCACGGCGCAGCTCGTTCTCACCAATGTGCGCGAATGTATAGCATCACGAAGTTGCATCGCCATCGAGCGTATTGGAACGACCATCTATTCCGCAGCTAGGTACCTCCCTTCATCGCATTTTCTAGAACTCTTGCAGCCTCGAGAACCTCCATATCCTGAACCCGTTTTCCTGCGAGCTGCAGCGCGATGGGAAACCCGTCGAACAAGTCCGGATCATCTGAGTGGAGACGTTAACAACATAACATGACATGTCCTTTGGGCGGTCGAAGTACTTACACGCTCTCCACTCTTCCTCGTCGATATTACTCCCGGGATTGTAGGTCTCGTCCCTGACGTCCACCTCCTTGTCACACTTGAGTCCACTGGGCAGAACCACAGAGGGCACGTCCAAGATGTTCCAGATAGAAGTGTAGTGGGGATACTTCGCACTCCCTTGCAACGCTCCTGCGCCCACGTAGGCAGGGCCGAGGATGAAGTCCACCCTTCGCTCCTTCATCAGCCTGTCGTGCTCTCGCTGATATTTTTCTGGCTCCTGGCTTAGCGCCGAGGTGTCATGGGTGGTGAAGGGGATCTTGTCGGATTTCTTCGCCAAGCCGAACACATGTCGCGTTGAAGGTAATGGAGGCTCGCCCGATTCGTCAAACTCGTCGAGGTACCGCTGACCGCCGTCGGGGAGGCACAGATGCGCGAGAAGATCCAAGCCCCGCTGGTGATCGCACGGCTCCCAATCCACAACCCTGATGCCAGCAGCCCTGAGCTTATCAACTGCGGTCCTCAAAGCTCGCAACACGGGCGGGTGAGGCCTCGCGATCCCGTCGTCCCACATCACGCCCACGGTGAAGTCTCCGAGGCCGACATCTGATCTCCAAGGGACCGGCGCCAAAGACGTATCGGCGTCAACAGGCGCCTTGGCGAGCACCACCTTCATCCAGGCCTCTAACCCGTCCACACTCCGTGCCAAGGGCCCTGCCACACCTCCTATGCTCTCCTGGTCCCCCGTTAGCCCCGCGACTCCATTCATTGGAACCCTCGACGCCGTTGGCTTAAACCCGTAGCAATTCCCAAACGCAGCAGGGACCCTAACGCCCCCTCCAACATCTGCACCAACACCAACACCAAGCACCGAACAGCCGGCTCCAACGCTCACCCCCTCGCCGCCGCACGCTCCGCCCGCCGAGAGGCGGAGATCATGCGGGTTGAGCGTAAGTCCCATGATGTTATTCTCGCACTCAAGCCCCACGAGCCCTTGGGCCACGTTTGTCCGGAGGTGGATCACCGCACCGGCCTGCCGGAGGAGGCGGACGAGCTGTGCATCCTCCGCAGGTGGAGACTTGCGGTTGATTCGCGAGACGATGCCGGCGTGGGTAATGCGGCCAGCGAGGGGGATGGGCTCTGCTAGGGAGGTTGGGATGCCGTGCAGGGGCCCGGCGAGTGTGCCTCTTGACTTGAGGTGGGCGTCGAGCTCGTCTGCGCGGGTGAGGGCGTCTTCCGAGAGGAACTCGGTCACGAAGTTTGTCTTTTTAAGGATCAGTTAGTCATTCTTGGACTTTTATTATGATGTGGTGGTGTCACTTACCATTTGATTCATTATGACTGCCTTCTTGAGGAACGCCGTGACGACTTGTCTCACTGTCCACATGCGAGTTCGGTACGCCTCCAAGAGCGTTTCGACGTCTGCGTTTGTCATTTCGATTTCCTCAGGTGTCAAAGCTCCGGACTCTGCAGGCACATTCAGCACTGCATGTTGTTCCTTCGACGGTAGGTCTTCTGGTCCCAAGAGCCATTGTTGTGGTATTGACTTGTCGTGGATGTCAATACTGATTCTCGCTGTTCCGCCCCACCACCTCATTTTGTCTGGTTGATTCTGCAGCAGGAATCACAGTGGTATCTTGTGGGTAGTGATGCCTCTTTGTTTGTGAACTGGTAAAGTTGTCGTTGTTGTTTTGTGGAAACGTGTTGCTTGCTCAAATGGTGATTTGCTGATGGTGGGTGAACTGAATCAGACTTGAACTGACTCCGGCCACGTCTTATAAGCTTTTGTCAAAGTGACCTTGGAATCTGCCACCCGGCTGCCTCAACAGATGTCTCCACTAACAACCGACCGCAGCAATCCAATCCATGCTCTATCCTTGACGGTCCTTCAGGAGTGGGTCCAACGTATAACCAGCGACACGTCCCGCGGCAATGAGAGGCATAAGCCCTCTCCGAGATGGTCAACACAGGCCGTCAATGCATATTTTCACATGCTGGTGGATGCTAGATGAACATCATAATTGTAGAATTCAGACAACTAGGCTAGGGCATCAGGCCAGCGAGGTCAGTAAGAGCAACAGATGGCTTTTATAGCCCGAAACAATGACCGATTACTGCAGTATCCAGAAGAGAATATCCACGTCCCAAAATTCATCCCTAGTGTGCCCAGTCTATCGACAGATACCGAAAACGTCGAGGATAGATGATGCCCAAGCCAGATCACTCTCCAGTCCCGCGTGGCCCTGTTCCATATAAGCTTTCAAAAGCAAGCTGTACAGATCGCAGAGGCCGCAGACAGCAGCCGCGAAGCCGTTTCACTCCCGCAGGCGGAAACCACACATTCTCCGGCGGATGAGATCAGGGCTTCTGAGCTCGTACACTGGCAGGCAAAATCCGTCGGGGCACAGCCGATTGCCGATGCAGCGCTGGTCACGCAGGGCACCTTTGTGTCTCTGTTGTTAGGCCAAAGTTCCTCTCGTATGAGCGCCGGGGTGTTCTTACTCCGCAGGTGGGAACGAGCATACCACCGTTGCAGCTTTCCGTTGGCGGGGAGGCTCTGTCGGCAGCAGCCAGATAGGCTGCGAAGAGGATAAGGATAGTCTTCATGGTGTCTTTGAGCTTTTTTCCTTTGGACTTTCCGCTTGAATTTCCAGGTTATTTCTGACACAGAGTATGCGTGGAGACCCAGCATATATACCCACCCGACTTCCTCGGTCACATGTGTCTAGTCTTCTAGGACTCCTGTACTCAAGATCTTGGATTTGTGTGACCACTTGTAACTCATTTCGCTATATCTAGGCGAACGGCATCCGTTTCCATGATGCCATGCTCGTTACACCCGGGCTTTGGCGAATTGTTGTGACACAAGTCCTACTCTATCACATTCGTCTTTCAACTAGGGCTTGTGGGAACATTCGAATGTTGAAAAATTTAGTATATGCGTATGAACGGTACTAATATCTACTTCGACTTCGCATTCTCGACCTGTGGTCTGTTGGGACAAGGCGTGCATAACCTTGGTGGTATGTCTCCTTCTTGAAGTAACTTGCGCCGATCAAGCGAACTCGGTATCCTTTTCCCCCAAAAGCTGATAGCCAAGGTCTGTGCACCCGTGAAGCAAACAGGACGAGCACATGATCCTCATCATCCCGTGGTACAATGTGCCGGGGATAAACAGTTTGATTCGGAGACTTGGTGGACCTTTCTTGCCTTGAGTGGAACATGGGGATCCCTTCTGTGGGGACCTTGCTTACACAGACGGTATTAATAATCGAGGTTCTGCCTATTGGGCGGACATAGTCTACTGGAAATAACACCAAGGTCCGACGGATTGCTTGGCACGTTGCCTCTGACGTATAAGGAATAGGTTACGGAGTACAAAAGAGACAGCTCACGAGCTTCAATCATCCTAAAGGGAGTATACGCCACCCAAATCAAGACAACGCAGGACGCACAGTGGGAATGGCAGCTGAAAAGTCTATTCTTGTAGTCGGAGCAGGTGAGCTGGGGACGGCCATTCTATCAGCTCTCGCAGGTCATCCTTCCAAGCCCCCGCACGTCAAGTTCTCTGTCTTACTTCGTCCGGACTCCATTACCTCCCCCAATCCCGAAAAGCAACGCTCCAACGCTGAATTGCAGTCCCTCGGCGCAAAGCTCGTCCCTGGGAACTTTGTCGACGATGACGTTTCACAGCTGTCAAATGTTTTCAAGGACTACGACGTCGTCATCCAGGCGGGAGGATATGGTCTACCTAAAGGGACACAGCTAAAGTCTGCCAAAGCTGCATTGCAGGCAGGCGTGCCGCGGTACTTCCCCTGGCAGTTTGGAGTGGACTACGAGGAAATCGGGGAGGGAAGCGCCCAGGACCTCTTCGATGAGATGTTACAGGTCAGGCGACTGCTGCGGTCCCAGACCAGCACGACATGGACCATCATATCGACAGGGCTGTTTATGAGCTACTTATTCATTGCCGACTTTGGGGTGGTGGATCTTGAACAGAGGACCGTACGCGCCTTGGGTTCTTGGGACAACAGGGTCACAGTGTCAACGCCGCACGACATCGGACGCCTGACTGCTGAGATGGTATTTGTCCCTGAAGGAACACTGAACGAGGTGGTCTACATCGGAGGTGACACAGTCTCTTACGGGCAGCTTGCGAATACTCTGGACGAAGCCTTCCATGAGACCTTCAACCGAGAGGAATGGGACTTGCCTTTTCTCAAGGACAGGCTAGCAGCAAACCCAACCAACCTGTGGTATAAATACCAGTGCATCTTTGGCGATGGAAAAGGAATCTCGTGGGATATAGCCAAGACTTTGAATGGCCAGCGGGACATCTCGATGACCACCGTCAGGGACTACATTTTGAAAGAATTTGTCGCGGTCAAATAGCTTGAATAGATGACGCCTGGTTGACGATGCATTCTTCGGTCTCACATCAATCTCATCTTGGCTAGCAAGAAAATCACGACCGATTCGGAACGCCATACGCTTAAGAAGCGTGGTCCAACAGACTCGGTCAGAACTGAGCCCATTTCAACACGGGTGTGATGCTCTGTCATGAGGCATGAACTCGATTCAAAACAAGACATCCAATCTCATGGTATTACGTCCGTCTCTGTTCTTACACAAGGTTCTCCACTCTGCGTCTCAGTTCTTGTTGTCTCTTAACCTGCTGCTCACTTAGGAGCAGTTGTTTTTGCTGCGCATCCTTTTCCTTCTTCAGCTTCATCTGCCTTTGTTGCTTCTGCTGCTTTTCGTGGCGCTGTTTCTCATATTCCAGGAAGCGTTTTCTCTCAGCTCTCCAAGCCTCTGTCTTCTTGTTCTCGTCAGCTTCGTGCTTCGCACGCCCGTTCTTAATGTTCTGACGCGCAAGTGTTGTCATCTCGTCGATAGTTTGGTCATCACGTTCTTTGGCGAGCGTTTGGGCATCCTTCGTGATGTCGTAGCCGACCTTTCCCAGTACTGCAACGGCAAGGCTTCCTGATCCGAGGCCGATGGCTGTAGCTTTGTCCATGATTTTGGTCGATAGAAATAAGTGGATTCTGATGTGGCAGATGGAAGAGATGTGATGACCCAGCGATTGGAAAACTAAGAAGATGGGATGAAAATCTTCCCGTGAGAATACATTCATCATGAATTTCGGGGATCTTATAACTACTGCAGGCTGCTTCGCGGGGGCGGTAGAATGAAACTAATAGTGGCGCTAAGCTGACACGATACGCTGACACATGAAGCAGAATCATATTGCAACTTTATACAAGTGGCCCATTCATTGGCCGTTTCATCGACGTAAAGCTGGCTATCTGAGGAGGTCACACTGTGATGGCGAGTTTGATTATCTCAGCCGCAGAAGTCGGCCTCAGCTAGGGCCACGCTCAACAGTGTTAACTTTGCCCGGCTCGAAGCTACACGAGAATGCGTTTTGGAACGAAAACTACATTCATGCCGGAAATTCCATGCGACAGTCAATACGCAGCAAAGATTTTATTGCATCATACTTCGAATTATACTTAAACAACGTCGTCCTCACAAGGACTTATCAATTGCATCTAAAGCATCCAGTCCCCCAAGCAAGGGCTCAATTGCTTGGTTCTCCTCCCACTGCCTCGCATACTCAATTTTACCATGCCCTTCACCATCCACTCCGTATTTGACACCAAACAGTCCCACAAAGTTGTCGTAGGTTGTACCAGGCTTCGTCTGACACAGGCCACACATTAGTCTCTTCGTATTTTCGCGATCAAAATCTACCCTCGGGAATAGCCTAGTGACGGCTCGGTACTCATTGACCGTGATTGGCTGCCCTGTTGTGCTTCCTGGCACAGGCGACCAATATGGCCCCGCAAAGTCGGCCTCAATCGCCATCTGGGCCAAGGCAATCTCCGGAGCGGCGTGTCGTGCGATGGATGGTGTGGTATGCAAGGCTATCGCCATCCATAGGCGTTCGAGTCTGGCTCCATCCCATGACCCTCCGTCGACGTGGGAGCGCAGAAAGTCCTTCGCGATGTTTGCTCCATCTATCTCGAAGCGGTTCTCGACTGTCAGGCCATTCAATTCGTTTGATGTTGCAATCGCTAATCCCATGTCATGGAGGATGCAAATAAGGACCACCACTTCCATGTCTAGTGAAGCGGTATCGAAAGAAGGAAGTTTTGCGGCAAGGATACGAGCCCAGTAGGCGGAGCGGGCGACATGGTTGAACAGTCCCTGAGGGAGGTGTTTCTGGGCAAAAGCCAATGCAGACGTAGCAATTCTAGACGGCGGGAAGTCAAGCTGGATCTCGGGGATGTCGGAGAGGATTTGTGGTTGAGACATTAATACTGGTAGGGATGTGGAATGATGATTAAGGACAGACATGACACGAGGGCAGAATGGAGCATTGTGTTGGCGCTGTACTATCCTGGAAATGAACGCGGGAGAAGCATTGTAATATAGAGTACAGAGTAAAATAAATCACCCGAACGCTGTCGGAGGTTATGTGTGGCTGATTACAATATCAGGCGCCGATTGCGAGTAACCTCCGACTTGACTCGGGATACCTATATATTCTATATTTTATCACTTTGATTCAGGTAACAATATTGTAGAGATTTAGTAGCATGAGACTTAGATTTCTTTTTTCTCCTTCTGTTTGTTATCTCTTTATTACTGTTAATTTGCTTAATAACAGACAGTTCCGTTATTGCAACCCTGCGGATGGACAGGTACAGTGAAAGATTGCGGCTGCTGTCTTGCAAGTGGATCCAAAATTGTCGGGCTGCCGGTTAGTGTAAAATTAAACGTTAAAGTCGAGTCGTAGTCGAGCATCATCTCATAGTCCCCCGGGTAGAGTACCAGATCGCCATCGGCATTGGCGCGCGCCAGTGCACCGAGGTTGAGGTTGAGCGGCGCCTCCTGCGACTCTCCAGCAGCCAGGCCGTGCGCACGTGCGTACGACCCGAGCCATTTGTTGGGATACGGTGATGGCCCGGCGTTGGGGGTCTTGAGGAATAGCAAGGCCACGTAGTCGGAGGCGAGCTTGCCGGTGTTGTGGACGTTGACGCTGACGGTCGTCCATGGCGAGGCGTCGTTGACGGAGGGGGTGTTACCGCCGGAGCCGCCGGGGATGAGACTGCTGATGGCGTACGAGATATTCGGCTTGGTGCCCCAGGAGTAGCTGAAAGTCGTGTAATGCAGCCCGTAGCCGAACGGCAACACGGGCTCCTTGTTGTACCACTTGTATGTTCGGCCTGGGGAAGAATTGCTCGGACGGAGGTTGGGGTCAAAGAGTGAGACCTCACTGATGTAGTCGGCTGGGTACTGTGTCGTCGTTAGTCGTCCGGCTATCGGCTGCTTACCAACGAGGACATCGATGAGCGCGTTACCGCCGTCCTGGCCTAAAATCGACGAGACACCACGTTAGCATATTATTATTTCTGTTCCGGCCCACGGCCTCGTGATACATACCGGGATATCCGCCCCACACAAGGGAGTTGACATTGCTGTTGTTTAACAGCGCAGTATCGTCTATCTGCCCGCCGCCGAATTGCACGACCACGAGCGGCTTGCCAAGCTCTGACAACTGTTGCACCAGGTCAAGCTGGTTGCCCGGCCACACGATGGACGTGCGATCCATGCCCTCGGCTTCGATGCTCACATCGATGCCACCGGCATAGATAACGACGTCCGCTGCTTGAGCTGCAGCGAGAGCCGCAGCAAAGCCCGAAGCGTCAGAGCTGTCAATAGCCGTGCCCAAGGCATATGTCACATCTGACCATTGCGCTTCTGCTGCCATCAACGGGCTCCTCAGGTACGGTGCAGTGCCTTGGTAGTTCCCTTGCATCTGGGTGGTCGCATTGGCCCATGGTCCGATCATGGCGACTGAGCCGTACGCGGCCTGCAGGGGAAGCAGCCCGTCATTCTTCAACAACGTCATGCCCTCCCAGGCGGCTTGGTATGCTAGAGACTGAGCCGATGACGAACCCACATCGGACCAGGACAGGGAGTCATACTCGGGCTGCCCGTCAAAATACCCGACAGTAAACAAGGCATTGTAAAGCCTGGTCAAGGAGACGTCCATTTGCTTCTCGGTCGTGAAATTGTTGGCCACAGAGACGTTGAGCACATTGTAGGAGCTCCCACAGTTGGTGTCTGTGCCCGCGTTCAGGGCCACCGCCGCTGCCGCCGCTATGCTATCAGTGAAATTGTGAGGCTCATAGATATCGTCCACAGCCGCACAATCCGAGGTAACGTAGTGGTATGGCTCATTGAAGCCCCACGAGTCGCGAAGGACGTCTTGCAGCAGGTATGTGTTGGCGCAGGATGGCACTACAGCATCGGTCAGCTGTAGTCACGCGCACGAAGTCATCAGTCACTAATTGCTCACCGCCGTCGACAGCATTGTAGGCGCACATGATGGAGCCCACGTTGACGTCTCTGACGCACGTCTTGAATGGCTGCAAGTAATATTCGCCCAAGTCCTGTTGGGTCGGGTCGTAGTTTTGTCCATGGCGGTTGGTCTCGACGTCATACACGGCATAGTGCTTGCAAGTCTACCAATAACACATACGGAGTCAGCTGGCCAGACTTCGTGACAGGCTATAACTTTCATTCTTACCGCGATGATCTGCTTGTGGTCGGTGTTCTGGAGACCTCCCTGGAGCCCCGGAATGAGTTGCGCCACATAGCTCTGCATATGGAAGCTGTCCTCACTGGGCACTTCGAGACCTCGCCCCCATCGCGGGTCCAAGAAGGTGTTGATATTCGGGGTCCAGAAATCAAACCCAGACTGCATGTAGTTGGCGAAGGCACGGGCCTCTAATCCGACAGTAGAAGCGACTTTGTAGATCAAGGGGTCGTCGAATGCGGCCCCCATAAGGATAGGTTCCGGGAAGCTCGTGGCGTAGCTGAAGTTGGAGCCGTTTGGTGAGTTGAAGGTGACGCCTGGGCTGGCAGCGACGCCGTGCAAAGCCTCTGACCACCACTCATAAGCTGGCAGTCCAAGCCTCGGCACACCGGTCGCAGAGTTGACCAGATTTGTGGCCTTCTCCTCAACAGACATCTGTTCAAGAAGTGCTGCGATGCGCTCGCCCTGGGTGAGCGAAGAATCGCACGCCTTGTTGGCGCATAAAGGGTTGGTCTGGCAGACGGCTTCTCGGCGAACCGTCTGCGGCGGCGGGTTGGGATTGGGGTTTCTGATCGTGTACAGATTCATGAAGTAGGTACCTCCACATACTTCAGTTGAATTGCCTGGGCAGGCGTATGAGCAGGTGCTCGAGTTCTGAAAGACCTCGGACGCAATTGGGTTAATGCTGTTGCCACAGAAGCATTGCGTCGTGTATTCGGTACCAGACAGGTTGTAGCCCATATAGCCACAGGCATTGGCGCAGGTTTGGGCGTCATTCTGTGCGAAGTTGATCTGCTTCCCGTCCAGTGTACGCGTGGTGCTGTCCGTGTAGCATCCAAGGGACGTGAAGGAGGCGTTGAAGTCCTGTATGGGATTTATGCCAGTGCAGACGAAGCTGCCATTCTGAGCCAAGCTGCTCATGCCGAAAGACAGCATCAGGCTGCTCAAAAAAGTAGAACTGCGCATAGTGAAGTAGTGCTACGGGACGGTGGTGTTGTTGTGGTCGAGTCGAGGGACACAGCTCAGGAGACGTACCCTGTTGAATAATATAGTAGCAATACATTGATAGTATCTTTTTAAATCCGTACATGCGCACCATAGAGACGCAACTTGCGGGCCGGCTAAATTACAATCATCATCGATCGGTATGCACGTTCGCACCCTGGTGTCTGCAGTCCCCGCGCTTAAATGTAACCACGAACCGAGGGTCTTGCCGTCTTCCCGACTTCGCGATTACGACGCTTCCCGTATTCACCTCGTATCAAACGGCGACAGTCCATCTGATCCCATGCTGCAAACAGGCAGGCAAGGCTTTCTCCGGTCAGCGAAGTTAGACTTCATTGCAAATGCTTCAGGTTACGTGGCACAATGTTCTATTTTCTTAGTATAATTTCACTATTCTCCCTGGTCGTGAGCTTCCTCGAGGTACTGAAGGTATTATTTTCTCAAATTATTGACAACGTAATGGCCTTCAGATCGACAGGAACCAATCTTAGCAGTTCAGCCTGAATGTGTGTAAACTTTTCCTCGTTGCTGTGAAATCTGCTAGCTGTGTGTTCGTTTTTAGCATTACGAACCCCGCAACTGTGTATGCGGGGCTTATGGCTTGCGCATCTAAGTGCTTTACCGATTTCATCATATCGGGGTCCTAATTATACCGAGGCCTTTTAAAAAGGAATTCGCGCGAATGACAAAATGGGAGATGAAGCCGGGTGTGGTCTCAGTATGCAACTAGTTTCTCACTTGTACGGGCGCCCAAAAGTGGGAGTATGATTACTCAAGACCGGGTGAGGTCTTCTTCTCTGGTCACGGGGTATGGTGGACCGAAGGCCTCCCCACAGGCCATCGTCGAGTGCCGCCTGTTCCGGCTCCGTCCTTAGCGAAGTGTTGCTGGAGGACCGTCTTTTCAGAGATCCTATCCCATCTTGGCGTACAGAGTCCACAGCGGCTGAGTGAATATGTATAAGAGTATCGATGCTCTACTTGAAGACCTTGAATAATATGTGTCGGCGTTGTTGCATGTGTATGAGTGATACGCAGATTCAACGCTGAGTAGGCATGATCCAGGACCCCAACACAATTCACCAAAACAATGTAAATATTAAGTTTATAATTTTTGAAGCTTTCATACAGCAACAGTATGGACTAAAGGCAGCGACTACTTAGAGTAGAGTTCTTGTAGAAATCCATTCGCTGGCGTATTGTGCCGGCTGTACCAGAAGACTTTCTAGAACCGATTTATATCTATTTGTTTAACGCTAGGTGCTTAAGCGTTTATCACTGTATGAAGGGACTGATGCATACTGCTTAAAGAGGCATATGTATACAGATTAAAAACGAGACCACTTATATCTATTTGCCTGAGAGGCTGTAGTGATCCGACCTGCATATGCACTAGACTGTATTGAACACAACATGCGGCTTGCACAGCCTGAAACCTGGCTGAGTAACTAATTGATCTAGTGAAGTAAGCTGAGCAACTAGCTAACCTGCCGGCCGATGTTATTGGGCTGTAGGTGCGCCACCCCATTTCTGTGCAGGCTTAAGTGATCGTGTTTACCTTGCCCCTCCTTTGACATTTTACGCCGTCAATTGGCAACGGACAACAGTCACTTCTGTCAGTCTCATCCTCGTCACGGTAAATTTATACCGCACCATTGTATTAGAATGCGACTTCTAAGCACCAGATCACTGAAGCTGGTGTCTTTTGACGGTAGACCAGTCCCGCCCTACGCCATACTCTCACACACCTGGGAAGACGATGAGGTGCGGTACGAGGACGTCTTTTCTGGGAACTCCACTTCGGTGATGCCCACCGAGAAGCGAGGGTACACCAAGATAAAGTACAGCTGTGACCAGGCCCAGCGCGACGGGTTGGAATATATATGGATTGACAGCTGCTGCATCAACAAGAGCAGCAGTGCAGAGCTCTCGGAGGCTATCAACTCCATGTTCAACTGGTATGAGAAGGCCAGCCGATGCTACGTTTATCTCTTCGACGTCAACCGTCCGAACCATCCGCAAATCGCATTTGAGCACAGCCGATGGTTCCGGCGGGGTTGGACGCTGCAGGAATTAATCGCCCCAGTGCACGTCGAATTCTATGACCACCAATGGGCGCCCCTGGGTGACAAAGGCACGCAATCCCGACGAAGCAACTTCTCTGATTCTGCGGATGAGTACGATGGGTTCGAAGCAATCTTCAACCTGGACTTTGCACAACCGGAGGACTACGAGGGGAATCTGGCGTACAGCATCGAGAGCGCAACACGCATTCCCATCGAGGTGCTCACTCTCAAGCAAAGACCTATCAGCAGACTGCTCTCCCGCTTTCCGGCGGCTCAACGGCTATCATGGGCAGCTAACCGCCAGACAGCGAGAATCGAAGATCGGGCATATTCTCTCCTCGGGCTCTTCGACGTCAAGATGCCGCTTTTATATGGCGAGGGCAAAGAGGCTTTTATCCGACTCCAGCAGGAGATCATGAACCGATACAATGATCAGACCCTGCTGGCGTTTACAAGACAGAAGCATATACAATGGCAGCTCCACGGCCCGCTGGCAGACGACCCAGCTGTCTTCGCCCACTCCAACATCATCCGTGTCCCGAAGTCGCAGCGCAGCCTTCCTAAAGTTCTCGAGGAACCGTTCTCTTATTCGTGGCAGCACATTAACCTCCAAATACACCTCTGTCAGAGCCTAGGGCAGGATCAAAATTTTGCACTTGGAATCCTGGATTGCGGCTATTCAGATGACCCTCTGAGTCGGCCGGCGCTGTTGCTGAGGCGACTGGAGGGGCCTGGTTGTTTCTATCGGCGCATAGAGCATTCGACCTTGTGCAGGATCAGTCCCAGGCACTTGTTGAACTCTGAACTAGTCCAATTGGATTGGCCGTGGCTGCGTGAGTGGATTCATCTTTGTTTCTAGGGAAGGCAGCTCGCCTACCCCCACTTGGTAATTCCTGCAGCTACACGAGAGCCGAGAGCTAATTCAAATGACATTATAGGACAGAATTTTCAGGGAAGCACAGTCGAATTCGACGTCAAGCAAGCGCCCCTTACAACGATCAAGCTGATGATATCAAGTTCGTTTACTTTGGACTACGGACACCTGTACGCGATCACACCGCCGACACAGATTTCACTTGACCCGGAATACACGCTCCGCTTTGCATGGCCAAGACCACCAGAGGTCGGTCCCTCAAGCCAGTCTTCTGATGAAAAAGGTCTTCATTTCGGTAGTTCGTTCTGGCTTGGTGCGACAAGTGATTACGATCCAGACAGGGTGGAGTTGAAGTCCATCAGGGATTCCCTAGGTGGCTGTGCACTCCTCAGTGGCCTCATGTGCATTGAACAGTCACCAATGGATCATGATTCCAGCAGTGAAGATTCTTCTGGGGATGAAGAGATATCTCAACCCTATCTGGTTCTCTGGGGATTGAGGCAGCAAAGTATGCAATCTGCCAACCACCTACAGATCAGCCACGGGGAGGTGTACCCACAATCTGCGTGGTGTTACGTTGTGGCCTGGGAAGACGTGCTGGATCCATCTCTAGCGTCTCTGGCAGACCAGATCCTTCAGCTCGATCTACCAAGCATCCTGTGCAGGATAGAGGCTACCGGTGCGCTCAAATTCGTCACCAACGAGGTCAAGGGAAAGTGGACAGTCGTTCGGTCCCATTCCGCGGTAACAGCCCAAGTTGCGTGCTTTGACTTCTTCGGTCAGGAAACGCTCCAGGTCAAAGTTGAAAGCTCCCACGCAGATCAGTGACGGGAGCGGGTGTGATAGCTCTTAAGCCCCAGCCATTCTCAGAGAGAGATACATGGTGGCGTTGAAATACACCGCATTGCACTCTATGTAATTAATTGTGATGATCAACACCATCTCCAGCTAAGGGTCCAGTTCGTATAAACTAGCTCATGATCATATATCATACGCGGATCTGAGGATTATGTCGAGAAAAGGTCTTTGACCTTATGGAAGGGAAACATGTAAATCTTGGTAATGCAATTATCAGAATAACCTAGCTAAGCCAATGCGAATAGTTACGCCAACCACATTACAAGATGGTTAGATGAATATGATGCCAAGGCAGAAAGACAGGTCACCGATTGTAACATAAGGGGGTCCTTAGTCAGCCAAATCGCGGAATCCGGGTTCTCAAAGATCCGCAGGCAGCTTCAGCTGACATCTATCCATCAAGTTCCCGGTATCAGCCCGCTGTACAAAAGGTATAATGATTGTCTTGCGATACCTATCATGATTTAAATGAAATTGTCGGTACTCGGGTTTCTTTTGAGGAAGAAGGTCTGGTAGAAGGTTTCAGGCACCTTTCTCCCATCCCCAGTATCTATCTTTCAACACCTTTTCGCGCGGGGGCTCTCCCTGGTCGAAGTGGCACGTCCTCTCTTAATCGCCATATATCGCATACCGGACATGGATCCACTGTCTATCGGCTTCGGCGTTGCTGGTCTTGTCCCTCTGGTCGCAAGCGCTATTAAGCTTGCCAGAAATTACTGGGCGGGTGTTCGTGGTGCGAAGGAGAAAGTCGCGACGCTGATCACCGAGTTGGAGGCACTACATTCCAATCTCAATGCCCTGCAAAATTTGCTGGACAGCAAAGGTCCCGAGTCTGAACCCTCCGCCTCCGACCAATCATCAGTCCTCATGAGCTGTTCTACAGCATGTCGTGTCAAGTTACATGTCCTAGTCCAGAAACTCGATCGCCCGGGCATAGCCAAAAGCAAAATGAGTGTTCTGAAGTGGCCATTTGAAGAGAAAGAATACAAAGAGACGATAGCAGAGCTTCGAAGTTTAACTGCCTGGATGCAATTCAGTCTCTCGATTGGTGGTTACCGTCTTCTGTCATCTTCTTCCACCGAGGTTCTAGAGACATTGCGCCAACAGCTCAGACATTTTGAAGAGATTAAAGAGCATCAGATTGGGCTACGTCGGGACCTCGAACATCAGCAAAACCTGTCCCAGGATTTGAAGCGAGAGAAACAGGACTTATTGAATTGGCTGTCGGTCTTGAACGTTCAGGCCCAACACGACAAGATCCATGCGGCTCGTACACAAAATACCGGTTCATGGTTCCTTCAGGACGAAGAGTTTCTTCGCTGGCGAGATGATAGAGCTGGCTCCCATCTACTTTGGTGCCATGGGCTTCCAGGCTCAGGCAAAACAGTGCTATCGTAAGTCGCGGTTCCCTGACTCATGGTCCCTCGCCCGCCTTGGCCTTTACCTTTTTGACCAAGAATCAGTTCTCTGGCTGTCGATGAATTGTCGAAAGAGACGCCAAACTCCTACCCTGTGGCCTTTTTCTACTTCAACTATCGCGAGGCACACCAACAAGACCCACAGGCAGTCCTATCTTGTCTCCTACGTCAGGTCGTAGCCAAGTTGGACGAGATTCCGCCGGAGCTGATTCAAATAAAGCTCAGCAAAGGGGATTCCGGGCGCATGAATCTGGAAGATTGCAAACAGATGATGGCGATATGTCTCGCAGCGACAGAACGAACATATCTCATTCTCGATGGGCTCGACGAGTGCGACCTCTCAAAACATCGCAAGACCCTGCTGGATACTCTGCACGATTTGGCAAAGCTTCCACAAACCAGACTCCTGGTGACCAGTAGATCACACATCCAGGACATTGCTAGAAGCTTTCATGACATCCCCCAACTAACGATTGTGGCCCACGACGAAGATTTGGAAGAATACATGTCCGAGGAACTGTGTACCTCTCACGGCTCAGATGATCTTGATGAAGAGCTGAGCACAAGGATCCGTGCGCAGATAACAAAGAGAGCTAATGGAATGTAGGGTTTCCCGTCCTTTGATTGGGATTTTAGAACAGGACTGATATTGGATAGGTTTCTGCTCGCAGTGCTGCAGCTCCGGTCGATCGTCAATGAGCCGACTCCGGGAGAAATGGAAGATGCCCTGGACAGCATGTCGAAAGATCTCACGGGAGCTTTCGAGGAAACAATCTCTCGCATCAAAAGCCTCCCGAAGAACAGAGCCCAGCTTGGAATGGACGTCCTCATGTGGTTGTGTCATGCCAGACGAGTAATGAGCACAGAAGAGCTCAGCGATGCGCTGGCCTTCCGGAAAGGTCGAGGCTCGAAGCTTTCCAAATACAGGCCTTCCCTGAACATGATATTGGATTGCTGTCATGGTCTGGTTATTCCGAGCGCTGATACGGGGTACATTGAGCTGGCGCATTACTCAATTCAGGAATATCTCGAAAGTCACTCGCCAGACCTCTTTCCATCCTTTGAACAGCAGCTTGCATCAACTTGTTTGGGGTATTTGATGCTGGAAGAGTTCCGGCGTGGGCCTGAGGCCATCGATAACAGTTACCAGTTGATCAAGAAACGGCTACGGGACTTCCCATTCGCGTCTTACGCTGCGCACTTCTGGAACCATCACATCACAAACGTCCAAGCAGCTGAAGAAATCGGGCCCATACTCATCGATTTCGTTTATGATGCCGGGGCCATAGCATCTTCAGTCCAGATCGGACGTTTCGAACGCGGGTTTCGCTCGATCTACGTTGACCCCAGGGAGTGTCTCAGCCGCACACCAATGCATAATGCAAGTGAATACGGTCTTGGAACACTTCTGACAATCATGCTGGAAAAGTCTGATGGACCATCGACAATCAACTCGAGGACAGAAATAATTGGAACCACACCGATCATAATGGCTGCCTCATCTGGCAATGTCAACCTCGTTAGACTACTTCTGCAACACGG
This sequence comes from Diaporthe nobilis, assembly GCA_023078575.1. Taxonomy (NCBI): domain Eukaryota; kingdom Fungi; phylum Ascomycota; class Sordariomycetes; order Diaporthales; family Diaporthaceae; genus Diaporthe; species Diaporthe nobilis. The sequence continues at coordinate 718,615 of JAKZJT010000013.1, read as the reverse complement.
CGCGGATCCCTTTATCGCTAATTGGTACGGCAATGCACTTCACTGTGCTGCAGAAGCGGATCGACCTCAGACTATTTTCGAACTCGTCGGCTTCGGTATGAGTCCGAATGATTGCGACGAAAACAAGGGACGGGGGTCATGTAGGCCTCCCATCCTATGCGCTCTGGACCGGGATAGTGTATCTTCTCTGAAGACCCTCATCAACCTCGGAGCATCAATCAAGGTGGCTGAGGATTGGTGTCAACGGCCGTTCCTGCACCAAGCAGCGATCGCTCGCGCGTCCAAGGTTGTGCAATACCTTGTGCAAAACGGGCTGGCTGATGTCAATTGTAAATCACGGACGGGACAGACCGCTCTGGACTGTGCAATCTCTATGCGGTCTACCGAGACCGTTCGCACACTCATAAGCGTTGGTGCAGGCCCCCGGCAGATCAGTCTGAAGTCATTGGAAAAGTTAGGTACATTGGGATTTCGGCTCCAGTCCTTAGGCTCAAAACCCGAAATCTAAGACCGGGGGTCGACTTACTTCCTGCATGCTTCTTATCGGACTGTCTAGCACGGTAGTGAACGCCTACATTGCAATAAAGGCCACTGGAGAGAGTAATTATTCCATACATGAGGTACTTATCAGGGAGAGGGGGCTTTCGACAACATAGGGTCAGTATTTCAATTAAATACCAATTTTGTAACGTTACCAATGCAAAGTTCGATAGTTATACGCACTATTTACATAGCCAGAGCAGGAAGCCTTTCTTCTTTCAGTCTCACGGTGTCCTGACATTCGACCGACGAACAACTATCAAGTGAAGCCTTCACTGTATTCTCCCATTTCTGTTCTGCTACATCTATGTACCCATACGACTTGGATCGAAACTAGTTAAGCCACCTCAATAAGCCATGCTAATTACTCACTTCGCCAAACTGCTAGGCCACTGTATAGGAGGCGTAACGTCGTGGAGCTCGACAGATTGGTTTTCATGGTCCATGCTGGTGTTTGTGCTTTCGTGAGTCTGAAGAAAGGAGTCTTTTGGAAGGTCGGTTATCCTTGGAGTCCTCTCTTTTACCGACGATGACACCCATCGAGTACGAAGAGATGCTGTGGCAGATCGCATGTACATGTGTACGGTATCGAAGAAAATTGGGAAGGTAAAGACGCAGGCAACAATTATCCCAACGTTCATTTCGACGGTCCTATGGCCAACATGATTAGCTAAAATGATTCTATATATGTTTAGCTCGCAGGGAATGGTACAGACGTGAACTCTGCATTGATTGCTTGTACCCATAAAACATCATCAACTCTATAGTTGATACCGAATTCGATCATTCTGGCCAAACTTGTGGCGCATGCACTGTTACCGGAAGAGAAACCTGCGTCAGCCGCGCAAGGTCTAATTGCGATGTAGCGTTCTCAATGTCATGGTGGTGCAGTAGTGAAAAAGAGTGGCACTCACGCGAGGCCAGCTGCGAATACAATCGACAGGCCTATCTTCTGGCGGGGACGTAGCTGAAGTTTCAAAAGCTGTGGGAACGGCATCAGAAGGACCCAGAAGTCCGACACAACGTTGAAAACCGCGTTCAACATGATTACCGGTCCACTGTAGTCTTTGCAGAACTGTGACGTCGTCGCGGCTATGCCATTGCATGTAACGATGGAGGCTATGGCCACTCCCATCATGGCAGTATAGAAGAGAGCCATTATCAGCACTCCACAGTAAACGATATTTTTGAACGTCTTGTTGGTGCTGAAAATACGGAGACAAAGGAGTAAGATGGAAAGTTTAGCAAGAAAGATGGTGAAAGGATAAACGATGCCAAGTGCCGATAGAAGCTGGATTGGTTAACATCTACCATGACCTCAATCTTTCCGCAGGCAGACGTGGGTGCCCAAGACACATTGGGTGCTAGGACTTGAGGGCTTACTCGATTATTTCTTGTCACGAGGATCCATGAGATGGGGATATCCCACATGTGCCGACCGAAGCCAACAAGCTCGATAACTTCAGACCGTTAGTTCCCAGATGACTAAATGTGATTCATGATGGAGTGATATACTTTTGTCGTAGATGACCATTTTTGTGAGCGACCCGAGCTAAGTCTAGCTGTCAGTAGCTGTGATCAGAGTCAAGATGAAGGCACACACGGCAGCAAGCGAACAGGTAACTAGACATTGTCATGGGTAAGTCGGTCTGTTCATGGCCAGTGGATGGGTATCATGACCTCTCAAAACTTACGGTCATCCCAACCCCATTGTTTCGTGATTCTGGCGCGAACAAAGATTCGCACTAGAACAGCAAGAAGCATAAGACCCGTGAAGACGCCATCAAGAATTTTGATCTCTCTGCCCTTCGATGGCGGATCAACAAAATTTGGTGTGACTCCAACCGGCGGAGTTGCAGCTGGATAATGATCGAGGGGATTCAACCTGGCCGACATTGTGCTTTCGGTACTGTCAAAATGATCCAGATAGGATCTCCGTTGTTTGGATCATTTTATTGTTTCACCGGATTATAACGGCACGAAGCAAAGGTCCGGGGGTTAGTTGGCCGGCATACTGCGCCCAGACGAGAGAATTTAAATAGGTCCCGGCAGATTTTGGCAGCGTGGGCCACCGGAAACTCCACACAATGATCGCCTTCAAATACAATACATAGTACGCTTAGCGTCACATTCGTCAATGAAGCAGCAGAAGGGGGCTGTCCTGTGCATGTGGGTAGCCTAACATGGCATTGGTCGCCTTGATTGATGTTGGCTTGAAAGTGGAGGATATGGAAACCTCTGAAAGGCGGAGAATACCTACAGGGATGCCACTGGCCCCGTTGTAACACAAGGATTCCCAAAGGCGCTAAATACGCAGAGTTCACAGCGGCTGTAACTTTTAGCTAGGCGCAATTTCTAGGGGTATCAAATGTTAGCCCGGCGCTAACGGTGTTGATCTTACGCCTCAGCACAGATCTCTGTCATTCAGACTAGAGCGTCGTTCCCATTATTAGTACCGTACTAACGTTCGATATTTCTGTGATCATTGTGGCCTCTGCGCAAGTTACGGCATATTTGCGCGTATGTGTTTCATGACTATGGTGCGCGATAGAGCTGACTTTCCAAAAACACCTTATTAGCTTAATTTCTATTGATAAATTAACCCTATGGGAGGGGTAGCTAGATTTTATTAATTTAAAAATTTTAAAAATCCACTTTTTTTCTAAAATAAAAAAGGCTAATATATAAAGTATTTCTTATTACATTCCTATATATATTAAGATAAGGGAGGTAAGCTATAGGCTTATTAATAAAGTAATTTTAATAATCTTATAAATTAAAAAAATAAATAACTTACCCTCTTACTTTCTTATAAAGAAAGTATTAAAAAACCTATAAATTATATATAAAATAGCTATTTAAGGCTTATTAATAAGCCCTTACCTTATTAAATAAGCCTTAATAAATATATATATAATAATTACTTTAAATAAAAAATAATAATATTTATAAAGTTTATTATATTTAAAAATAATATATATAATTATTAAGGTAGGCTTATTAATAATTATATTATATTATTTTAAATTAAATATAATATATATAAATAATAATAATAATTTATTTTAATATAAAATAATCTTTAAGTAAAATTATTATATTATTATATATTTCTTTACTTTTATAAGCCTTTATTTATAAGTTTATTTAATTTAAATATTATATTAACTTAATTAATTTAATTTATAATATAAATAAAATAATTAAAATAATATAATAATTATTAAATTTAATATAAAATATTTATTATCTTTTATATAAAAGGTTTTTATTAATAACGTTAATTAATTCCTATTTATATATATTTATAATATAAAGAATATTATTTTTATTCCTTCCTTAAGGATTTTTAAAATTATTTCCTTATTAAAAACTTTTAAAATCTTAATTAAACTTAAATAATAAAATTAATATTTAATATATATTATTTATTTAATATTTATATAATTAGTTTTAAAAGCTATATAAGTTTTCCTTTATAAGGAATTTATTAACTTAGCTATATATATTATTATTACCTTAATTTTTATATTTATATTATAAAAATAAATAATTATAATATTTTTAATTAAATATAAAGATATTTTATTTAACTTTTTTTTTATTATTCTTATAATTTATAAGGTAAATTAATAATATTTAATTAATTAAGCTTTTTAAATTATAATAAAGATTAATAATTTATAAATATTAAGGTTATAATATAATTAAATTAAATTATTTTTAATTAATAAGATTTTATTTAATTTTATTTTAAAATAAATTATTTTAAGATAAAAAGGTTAATAATTAAGGTTAAAATAAAAAGGTTAATAATTAAAATTAAAAATTAAAATAAAGTAGTTAATTTTATAATTATAAAGTTAATAATTAATTATATAAATTATTAAGATTATAAAAATATAATAATATATTTTAACTTTATATAATTATTAATAAAATTAATATTAAAATTAAGGGCATTATTTATAAAATATTTATTAATAAAATAATATATTAAATTATAAGCTTAAGGGCTTAAAATTTATTTTATATATTATATTTAATTAATAATTATAAACTTAATTAATAATTTTAAGCCTATTTAATTTTAATTTAAATAAATAAATTTTATTAATATTAAGTATATTAATAATTAAATTATTAAATATTTATTATTATTTTATTAATTATAATAACTATATTATAAATTTAGCTATATTATTAATAAATTAATTTAATAAAATTCTTTTTATTAAGGTATTTAAAGTAAAGAAATAAGGTATTATAACGGTCTTAAGTAAGGCTATTATATAATAAAGGCTATAATTAAGCTAAGTTTAATAAAAAAAGAAAAAAAAAAAGAATTTTAATAATATCCTTAATTTTTATAACTTTATACTTAGAAACTCTTAAAAGATTTAGCTTAGCTAAATCCTTATACTTATAGGCTATACTTATAATATTATCCCCTTACTTATCCTTTAATATATAAAGTTAGGGGTAACTATTAATAAAAGGAGGGGGTAAAATTACTTATAGCCTTAATTCCTTTAAATTCTATTTTCTTTTCTTTCTTTCTTTTATATATTATAATAATCTTTAATAAATTCTCCTTTATAATAAAATTTATAAAATTTACTTCTTAATTATAAGTTTTTATAGAAATTATATTAAATTCTATATTTTCCTATCTTTAAAAAATTATTAAGTGCCTTTACTTATTATACCTTTTAAAATTATCTATCTTATTAAAACTTAAAATTAGGTAAATTTATAATTTTTATATAAAAATCATTAGATTTTTAATAAATAATATAAAATAATAATTATAAATACTTTTTATATTTTTTTAATAACTATGCTTATAAAACTACCTTAAATAAAAATAGTTAAGCCCTTAAGGCTTATAAAAATTACTATTATAAGAAGTATATATATTTTATTAATTTTTAATATTTTTTATTTAAATTCCATTAATTTTCTTAGTTACTTATAATACTTTCCTTTATTTAATTATTAAGTATTAAAAGAAGCTTAAGTTTAAAAGAGTTATTACTTAAGTAATCTATTAAGTAAAAATAATTTATTAATTTTTAAGTAAAAAGTATTAAAATCTATTAATATATAATAAAATATTAGTTTTAAAAAGCTTTATATTATTTATTATATTATATTTAAATATAAAAAAAATAATATTTTTCTCTTATAAATTTAATTTTTAATTATTTTTTAATAGCTTTTAGCTTAATTTTAATAAAAATAATAAATATACCTTAACTTATTTTATTAATTTAATTATTTAATATATTAATATTAATATATATAACTTTAATAATACCTTTATTTAAGTTTTTATAGCTTTTTATATAGGTTTTAATAGAATTTTATAAGTAATTTAATTTAAGTTAAAATAATTAATTTTTATAACTTTTAATATAAAGTTTTAATAAGATCTTTTTAACTTCTTTTAAATAAAATAAGGGCTTTAAATAACCTTTTTCCTTTTTTACCCCTTTTTTAATATCTTTTTATAAATTAATAATTTTTATAAGTTTTTCTATAATTTTTATTAAAATTCTTTATTACCTTAAATTTTATAAAAGTTTTATCTTTTAATTACTTTTATTTTCCTTTTATTATATATCTTTTTATATAATCTACTTAACTTTTTTCTTTTAATATAATTCACCCTTTATAAGTTATACCCTATTTTTCTATATTTTCCCTTATAATCTCTTAATACTTTTATTATAGCTTTTATTTATATATAATATAATTATTTCTTAGTTTATTAATTAATTAAAGATCCTTATATTTTTATTTAAAGTTATTTTAAGCTATAATTTTCTTTAAATTTTTTAAAGTAGTTTATTTAAGGTTCTTATATTTAGTTTATTTTATTAGCCCCTTTTTTTATAACCCTTAGCTTATTTTATATAATTATATATATAATAGTTTTTTTATAAAAAACTTTTATTTTTTATTAATAATTATTATTAATAGTTAAAAATTTATTTAAAGTTATTTAAGTAAAAAGTTTTTTATAATATAGTAAAGGAATTTTATATATACTTTTATATAATATTTATTTAGGAATTTAAATATTATTATTATTAAAGGGAATATTATATATTTTATTTTAAATTTTATATATTTTTAATTAAGTTTCTTTTTAAGCTGTAATAATTTATAATTCTTTAAGTTTATTTATATCTTATCTTTTATTTAAAAGTATATTATAATAAATCTCTTTTTATTTATTAAGTCCTTTTAATGTTATATTATAGTTTTTATAATAGCTTAGTATATATTTAAGATTTATTATAGTTTTTTTATAAATTTTTAAGCCTTTACCTTTAATAATAACTTTAAGTAGTTTTTTATTTAAATATTTTTAAAGATTAATATTATTAAATTAATTATATATTTATGGGTTATAAAGAAGGTAAATATATTAATGCTTATATTTAATTATTTATTTAAGGCTATCTATGCTATTAATAGCTATTTTATCTAGTTTTCTTAATTTTAACTTATAAAAGCTATTAAATAAGTCTTAATTTTTTAATTTATTTTTTTTAATCTTTTATTAATTTTTAAATAATATATAATATTTAATTATTATTTAATTTAAAGGAGTTAATATATATATTTTTAAAATTAGCTTATTTAATTTAATTCCTTATTTAAAATAATTATTTTTAGTTATTAATAATATTATACTTAATATTATAAGAAGCATTTTATATATACCTTTATATTTATTAATTTTATAAATTTTAATATAATTTTTTTATTAAGGTAATTATAAATTATTTATAAATATTTATATCTTTTTAATATTAATATATATTTAAATCTTAAGTTATTTAAACTTAATAATTTTATAATAAAGTTTATTATAATCTTTTTATAATATTAATTAGGTATTAAAAGTAGTTTTAAGAAGGCCTTATATACTTCTTTTTATACTTTTATCTTACTATAAATATTATAATTCTTTAAAAATTATTAAACTTATTATTATAATAAAGGCTAGTAAAAATACTAATTTATAATAAAAATTATATTTTTTCTTTTAAGATATCTATATATATTTAAATTATATATAATTTAAATAATTTTTATATATAATATATTAACCTTTAAATCCTTTATATTAATTTTTTTATATTATTCCTTAGTAATTATTAATACCCTTAAGATTTATAAATATTTATAATAATATAAATAGCTTTTTAAATTAATATAATATTTAATTAATTAAACTTAGAATTAAAGCTTTAAATTTAGCTTTTTATTTCTTTATTAAATTACCTTATATATAATTATATAGCTTAAATTTTATGTTATAGCTTTTAATTATAATTATTATAAATTTAAATTATTAAATATTTTAAGTTTATTTAATTTAATATTTCTTTTTAAATATATATTTTTAAAATATTAATAAGTTAATAAGGAATTTAAAAGTAATTATATAATTCTTGCTTCTTTATTTATAATATTTACTTAATCTTAATTTCTTTATAATAAGATATTTAATATTATTACTTTTTTATTTAAGTAATATATTAAGTTAAAGAGAAACTTTATAAAAAGCTTTATATATTATATTTATTTTTTTAAAAGTTATTATTTTATTATAAACCTTTTAAGGTTTTTATAATTAGAAAGTATTATAAATTAATTTATACTTTTTAACTTTGCTCTTTATTATTATAAATAATTTATAATTATTAATATTTCTTTATTAATAATTTAATAATTATATTTAGCTATTAAAAGTTTCTTAAAGTGAAAAGTTATTAGTTATAGCTTTTTATTAATTTTATAAGAAAGTATATTATTAAGAGTTTATTTATTATAATTAGCTTTTAAAAAGGTCTTTTTATTTAAATTTTATTATATTAAGATTAAAGCTTATAAAAAGGTAGCTTTTAGCTCTTTAAAGGCTTTTTATTAATTTAACCTTTATATAAATAAGGCCCCCTTTTTAATTAATATTATTAATAAGGTAGCTTTTATAAAGTAATTTTTAATAAATATTTAATAAAAGTTAATAAAGTTTAAGAAATTTTTAATTTCCTTTATTAATATTAATATTTTTTATTTAATTATTACCTTAATTTTATTTAAGTTTAATATAATACCTATATTTATTATAATAATAAATTTAAAATATTATATTTTTTTCTATATAAATTTAAATTTATTTAAGTTTAAATATAAATTATATTAAGTTATTTAGTTTAATACTTTCTTTATTTTCTTTATATAATGCTTTTAAGTTTTATTTATATAAATTAAAATATTATTTATATAAGCTAAGTAATATTTATTTAATAAGTTATAAAGGATTAAGTTAATATATTATTAAAATATAGTTAAGGCGCTATATAGCTTAAAAGGTATAATTAATTATTTAAATAATTTATATTTTATTTAAAATATTATTCTTTATTTATAGCTTTTTTTAATATATATTTTATAAAAAGCTTATATTATATTAATTTTAATAAATTATTTAATTTTTATAAAGTTTCTTAAGGTTTTTATAATTAAAAGTAAAAAATATTAATTAATTCTTATAATAATATTTAATATTTTATAATTATAATAAAATTAAAGCCTTTTTTTAGGTTTTTATATAAAGATAATTAAAAATTTAGCTTTATTATTATTTATTTTAATAAACTCCTTATTTAATAAATCTTATAAGGTTTTTTTTAATATTAAAAGCTTCTCTTAAGATATATTATAAAGTAATTTAAAAGATATAAAAACTTTTCTTTTTTAATTATCTTTCTTAAGGTTAACTTTATAGTTTATTCTTAGCTTATATAAATTTAATTTATTTTTTTTTTTTTTTTTAAATAATAATAATAAATTATAAAATTTTAAGAGGATTTTTTTATAAAGTTCTTTATTTATTAAAAGCTTTTTTTTTTATAAGGCTTTATTTATATTTATTATAAATATTATAAATATTAATAGTTTTATAATAAATTTTCTATAAGTTTTCTTAATTCTCTTTATATAAGAAATAAATATAAATTTAAAGATATATATAGTATATATTAATTTAGCAATATATCTTAATAACTTTTTTTAATTAATATAAAGTATTTATTTTTTTATATAATTATATTAAATTTCTTATTAATATAATATAAAATATGCCTTATTTATTATTAATTATAGTTTTTTTAGTATTAAAGGAAATTTTAAATAAAGGATTATATAAATATAAATTAATTTTTTATATTCTTTAAATTTTAAGGAAAACTTTATAATTCTTTAAGTAATTATTATAATAACTTTAAATATTACCTTTTTAATACTCCTAAGTTTAATTAATTATATAAGTATATTTATTTATTAAGCTATTTTTTTATTTATTATAATAAAATACTTATAACTTTTATCTATTAATATAATTTTTTAATTAATTTTATTAATAATTATATAAATAAAAATAGATTTTATTTTTATTATTATAAGTATTATTTAGTTATAATTATTTTTTTTTAAGCTTTAAAGTTTAATTTTACTTTAAAGTTATTCTTTTTTTACTTTAAAGGCTTTAAATTCTTTTTTTTAATCTTTAAATAAGATTAACTAGATTATTTATATAAAGTTAATATAAATTAATAAATTCCCTTTATTTTTACTTAGATTTAAGAGTAATATATATAAATATTATTTTTAAAAATATTTTATAATATTATAATATTTATATAGCTTATTTTAAAAGTATACCTTTTTTTTTTCTTTAATTATTTATTTAGCTTTTTATTATTTATTAAGGTTTTTAAGCCTTTTATTTAATTAATTCCTTTTTTTATATTTTTCTTATAAGTTCTTACTTTTTATAATATAATTTATATATATATTTATATCTTTATCTTAATTAAATATAAGCTTTATATTATTTTTTAATAATTATTACTTAATAGTTAATTAAAAAAGTATAGGAATTATATTTAATATTATTATTATTTTCTTTACTTAATACTTATTTACTAGCTTTTTAAATTTATTAGTTTATTTAAATCTTTAAGCTATTTATTAAATAATTATTATATATCTTTTAAAGTCCTTTAAAAGGATTATAATAATTAGCTTATTTTTAAAAATTTTTACTATTTTTATTATAGCTATATAATATAAGATTTATTATTTTATATATACCTTTAGTTTTTATAAGGGTGTTTTTAAAATTTATTATAAATTTATTAAAAATTAATTATCCTTTTATTTTAATTTAATTAAGTTATCTTAATTTTTTTATAAATAATAATAAAAATATTTAATTTATATATAATACTAGCTTTTTAAATTAAAGTTCCTATTAATATTTTTATTTTTTAAAAATATTTTATAATATTATAATATTTATATAGCTTATTTTAAAAGTATACCTTTTTTTTCTTTAATTATTTATTTAGCTTTTTATTATTTATTAAGGTTTTTAAGCCTTTTATTTAATTAATTCCTTTTTTTATATTTTTCTTATAAGTTCTTACTTTTTATAATATAATTTATATATATATTTATATCTTTATCTTAATTAAATATAAGCTTTATATTATTTTTTAATAATTATTACTTAATAGTTAATTAAAAAAGTATAGGAATTATATTTAATATTATTATTATTTTCTTTACTTAATACTTATTTACTAGCTTTTTAAATTTATTAGTTTATTTAAATCTTTAAGCTATTTATTAAATAATTATTATATATCTTTTAAAGTCCTTTAAAAGGATTATAATAATTAGCTTATTTTTAAAAATTTTTACTATTTTTTATTATAGCTATATAATATAAGATTTATTATTTTATATATACCCTTTAGTTTTTATAAGGGTGTTTTTAAAATTTATTATAAATTTATTAAAAAATTAATTATCCTTTTATTTTAATTTAATTAAGTTATCTTAATTTTTTTTTTTATAAATAATAATAAAAAATATTTAATTTATATATAATACTAGCTTTTTTAAATTAAAGTTCCTATTAATATTTTTATTTTTTTAAAATATTTAAATTTTAAACCTTTATTCTTTACTTAAATTTTAATAAATTTTATATTATATTTTTAAATTTCCATTAATATAACTTATTAATTTATTTATCTTAAGTTTTAAAAATAAAAAAGCTTAAAAATTAATATATTTATTAAGTTTTTTATTTTAAGTTAACTATAAAAATGTTTTTTATATTAAACTTATTAGTATTACTTTAAAGTATAAGTTAAAAATTATTATAAGCTTTTTAAAGGTATAAGGATTTTATTTAATCTTTAAGGTATTTAGCTTAGTTATTATTAAAAAGGATATTTTTATAAATTTAATAAAGGGTAAAGTTTATAGTAATTTTTTTTTTAAGGATTTCTTTAGTTTTTATATAGTTTCTTAAAGTATATTAATAGTAATATAAGTAATATTTTCTATTATTTATTTTATTATTTTCTTTAATAAGCCTTAATTTTATAACGCTATATATATTATATGCTTAAAATCTAAGTTAAAAATAATCTAGTTAAGGAGTTTAGTTTCTTAAAAGGAAAATAAGTTTCTTAATTAATTTTAGCTAGCGCCCTTTTATTTTTATTATTATAATAATATATTTAATATTATATTTTTAATTTTTTTTGTTATTAAAATTATAAAAGATTAAATAAAGATTAAATTTAATATAATAATTTTAAATAAGGCTATTATATAATAAAGGTTATAGCTAAGCTAAGTTTAATAAGAGAAGAAAAAGAAAAAGAATCTTAATAATATCTTTAATTTCTATAGCTTTATATTTAAAAACTCTTAAAAGATTTAGCTTAGCTAAATCCTTATATTTATAAGCTATATTTATAATAAGTATTATATTATTTATTTAAGTTATATAATTATAAAAATCTTTATTTATTATAATATATTATTTATTTTATTTTTATAATATAAGCTTTTTTTAATATATTAATAAAAATAATATTTATTTTTAAGTTTATATTATTAAATATAATAAATAAATTAAGGAATTTTTTAAATATTAAATTTCTTAAAAGAATATATAAAAGAATATATAAATTTATTTATTAAATATTATAAAATTATTTATAAAAAATTTAATTATTTCTTAATATTTTAAAAATAAGCTTATAATTATTTAATTATATATTTAATAATAAAGCTAATAATAAAATATTATTTTTATAATAAAATATTAATCTATAATTATATTAAATAAGAAATATAAATATTTATTAATTATTAATTTTTATATTTTTATAATAATAAATTAAAAATTATTTTATATTTTAAAAATATTTTAAATAAAGAAATATATATCTTAATTTTTAATAATTTTATAATTAATTAAATAAAATTTATTATTTATATATAATATTAATATACTTTAAATAATTATAATATTTATTAGCTAATTAATAATAATATTATTATAATAATAAAGGCTATTATAAATATTTAAGCTTATTATTTTTATATTAAATAATTTCTTTATTATAAAGGTATTAAAGGTATATTTAATAATTATATTATTTTTAAAGGCTTTATAATATTTTAAAAGCTTATTTAATAACTTCTTTATTTTTAATTAATAAAAAGATATAAATAATATAATAATATTATTTTAATATAATAATTAAAAATATAAAAGTAATTAAGTTAATTTTTTTTAAAAAAAAGATAATTAACTATTAAAATAATAATAATAAAAAAATATTAATTTTTAAAAAAAATAAGATAATTAAATATTAAAGATAAAGATAAAAAAAAATATTATTTTTTAAAAAAATAAGATAATTAAATATTAAAGATAAAAATTAAAAAAGATATTAATTTTTAAGGAAGTAAATAAGTTAAATATTAAAGAGATATAAAAAAGTTAATATTTATAAAAATATAATATAAATATATTATTTAAAAAGAATATTATTTAAAAAGTAATTTATTAAGGAAATTAATTAATTATAATTATAAAGTTTTTATTTTTAATTTATTATTTATAAATATTAAATAAATAAGGCTTTTTAAATTTAAGATATATTAACTTGAATAATAATTTATATAATATTTATTATTAAAATAAAAATTAAAATAATTTATAAAAAAAGTATATTAACTTTAAAGTTATATATATATTTTATATAAATTTTTTAATAAAGTTATTAAAATTAATAAAAAAAAGATATATTTTATTATTAAATATTTATAAAAATATATTATAAGTTTTTTAATATATAATAAAAAAAAAAGAATATTTAAAGTAAAAATATAAAATAAATTTTAAATATAAATAATTAGCTTATATTTTATTAATTTAATTAATTATAAATAAGATAATTATTTATTTATATAAATTATTATTTTATATAAATTATTATTAAATATCTTATAAATAAAGCTATTATTTTATAAGAATTATATTAATAAATATTTACTTTAAATAAAGTAATATATTTAAAATAATTTTTATAATATTAAATTATTAAAATATAAAAAAGGCTTAATATGAAAAAAAAGAAAGTATTTAATAATTAAAAAAGGAAAAAGAAAGTAAATTTTTTATAATAAAAGAAAAATAAAAATAAATATATAATTATAAAAAAAAAAGAAATAAATATAAAAGAAAAGAAATAAAAATAAATATATATTTATTATATAATTATTACCCCCTTTTAAGAAATTATTTAAAATTATCTTTAACTTTTTTTCTTTTTTATTTTATTAAAAATATTAAAATTAATTATTAATTTTTTTATAAAATTTAAATTATTTTTATTAAAAGTTATATTATATATATTTAATTAATTAAGTTATTTAATTTAATATTTAATTTTTTTATTTTTATTATTTATTTCTTAATTATTCTTTTTATTTTTTAATATTTATATAAATCCTTATATTTAAAAATATTCTTTTTAATTAATATTAAGCTTAATATTAATATTTATTATTAATAAAAATCTTTAGCTAAATTAAATATTCTTTATAATATATAAATAGAAATTATTAAATATATATTTTAATAAGTTAATAAATCTAGCTTATATATATTTTTATTTATTATTTTTATTATATAAAATAATTCTTTATATTTAAAATTAAGTTTTCTTTATAAATTTTTAAATATATATCCTTTTTTTAAATAAAGGTAAATTATATCTTTTAATTAAAATTTCTTTTAAATTCTTTTTAAATTATAATATTTTTTTATTCTTTTTATTATTAAATTTTTAATAATAATAATTTAATTTTAAAAATCTTTTTTATTTTATTATATTATTCTTTTTATTAATAGCTTAATAAAAAGATTAAATATAAGCTTTATATTTATAATAAGCTAAGATAATATATATTTTATTACTTTTAATATTATATTATTTAAATTTATTTATAATAAAGGAATTATATTTATTTATATGATTTTTATATTATTATTAATAAAAAAATATAAAGCTATTTTAATAATTTAATCTTATCTTTTAATAAATTTATTTATTTATAAATAATAAATAATTAAAAATAATAAAATAATATTTATTTATTTAAATAATTTTTTTAAAAATATTTATTTAATATAAATTTTTATTTAATATTAAGGTTATTAATATATTTTAATTAATTATAAATAGAAAATAAAAACTAATTTTATTTATTTTAATATAAAGTATTTAATAAATTTTAAAATAATAAAGTTAATTTTTATATATTTATTTATTATTATTAAATAAATATTTAATATATTATAACCTTTTAAATTTTACTTAATATTCTTATTTAATATTAATAATAATTTAATTATTATATTTAATAAAAGGTATAAAATAATATTAATAAAGAGTATATTAAAATAAATATTTTTATAAACCTTATATAATTTATTTAATTCTCTTAATAGTTTAAATAATATTTAATATATTATTTAATATATTTTATAAATATTTTAATTATAAATCTATTTATTAAATTATATTATATTTTTATTTCTTTAAAATAAAATTAATTATTATAAATAAATTTAAATAAATTAAATATATAAAATTTAAAAATATATAAATAGAAATATTCTTTATATATTTTTATATATAATAAGTTATATCTTAACTTAAAAATAAAAATTATTAATTTTATTTTTTTAAATAATATATTTCTTTTTCTATATTTTATTATTTAAATATCTTTTAAAAATTTTTTAAAATTATTAATAAATTATAAAAATTATATATAAAGTATATATAAATTATTTTTATAATAGCTTTATTATATTATATTAATTAAATATTTTAATTATAATAAATATAATTTTAATTTATTTAAAATTTAATTTTAATTAAATTATTATTTATAAATAAGTTTATATATTAAACTTTTTTCCTTTAATTAAGTTAAATATTTTATTTTAGCTTATATTAAATTTAATATAATATAAATATAATATATTATTTTAAAAATCTTTTTAATATATTTATAAAATTATTTATTAATTAATTATTTAATAAATAATTAAGAATATTTATTATTATATTTAACTTTTAAATATATAATATATTTTAAGATTATATTAACTTAAAATATTAATATAATTTATAAATATATATTTATTTATATATTATTTATAAAATATAAATTAATTTTTAAAAATTCTTTTAATTATTTTATAATTAATTAAAATAATTAAATTTAAATTTAAATAATTTAAAATAATTATCTTAATTTTTAATTCC
Source organism: Diaporthe nobilis (assembly GCA_023078575.1). Lineage (NCBI taxonomy): Eukaryota > Fungi > Ascomycota > Sordariomycetes > Diaporthales > Diaporthaceae > Diaporthe > Diaporthe nobilis. The sequence goes on along the minus strand of JAKZJT010000013.1, from coordinate 702,338 downwards.
TTAAATAATAATTATTATTTTTAATTTTATAAATTAATATTTCTTTTTATATTATTAATTTCTTTATTTAAATATAAAATAAGGAGTTATTTATTATAAGAAATCTTAATATTATTTTTTAAATATATTTATTTTATAATTAAAAAGATTAAATTAAATTCTTTTATAATATATTTATTTATATAAATAATTATTTCTTAAAATTATAATAATATAAATTATTCTTATTATTTAATACTTTTTAATATTTTTAAAGTATTTTATTTTTTTATAAATTATTAAGTAGTTTTATTTATATATACTTTTTATTTTCTTAAGAATATATTTATATTATATTTTTTATATTTTTTTTAAAATAAAAAGGTTTTTTATATTTATAAAAGTTATATTTAAATATTAAAGTTTAATATTAAATATTATAAGAAATTAATTTTATTTAGCTAGAATTTTAAATAAAATAGCTTATTTAAAAAAATTATATTTTTAATAATATAATATTTTTCTTTAATAATTAATAGCTTAAAAGTATTTATTTTAAATTTTAAGAATTATATTAATAGAATTTAATAAATAATCTTTTAAATAAAAAAGCTATATTTTATTTATTTAATTTCTAAAATACTTTATTAAAGTAATAAATATATTCTTTAATAATTTTTAAAAATATTATAATAGTTTTAATATAATTAATTATAAATTTTTAAAAATTCTTTATTTATTTATTTATAAGATATTAAGTAAATAATAATAAGTTCTTATAATTTATAAGGGCTATTTTAAAATACTTTATTTCTTTTTATATAATTATTATTAACTTATATTAATACTTTAATAATATTAATAATTAATAAAAAATTTAAATATATTTATAATAATAATATATTTTTATTATATATTTTAATTAATATATTTCTTTAATATAATAATAAATATTAATTTATTATTATAATTTAATTTAGTAATTATAAATTAATTATTAATTAATCTTTTTATTTATTATTTATTTATCTTTATATTATAAATATTAAATAAATATATAAAGTTAATTTTTTTATTATTTTATTTAATTTAAATATAAATAATTAAATAACTTTTATATATTATTATAATTATTAATATTTAATAAATAAATTTTTATTTTTATTTTAAAATTATATTAATTATTAATTAATAAAATTTAAAGTTATTTATTTTTTAATAAATTAATAAATAGTTATTTTTTTAAAAAAATAGGATATTTTAAAGCTATTTATTTAAAGGTATTTATTATTATTAAGTTTTTATTATAAAAGATTATCTTAAATATCTTAATTTTTTTTTAAATATTATTAAATTTTTTAATTCTTAAAATAAAGTTTAAGATTATTAATAATAATTTTTATTTTATATTAAAGGTTTTTTATTTTAATTAATTATTAGCTTATTTAATTTTTATATTTTTCTTATTACTTTAAATTTATTTAATATTTATAAGCTATACTTTTTATTTATTATATATTTATTATTTATTAAAGATTTCTTTTTAATTATATATATTTAATTAATTAATATTATTAATTTTTATTTAATATTATTTTCTTTATTTTATTTTATTATATTATATAAAGTAGATTTAAGGTTTTACTTTATTTTTTTTTAATTCTTATAATATAAGATTTATTAATACTTAACTTAATAAATTTCTTATATTAAAATTATAATTATTTATTTTTATTATTTTAATTATATAATAAGTTATAATATATTTTAAGGATATATTTAAATTATTAAATTTAAAAAGCTTATTATTTTTTTATATAGCTTAATTAATTTATATTTATTTTAATTAATATATAGCTTTTTTTTAATTTAAATACCTTACTTTATTAAAAATATAAATAATAATATTTTAATAATTATTTTTTAAATAATAATAAATTTATTTATTTTATTTTTATAAATAAAGAAATAGCTTTAATTTATAATAATATTAAATATTTTATTATATTTTAAATTAAAGAATTAATATAAATAATTAAAGTTAATTTTAATAAACTTATTAATTTTTATAAAAATAATAAATTATTATTTAATATATATTAATTATAATATATTTAATATTTTATTTAATTTTATAAAAATATATAATTTAATAAATAAAGATATTTTATTTTTAATATTTATAATTAAGCTTTTTAATTAATAAATATATTTATAATATATAAATATAATATTAATATTTTTAATAAAATATTTAAAAAAGGGTATTTAATATATATTTTTAATTTAAATCTTTAAATATTACTTTTATTTATTTATAAACTTTATAATATATATAAATATAATTATTATTTTATAAAAAATTATTTTTATTTTAATTTTTTTTAAATATTAATATTTCTATTAATTTTATTTAATCTTTAAGCTTTATTTCATAATTAATTAAATAATTAATATTAAGCTAACTTTTATATTTATATAAATTTTTATAATTAATATATAATAATTTAGCTTTATTAAAAAAGTAATATAATAAAAAGTATTAAAATTCTTAATATAAATTAATAATTCTTATTATAAAAAAATAATAATTCCTTAAATAAAATTTTTATATTTTAATTATTATTTATAATTTTTATTTATAAAGATTATTATATTTTTTATCTTAAGATATTATTAATAATAAGCTTTATACCTTATTTTTCTTTTTTATATTTTAATAAATAATTATTAAAGATATATTAATATTTATCTTTTATTATTTTTTTATTATTATAAAATAACTTTATTCTTTTTTTATATAATTTAATATATTATATAATATATTTATTTAGCTTATTTATTAATTAATAAAATATTAAGTTTTTATATATAAAATATATTATTTTAAAATTTTTTAATATAGCTTAAATTATTAAATAAAGGCTTAATAATATTATATATTTATTAATTTATAATTAAGGGCTTTTTAAATATAGCTTATTATAGCTTATTTTTTTTCTTTTTATTTAAATTTTATTTATTTAAATTTTATTAATTCTAATTTTTTAATATATTTAATATTTAAGTTTTAAATTAATTAAATAATTTATATATTTTTTTTATTTATTTAATAATATATTTTTAATTTTTAATATTATTTTATTTTTATATTTTTTATTAAAATAAATTTATTATATAAATTAATAAATTAAATAATTTAATAAATTAATAAATTAAAATTAAATAATAATATTTATAAATAGCTATTTTTATAAATAATATAATATTTAATAGCTAAAAATATTTAAATTTAATAATATATATAATTATAAATAAAAGGTATTATATTTATAATAATAAAGCCTTAATATAATATTTATAATATATCTTTTTTTAAAAATATTTATAAAGATATTAATATTAATAATAATAAATATAAATAATAAATATTATTAAATTTTATAATTAATCTTAATATAAAGTTTATAAATTATATTTTTATTTTATTTTATAATATTATATATTAATATTATTTAATTATATTAATTTTTAAAATAATTTTATTTTTAATTATTATAAAAATAAAATATAAAATAATTAATATTAAATTAATTAAGTTAAGATATTATTATTATTTTAAAAATATAAAATTATATTTTTAAAATAATAGCTTATTATTTTATTTTAATATTTCTTTAAAATTATTTTTTTTTATAAATATTTAAAGTTTAATATTAAATAAAGATAATTCTTTAAAGGGTTTTTTATATTTTATTATATATAAATTAAATATATATTATTTCTATCTTAATAAAAATATATAGCTAATTTATAAATAATATTCAATTATTTAATATTTTTTTATTATCTTTATTTTTTATAAAGCTTTTAAGAATATTATCTTTTTAAAATTTTAATTAAAAAGGTTTAATCTTTAATTTAAATTATAATTAAATATTTAGCTATTTATTATATTTTATTTATTATTAAATAATAATTAAGTTTTTAAAGATATTAAATAAAAAAGATATTAAGTAATTAAGTTAATTAAAGGATAATCTTTAATACTTTATTTTATTAAGATTATTATTTTAATATAAATTATTATAATTTTAAATATCTTAATTAATTTATTTTATATTACTTTTTATAAATTCTTTATCTTTTAATAATTTATTATTTAAGCTTATTATAATTATTTTATTTAATAAGTTTTTTATAAATATAAGAATCTTTTTTAATATAAAGAATTTATAAAAGTTATATTTTATATTAATATTTTCTTTTTATATTTAATATTAATTATATATATTTAATATTTTTAATTTATAAATAATGTTTTTAAAAGCTATTTTTTATAATAATAATATTAAAATAAAGATTTATAAAATAAAGGTAATTAATATTAAATAATTTTAATAAAAATTAAAGCTTAATTATTTAAGAAATATTTAATTAATAATAGCTTTATAAAATATCTATACTTTTATTAAAGTATTACTTTCTTTTTAACTTTTATAAGCAATTAATTATTATTTAAATATATTTTTTAATATTAAGCTTATAATATTTTTAAATTAATAAATTTATTAATAATTTTCTTAAGAATTTATTTATTTTAAATTAATTAATAATTAAATAACTTATTTATTTAAAATATCCTTAATTACTTATATAAAAATATATATAGTAATTTTTATTTTATTAATTTTAAATAATTTAATTAATATAATTTTTAAAAATATTTCTTTAAATTAAGTTTTTATATAAATAGCTTTAATTTATAATTTATTTAAAAGCTTATATATATATTATTAATCTTTGATATATATTTCTTAATTAATAAAAATATATTAATTATTTATAAAGGTAATTAAATTAATTATATTAATAAAGCTTATTTATTTAAAATTACTTTTATATATTTTAAAAGTAATATAAAGTTATTTTAATTCCTTACTTTTATTTATTAATAATTATAAAAATTTATCTTTATTTTTATTATTATTATTTTTAATATCTTAATATATTTAATTATTAATAAAAGATATAGCTTAATAAAAATTATATTTAATATTAATTTATTAAATTTATTAAAATTATTTTTAATTATATTATATAATATATTTAAAGGGTTTCTTAAAGCTTTTATTATTAATCTTAAGTATATAATTTAAATTAATTTATATAAATTATATTAATATTTTATTTTATTTTTTAATAATAATATTTTATAATAAAATCTCTTTCTTTATTAATTATTATAATATTTAAATAACTTAAATTTATTTCTTAATTAATACCTTTTTTAAATTAATATAAATATATTAAAATTAAATAATAATTAACTATATATTATAATTAAATATATTTAATTATTAATTAAATTAAAATAATATATAAAATTATTAAGATAAAGATTTAATAATTATTTAAAAAGGATTTATTTTAAAAAAGCCTTTTTAATTTTTTTATAAAATTTAAAAGATTTTAGCTACTTTTATTAATTTTATAATTTTCTTAAGATATTTATTTATAATTATTTATAAGGCTTAATATAAATTAAAATAAATATTTTTATTTATTAGCTTTTATAAAAGTAAATAAATAATATTATAATAAGATTTTATATAAGCTTAGGATCTTAATATCTTATCTTTAATATAATGTTATAAACTTAAATATTTCTTTATATTTTTAAAAAAAATATAGCTAGCTTCTTATTAATTAAGTTCTTTTATAAATAATTTTTAAATTATTTTAAGTTATAATTATATCCTTATTATATTTTAAATATATTTATAATAAGAATTTATTAATTTAAAAATATATATTTTAAAAGGTTTTATAAATAATTAATTATAATTATTAAATATTATATTCTTATATATATTAAAATAAGGAAGGTAAGCTATAAGCTTATTAATAAAATAATTTTAATAATCTTATAAATTAAAAAAATAAATAATTTATCTTTTTATTTTTTTATAAAGGAAATATTAAAGGATTTATAAGTTATATATAAAATAGCTATTTAAGGTTTATTAATAAGCCCTTACTCTGCTAGGTAAGCCTTAGTAGGTATGTATATAATATTTCTATTAGCTTTTTAAAAATCCTTATTTTTACTTTTTATTTTCATTATTCCTAGGTCCCCTTTAAATTTATAGATATATCTTAGGAAATTCTTTCTTTTTAAAACTTCTCTTTAGATTTTAAAAAAAGAAAAAGAAAATAATTCTTTTTAAAAAAAAAGTTTTAAATATAATCCTCTTAAATACTTAAAGAGCTTATATAAAAAAGGAATTTTAATAAGAAATTATTTTAATAAATTTATAGAAGTTTAAAGTAGCTAAAGTACTCTAAGATACTTAATCTAAAGGTGTGGTTATAGGTCAAAAAGGGTTTTTGGAAAGTCAGCGCTATCGCGCACCATAATGACTCTCACATCTTTGCGATTTGATCCACATAAGTACTACGCTCCTAATTTGGCTGCTGTGCCGCCGACACGGCTCCTCCTCGATGGATTTTACAGGCCACTGCGACCTTCCTGCGTACGGGCGTCGTATTGAAAGGTGTTCTCCAGTGGGGTCTTGGGCGGCCGCCAAGCAATGCTAACGCTGCGCTTGCAGCCAACATGCAGCCAACGTGTAGCCAACGAAGCGGCTCTCGCAAGGGACAACACTACTGGTAAAATGCAGGGACCTCAACGAGGGATGTGAACAGCCTACATCGTCTTCGCAGACGCACCTGCAAAACAGACGTCTCAGACGTTCGGTTTTCCTATCCTGTGTGACTCGCCTATCCCGTCAATTGATCACCACCCCATTTTGTCATCATCTGCTCGAATTGCAGCACAAACCTCCTACTTTGTAGGCAACCTGACACCAGCTAACGGTAGCCACGGCCCTTGATCACAGCCTCCTTTTCTCTCGCCCCACTGGTCCCCGTTCCTACTGCCCCAGATCAGTCATTATGGCTCCTTCACTCAGCCCGATTGTTGTCACAGGCGGCTGTGGCTTCATTGGCTTCCACCTCGTCAAAGGTCTCCTTGCTCAAGAGCCCGACACCGAGATTCACGTCATAGATATCCACATCGACCGCAACACACACCCCGGCGTCAGCTACCACAAATGTGACATCGCATCAGCCGCTGATGTCGAGGCAGTCTTTCTTCAAGCCAAGCCCAAAACGATTTTCCACGTTGCATGCCCCGACTCTATGGTGCAGCAGCCCGATGTGTTCAGACGCGTCAACGTGGGCGGTGCTAAAAACATCCTCTCAGCGGCCCGGAAGGTCGGCACAGTCCGAGCGCTGGTGAACACATCTACCTCCTCCGTCATCCATGACAATGTTAGCGATCTCATCGGCGCTGATGATTCACTCCCCGTGCTGAAGTATCCAGCGCAGAAGCGGGTCTACACGTTGACCAAGGCGGAGGCGGAAGCCGACCTGATCGCTGCAAACCGTAGCGGCGGGGACTCGTCAATGTTGGTTGTGTCTTTACGCCCGGCCACTGCCTTCGGCGAGCGTGATACTGTCTGCATGGGGAAGATCGTGGCGTCCTGTCGAGCTGGCAAGGGCAACATTCAGATAGGCCCAGGGACTAACGAGTACGACTTTATGTACGTGTCGAACCTTGTCGATGCGCACATTCTCGCGGCAGAAGCACTCCACGACGCATATGGCGATCCTGTGCCGGAAGAAAGCAAACGAGTCGACGGCCAGTGCTTCAATGTCACGAATCATGAACGCATCCTCTTTTGGGATTTTCAACGAGGCGTCTCCGCCTCTATTGGACTTCCTGTGAAGCCGGAAGATATCAAAGTCGTTCCGGCATGGGTTGCGTTACTCGGGGCGTCGCTTATCGAATGGATCACGTGGATTCGGACTCTAGGAAAGGGCCAGCCGGCCATCACACGAGAGGCTGTTCAACTTACCACTATTACACGTACCCTGAATGGCGATCGCTTCCAGCGCGTGACTGGATATCGGCCAAGAGTTAGCATACGGGAAGGCCTTGAGATTGCTGGCAAATGGTTTGCAGAGGATCAGAAGAAGGAGGAGGCACAGGGCGCTAAGAAGACTATATGAGTCGTCAGACTGAGAATATAATATAGGACGTGGCACATAATTGGAATGGCAAAAAAAGTGACTCCGTCGACGGTATATTTCGCCATAGCATGCGGGCCTATCTGACCCCAAAGGTCAATAAATCCGCGTGTCCTTTTCGTGGATGAGCATGGGCAGGCCACCAAATACAAAATGCCGGAATCTTGCAGTAGAGCAACCCCAGGTGTGTACGAGATCGTGGCCTCTGCTCTACCTGAACCCTACGAGGTGTTTGGTCAGGGGTCAAGGACCACCATTTTGACGATAAGGAGCTCGGGGGAAAAAACACAGCCAACGCATCAATCGAGATTGCATGGACGGGTCTTCTGGACCCAATCTACATTCAATATATCCCTTTGGCCCCAGAACCACTATTTGCTTATGCGAAGTACCAACACATATTTACCTATGACATGACTGGCTGAGTTTCTGGTTACACAATGTCCGACATGGCCTATCAGAAAATGGCTGGGTTTTCAGCTGCCTGGGTAGTATTCGATCCTATATAAGCTTGTCAGCAGCATCGATCCTGGGCCCCAACCATTTCCAACACTCGCCTATGGATCATCGTCATGCGAACCTCGGCCCATTCCAATTCCATTCAAATGGAGCCATTGAGCTCAGCGTCCACTGACCCCGGATCCACCATCACAGTCGCCGGAGCCTCATCATACCAAGAAGCAGGCTTGGAGTCCGCAAGCGGGGTTATCACGCCAGTCAATGAGACAGCCAGAGCGTCGCCGAGCAAGCCATTGTCAGTTCGGGATGACGAGCCAGACGAGACCACCAAAGATCTTCCATTGTCTCAAAAGCAGATCACAGGCGTTGCAGTACTATTTCTCCTGGGCACTGTCGTCTTCACAGTTTCTAGCGTGCTAGTCCAGTTGAATGGGACAAGGCTGATCCGCTCTGATTCGGACCTGTTCGACCCCGGCTGCATTGACAAACTCGGCGACTCCGGATCTCCAAGCATTACCCAGGCTTTCGATTTGGACCTGACCTTTGGCAACTTCACATTCACCAATGCCAAAATCATCGACGTTGTTTGGGATACAACAATTGGTCAAGGCGGCAGACTGTTACATGGCTGGATTTTATACCGTTGTGTAATGCGCCGGTTGCTGATCCATGCAATGGAGTATTACTGCGTCACTTACAGATATTACCTGACCATATCGTGGTCGCAAGCGTCTTTCGAGTCCTTATTCGTGATACTCAGGGACTGTTTTCTCATGCAGGGGATCACCACTTTCTTGTGCACTTTATTGCTTATCTACGCCCTCAGCTACACCCTTCTCTTCTCTCTTCTATGGAGCACTGCAACGGGCTATCTCAGCCTCTCACATCGACTATACGCGATGCCGGACGGAAATATAGTCCCTCTGAACACACCTGACCTTGCCTTATGCTGGGTGCTGGATGGTAGCAGGCTCGACTCGACGGACGACCACATTGAAATAGGCCCGGACTTCTCCTCTTTGGGGCCTTTGACGACTTCGTTTACATATACCGACAAAAAACCCTGCATAGACGCCTATTACAGTGGAGATGCTAAAGAAACTCACTCCAATCCCCATCAGCTGGTGTATACGTCCGGCGGCTGGAAGCTCGACACGACGACAACTATATGGGACCATTTTAATACTGTAAATGGCTCAAATAACATTGAGCAAAGCTCTGATAATTTCAAGAGTATTCGAGCCTGTGGGTGAATCCTGTGCTTGCACAAATCACGAACACGCTCTGCTGACACCATACCACAGACGCCATAACCAGGCAACTGCTACAAATATCTCTGGACCCCCAAGGATGGTTCGAGCAAGGCCCCGAGCTGTCCATTACAACTGAAGTTGTTGGGCAGAGTGGCACCAGCCTGGGCTTTTGGGCTAGCACTGATGAGGTCTGCAACTTCTGGAATCTCACAAGCTCGAGGCCGGGCCTCAGGTCCTCTCTCAATGCTGCGCAGGTCGTTTCGCCTCAAACCACACCAGTTCCAGCGGACTTGCAGGTTGCACTCGAATTTCAAGTCCCCGAGAACATGTCACAGGCCCATTTCTCTCTCGGGAACGTGTCCGGTGAGTCGCTGCCTCCAGGCCAGATGCCGTACAACTCGACACTCTGGCTGAACGGCAGTGCAATCACTCTCGACTCCCCTTTCATTGATTTTGGCCACGGGTGTTCTGAGAACAATGGCTTCGCGAGTCTGGGCAACTGTATTTGCTACAAGGAGCAACCGATCTCGCTTGAACTTCTTGGCGAGGGCAGGGCGATATGCAACACGGCACCGGGCTACGTCTGGGGCTTCTCGAGCCATCTGCTCCGCTTGGGGCTCGCCTTCGAGGCTGCCTGGATGGCTTGTTGCCTTATTTGCTATCTATGGCTCTCGCTACGGGGTGGGCTTGTAAGAAAGGAAATCATGACAAATGCGGGGCCCATGAAATTCGCACTGGAACTCTCCGAGGCGGTGCGCGAGATTGATGAGACTGCGGCTGAACAGTCAGAGGATAGATTGAAGGCCAGGCTAAAGGGCATTAATGTTGGCTATCGAACAGAAAGTCTGAGAGGCGAGCACGAGGGGCTCCGTCATCGCGTAGTCGCGGGCCTTGAGCCCGAACAGCGCTTGATAGACCTCACAGATACAAGGATAAACCAGTTCGAGGCGGAACTCGGTGGTTGGATTAATGAGACATGGAGGAAACGGAAACCAACGGATAGCGAGGTGTACGAGGACCTGAACTGGCGTGTATACGACCGGTGAGGCCTGCTTGTATTTCATGGGCGGCTTCTCTCACGTCGTCGACATGGCCGGGGTTTCCAACGATCGAGCCACGCGGGAGAAAAGCACATCGACAGAGGCATAGAGCTAGCCGTCGATAAGTATGTAACTCGACGCACGAAGAAGAACTGGGAAGCACTGAGTGCTGCTGTCGATAAGGGCATGACCAGTGACGGCAAGCCCTTCGGGAATGAGCAAAGCGTTGCAATTACAAAGACCATTCAGCGGGAGCTTATCCCGTTCTTCGGCCTGCCTGGTCTCGGCAAGGGTGACCGATACGTCTACCTACGATGTTGGTGGATATGGTAGCTTTGGCAAGCTGAGGCTCTAAAGTCTGCATTTGGATGAATTTATTCATACGATTGTGTACTCGGCTAGGCAGGGCATCTGGTCTGATGTGCCAGAGCAGTTGGTGTGGGGATTTGTAAGGCTTGCCCGGGACTACTATGGTGCGACCTTGGAGTGGAAACATGCAAGCCTGTCCATTCTGCGGACTCTAATACTTGAGTTTCTTCAGCCAGGCAATGTGTCCTCATACCTCTTCAAGTGACAGTGATAGGTAAATATAGAAGAAATTGCGGTCACGTACGTGTGCTGAAACCCAACCCGAAGCTGCACATGAGGTAAAGCCGACTTCTATCCTACTGATGGCCTGTATTGCTTCAAAAAGCAAAGTCACAGACCTGAGGTTGATTGTGCCCAGCTTTGATGATGCTTATTGTGGAATGTGTGTGTATCTCTCGGGGCCTTCATGGCAGCTCGATTGTGCGGCGGACTCGCCGGATGCGACCACAAGAAGTACCTAGGTATAAGATTCTTCTCTCCGTACTAGGTGCACAAACCTCGGGTGATTTGTGGGACATGTATGAGCAAGAAGAAGTTCTCAGACATGTCCGAAGTCAGAAATTGCCCTGCAAACTTTTATCATGATTAGATTTAGAGGGTAGGGGCGGAGTAGTCATTTGGCTCAGGGAGAAGCGAGGGATGGGAATGTTGCTTCTGACGGCCTTCAGCTGGCCTTGTAGCCACAGGTACCTAGGTAGGCTGTGTGCCTTGACCGCCAGTTACACAGCCGGCCTGCTGCAGCTGCAACGGTTACTGAGTCACCTCTCCTAGCTCAGTAAATGGTCAGTTGTAGTTGGATGTGGCACTAATAGGGAGCACAGTTAATTGGAGGTACTAAAAATTGTTTGCCTTCTGGGCGCTTCGGCCGTACGACTTTGGCCATTCCCACCTCATGCAAACATCGTTATTTGATCGGTCCCATTCATATTCCCACATGGGGAATAAATCCAGAACTGTGGGCCTCCTCCGACATAAACGGGTCCATCGTTCGAAACATCCTCACAAACCACTGCTCGTCCTTTCGACCAAAGATTCGCAACACCGCCTTGATGTTCCGACAAACTCTCCTCGCCGCCTTTGGCGTCTCATTCATCCTCGCCATCACAGACCAGCTTGGAAGGCCGACTCGCACGGTTCCCCCCATCCCTGGACTTACTCAAACGACCCGAGCTGTGTATGAAGACCCGTTCCAAGCACCGCGCCTGGTGGGGTGCGATTCAGAAGACGTGATACCGGGAGAGTACTTAGTGATTCTCAAGGACGGATATCCGCTGGAGCAACACGTGGAGGCTATCGGCACCGATCTTAGCTCGTCCATTGGTCGGGTCAGTTCTGTGATTCCCGGCCTGGGGATGTTCTACCGTGCAACCTTGGACAACGCGACGTTGGCAGTCGTCCTGAAAGATGTCGGCGTGAAGTTGGTGCAGTGCAATTGCAAGATGAGAGTCGGACCCCTGGAACAGGCGATCCCTTTGGAGGAAGTCAGACGCTCTCGAGCTGGGCGCATTTAATCATGGTCTTTTGACGAGAGGAAGAGGAGGCCTGGAGCGATCATTTGGCCTCAGAGACGCTGTCTCGTCGGCGCGGAAAGGGGCTTCGACGTTTCACAAAAAACAAATCTGGCAAAAGGTGACAAAGAGGCCTAGAGTGAGGGTCAAGCCTCCGAGGGAGGAGGAAGAGGGTCTTGGGCAGTGCTTGAACTACTCCTGAAAAGCTTTGGCGGTCATCATGGATGTTTGGCAACCAAGACAGCGTGGTTAGTCCGGCCTTGTCCGCGGCATCCATCACAATCTAATTGTCATATCAATATTGATCAATGACTCAAGGAACAGTTTGATGAAGTCTGTCAGATTAGAACGTAAGAGATTCTTAAAAGATTATCCAGTGGTGTCCTCCTTTCACGGCGATTACTGTGACTCCACTTTATGGAGACGACATTCGCCCATGTTGAGGGTTGATTGATTTAGGGAACTGATACAATCGGTGAGAACGCATCGTAATTTAAAATGCGGTTTTGGGTGCCAGAAGTGAGACCTAACGCTTTTATGGCGCAGCGGCATCATCGAAAACCACGCTGGGATGATTTATGACAAATTTGTTCAATAATTATCGGCGATGTGCTAGAGGAGCAATCATCATGCTGAATACTCATAGGATGTTTATCCCAGATCATCCTATGAGAAATCTCCCCATAGGCTATCCTCCTATGAGATAATATTTCATGGGGTCTCTCCTAGGGAGCAGTGGGGTAACAGACCTCGAACAGAATTTCCTCCAGTGGGAGGGTAGCCCATAGGAGAGTATCCAATAGGAGAGTATCCAATAGGAGGGCATCCAACTGGAAGGAGCAAAATGTCACATAGAAGGAATTCCCATAGGAAGGTATCCTATAGGAAGGTATTCCACGAGAAGGGGGAGAATGTTCCATGGGAGGATAACCCACGAGCATCGGTAGAATGTCCCACGGGAGGGTTTCCCACTGGGAGGAAGGGAGTTTGTCAAAGAAGGATAACCCACAAGAAGGAAGAGAATGCCCCACAGGAGCGTATCCCACAGGAAGGAGGGAAATGTCCCATAGTAAGATAACCCGGACGAAGGATGAGAATATCCCGTATGGGGTTAACCTACAGATGAAGTGTCCCACTAGTTCTCATCGCAATGTGGCCCGTGGGTGTTATCTTACGAAACTACGTTTGTAGGCTCAACCCGTTGGTTGTTTGTACACAAGTGAACGTTTGGAAGCAGCTGAGTCACTGTCAAGAACATGGCGAGATTCATAGTGCCGTACCACACACTACAGTGAATGTAATCATTCCCTGAACCTCTCAGTCACTAACCGCCCCAACAATTTCAAGATATTTATTGCGTGCATTTCTTGCCATCTCTCGTCTTCCTTCCCTTTTCTTCAATAACACAACGCAGAACAGCGACCCCGTCCTTGCCCATCCCACCACACGTAGGGCCTACAGCGCATGCACACTTCGATCCTGCCTTTTTCCCTACTTCATTTTCATCTCCCCAGACTCGTTCTCTCCGAATCGGGACCATGAAGCTCCTTACCCTTCTTCTGGCTGTTGCCAGTCTATTTCTTCAGCTAGCGCTGTCTGAGACTTCTGAGGAGTTTCTTCAGCGACATCAGCGCGCGCGTGTGGATGGTCTAGCTCCACTGTATGGTACAGACTATGACTCCAGATTCCTCAACGAATACCTCGTTATGTTTCAGCCGGGCTATACACTGCAGGAGCATTTTGAGTCGATTGGCATGAACTTATCATCCAATACCACCCGATTCAGGTCATTCACCCACGGATACCGAGCCAAACTCGACGACGTGATACTGAACTCACATGTTCGCCTGGATCCTGGTGTCCTGCTTGTCGAAACCAATATTCCGGTGAAGCTGGTGCAGCCAATCACCGACACGCAGAAGCGATATACGAATGAGGTTGAAGACGGGCAAGCACCTTACGGCCTACAGATGTTGAGCGCTGCTGGGAAGCTCCCAATCCCTGTGCATGACAATGGCATATACCACTACTCGTGGGGTGCAGGGGAAGGAGTAAATGTCTATGTGTTTGACACCGGGTAAGAAGCTCTTTCCCCCCTGTCACCCTCCCTTTCATCTGTCTTTTTTCCCCTTTTTTCTTTCCCTTTTCTTTTTTTTCCTTTCCTCTTTTCCCTTTCTTTTTTCCCTTTCTTTTTTCCCTTTCTTTTTTCCCTTTCTTTTTCCCTTTCTTTTTCCCCTTTCTTTTTCCCCTTTCTTTTTTCCCCTTCTTTTTTCCCCTTCTTTTTTCCCCTTCTTTTTTCCCCTTCTTTTTTCCCCTTTCTTTTCTTTATAATTTCTTCCTTTTTTTTCCTTTTTTCTTTTTTCCCCTCTATTCCCTGGGCTTACAATTGCAATATGCTTTCATATAATTTCTTTTCTTAGAGATGCTCGTATACTGATGCTGTTAGGATCCGCACTTCACACACTCTCTTTCAGGGCCGTGCTACTCACTTCGGTGGTGGAGCATCTACGGACAAGTCAAGATATACGAATGAGATCAACGATGATCTCGATGGTCATGGAACACATGTTGCCGGAATCATCGGTGCTGAAACGTATGGGGTTGCGCCATTTTGTAATCTCATCAGCGTCAAAGTTATGGGACGAGGTGGTGAGCTTGGTGCTATATACGATGTATGTCATCATATCTACCCAGATCGTTTTGCAAGACGCCTTCGATTCTGACCTGTTCATTAGGCTCTCTGGGACGTGATAGAAGAACACCGTGCAAACAAGGCACGCGGTCAGGGCGCCAAGCAAGATGCTTGGAGATTTCGTGGTTCTATCATCAACATCTCCCTCTACTGGTCGTATCACAACCAGGCCATACAGTCTCAGCTGATCCGGGCAAAGGAAGCTGGAATCACAGTGTTTACAGCTTCCGGGAACTTCAGACTGGATTTGGACAAATACCACTCCTATCCCTGCTCTTCCCCTGAGACTGTCTGTATAGCCGCAGTCGACTGGAACTACGACTTCGCAGACTACTCGAATCATGGCAGCGCCGTCGCGTACCTCGCACCTGGAGAAACAATCCTGAGTCTGGATATAGTCAACGACAAGGATTTAAGGTACATGAGTGGCACTTCACAGGCTTCCCCTCATGCAGCTGGGGCAGCTGCCATATTCGCATCCTGGCAAGGTCTTACCAACAATCAGGCGCCTCAATATGTGTATCACAACTCTCTAGACGGCTTAATCTTAGGAGTCCCATTCGGCACGGGCACACGACTCATCAACACCGGCATCCAGTCACCGGACAAGGCCTATAATGTCCCATTCATGTTCGCGGATGCGTCTCCAGTCTACAATCACGACGTCAATTATCTTTTCAAAGAGCTTGATGCTCTCATAACAACTACCGATGTGTCTTCGGTGGCAAGCGGCGTCCCCTTGTCCGACCACGATATCGGATTTTACACGAGTATGCTGACGACCACCGTCCCTGAAGTTACCGGGCTCAGCACGGAGACAGGCGATAGGACATGGGATCCGTCAATGGCTGGACCGACGTCCTCCGCTTCCGTTCCGACGCAAATTGCCACTCCATTGCCAAGCCCTGGTGGTACAGCAGGCCAGCAAATTGCCTTGGCATCGAACATCAACCCGCAATCCGATCCAGATGCCTGGAAGCGACTCATAGGCTACGATAGCAACAAGGTCAGCGTCCTGATCGCTGATATTCAGAACGGCGGCCCTGACTCACAAGTCGACTTAAACTGGAAACAACTCATCAACGCGGCCAACTCCAGTGGAAAGCGGATCATTGGCTATGTTGACACTGGATACCTTGGCGCAAGCGAGCAGCTACTCACCACGCGGCTCGGCTCAAATGAACTCGCGGACTGGGTCTCACAAATTGAGAGCGATGTCGATAAGTGGTATCGACTCTATGGAAGCGGACTTGGTGGTATCTTCTTCGATGAGGGGGCGATTGATTGCGGACCCGACAACACGTACTCGGATCTGTACGCATACATCAACGCCTACACCAAACGCCGATATCCCGGGGCTTTCACTGTGCTCCACACGGGCTCAAATACCTCACAGTGCTTTGAGAATACGATGGACACGCTCTTGACGTTTACGGATAGTTACGACACATACACATCGGCCTATACTCCACTTGACTGGGCGCCGGCAGACCCTCGAAAGATCTGGCACATCATCGACAGCGTACCAGAGAGTGCGGTTGGCAATGTAGTCGCCCTAGCCGGTCAGCGAGGTGCAGGATTGGTCGAAGTGACGGACGACACACCAGAGAACCCGTATGATTCTCTTCCGGACGACGCCTATATGCAATCTTTCATGAGCTCTGTGCAGGGCGGCAGTGCTCCGGTCACCGACGCACGAGCCGCAGCTGATGGGCCCGCTTCAGACGCCCCGGAGTCTTTGACAGTGACTTCGTACGGGTACAGCTTTGTCAGTCTGAGCTGGAACTCGTCAGCCAATGCGGTCGGGTACAACGTGTACTTGAACGAGGTGCAGGTCCTGAGCGTTCCCTTTTACATGACACTTATGACGGTCGGCGATATCCCCCCTGGATTGTCGGATTTATCCTTTTCCGTCAAGGCCATCGGCGGCGGCAATGTCGAGTCGGGAAGCTCAAACTCAGTGAGCGTAAGCACCCTGGCCCTCCCGGGAGGAAAACCCATCATCAATGCACGCGCCGATCCACAGGACGGGTTCACGACATACACCGCCGATGTCCTAGTCGCTTACTCGTCCCTGCGCGTTTATGTCACTTACTCGAACACGAGCGGCACGTGTGACTACCAGAACGTCCCCGCATGGCCCATCTACTACAACCCCTCTAGCTGCTACTGCGCCGTCGCCATGGTGCAGAATGGCAACCTGTACCGATACAACGGCACGATCAACAACCCGAAAGACAACATACCCTGGGCTTGGAACCTGGTCGGCCCGGTACCTATCACTCGAACCGGGTACACTTATAGCTGGGTGGCTCCGATTGGGTCGTCGACGATGGACACCACTTCTTTCGTCATTCATGCTCAAGGTCACGGACCTACTGCAAACGTCTTTTCTCCTTGCCCTGAGGCTGGTGATAGGCCGGATCAGGGTGTTTTTTGTGCTTGAGGGGCCATGGGAACCAGTGTGTTGCAGCGGGGTTACGTAAGCAGAATTTAGAACTTATACCGGGCCTTCGGCCCCCAGATAGATCCTCTCTCATACACCCCCCCTCCCCTCGAGGGAACGAATAGAACACCCATTTGCTACTCCAATACCGTGCCTGACTCTTGATGAGCAAATATTTGGCACATTCTGACAACAACATAGCTAAGGCAGTGACCAAGCAACCAATCGTCTTCTTATACAGTGTTCCAGAACCATTATAACAAGTATTAGGTGTGCGTGTTAGGTTTATGAGTGTTGAGTATATGAGGGCTAGGTATGTGGGTGTATAGGTGTATAGGTGTATAGGTGTATAGGTGTATAGGTGTATAGGTGTATAGGTGTATAGGTGTATAGGTGTATAGGTGTATAGGTGTATAGGTGTATAGGTGTATAGGTGCATAGGTGTATAGGTGTATAGGTGTATAGGTGTATGGCTGTATGGCTGTATGGCTGTATGGCTGTATGAGTGTTGGGTGTATGGATATGAGGTGTGGATATTAGGTGTGTGGGTGTATAAATAGGTCTGGTGCTACGTTTAAATCGGTTGTGGTTGTAGCGCGAGTAATGTACAGGTGTATCATCCGGTTTTACGAGTGCCAATGTCTGTTATCATAAATATTGATTGAAAGCCACATCCGTTACTAATCCTGGTGTTCCCTGTGTACCTGCGTGCCGTTCCACTGGCTTCCAGTCTTCTCCCAGAACTTCCAATATCGCTCCACAGCTCCTCGACCAAGCCGGCCCCGGACATATTCAAGCCACACCTCATCGGGCTGGCTATCCGGGACTGCCCCCCTCTCGAGCAACACCTCAACAATATCCCAGTGCCCATGGAAGATAGCAGCGTTTAGTGCGTTGCGGTGTGTCCCCCCCTTGGCGTTGACGTTGGCCCCTCTATCCAGCAGCATGCGCACCGATTCTATCTGTGCCGAGTCCGCCGCCGCCTGCAGAGCTGAACCAAAATGACCTCCTGTTGCATTGACATGGATTTCGGGACACTTTTCGAGGAGAAACTTCGTCACTTTCTCGCCATGCTCTTCCTCGTTTGCACATGCTGCTTGCAGCGGGAAGCCGTACTCGCCGCCTCCCACATTTGCGTTCGCGCCATGATCGAGCAGAAAGCCGATCCTGTTAATCCGCGCGTCTTGGTTCCAATTATAGTCGAATGAATCGGACTCAAGTGCCGCGTGCAGCGCCGTGGCGTACTTTAGTCCACATGAGTCGTCGATATCGATAGCGTGTTTCAGCAGAAATTGTAACGCCGAGTTGCCTCGCGAAGTTGCGGCGGCGGCGTGCCAGGCACTGCCGAACATGCCACCCTGCTGGTGGACGTTTGCACCGTGCGCAATCAACAGACGGGCAATTTTTGGATCCGGTTGACAGTCACTGAATGCCGCTTGAAGGGCGGTCCCGTACTGCCCGCCGTCGACATTGACTTCGGCGCCGTGGTCGAGCAGCATGCGCACGATGTCGACGTCTTGGCGTGCGCAAGCCGCCTGTAGAGCTGTCCCGTAGCAGCCGCCCACCTTATTTACATCAGCACCTTTGCTCAGGACCAGTTCCACTAACGGAGCTTCGCTGCAGCAGGCAGCCGCCTGCAACGCGCTTCCAAACTCGCCCCCACAGGCGTTGACGTTCGCACCTATTTCGAGCAAGAGCCGCGCAGCTTGTAAGTTGTTGCGGCGGCAAGCTGCCTGCAGGGCATTGCCGCCTAATCCGCCCTCAAAGCCTATGTCGGCGCCGTTCTCTAGCAGCAGCTGCACATTCTCCTTGCTGCGTGAAGTCGCGCAAGCCGCCTGCAGTGCGCTTCCCCAAACCCCGCCATGCATATTAATGTCGGCACCTCTGTCGAGCAAGAGCTTGGCGATGTCCCTCTGCCTTTGGCTATTATGATTGTAACAATTGCTGGAGAACAGAGCCTGTAGCGCAGTGCCGTCCTTTCCCCTAAACGCGTTGACATCAGCGCCACTGTTGAGCAACAGCTTGATCTCTGATGGATCTGCAAACCCACGGCACATTGCGTGAAGCAGGTAGCCGTTTTCCCTGCCCAGAACATTAACATCGGCGCTTCTTTCGAGTACCTCCGACAAGCCCCACACGTCGGTGCCTATAGTTTGCCAACGGCCAATGGCATCCAGATGCCGCCTGTGTGCTGCTGTGCGCTCCTCGGCATACGTGATATCCTCCCAGGTGCTGTTTACGAAGGCAAATCTTCGCTCCTGTTTCTGAATGTTCTCGAGTGGACCATTCCAGTCGTGTTCGACGATATCTTGACCAATGCGTTTGACAGTACCTTGACCAATGCGGAAAATGGTGTTGCTGTCATAGTAGCAGTAGCTTTCAATCTGAAACCTTAATATCTCTTGATAAAGTTTCTGTAAGGCTTCCCTGAAGGCGATACGTTCAGTACGAGAGGGTAGCAGCAGTCCCATAGATCTAGGGTTGGTCTCGCAACGTCGATTATAAAGCCTTTCCCACATATGACCCTGGACCATGAGGGACGAGATGTAGTCCAAACCCTTTGCTAGTGATGCGGATTGCGTCGAAGGATTTAACAAGAGCTTTTGGAAGTGAAAATACTTAGTTTCGAATCCGACAATCAAAGATTGATATTGTTTTACTCACCGGCAGCAACAGACTGACACCTGCCCAAGCTATCGATGCAGACGGATTTCTACTCACGCCGGTAGTGATGTACTCGTTTGCCCGATTGACCACTCCAAGACTGGGCTGTACCAGATCTTTGACTTGGAGTTCCGAGCTCCATATCTTCAGCTTCCACGTCTCTTTATTTATCTCGTTCATTTTGTATTGAAGAATTCTATTCATCTGATCTCGTCTGTCACCCCTTGAGGAGACTGTCAAGCCAAGCTTGGGGGTGAGTTTCGTGCGGAGCTTGAACTCGTAGTTGACTATGAGGACTCCATCGCTCTCGCGCAAAGTCTCATATGCCAGATTCCAGAATTCATGGATGGGCATGTCGCTAGCTCCAGGCGGTGGGCAAAACAAACTCGGCTGGCTGCCAGTAGGAGATGATGTCGAAACGGCTGACTCAGTCAGGTCTATCAGAGAGTCTGAACTTGCAATGCTCCTCGTTGAAGTGGTGTTGTCGTCGTTTCCCGAATTCTGCTCTTGTCCAGGTCGGGTGTCAGCCTGGTCGCTTCGAATTTCTTTGTCTCTGGACTGGTGAAAGAAGAGCTTTCCCTCGAGCTGCTCCTTAAAGTCCATGATCCTGGGAAGCTAGATAGTCACTTTTCGCTTCTTGGTCTCCGGAAGACGTGTACTCTTCAGCCAGGCACATACGAAAACTGCGTGTGACATGGAGCTGATGGCCGGGGTGTTCACAGATGCTGGTGTGATGTTCACACATCGAAGGAAGGAAGTGGGTGATCAAGTCCCAGCCTTCCGCGGGGACTGTTACACAGTCGGATCTTAAAACTTCCGCCCCCCTTCCCACCCCCCACCCCCCGGGTGTTGATGGTTCCACATCAGGTTACACAGCACACTCATCCCATGGATATATCTCGGCCGCTTTGTTACCTGTAGTTGACTTTGAGTGGATCCCCTGACTGTCTCTTAGCTCGAGAAGATCGGTGACGCAACTTGAAAAGCTACTACGTCCAACTGAGAACTGCTTCTTTTCATCCAAGTTAGATCGGTCATTTATTACTCAGGGCCTCATAGTTTGACTCGAGCTCCAGCACTTCTTTTCGTGTGATTGAGTGAAAAATGGAATATAGGCATCTACAGGCTATGTATGTTGTCGTTTCGGGTGGTCGGCCTGCAGATTGCAATGATACCTGAGTGCACAAACACTAAACTGTTTCCTGGGGTAGAAGTTTGCACTTGATGGCCAAATCGGAAGCCAACTGCCGCATAGGAATATGGGCCATAATGTCAAACACGCTGACATCAACGCCCGTCTCACGTGCGATCCAATTGCGCACCTCGACTGCGACCAACGAGTCGACGCCGTACATGCTAAGCGCTTTTCCAGCATCGACGTCACTCTCAGGCATCATCATGAGCTTCGCCAGCCTCTCTACCATCGCGGCCGTGATCAGATCCACTGCAGCTGCGGCATCTGCACAGCGCACCAGCTCGTCGCGCAACGAGATCGTCGATCCAGATCCGACTCCCGCACCCTCTGCGCGGTTCCGCAAAGCTGCGAACCGGCCATCGTTCATCCAGTACCAGGCCTCAGAGTACTCATTAAACGGCAACCCGCACATAATCTGCGCGGGATGGGTCCGAGCGTCCTCCATGGCGATAGACAGCAGCCCGTGCAGGTCGCTGTTGTGCATCACCTTGAGGCCCATGGCCTTGACGTGGTCCACGTACTCGTCATGCTCGGCGACGAAGCCGACGGACAGCAGGTAGCCGATGTCGATGGTCATGGCGCGCAGGCCGAGCGAGCGGCGGTAGCTGGCGAAGTAGTCCTGGAAGATGTTTCCTGCGCCGTAGTTGCCCTGGCCTCGGTGGCCCATCACGCCGGCGAGGGATGACAGCATCACGAAGAAGTCGAGGTCTTTGGGAAGCTGGTCGTGCAGGTTCCATGTTCCCTGGACCTTGGGACCGACAGTTGTGCGAACGTGAGCGGCAGTCATCTTGTCAAAAAGTACATCCTACGAGGGTTTCACGTCAGTATTTAAGTGAGGTTCCCGAACGATTTAGTCCGATGTTGGGGTCGACTTACGTCTAGAACCATAGCACCTGTGACACAACCCTTGATCGGCGGCAGGGCACTGCATTGCTCAAGAACACCAGCAAGAGCCTTTGCGTCTCCAACGTCACAGTCGAAAGCGACAATGTTGGCGCCATACGTCTTACGCAGCTCCTCGGCGAACTCGACGTTCTCGATACCACTCTTCGCTGTCCGTGACAGGAAGACAATGGATTTAGCACCCTTTTCGGCGAGCCAACGACCAATCTCACGGCAGATGCCTCCCAGACCCGCAACCACGTAGGTTGCATCGCCCGTGACGCCCACCTGAGGGGTGCGAGGTACAGCTGGGACCATGTCGGCGTCATCCACGCGGACAACAACCTTGCCCATGTGCTTTCCAGTCTGCATGTACCGGAATGCCTTCTCCACATCCGACATGGTGAAGAGCTGCACAGGCGAGACGGGTTTCAGCGAGCTGTTCTGAATCAGACGGGCCACATCAGTCCAAAGAGCAACGGCGCGAGGAGTTGGGTTGTTTTCGAAGTCGAGCAAGTTGACGCCGATGTAGCTCTTGTTGTCCAAAAAGGGCTTCATGTCGAGCCCGGTGTTGGCGAATAAGTCTGCCTTTCCAATCTCAAGAAATCGGCCGAACTTTGCTAGACAGTGCCAGGACAGGCGAAGAGCCTCTCCTGCGAGCGAGTTGAGTACGGCATCAGCTCCTCGACCACCCGTGGCGCGTATAATACCCTTGGCGAAGCTGATGTCTCGGGAGCTGAATATGTGATCCTCGGGAATCCCATATTGAGTCATGATCAACTGCCTCTTTTCCTCAGACCCAACAGTGGCGAAGATCTCACAACCGATATGCTTGGCCAATATGATAGCCGCCTGTCCGACACCGCCTGCAGCTGCATGGATAAGAATTGTCTCGCCCTTTACGAGACCGCCAGCTGTGACGAGAGCGTAGTATGCGGTCAAGAAGATTAGCGGCATGGAAGCTGCATCCTCGAAGCTCATAGAATCAGGCATGGCAATGGCGCCTTGGCTCGGGAAGCGAAGGTATGTGGCGAAGGTATCGCACGAGGCAGTCATGACGCGATCCCCTGGCTTGAAGTTTGTCACATCCTTGCCGACGCGAGTGACAATGCCTGAAGCGTCGACACCGAGCTTGTTCTCATTGAGGTTACCCAGTGCAACAAGCACGTCTTTGAAGTTGAGACCGACGGCCTTAACCTGGACCTCGATCCAGTCGTCCTGCAGTGGCGTGTAGTACGTCTCATCTTCCTCCCTATTAGCAGTCATGAGTTAGTATAGTCTCACAAAGGCAATTAAGAGGTTGAAACACCGCTACGAAGTCGGAGTCAAACTCCACCTCGGGTCATGGAGTTATCTCATGCATGAAGAATATCCCACGTAAGTTTGGTCCGGGAAAAGAACAGCGCGACAAAGAAATGCCATGACGACAAGGAATTGGTCTAATGAGAAGCATGAAAGGGTACAACGTATGAGAGCTCGGAATACGTACCAACGGAAAGTATCCAAGAGACCGGGGGTCTTAATAGTCAACTTGAGAGGGCGGCCACAGCCAGTGAACGAGACCAACTCAGGCTCCCCTTTAGCCTCGTATCTGCGGAGCGAGGAATCGATCTTGGGAACCCTCTCGACACGAGGAACGAAGATTGTTTTACCACGCGAGGCAAACTCGCCGTCTTCCCCGTCGCCTCGGCTGTGGTCTACCGCCACACGAAGGATGGCATCAGCTGCCACATCAATGTCCTTGACGCTTTCAGGGGCATCAATGTCGAGGGTCGCAAGTAGGGTTCCTGCGTCCTCGTTGCGAATTGCTCGCGACAGGCCAACCATGAGAGATTGCATTGGGTTTGTACACTCCATGGCTGCACCACCTGTCAGCCAGAGCGTGCCGGCCGACTTGTCGAGAATCTGGCGCAGCTTGGCCCAGTTGGCATCGGTCAGGTTGGCGAGCAGAGTTGTGTCCCACTCAGCAAACGAGATGCAGTATTTGCCGGTGATTTCTGACTCTGTGAAGCATCCCCACTCCGTTACCGAAGCACTGAAACCGGCTGCCTCGAAAGTGGTCTGAACGGCAATGGCGAGCCTTCTGGACTGTGCTGAATCGCCGCTGACAATGGCGTAGCTACTCGCCGGCTTGGGCCTAGAAGTCGCTGGCTTGGTTGACACAATAAGGGACACGGGCTCGTTCGACGTCTCCCGGTCGCCGCGAACATCCATGTCAACACCGGAAAAGTCAGCCTTCCTAAGAGCAGCCTCCCATTCTCCAACATCCATAAGTGGGCCACCCTTGCGGCCGTCGGCTTCACCTAGCCACCAACCAGGCAGAGGGCCCATAATGAAGCCAGAGAAAATCCGCTTGATGGTTACTTCGGATAACACGAGCTTCCCGCCAGGCTTGAGAAGCGAACGGCAGTGCTGCAAAGTCTCTTGGATGCTCTTGGTAGCATGCAGGACGTTCGCGCAGACAATCAGATCGAATGTCTCGGGCTGGAAGCCTTGCTCGATAGGATCGTTCTCAATGTTGCACGTGCCGAACTCCATAATGGACGCATCCGCAATAAAGCGGTCTTGTGCCTTGCCGAGGAAGCCAGGCGAGATATCGGTGAAGAAATATTTCTTCGCTTTCGACGAGCCATCGTCATTGCGAAGGCGTTCGAGGACGTGGTATGTCGTTCCACCTGTCCCGGCTCCGATCTCGAGGATCGAGAGGCCACGGTTCTTGTCGGCAACGAGGCCAACATACTCGGCGACGTTGCTGTTGAACGACGTGCCGAACGCACCCCGGTAGAACGTATATAGCAAGTCGCCCTCGGTCATGACCTGTAAAGGCTCAACCTTGTGCATGAAAATGTTGGCCAAGTTCTCACCAATCCGGTCAACCATCTGTACGGTAATATCACCACTTTCAGACAGAGCAATGCGCTCTCTGGCGGACTTAAGCTTAGCTTCCACGGCAGCCGGGTCCGCGTCCAGGGGCGGGAAGACAGCCTTGACAACCTCCATCCACTCGACATATAGCTTCCAGAAGCCATCTTCAGGCATGTGCACCTTACCCTCGTGTGTCTGCAGCCAGTCGAGACACCGAACAATGTGGACCAGGCAAACGTACTCGAGCAGGTCCAGAACTGACTCGTCGTCGGCGTTGGGGATAGTGCGCTTGTACACCAGCTCCTTGATGTGCAAGGGCTCCAACAGGTCAACGTCCTCGTGCCAGACCTGCTCAAAACAAGAGGCTCTCGTCTCGATGGCGTTGGCATCGTTGTCGCCGCCGATGGAGGCGAGGCCAAGTCCCTCCATGATGACTAGGGGCTTCGCATAATTCTCGTCCGAGATCGTTATCGAAGACGTCCAGGTCGTGTAACTCATCTTCTTGGCTGCTGAAATTCCGTGAAGGGCCGTCCCAGGAGTGTTTGGAATGTCGGCGGACACGAACACGCGGTCGAAGGAGATAGGCACGACCGCCTCTGATATGCTCTGCTCCGCGCCAGAAATAGACGGGAAGAGTAGATGGAGCACCGAGTCGAGCGTGGCTGGGTGGATCACGGACGGGTATTCAAAGCCCATAGGCATAATGGACTTGGTGTCTGGGACGCTGATGACGCCGTAGGAGGCGCTTGGACCTGCGTACAATTCCGTCATGTTGCGAAATATTGGGCCGTATTGCATGCCCACGGTCTCAACAGTGTCGTACAAGAAACTGCGAGCTGGCTGTTGGCAGACCTCTTTGCTCTTGATGAATTCAACCTTGCGCGCAGCATTCTCCAGCTCGATTTCTTTCTGCATTGAAATCGACAGCGACGAGGTGTAAGTAACCGACACTATACCCCTAGCGTGGACGACCCATTCCTTGGTATCCTCGGACCACGAGGACACGGTAAACTCATTCAGTGAGGTCGACGGAGGCGCCTTGGTGCCCGTCCTGCGAGGATGGAACTGCACCATGACCTCAACGCCTTTCTCAGTGTCAGGGACACGGAGAGCGGTGACAATGCTGACGTCTCGCAACTCGTAGCCGTAAATGACTTCGTTCTTGTTGGTGGATTCTGCGAGCTGCTTGGCGCCCTCTATAGCCATGACGAGCATACCAGCTCCGGGATAGAGAATGTTTCCCTGCACCTTGTGCTCTCGGATCCAGGGGTTCTCGTTGCACCGTAGGAAGTTGCGCCAAGTCGGGTCCGGGACACCGGCTACGGGGTAGCCCAAGAGATCCAGCCGGGGCTTCTCGCGGAGGCGGTAGGCTTTGCTGAGGTGTGACTCGTCCCAGAATGTGAGTGCATGGTTCCAAGAGTACGGAGGGAGGTCGACGAGCATCCTGGTCGATGGGGAGTCGACATCTACCCCGTTGACCTTGTTCAGATCCACGTTAAAGCCCTTGACCCACAGATTTCCCATGGCCTGGAGGGCGGTCTGGGCGCCATCGAACTTCCGACGAAGCATGGACTCATAAGACAAGTCGGTGAACTTGGTCTCACTGTTCTTGAATATGTCCAACATGTAGCTGCGCAACGCCGAGTGTGGGCCGACCTCGACGAAGATGTCTGCAAAGGCGCGGCGGTTGTGGGTGGTGCGCTTCTCCTTGGTGTAATTGAGCAACGCGGCTGTTGCACCAGTGAAGTTGACAGGCTTGACCAGATTCTCAATCCAGTATGAGGGGGACATATCCTCGGGCGTGACAAGGGTGCCTGTGACCGACGAGAACATCGGGATGGTCTCCTCCGAGGCAACGTGCGGGATACCTGACAGAGCAGCCTCGTACTGCTTCCGAACAGACTCCATGTGGAACGAGTGGTATGCAATATCCATAGGAAGTCTCGTGCAAGAAATGTTCGCAACCTGCAGTTTCTCCTGCAACTCGTCCACTGCTGCCGCATCGCCGGAGACAGTACAGGCGCTCGGACTGTTCAAGCACCCAACGATGGCCTTGCCTGACTGCAGCCCATTGAGCGTCTCTTGAAGGGACTCGCCGCTGGCGCTCACAGCCAGCATACCTCCCTTCGTCCCATTCTGGGCCACAGTTGCTGAGACATGGCCACGCAGCCACGCGACCTTGATACCAGCCGCGTGGCTGATGAGACCAGCACAGTAGGCCGCAGCGATCTCGCCACTCGAGTGGCCCACTACAGCCACAGGCTGGACTCCCCATGAGCGGAGAAGATCAACCAATGCGATCTGTATCGCCGTGCAAGCCGGCTGGCTGTAGTCGGTCCTGCGCAGATTGCTCTCCTCTTCTGACCCTTTACCCAGTTCCTCTGCCAGGCTCCACGGGCAGCCAAGGTCTGAGCGCAGCATCCTCTCGGAGGCATCCATACTTGCTTGGAAGGGTGGGTACATGGCTAAGCCTTTGCCCATGGCGTACCATTGGGCGCCCTGGCCGGTGAAGACGAAAGCTAGTCGTGGGTCGGAGGTAGAGGACGACCGCATAGGCGTGGAGAGAGCCGAAGGGGCGAGATTGTTAGTCAGTTGCTCAATCGAAGAGGCTATGGCGAACGACTTCCATGGCAGCACCGAACGTTTTGTGGCGAGCGTGTAGGCGAGATTTCCGAGGAAGTCGGACTTCGAACTCGACTTTGCGGAGGTGAGGTACGAGGTCAGGCGCTCCACATTCCGCAAAACGCCCTCTTTGTCGTTGGACGATACAGCGAACACCTTAGGCTTAGGCTCGCTATGGATTCCATTTCCATTTGTGACGCCATTTGAGTGGCCATTTATTAGTGACTTAGGCGGGCTGGCGGTGGAATGCTTCCCGCTGAGTCCGTTGCGTGAAAGGTAAGATGATGCATCCTCAAGGACGACGCTGATTTCGATTAGCGTCAGAATAAGATTCCAGACCTCAAAACACAGTGAGAAAATGAATAAGATAAAGGACGCGACCTAGAGAACGTCAAGCAATAAGAGTCCGAGGATTCGGGAAGACGGAGAAGTCCCATAACACAACACCACATGGGCTGGTCGATGGTGAAAAATGAAATCGTGCTTACTGGGCGTTTGCTCCTCCGAAACCAAATGAGTTGATGGAGGCACGACGAGGTCCCTCAAAAGCCCAAGGCGTAGGCTCAGTTGGGATCTTGACGTTTGCTGGCAAGGTGATCTGCGGGTTCAACTTCTCAAACCACAGGTTGGGAGGAATGACGCCTCTCTCAACGGTCAGAGCAGCCTTGATGACACCAGCCACACCAGCAGCTCCCTCAAGGTGACCAATGTTGGTCTTGACTGACCCAACATACAGATCCTTTGTCCGCTTATGCCCGATGGTAGCAAGTATGGCACTAGCTTCGAGAGGATCTCCGGCCTGGGTTCCAGTCCCGTGAGCCTCAACGTAGCCCGTGTCGGACGGGCTGACCCCAGCCTGGCGATAGGCTGTCCTGATAAGTGCCTGTTGTGCGTCACTGCTTGGCAGCGAGATACCGGGCGTCCTGCCGTCCTCATTCGCGGCTGAGGCGAGG
Source organism: Diaporthe nobilis (assembly GCA_023078575.1). NCBI lineage: Eukaryota > Fungi > Ascomycota > Sordariomycetes > Diaporthales > Diaporthaceae > Diaporthe > Diaporthe nobilis. The sequence goes on along the minus strand of JAKZJT010000013.1, from coordinate 673,317 downwards.
ACCACGGCGCGGATGGTGTCGCCGTCCCGGATGGCGGCGTCAAGAGATTTAAGGATCGTGACGCCGAAACCCTCACCTCTCGAGAAGCCGTTGGCCTCTGCGTCCCACATCTTGGACTTGCCGTCTGGCGAGAGGATCTTGGCGGCTCCAAGGAGAATGGACATGTCTGGACCGAACATCAGATTGGCCCTGGGTACATCGAATAAGTCAGCAAATGCTATTCTTCCATAAAAAGTCAAGGCCTGCGGTCTCACCCTGCAACGACACTCATTTCTGCCTCTCCAGTCCTGATACTCTGGCAACCAAGGTGGAAAGCCGTCAGACTTGACGAACAAGCGGTATCAATTGTCATACTTGGCCCCTTGAGGTCGTAGAACCATGATAACCTATTTGACGCCAGCGATGACGAGAGGCCCGTGGCGTGGTAGATAGAGGGACCCTCGTTGTCGCGAGCATGGAGGTTTGGGAAGTCTCCCGTGAATGTGCCGATGTAGCAGGACGTCAGCGTCCCTGCCACTTTCTCGAGGCCGAGACCCGCATTCTCGAAACCCTCGTAAGTGGCTTCGAGAAGCATTCGATGTGTGGGGTCCATGGCCTTTGCTTCTTTGGGCGTCACGCTGAAAAACGGCGCATCAAAGGCTTTGAAATCTTGCTTCAGGAAATGCGCATGGCTATGTTCAAAGTCAGTTAAGTTCATGACAAGACTATATCCCACTCCAGGTTATTCTTGAGTCTAGGTAGTGCTTTACCGTGGTTGGATACTCCCCAAACGCTCGGAGTCAGGATGATAGAAACCATCGATGTTGTAGCGATCTTTAGGAATCTCAGCTCTGGCGGACCGGCCTTCCAAGAGCATGTTCCAGAATCGCTCCGGGTCCGAGCCATCGCCAGGTGCTCGAATGCCAATGCCTATGATAGCAATGGGCTGTAATGTGGCCGTGGATGGGGGGGCCATTGTGAGTTATGAGCTGCAGTCAGATACTGCGCGTCAGAGTGAGTATGAGACTTGGGTATCAAGTGAAGAATCTATAGAGTTATTCTGGCAACTGTACGAGGGGCGGTGTATTATTATAGTAGAAAGCTGTTTGTGCAGTAAGGAGGAAGCAGAACTACGGGAATTTTCCTCGGGATAAGGAGACAGTCAGTCGTCTCTCAGTTTCATGATTCTCCTGCCCAAGGTGACCTACGCGGCGTTGACGGCATGCTTTATCTTTATATGTGGCTGCGATCCTTGACCCCATTTCTAGTCCGATCCAATGCCCACGAGGGTGAGTCCACATCATCCGCGGTCAACACTACACGGTCTCTCGGTCACCCTTGAGCCATGTGGAGCGTCGTGCTCCCCGAAGACCCCGACTCCCAGTCTATGCCAGCTAACCATTTTGATATCGCTCATGTGAGTACTACCCGTGGGTCCCAATATAGCGAGGCATAGCCTGTGCAGCGGAAGGAGACGCGGCGTCAAGACGATGTCTAGGTGGCGGAGCTTGAGTGGTGGAATGATCTTCGGCGGCCTCGCTTGCCACGATAAAGAAATGGCCTCCGCTGTAAGTGAAACGCGATATAGTCTCAGCCATTGGATACCAATGGTTCACGCACGATGACAGCCACGTGGGTTGGGGTCATCGAGAGATTCTGTTTCGAGAAGCCCCGTCCGAAACGGAATGCCTGCGATTCATACGGACGCGTTATCAGGGCGGGTGAAAGACAAGCTCTTGTGGACCCGTATTTCTGGAGATGCCGGAAAGACAGGGGTCATGAAGTTCGTGAGAGTGCTATAGACATGTCCTTACTCGTGCAGTCATCCACACCCGCTGGCGCGCTATATTGCATTGGCGGCGACTGGATCCAACACTGCAACACCATGATTGCATTTGAGAGCGTTGACAAATAATAAATCCGGAATATATAACGAGACTCTCTAACAGAAATTCAGCCGCCGTGATGCGCAAGGTTGTGCGCTTCTTGGGTAGAGTACCCTGTGAATGTGACCTCGTGAGTTAGTATGTCCTCCTGCTAGTCTGTGTGGAGCCGTTTGACCCTCCCATATTCCTGTCAGGTACAGCTTGTATGCACACCATATAAGCCTGGTCCTGGTCTCAACAAGGGTCTTTGTCCATCCACACAATTCGCACTGTCTGAGGATTATTGTGCATGAAAATCCTCTGGAGACAGACCCTGAAGATCCGGGGACGCAAGATCGTTTCACAACTAGCCATCATCGTTACCAGTAACAAACCAGATCACATTCATCTTTCGTCTAAATTATTTCTCGGGACCTACCATAATATCAGAAAGATGGCAGATACTGAAGACCTTGCCCTCGTACTGCAGGCGGAACTACAGTCGCGGCTCTCACCTACTGCCGAGGTGTTCTTGCATAGATCAGACGAGTTCGAAAACTCAAACTTGAGATTCACAGAATATGAACGACCTGTGAGTGAAGAAATTTCCAAAATCGAAGCAATACGGACTAATAGTGGCCAAGACCTATCTTGTTGCAGTTCGGCCGGGTACCGGTGATGATGTTGCCGCGACGGTCAAATATGCGCGGGAGCGGGGGGTACCCTTTTCACCACGAGCTGGACATCATTGCGTAACAACGACAATGAGACACCTAACAAACGGCATTTTGATTGACATGCGGTCGCTAAATAGCCTGACTTTCGATCAGGAGAAGCGACATGTCACTGTGGGTGGCGGAGTTATCACAGACGACCTTGTGCGTTTTCTCGAGAGTAAGAAGATGGAAGTCAGTAAGTTCAATAATGGTACCATGTCAATTTCGGTAAATTAAATAACTGATTTGCAACAAGATGTCGGTTCTTGCCCAACAACCGGTGTCATAGGTGTTGCCTTCGGTGCCGGTCTAGGGAGGTTGCAGGGGAAATACGGATTTCTCCACGACAACATGATCTCATGCAAGCTGGTCCTTGCGGATGGGACTATCGTCATAGCCTCAGAATACAGCCATTCAGACCTCTTCTGGGCTATTCGGGGTGCAGGGCACAACTTTGGAATTGCCATTGAGGCAACATTCCAGGTCTTTCCCCAAGCCCATGGTGGCAAGCACTGCACATGGGACCTGCAGTACACGTTGGATCAGTGCGACGAAGTATTCACCGTTCTGAGTAACGTCCATGAGATTATGCCGCCTGAGCTCGCAATTTTCATTGTGTGGAATAGGCAGAGTAAATCTGGAAAAAAGGTGTGTTCCTCCATTTAGTTACGCTCGCGGCTTCTGGCTGACAGCCGCTGCAGAATCTCATCCTTGTCAACCTTGTATGGTCTGGTGCTGAAGGAGACGCCGACGCTTGGGTTAAGAAGTTTGAGGAATTGAACCCTGTGGAGCATAGCGGAAAGACGATCACAACCTGGGCAGAGCTACCATGGACGACATATGGCGGCATGAATAAGCTCCTTAGCAAGCCCGAGGTGTGGTCGAAAGCCCCGCACAAGATGATGGGTGCGGTAAGTATCGAGAAATTTGACTTGCCCACAACAAAAGCGTTCTTTGAGAGTCTAAAGACGATGAACGAGAAGTGGGCTGGCAAGGGGCTGTTCGGTGCCATGTTCGAGTGTCTCCCTCACCACAAGACCCGCGAATTTCCGGATGATTCAACAGCTTTCCCATGGCGCTGGGGTAGCAACCACTTCCTGTCAGTATTCCACAAGTCTGAACCCTTCAAACTCATTGCTAACTTGAAGACCTCAGGATGATGACAGCGACGCCATTCAACATGACTGACCGCGCTGCCTTTGAAGGGCACCTCGACGAATGGAAGAAAAAATTCATTAATGTCTCCGGGTATGGACGACTGCAACAGTATGTTAACTACGGAAACACGACGTCGACCAAGCCGGATCCTCCAGAAGCGTTGTATGGATATGAGACTTGGCGACTAGAGAGATTGAGGGATCTGAAGAAGCTTTATGACCCGAATAACGTGTTTCGGTGGTATCAGCCATTGGTCCAACCATAGATGAAACAGGAGCTCCATGAATTGTGTTATCTGATGTTTTCTTTAGCATTCCTAAAACTTCTCTTTCTCACACTATGACATGACGCTGATGACCCCTGCCGGCTACAGAACGAACTGCAAGTCGTGTGTCTAACGCCTTAAAACGTTTACTAACGTCCCCGGCCTAGATTCCGGCCCCCCCCTGATTCCGGCCACCCCACAAAAAGTACTATAAAGCCTATATTTCTCCACTTTTTTAATAATATATATAAAATAATAAAGAAAATGCTTAAAATAATATAAAAAAGATTTCTAAATTAAATTATTATATAATAATAATAATAGAAAATTTAATAAAAGAAATAAACCTTTTTTTATTAATATTTTATTAAATAAATTTAATATAAATTTTCTTTTTTAAATATATTATATATTATATTATATAAGATTATATTTTAAAGTTATTTTAATTATATATATATTTATAATTAAAAGAATTAAAAAACTTCTTTTTTTATATATAGTTTATTAAGAAATATTTAATTAATTTAAATTATTATTAATATATAATCTTTATAATAAAAGAAAGTCTTATTTTATATTAAAAGGTATTTTATTTAATATATAAAAAATATTATTTATTAAAAGTATAATTTACTTAAAGAGAAAATAAATATAATGTAAGTGTTAAGATATTTATATAATCTCTTAGTAATCCTTAACATTTCTTATTTCTTATATTTAAAATTATATATTAAATAGAATTTATTATATATAATAAAGTTAAATTTTTATATATTAATTTTATTCATTTATATATAATACATTTAAGAGTGGGTAGTTTTAGATTTTATTTAGATTTAAATATAATAGGTTGAAAAGTGGGTGTATTTTGGTGAGGATGCACCAAAATCTGGCTGGCCGGAATCAGGGGGGGGCCGGAATCTAGGCCGGGGACGTTAATCGTAAATTGCCGAGCGCTGGAAATGCCGCCAAGAGAAAGTACGCGCAGCTCCCCAGGAACCCGCCCATTGCTATCGTCAATCCATCAGTGCCTTGGGCACCTGAATCGCGTCAAGATCTTCGAGAGTTCCCGGGAAGCCAGACATCGAATCGACACCCGAAGTGCTCAGGTTCTCATACCCACGTGCCCGGGCTGAAGAATGGCAGTGGTCAGACTCAGTTTGTAAAACCCCGTCCGTCTATCGACAGCACGGGGTGGGGGGAGCCATAATTCCCTATCGACCGATACCAAAATGGTGAAGGACGGCTATGTGTCTGACTCGGATGGATGACGGGGCCAGCCCGGAGACGCTGAGTCACTGTGTGTGGAAAACAAACCTTTCCCCTGTTAATTTGACTCGTGCTCCCCGCGGCCCCCAAATCTCAATTTTCAAGTTCAACTAAGAACTATTATAACTTTACAACAAAATTAAATATATGAATATAGTATATATATTTATAATTCTTATAATATATACTATAATATAATATAAAAATATACTTTAATATATTATATAAATAAAACGTTATATTTAAATATTTTAATATTTATTTATATATTAATTATATAAATATAAAATAATTTATAATATTATATTATAATAATAATATATACTTATATATTAAATATCTTTAATAAAAATTAATATATAAAAAATATAAATAATTTTCTATTTTTAAAATATATAAACTTTAAATTTATATTATATTATATTAAATTTAAATAAAAATATCTATATTATTAAATTTATTAATAAAAATAAGAATATATAAAATAAAAATTATATTTATATTTAAAATAATAAAAATTTATTCTATATTAAATATAATTAAAATATTTAAATATATAAATAATTTAAAGATCTTTAATATTAAATTATTAATAATATTTTATTTGGATTTTATATAAAATAAGGATTATAAATATATATATATGTTATATAGTATTATTTAATTAAAGGTAGTTATGATAGAAATAGTTGGTTTTATAAGTTTTTGCTGTTTTGCCGCGAGGGGGGGAGCACGAGTCAAATTGACAGGGGGGGGGAAAGGTTTGTTTTCCACACACAGCAGATACCATCGAGGTTGGGCCGAACGTGGGCGTGGGACCGGCCGTCGTCGACGTCGTTAGGAAACGTCTATGAGACATAAACTCGCAGCGGGTTCAAATATCAAAGAGTCTACGTGAGGGAGGGAAAACACCGGAAGCATGTACTGACTGGGCAAATAATATTTGGACATAAACGTCAAGCTTATGCGATCACCTATGTCGTCGTTCACAGGTGGCACCACGCCCTAGGAAAGATGATTTAGGGTTCATCCCGTCACGTTCCTGCAACCATCGCTGCAGGTATTACAGGGGGCCCCTTGTGTTCACTACGATCCCCCGGATCCAGTGCATTGGGACGGGCTGCTTCAGCTCAGGACAGTGCCAGTGTGACTGTGTCGATCGTACAGTCCAAAACCTACCAATCCCCCAGGGCGACAGAAGCTTGTGCGGCGGGTCTGTCCCACTGGAATATTGGTCCCAATTCTTCTTGGTACCTGCATGAATACTATGAGTATTGAAACCGCTATTGGTCCTTTTACAAAGATATGGCTGGCTCTGGAGACCACGTGCATACCTTTGAGACCGTCTCCCTGTTGTTTCCCTCGAGGCCTTGCATGCGCTACCCACCGCTGTTCGGAACCGACAACTCAGTTCAGGTTTGGCGAGAGAGACCCAGAAGGGACCTCTCCGAATCCACATATCTGCTCCAGATTGAGAGTACAAAGATAACACGCTGATCTTGCATGAGCCAATCCCATCAGTCCGGCCAAGCACGTTGTCAATAATGCGGTTTTCCAATGGAAACTTGACCACGAGGAGTGGAAGCTTCTGAGTCATCTTAGAATGAAATCACCTATGTAGGAACCTATCAATATTGTGATAGCCTCACCGCAAGACCCTGACCAAACCACGCCCGCCATGAGTTTGCCAGTACTGCTGCTGGCGTTGGGACTTACCCTCGTCGTCATACGTCTCCTCAATACGCTCATCATCATTCCCATCGAGCATGCCCGTAAAGCTCGCGCCCTAGGCTGTGGCAACGTGCCCCTCGAGCCAACGAGATGGCCTCTAGGCCTCGACATGGTCCGGGCCGGCCTCGCAGCCGACCGCGACCAGCGGACACCAGACTTCGTGACCGACCGTTTCCACGCCATGGGCCACTACACATTCCGCATCCGCATCCTGGGGACCTCAAACCTCATCACCGCCGAGCCGCGGAACGTCCAGGCCGTGCTGGCGAGCCAGTTCGGCGACTTTGCGATGGGCCGCGCGAGGAAGACGAACCTAAAGATGATCCTGGGCCGCAGCATCTTCGCCGTGGACGGGGCGGCGTGGCAGTCGGCGCGCGAGACAGTGAGGCCTATCTTCGCGAGGGAAAATATTTCCAACTTGGAAATGCTGGAAAGTCATGTGCAGACTCTCTTGGCGTGTATTGAACAGCCGGGCATTGACGCCCAGGCCTGGACAGGGCCGGCTGGTCTGGCAGGGCTTTTCCCGTGTCTGACCATTGACAGTGCCACGGAACTCTTTCTCGGCCACAGCACGCACTCGTTGCAGTCCCGGCTCAGTGGTAAACCTCCCAAACACGAGTTTCATCGGGCTTTCGAGCGTATACAAGCCGTTCTGAGCATCCGTATGCGGCTGCGAAGTCTTTATTGGCTGTATGGAAACAAGGATTTGAGAGTGTGCATGGGCATTCTCAATGCCTTCATTGACGATTCTGTCCACGAGGCAGACGCAAATGTGGGGTCAAAAAGAACGAAATACGACTTCTTGAACACACTCCGAGAGCGTTGCACAGATGTTGAGGAGGTGCGAGAGCAGGTCCTCGGCATGTTGGCAGCCGGGAGAGACACCACAGCCAGCTTGATGAGTTGGGTGTTCTACTGTCTCGTCCGCAACCCGCGGGTCTTCGACAAGCTGAGGAGCATCATCATCGAGCATTTCGGCTCGTACAACGCCGACCCAGATGTTGCGACGCGTGATATCACGTTTCAGAAGCTGAAGGGATGCCGGTACCTGCAGCACGTCCTGAACGAGACGCTGCGGCTGCACAGCATCGTCGCCTTCAACAGCCGCATGGCGGTGCACGACACGACTCTGCCCACGGGAGGAGGCCCAGATGGGACTCATCCAGTCTTCGTACCGGCGGGCACGGAGGTGAACTTTTCAACACATGTGATGCACCGGAGGAAGGATCTCTGGGGTAAGGATGCTGACGAGTTCGTGCCGGAGCGGTGGGAGACAGCCAAGCCTGGGTGGGCATATGCGCCGTTCAATGGGGGGCCTCGTATCTGCATTGGGCAGCAGTTTGCGTTGACGGAGGCGGGATACACGATCGTGAGGCTTCTGCAGCGGTATGATGCCATCGAAGGTCTGGATATTGACCCTGAGAGGGATCACCACCACTTTACTGTTGTGTGCGCTCCCGGAACACCAAATAAGGGGGCTGAGGCTGTGAGATGCCGTTTGAGAATTGCGAGCCTGTAGAGTTGATGAGACCTGCTCGATGACGGCAAGATGGTAGTATCGAGGTTGGGAATATGCCAGGTCCTGCTTTGGCTTCAGCCTGCGTTCTAGAACTTAGGTGTCTATGGTTCCGGCCTGAATGCAAATACCCCATGAGGAGGAGCCACATTTCACTAGAACCGTAGTCCACGATGAGTGCTGACTCCCTCCTCTTCTTTACATACCAGGCCGGCGAATATTTTTCCGAGCACGACTATTCAGCAACTACCTTTTTTGAGAAGGGGCATATCCTGGAGTCTATTCCTGCTTGAGACCTCAAACCAGCAGCGTGTCTGGCGAAACTCCTGCACGAATGGCAGTGCCATGCTGCTGGAATGTATCTACTTTCCTTCCACCTCTGGCGTCTTGAATCACACTCAAGATGGGCTTCCTGGTACGCGGCTTTGACCCCAAAAGAGAGACGCCAGGACCTTAGCGGGAATGTCGGGATCCCGAGCAGACGACGATGGCAACAAAGACAACAGCTACCCTTCATGTTGACTCCTATGGTCTCTTACATTTCGTAGCATATACCATTATCCGTCATCTTCTGGCTCCTTCTTTTCTCGCCGTACTGATTCGTGGCCAAGAGCATGTAGAGGTCGGTAGATGATCAGCATCCCAGCCTGAGTTTTTCCGTCGAGCTATTACTCTCGACCGTATTCCTCTGTCGCCAGACCCACGCAAGCCGACTTGTCCGTGAGTACAACCCGCGGACAAAAGTCGTTCAACAAAGCTTTCTGCCGGCTAAATTCCTCCGCGCGTGCATGGCATCCAACGTGCCCAGCCTGCCAGCACGACTTTGGTGCGACCTCCGGACGTTCAAGATCTAGCTTTGCGAGCTTTGGTCTAGGACCGTCGACATCAAACGAATTTTTGGTACGTCGGGGCTTGGCGGCCGTCCCCATCGACAAACCCTACCCAAGCCGTCTCCTTCCGTTGAATGCTCAATGAATCGGCCGATTCGGCCCAAAGGGATCCCTGTGCAGGCGCGCGGGATGGCCGTAAGCGGAAGGTGGTGGGCCGGGGTTACGGTCGAGATGGGCGCGGTGGCTCAATGTCTGGATGCACAATTTATATCATTCGACCAGCGGCGAATTGTCACATTCCACATGCGGGACTGGTCGTGGGGACGCCTTGATTTATCAGCGGACAGGTATTATCTGTCAGCCATTTCTGTACGTCGTTGGACGAGCCTTTGAGGTGGAAATAAGGTCAGAAAGCAAGGCTGTCAGTGGGGCTTCCAAGGTTTGGCAATCAGCAGCGAGCGGCGTCCACCGCAGGCCTGGATTTAACATGCAATACGTGATTCTCGGTCGACAGATGGTAAAGCGGACCTCCTCGGTGACCTTCCATGAGAAGACAATCTATAGATTGTTATGGATTATGGCTGGTCAGGCATTCGCAATTTTTCACCAGGTTAGTTTTGCCGGCAAAAACACAGACCGAGGCTGCAATTGCGGATGGGACTTGGGGTCAACTGCAATAAATTCCTTTGCAATTCGAGGAGATATTTCAGTGCACGGAGTCTCCTTCACGCTGCGAACACACGACGGTGTGACCTGTTGGGGAGAGTTGTTCTATCCAGTGAAGAACAGACGCATCCCATACAAGATCCGCGTATTCGGATTAAGCTCTGGACTAAGATGCCGAATCAGGGGAAACACTTAACATCAGACTGTCTATAAGGACGGGTGATGAGGGGAAACTGGGCAGAGCAACGCTTGGCAACCTCCTATTTCTGGACACATAGGGCTGTTTGCTCGGCTGATGCCATGTTGTATCCACAAATACACTGCCACCAATCGGACCACAAAACGTTTAACGTTCACAGCTGCCTTCCTGCATGCAACCCCCGGCAAATCAAATATCCAGGCGAGTCAAACGTCATTTCACAGTCTGTCAGTCCCTATGCAAGGAACGGCACGAAGTAACGATGGCAGATCACAACTCAATTCAGGAGACGGCCCCAGTTTCTAGATCTGGACTGTTGCATGGTTGAACACCGAGCAATGATGAGTGCCCGGATATAAAGCACCATCGCTATCAACCCTGCCCCTTTCACCTCACCGGGTTTTCTCGCTCGTTATTCTCTTTAAGAAGCAACCAGATCCCATCTCATTCACTGACGCCAGCTCGTGCTCTCGTTTATCAAACAAACAAGAAACACCAAAAAAATCTCCCACCATGCGTTTCTTGGCCATCGCCACCCTCTTCTCCCTCGCGGCCGCACTCCCAGCCGTCGCTCCCGCACAGCAGGACACATCCGTGGCCCGCCGCGGCGACGACCTCGGCCTCAACCTCGCCGCCCGCGATGACCTCTCCGGGAGACAAGTCGGCATGAACCCGATCGACCAGACGCTGGCCTGGCCCGAGACGAGCGTCACGGGCGGCGGCCAGGCCGCGCAGTTCCAGGCCACCAACCTCGGCAACGGCAAATACGAATTCACCCTCTGGACCTCGGCGCCCCTGAACGCCGGCAACCTGCGGTTCCGCATCTCGTACGGCGGCAAGACCCTCGCGGAGAAGGTCTTGCCCCCTGTCGGCAAGGATACTGTCACCGTCCCGAAGACGGGCGACAACTTCAACATGTGGATCGAGTTGGCTTGAAGAAAGCAGCTCTTGAAGGTTCTGGGAAGTGACGCGCAGTTCTTTGTACATAGTTGAGGGGAGCCTCCATGTCTGATGACAACCAATTTGGAAATTGAGTCAAGCCTGTAACTTGAGGCTTTCCACCAGTAGTTTTTGGTATTCTCCGCAGACGAGTGCCCCAGGTCCCGTCAAGTAGGAGTAGTGAACTGTGCCTGAATCGTTCGTGTACACAGTCGATGCTTCCATGGCCACTCTTACGCAATATATACCATGGTGCCACGGTCCCATTTTCTCGCTTGCAATTTACATGTGCTTTACTTTGGACTGGAAATAGATATAGTGCCAATTCACATCATGGAAATGAGAGGATCCAGACGTCTGTCAGGTAAGTTTCTCCCATGCTGAACATCTCGCCGAACTCTTTCCCGTAGGTATCTGGGGATAGGGCACCTTCGTGTTGTCCGCTAACTGTGAACCGCGTAAAGGGTGTACAGTACGTAACATTTCCCACGCTTAAAAGCAGGGCCGCTCACTGCTAAGAGCATTGGTGATGTCTAAGCGTCCCTCTGCCCTAGCTTCGTATTCATCTGGCGCTGTCACTCGTCGGGATTTTAGTTCCGTTCACGTTCTCGTGTCAAATACGATGTTGCCTCCTTTACAAATGGCGGTGACACAAAGGTTCGTTTTGTTCGTCACTACCATGACACCGTCTCTATGCATCAACCGCCGATTCCTGTACGATACAGGACCCCGGGTAAACTCGCGATTTCGCTCCATTGTGAGTGTGTGTATGGGTGAAGGCCCCATTGACTGCAGGCATTCACTGAGGCTCTAGGCCCCACACCCCTCAGGCATGAAACCCCTGCCTTGCGATTTCTGCAAGACTTCTTCGTTACATAGAAGGTAGCGCCAACTTAACCTGAATTGACGTTTTGAGGACAGCTGCCTTGTCTCTGTAATCCCACTCGTGACATCCATATAGCCCCCGATGGTATGAATTAGGAGTTTCTTACTGATTCAGACCTCGTAGCCCTGCCCACATAACACCCGCCGCACCAGGGCTTACACTCTGAGCGTATACAATCAGACTAGTTATGTCGAGTTCTGAAATTAACATGATTTCCATTAAACGATCGGCATCCACATGTGTTCATGGAATTTGTTCGTATTATGTACACATAATGATGACGCAAGGATAGTTAGTACTAAGAGTATTAAGGGAGGCCTGTTGTCCATAGCCCCACATAGCGAACACACCTATCGCAAGCTTTCATATCGTGTTGAATGAATAGTCTTAGATAATACGGTGTCCGAGCATTGTATTAGTAGTCATAAAAAATATTTCACGTGTGGCTAGTAATGACCTCGGTCCCGGCACTAATGTGCTCAAGCGGGTGCACGCTCCACGTGAGTTGAATACGTCTCGGGGCTATCATTATCCCACTACCGGTAGCAGGAACCGCGTGTATCCAAAACCCACCGTCATACTCAGCGGATGAATTCTTGAATGGGGATCGGTGATGATCCCCGACCGGTAGAATACTACAAAGAAGGTATTATCCTTGGCGCTCACTGGACACTCCTAATTCCATGGACATTCAGTCCGCTTCTAACTCCAAATGATAATAGGCAGCTGGTGTAAAATGATACCAACAAGCCGCAGCACCAAGTCTGCCTCTCAAATTACACCACCGCTACATGCTTTGTACTCGTAAATTTTTTCAAGATAGTAAATACTACTAGTTAGGACTACATCGCTCTAGTCTTCTGTGTGCCTCAAAAGGGTTGGACACCCCCTTGATGTCCTCCAGCTCGTTTCCGTCGTATATCTTCATCTTCAGTGTCAGACTCTTACCGTTTTGCGACTGTCTTCTCTCATTCACGTGTGGCATACCACACAATATATTCAAATGAATCCGATCAACCCTTGGACTTTGTTCAGCGTGTGGTGCCATTTGGCACCCTTTGCTGTGGTGCAGGCAGCCCCAAGGCCTGACCCATCTCTGTCTCCAGATCCGTTGCCAGTGCCTGAAACGGACCTGATTGCCATGGCAATTCCGGCAGTTCCCAATTTGATGGGATGGCTTGGTTCTATAGGCGGAGTCCTAGGCATCATCTCGTTCACGGAAACATACGCTACAAGACTGGTAAAGGCTTTTAGACCGCATTCTGATGATGACTTCCCTACTAGAGTCAAGAACAGCTTCAAGGATTTTGAGAAGAAGCATTCTGGCCAGGCAGTGAATGCCCCAGAAAAGAAAGGGGATCCACCATGGACGGTCGGAGTCCAGGTTGGTCTTGACGGCACTGGCCTCAAGGTAAACCAATTCTTCTTCCTTTTTTAATAATCGGAACGAGGTCCAAACGGCAAGGAAGCCGGAGACCCAAATTACACTCCCCGCAATTCTTAAACATGAGTTGAGATTTGGCTAATGCCCTCAAAATCGCCAGGGAGCTGGGGGTGAATTTCCTCAGATCTGCCTGTGGAACACTCATGGACAGCTGATAGGATACAACGACCAAACCATTCGGATCGCCAGCATGGAATTGAAAAGACTCGCGCCGATGGTATACAATATGGAGTATAGTCGTGAAGGCATGCCCACAATTCCCAACGGTGGCCTGCAGACGTTGGGGATTTGGCCGGCACCCGGCCATGAAGATCTACGTATTAACCAGGCTGCATACGTGACCATGATCAAGCGGCATTTTGACGCTATCTGTGTGGCCGGGGTCTATATTAAATGGCCTGACGACTTCAGTTGGGTATTGTGCGTAAAGTCACAGCTGAAGGTTTCCCTTTGCGTGTGGTGAGCTGACAGATATCTGAATAGTGATGGCACTTGGGGTCGCGCATCCAATATGTCGTGGTATTACAGTTACATATACGACAGTGATTCGAGGCAGCGAGAATGTTTCTGGCTAGACCACCGCGGCGACTTGAAGCACAAGAAAGACTTGGAAGAAGAATACATTGGCGCAGCTGTGGAGGCGCTCGGCAGGAAGCCAGCTGAAAAATTGAGGAAGTTATACTATCCCGAAAATTTGTGGGCCCAGACTGTCGTTCCCGAAACCGGAATCCCTGCTGGGGACCGCCTTAATGAGGGAATGCGGGAGAATGGAGTGGCTGACTGCAAGGTACCGATGGGAGTGAAATGGCACACCCCTGCATTCGTACCTCGAAACTATGGACAGAACTTCAACAACCTTACCGTGGACGACTTTGTAACTAACCCGGGGAAGATAAACTGGATTATGAACCCTATACATAGGAATATTCGAGGTGGGAATCCAGTTCTTCCTATCCTAGTAAGTCGCGCAAGGCCTGATATGCAACATTAGCATTACTAATTCACCCATGTTTGTTATATTGTAGCATCCTCAGGCGAATGTCTCTGATAAAAACCCTGAGCTTATGTGGGAGGATCAGTTCAAACAAAATATCCCCGATGACTGCCTAACCGACTGGTATTACGATGAAAAGGATAACCTTGTTGAACCGGGAAGCGGGCTTCGATGCAGATTCTTCCATAATTGGAAAAATCACGAGGTGGAAGGATGTCGCGACAACTGGAAGCCCATAAATGCTCGAGCTGCCAGTGCTGACAGTCCTGGTCGCGACTATGCCACCCCATCACTTCAAGAGCGGCACGCCCGGACCCTAGTCAACGACCAGAACTCGCGCGGCGGCAGCGGCACCAAGGAGCTCTGCGAGGACCCTCACTCGGTCGGGCCCAGCTACGCAAACCACCACGAGCGCGTATTCTGCCGCATGACCGACAAGACGCTCTGGCCGTTCTGCGACAGCGCGGCCGGGGTCTCGCATGACTGCTTCGACGCCGAGGCGGAGGTCCTCGTTGACAAGACCAGGCCCGTGGGGAAGCGGACGCTTTACTGGGACGCCATCGAGGATTGGCATTCTGGAGATCGATTCAAGAGGGCTGCTTGATCGGAGTTTGTGTTGCCTACAGACACGGGTGCAGTGATGGAGGTGGCGACTAGATTGTTGAAACGCAATGGTGTTCTAGATTATTCTGAGGGACCTTACGTTTGTCACCTCCGTATCCATTGATATGCAATGAAGTTTTGCAACTTATTTCATCCCCGTCTGATATAAGTGGAAGCCTGAGGTCACTATCTGGGTCATTGCGCTCTCTTCATAAGCCAGACCCACATTCTGCTATCTCATTCTACCACCGATGACACAATTACGGATAGTGCATGCTAAGTAGATAGGAACAAGGATGAGACATTCTTGTAATTGAACCACTCCGGTGGGGTCCCGGACTATCACAATTGCGAGATACCGGACTAAAAGAAAGATTTGCACCCGTTCGTCGAAGTCACGGGGGATACAGTGAAGTTCCAAGATTATTTATGTATTTTCTACACCCGAGTGTCTACATACTATCCAACTGTACCTTTCCATTCATCGCCCACGCCCCTGTCGCCGTCTATTTACAACAGCAGTTCCTACGATCATACCCGCACTTGTCACACGTGTAACCACTTCTACCATTGCCGCTCCTTACTTGATCCATGATGTTCGTGTTGACTTTGTTTTTTCTGGTTTGAAAAGTCTCGAGGGTGTAAGGTTTCGTATGCTAGTACTTGATGTAAAAGTAATTGTCGATGGGGATTGAGACACAAGGCTCTTGGAAGACGGAAGTTTGGTTTAAATACTTTGGTTGGCTATGCGTCATCGTGTCAATGAAGTCTTGCCGTTTGTGACTGAGCGAGCCACGTTGCCGAATCGAAGTCACTGGCAGGCAGGCAGTGACAAACACATGATGATGAACTTCAGCTTGAACCAGACACATTAGCGACTATGTGGGACTCGTTTCTTTTAGCTCGTTGCCCTGAGCCGCCATCCATCCGATGTACAAATCAGACCCTTTTAGGTTCGATCTCCACACCTGCAGTCACATCGTTGGAATTGACGAAAGAAGGTCAGCAAACTGTAAGGGAGAATCAAGAGCCATTCGCCGGCGCTACCCTCTGGCTCAGGACATCCTTAACCAGTGTCTTGACATCAGTCTAATCATCTTCAATCGCACGGAGTGTCAAGCAGCCCCCAATCTGATGGAAAGCATTCTCAAAGGTGATATATTTGACTAAGGGGACCAAAAAGACCGAGCCATTGGGGCAAGCATCACAAACTTGGTAGGCTGCTTCAATGGCTATCTCAGTCTTGCAGACGCCACCGAGGCCATGATGGCAGTCCGGTAGTAGCCGTTTCGGCTCGCACTTGGCCGTATCTTTGCAAGCTCATCCAAGATCTCTTCCCATCCGACGAAAGACCTGTTCCGGGCATTAGAAACCACGAAATCAGACTGCTCGGCCGAAAAGGTGGGACGAGTTGGATATTGACGAAGTGACTTTTTAGCAGCGAAGTCGAACAGGGTTTTCCGAGCTGTTGTGAAGTCGGGAGATGCGATGAGCAGCAAGAACGATCGGAGCAGCCGAGTGAATAGGAGTTCAAGGGGTCCCAGTGCCAGTGGTGTTTCCTGGGAGTCTCTATTCCCGGATTTGACCTCAGCGGCGCCTATGCACCAGACCCATCCGAGCTGTTGATTGCAATTGCCAATTTCTTACCTCCGTTATAGCTCATCATGTTCCACAGTGGGAGGCGGCCCAGGGGGGTAGTTCTTGGTCTCGTTGCAGCCTGGACTATCCCAACCCTCCTTCTGGGTATCAGCTCATGTCTTGAGGGTTCAAATTCTCGACCGGTGTCGCATGAAGTCTGGGACTCACTGATTCACAGAACTCGTAGAACGTCAAATTAGCAGTCCATTGCGCCAATGTATTGGCTCCTGTCGCCTCAGATGTCCCGGAAAAAGCTGCCCACAACCCGAGGAGAGCACAGAGAAAGGTCAATGCAGCGACTGTCCTTCCAACAGCAGTAGTTCGCTCTGAACAGAGTCACCCTATTAATGCGGTCTGACTTGCTGACAGATTGGAAGGGGCGGGGTTCTGGTGGGTGGCAATAGATGCTGAAGGATTTGGTTGCACTGTGCTCACTGGGATGATGTTACTTGAGGGCAATAGTGTTGAAGACATGGCGTGCGCCAAACGGCATTGGCTTGCTCTGTCTAAGCAATAGTGAGAACAGTCTCTTGTTAGGCTCACAGCATGGGGCCTCGGAGCTCTATATTTAAAAGTCGGGCGCCGGAGGATTTCTACCCTGATCTTTCCGTTCGGTGCTTTTAGCAGCCGTGGCGGAGCATGAAGTTGGGTTCGACATCTTTCCCAACTCTTTCCGCCAATTGCTTATTGCTTGGCATACAAATGCAGGTTCCCACAGCCGCCTGATTGCGCGTGCTGTATAGCGAAGTGACCCGAGCTTGCTTGCGAGGTGGTTGATTCTTGTCGATAAAATCCCTCATGATTGCATCCCTGGAAACTTTACCTATTCTACGGACCAAAATTTGTACTTCCAGAATCACTACACAAAGATGTGAGCCCAACAGGCAATCAGCAATCACAACATTCTCATATGCGCTGATTAGCATCGCTGGACACCCTGGCATTCCCAAAAACAGAGTGGAGTGTATTGGTATAGGCGGTCCTGCATAGCTCAAAGTTACAGGTGGCCATCATGTGCACCTCCGGATTACTACTAGACACGCCTCCCCTCCTGCCAAAATAGTCGATGGCCTCGTCACAAGGCCTGCGACAGAGCCGTGATCTCCAGGCGTTTCCGTAAGGGGTGCTGGCAATTCCTCCTGCTGACCCCAATCATTTCGAATCAGGGAAGGTCCCCGATGTTACCAGTAGGGATGACTGGGAGTCAGTTGGCACTCGATCCCGTTGACCACTTCCTTGCCTCCTAGTAACCATCCTCGAGCGACCACCATGTCAAATGTTGACGAAACTTGACTTTTTCGATGGCCTTAAGGTCCTTTCGGCTGAGCTTCCGGCTTCCAGCCTCACTGCCGTCCGTGCCAAATTGGGAAGAGGAGGCGGACCAGTCCCTGCCATGGCCATGATCCTCACTGCCAGACACCGCGGATGGCAGGTCGTCCTGCTCGTGTGGGTGGGAGGTAGACTCGTCGCCTGTCTGATTGTTAGGGTCATTGCTTGAGACTGCGGCACCAACTTGGCTATGGGATCCATCCTGACCTGCGAAGACGTTTTCCGGTTGCCAATTCGGCTGGGCGACGCGGTACTGGGTCACGGCTGACTCCTCATGGGCAGAGGTTGCTTCCGGCTGTGGCGAGGCTGGAGGGTTGTGGGTTGAGTTGGCCGCCTCCAAGGGCAAGGGAAGTTGAGGCTGGCTCTGTGGACGGCCGACCTGTGTGTCGACAGGAGGCTCTCGAGCTTGATCGAGCGGGTTCGACTGCGGCTGGATTTGGGTGGATGTTGTCGTGCCCAGCAGCGTCGAAGACATGGCTTCAGCCAAGGCGGCTTTCTGTCGAAGTCTGAAGACCTTCCAAAGTAGGAGAACGATTATCTCCATGGACTTCGTACGAAATTTGATCTCTTTGCCACAATCGGAACAAAAAAAGGTTGGGAAATCGCAATCAGGACAGACAACACAATCTTTGAGAGTCGGAGGATCGCAATCGGGACAGCCAATATAATCGGCGGGTGTCTGAGGCTCACCGTCCTCATCATCACTGCCCGAAGCCATCATGATTGTTGTGGCAAGGGATGAGTGGGCGGTTGAGTGTAAAGAAAAGGAGAGGAGAGGAGAGGAACAGTTGTGGAAGGGAAAGCAAGGTGGTCTTAAGTATCGCAAGAGAAGCAATGCACAAGGCAGAAGGACAGGTTCCCAGTCACTTCTGAGACTTCATTGACCAAAGTATTTACTAGTTCTGTCCACAAACCTGGGTGATCTGGGGGATAATGTCACTAGCGCGGTGAAAGTTTAAAGAATTAAGGTGACAGTGCTGTGAATGTGCCATGTCATATGTACATGCCTCTGTAGGTCCCCCGCTTTCTGTGCCAAGACTAGAGGTCCATGGTATTCAAAGTAATATGATCTGAGCTTCCTCTATTTCACACCTGCCATACATTTCACGTGGCGTACTAATGGAATACATCCTGGGTCAATTTTTGGAAGATGAGCGGAGCAGTGCCCTTACATCCATGTCAGATAAAAAGTCAGTAGTCCTCGAAAAGTCATCGAAACAAATTGAAGCATTAAAGACGGTGCCATTTCCCAGATCGTCCATGTCCGCATCATTAGAGGCCATTTCGAAGGTATGGGTAGCCTGTTGAAACGTCAGCCATAAGGCACAGAACGTAACCGCTAGGTCGTGGGCATCCGAAGCTGCACTAACCGTACCTCTGGCCGTGCCGACCTCTAAGGAAGCATCCCGGTGTGTAACCGTGAGCGTTGTTGTTGGCTGCTGCGTGCTCGGCCCGGCGGCTGATGGCGCCGGTAGCTCTTGCACGTACCGTCTCGCGATATGGGCGAATTCACTTAGGTTGTTCCCGGGTAAAGATCCGCGGGAGACGTGTTCGGGCTGGCTGAAGTGGCCAGACGCAATGTCCAGGAGGGTCAGGCACGATCTGGTGTCAGTGTGGTGTGGGTCCTGGACAATGAAGTCGAAGAGGATGAATAGCGAGGATAACGACGTGATTGCAAGAATACTGTAAAGTACAAGCAGGAGCAATATCCCAAGGAAAACCCCACCTCGTCGCTCCCTATAAAATTGGTGTATATGGCTCGATATCAAGGAAGCGGATGGGTTCGATGACCGCTTTGGCGGCCTGGACGAGTCTTCCGTTACAATCTTCTGGAAGGAACCCCTGATCACTGCCAAGCCGGAGGCTCAGGCGCTCTATTGCTATCACAAGATGGAAGTAGTATTATTGTGTTTACAATGCAATGTGATTTGTTTTTGGAACCCCCAGACGTGTGGAATTCCGGTTGTTCCAGAGTTCGGAATTCGACAGGGACCAACATCCGCCACTCCTCCAGAGACGTCCGAAAATTATGAACAACCATCAATTGCGAGGCGGCGGGGCATGTGGATGCGCTCAAAGAGAAGAGGGTTTCATAGGCAAAAGACAGAATTCGAGCCAAGCGTATCGACGACAGGAACCAGTTGTACTCCCCTGTGGTAGATGCTGTGATCTGGGAACGGGGCATCCGATATCATAATCACTTATAATCTGTCACGCCATATCAGTTAGTCATTCAAAGGCGGCAAGAAGAAGTGACAAAATCGCACTGAAACTCGTCTGGCTTGGAAGCTGTCGTGCTTCTCCAAGTGTTATAGAACCTCTGGGGGGCACCGTCTCATTAACGCTGATGTCGACCGTTTTCAACAACAAGAGTGGGCCCAACGACGAGAATGCGAGGGAGGGTACTATGTACGCTTCCTTGTCCCTGATACCAGTCATATGACTCTGCGTTGTGGGCACGATGTTCCTGGGTAATGCGTGGATTCTTGAGGACGGTGGACATGAGATAGCATACGGGAGCTATTTCTGGAGCTGGGCAGCCGGAAGGGAGTTGCCGCGGGGCAAACGGGCTCGGGGCAGCCACCACAGGATGACTGAGGACCCGAAATCGAGTGCCGTGTCACAAGGGGGACTTGATCCCTGATTGGGGATACTGTTCTGTTTGGGGGCTAGGGAGGGGGCATGCTGTGCCTGAGATTGATGATTGAGAGCGGAGGATACACTGCTAGGTCAGACTAATAGATCAATGCAATTAGATTTGCTGTATTGAACCACGCAGTACCTATATTTTCGGGGGATCGAGGAACCTCGTATGAGATATCAGGCCCGAGTCTCGACTGTGACTTCAACAACAAAATTGGGTCAGGCCACAAGTCACTAATCGAAGGAAGTAGTCGTATTTTTGACTCTCGTTCAAACTCGTGATATAATAGCTCGCGGTTCTTGATGACGAGAGTGGCGCCGATTCGTGTGCCGTGGACTATTGCTTTATCGAAGCTGGAGCCAACCGTGTTGGTCTCCGGGGCTTGTGGCTTCTGAGAGCGCCGAAAGGCGGGTCACACAGACTGGTTCCACTACGTGACATGGTTACTGGGACGGTGAAATCATATCCAGGTGGCCTTGGAAATAATTGCTGAGAAAGCGATGCCCAGGCACGAGAAAGGGGCATTAGAGGGACGGTCGTGACTGCCAGCTGGCGGGGACCTGTGTCGGGCGTCGGGTCCAGGGCGGCCAGCTGGTCCCGGTACGTACCGATCAAGGGGCAGCCCCACATTGCAAGCGCTGGGCTGGAACCTGAACCCTGTACGGATCCACCCTACCCTGGAGCGCCTCCACCTCCATCTTTTCCTAGCATTCGCTCCTCGTCAATCAAGATGCAATCCAGTTGCTGTGCGAGTTCCACCGGGATCTGACAACACAAGCTCATGGCCACACGATATGATCGACCTGTCATGATCCTCTTGGCCTGATGTGCTGCTGGGGCCGACACGTAGCATCACTCCCAAGACAAGGCCTCGAGACGGCCGGCTCGCCTGAGTCTCTGGGGCCTATGCCGCTTTGGGACGCCCCAGGGCAGTGAGGAGCCCCCCTTGGTGTGACAGATGCTGTTTGAGCCTCATCCAAACCTCGTCTCAGAAGGCACCCCTTCCTGGACTTGCGTTTCTGCCCTGCTAATGATTTGCCGCTGTGCCCCATTTTGTGCCTGCGTCTCGCTCTCGTTTGTTGTCGAAATGGCGCCAATAAACAGCGACTTCCCTCTTTCATCCCTTTCCTCTCCTCACGACAATTGACTGACACGGCAACCTCGACGGTACTCGCCTCCGCCCTTTCTACTTCTCTCCCTCCCTTTTGAAAAGCACTCGCTGGACGGTGAACAGGCAACTGGACTTGCCTGACGACGCTCATTCACACCCTACCAATCACCATGGCATCACACAAGTACGAGAACGTGCAGCTCGGAGGGGGCCATGAGCACGACCACGACGACTCCAGGTCCAGCACGGAGGTCGAGTCACTGATCGGCGACGAGAAGTCATGGCAAGCACACCAGCACGAGCGCGAGAGGAAGTCGAAAAGGTCACAGCTGTACAGCATCTTGAGGTCATCACGGTGGATGCTGGACACCACGCTGCTGCTCATCATCGTCGCCCTGCTGGTGCGCAACGAGATGAAGGAGCCCATGCAGGACCAGTGGCAGCTTCTTGGCGACATGACCGGCGTCGGCCCACGGTTCCCGCAGAAGCTCGCCAGGTTCGAGTACGACACGTCCTACGCGCCCATGAACACGTCCGAGTTCTTTACCAATGAGACTCTGGACAAGTGGAACAACCTGATGCCAAGTATGTCCTCCTGTCTTCCTTCTGCTTCATCGCCTCCGGCGCCCCGTGTTCACTTCCTCCCCCATCAACGTCATCCAAACGAATGCAACATAAAACCAGGCACTAACACCAGCACGCAGAGGGCATGGGCTTCCAATGGGTCAATGACACGCACAAGTACCACGACCTCCCCAAGCCCATCGACTGGTACGAGGGCATGACCGTCTTCACCACCTCGGTCACCCACCAGATCCACTGCCTCTTCGCCATGGCCCAGACCTACTCGGGCCTGTCGTCGGGCCACCCCATCCCGGACGACCACCACTGGCACATGATCCACTGCATCGCCTACATGCGCCAGGCAATCACCTGCGCCGCCGACACCGCCCTCGAGGGCCACGCCACCACCTTCCCCGACGACAACTCGGGCAGCGACGGATGGGACGCCACACATGTCTGCAAGGACTACGACCAGGTCCTCGAGTACCTCGAGGGCGTGAGGGCTTATGATGACCAGCTGATCTACTAATGACGGGACGGCGCCCGTTTGTTTCCCCGCTCGGTTCAACCCTCAGCAGTCCTGGAAACAAAGAATACGCTACATGCCACTTGCCCGCCGGCGTTCATGGTTGGCAGTATATAAATTAATGATATATACGATTACATGAATATGTTTTAAGAGTTCCCCTGTGTTCCCCATGTTGCCTGGGCAGTGTCCCGTTCCTGGAACATCACGTTTCTACTGTGTTACCTTCCCAACAGGAGCATCAAAGTGCCCCGGCCTGCGAGCAGTAGCTGCTGGCCAACAGACAGATGGACAGTTGAGTGATGTGCAGATCTGAACTCCCTGAAATACTGGTGTCCTTCACACCAAGCCTTCCTCGTCACTCGCAGTCACTCATGCCCAGTCGATCATGCAGTTTACTCCATTGATGCTTGTCGTCTCATGTCGGCCTCGAGTCTTGCAATTACCGCCTCATAGAACTCCTGGCCGACCGTCTCATCGTCTAGACACGCAACGGATAGCACGCTGCCTAGACACCATTGAACCGCATCCGCATAGTTCATGCCGCCGTTCTCCAGGATCGGCCTCGTCATCTGGGATGCTGCCTCCTGCTTGCTGATTATCGAGTCCATCCCCTTGTTGTCTGGGTCAATGGCCAGGCCCTCGACGTGCCGTCCGAGGATGATCTGGATAAGGACCAGCCCTAGCGAGAGGATCGTAAGGTCCATAGGCCTAACTGTCGCCTGCTCGACTGATTTGCAGGAGCTCCCTGGTAGCTTTGGCGATACTTTGGCCAGAAATGGACGCCCCATGTGGCTTCCATGAGGATCGGCACCTTGTTGCTCCATGATGAACACAATGTCATCTGTTGTGAAAGTCCTTGCGAGCCACGACGTGTTGTACAGGTGCAAAACACTATAGGACAAGCAAATGGCAAGTTCCAGTCTCTGTGCATACTTGAATTGCTTCATACCAGAGCCATGTCCGTCTAATATTGTGCGAAGAGTTATGGCGCTCAAATTCTCCGGCTGGCAATCTTGGTGGTACAGATTGAACTTGCTCGCCGTGTTAGAGATGTAACCGCAGTAATCTGGAACGGTCGTGTTGCCTTTGCCCTTGTGGAGCACGTGGCAGAGGTTTGTGATTGCCAATGGCTGTAGAATAGGGTTTCCTTGGAAGGATACGGATAATTGTGAGGCATGCTGGTCTGTTTTATTTGAGACCACGACCCTCGTCTGCGGTGTTCGAATGGACCAGCGGACCCGAGGAGATCTAGAACGTGGCAAGTCCGGCGAAGGGGTAGTTGGTGTTGTGCTGGGCAGCAAAACTTCCTTTGCGGCCAGTTTGACGCGGACTCTGTCCCATCGTTGTGACTTCTTCTGTGCCTGGCTCCCAACTACGACGCTGAAATCCAGAGACTGAGCAACCTCGTCTTCCTCGTCCCCCGGGAGCATGAAGCCCCTTCTTGGTAGCATCTCAAGCCCAAGGTTATGAGAGCTTGGACAGCTGCATGTGATGACATTTTGAAGAGCTCCATACATGCGTTGCGATAGGTTTCGGACCAGGCGAGCTAATTTGGCTTGAGCCCGGGAGCGTCGAGTTGGCTCGAGGCTGCTGTTCTGGTTGGCTAATGTGTTAAGTACGGCGTTGCCCCCTTTGATGCGAGACATTATCTCGTTATAATCCTTCTTCCTGAGGGTGAAATAGGCACTGTGTTTCAGTCCTTTCATTATAGAGTGGCGGTCAACAAAATGAGTCTGCATCAAGCCACACGTCAACAGACAGGCCCCGGAGACGAGGTGTATATGTGATGCAGAGTATGTCGACTCTCACCTTTCCATCTGGATCGACGGCTAATTTTTGCTGAAGGTCCATTGCTGCCTGCCTCATTTCCGCGACTCGCTCTTGAAACACATCTGCTGACCGCCAGAGCCGCAAGCGGACCTCATCATTGTATTGGCTCCAGGCTGGTCCAAAAGGGTCTTCGATCATACTGTCCAGCACACTATCCGGAGCAATGCCCTTCAGCAAAGTCTCGCATGTGTTTTGGAGAATCTGATGCTCGGTCTTGAGGTCCCGGATCATGTATTCCAGGTCCCTCCTGACGTTTTTTATTGTCGAAAGGATGTCGAGGTACGTGTTCAACGCCTTGATAGCCAATGGGATGACCCCGAGTACCAGACCGGCGGCCTCCATTTCTCGGCCTCAAGCAATCGTCTTCAGAGATTCGGATGCAATATATGCAAGGAAATTGACGACAGAGGGGTTCATGAGTATTCGATCTTGCAAAACCTCTTATGCGCAGTCTTGTGCGCTGTTGGCAGACTCAGGCTCTTCCGGCCCACTCAGCCGCATGCTGACAGCGAAGAGGATTTTGGGCGGGCACCAATCATTTCACAGCGCCCTTGCTGGATGCAGGGGTTTCTATCGCAAGAGCTATCAAATCCTCCTGATCCCCTCCACGTCTATCTAAACCTGGGTATGAAGGCGCAGGTCGAACCTTTCTGGGGCATGTTTCCCATTTCGAGGCACCACCGTTAGCTGAATCAACGCAATGAAGTCAATAAGCAAAGTGCTCCTTTGATAGCTTTGCATGTACGGGACAGTATACCGACCATGAATGTCCCGAAAGAGCAAATTTCGTCGCTCGTCGCCGACGGCATGAACGGCCTGCAAGAGCTCCTAACAGTTCTGAGTGATGGAGGCGCGTCATCTGGGACAGCAGTTGTGGAGTCATACTTCGAGAGATTCAAGATTTGGGCAGGTAGCCTGGGTGCTCATCGTTCGTCCGGGTCACGCTCATTGCAGTATCGGCTTCGCGATGCATCATCCATTCGCACACTTCTTATCTCACTACTGGAGGATCTTAGCAGACTAGTTCTTAATGAGGGTAAGGAAGTCGGATTTCACAGTTAAGTTGAGCGAAAGCTAATAACTCGCGGTGGTAGCCTTACCATTGTTACGAAATGGACTCATTCAAGAAGTGGGAAAAGAGCATGACGAAGAGTCGGATACCGATGAGCTTACATCATATTTCGATGACGACGAGGACAGTGAGCCCGAGTCTTTAGACAACCACGACAAAGAGCTGAACAAAGTTTTCATACAAATCGGTGGAGTCATCGACTGCCTTCTGAGGCTATCAGTCACAATTAGCAATCCCGCACCACATGACAGATTCAAATCCAGGGCAGCCGGCCAGCTTGGGTACTACGAATCATGGGGTATCCAACACGTGTTGGCCAAATTTCCGCACATCGATACCAAACTTGCCGAAAGACTTGGTAGGGCACTCACGCAGCGTCGGAAATATTTCAAGTACAGAGAGGACCATCACTGTCGACTCAAGGAAGGTCTAAATGGTGTCGACGACGGCGCGAGTAAAGGGCAGGCGACTACTCTAGCATCTTCTGTACCTCTCCATCTCAAGGACAAAGGGGATACGAGCCGAAAGCTTGACCTCGAAGCCCTCGACGATGATCGCTCCGAGCTATCAGCAACGTCATACGCACCATCATCAGTCGATCAAAGCGAGCTTCGAGTTCCGCCTGTCCCGAAGGAATATGTCGAGGGCCCGTTTCTATGTCCATTTTGCTACGTTTTTATTACGGTAGACAACCGATATGAATGGAAGTAAGTCTCAGACTCCCACTGTTGAGCTTACTAAAAGTTCTAGCAAGACCTTGACACTGACTAGGTGTTGGGAGCAGGAAACATGTCTTCCAGGACTTGCGGCCGTACGTGTGTCTATCCGCGACCTGCGTTGCGGCGGATCAGGACTTTCAGCGCAGGAAAGACTGGTCACGCCATATGTCGCAGGAACATTGGAGGCAGTGGGCCTGTCCGCACGGCTGTGCTGCCAACTCGTCTTCGCCCTCGGGTCTCCGCCAGCATCTCAAAGACTTCCACGGCACGGTCTCCTCGGATAAAAACATCGACTTCATTATATCGCAGAGTAGTAGACCTGATCCCCACCATTCTCATGGGATCTGTCCTCTGTGTAATGATATGGAGATCAAATCAAATCATCAATACCGGTCTCACATCGGACACCATCTGGAACAGCTGGCGCTGTTTGTACTACCTTCCCACGAGTATGACTCGGCAGACGACGAGGATGAGAATAGCAACACGAGCGCACGCGATACAGAAGAAGAGGACGAAATTTCAACACGGGATGAAGATGAACCACTGGGCGTTGAATCCAGCTACTGGAGTATCGCGGACCAAGCTGAATTCCTAGACCTGTTGAAAAGGTTCGGACCAGACTGTCTGTCCATCTCAAGACACATGAATACCAAAACTGAGACCATGGTTAGTTTAATCCTGATTCCTTTGATAGTGATTACACGGGGCTCATTTTATCGTTGGGACAGGTAAGGAACTATTTCCACATAAAGATAATGGAGAATCCCCAGTGGCAACAGATCACAGACGAAGCCAGCTCGTCGAACGCCACGGCCATTGCCAAGAACAACCCAACACCAGAACCGAGCATATCTGAGGAGCAAGGTCATACTTGGGACGACATTCATTCGGTTAACGAACCCGTTCATCGAGACTTGAACGAAGAAAGACGGAGTGATCAAGGCAGAAGCGGCTCTGCTAAGCGAGTTGAGGTCCGGGCCTCTGACAAGATAGAATTGCACGGCGGTCTGGCTGTGAACGGCCGCCCGGCGGAGCTCGTTAGAATCGACGAGGACGGCACAGCTGTCTCTCTTGCAACCGGAGAGGTAGTCGACATGAACGAGAACATACGACGTGACTTCCAGACCAAGAGAACCGCCAGTGAGGAGCGGGCGGAAGAAGAGGAGATCATGAAATCCATGGCACGAAGGAAGAAGTTCGCCAGCCCTGAGGAATTGGCGCCCAAGAAGTGTCGCGAGCCGGGCTGCACAAAAGAGTTCAAGCGACCTTGCGACTTGACCAAGCACGAGAAGACTCACACCCGTCCCTGGAAGTGCCCCATCGAAGCTTGCAAGTACCACGAATATGGCTGGCCCACAGAGAAGGAGATGGATCGTCACTTTAGCGAAAAGCACTCGACCGACCCACCAAGGTACAGGTGCTTGTTCCCCCCATGTCCCTACAAGTCTAAGAGGGAGTCCAACTGCAAGCGGCACATGGAGGTGGCCCACGGGTGGCAGTACGTGAGGACCAAGGCGAATGAGAGTAACGAGGGCGGCAGCAAGGCGGACAGCGGTATCAACGAGACTCCCGGCCCTGGTTTTATCGATTTTCCTTTATATTCTCCCGAAAGCCCACCTCCACTAACACAAGACCCCGAGATATACGACGAGTCTTTCCAGGATACACCAGACGCGAGCTATGAAAATTATAGCGGTAGTACCAACGAAGGACCGATGACCGACCGCGATGCGCCGTTCAAGCACAAAGCTGTGAAGCCGCAGGCACCAGAATCCTCGGGAATTGATTTCGCTTTGTTCCCTAGTCGATAACTGCTGCAAGTTTCACACAGACCAGGGAATGGAATTTATAATCTAATGTTGGGCGGCTCCAACACATGGGCTGTCTTCTGGTAATAGCCTCAATCGGATGTTGACATGATCGGGGAGTTATGCATGACCAGCTGACGCCAGCTGGTCGGGACACCGGGCACCAGCGGCGCAGCGTGCGTTTCTGGAATCTTCGCCCGGGGGTTCGCCAATCACCGAGACAGCTTATTAATAAGTGGGAGCTGCACTGAAGGGTTTGGGCTGACGGGCTCAATTGACTGCACTTTACTTGCCTGCTTGAGTGGGTCACAGCTCAGCTTAACACTGCCATTAGCCTAAAGCCCTCTCCATATCTGACGTCCATACAACCTGTCTGCATTGCCAATACCGCCCATCCCACTCGAGATCCCGAGACCTGCAAACGCAAAACAACCGCCGCCCAAGATGAGCACAGACATCACATCCGCGACGGCCTTCTCGCCATCACTGGAAGCCATCCGGCTGGCTGCCCAGATGTACAATGCGGCCCGCGAGGGAAACAAGGAGGTGCTCGAGGAGGCCCTCGCATCGGGTCTGCCGGCGAACCTCACAAACGAGAAGGGCGACACACTGGTGAGTGAGCGAGCGAGCGAGCTGCCGGGCCCCCCTTGAACGACCGACTCCCGAGTCAGGCAGTCAGCCCCGCACCCGAAGGAGGCGGTCAGCAGCGCCTTTTGGTTGGGTGCATCTGTACCACTGTACCAGAAAAGCTGACAGGGCATGGGGTAATTAGCTTATGCTGGCGGCGTACTACGGCCACGCAGACCTGGTCAAGTTCCTCGTCCAGAACGGGGCCGACCCGAACAGGCTGAACGACAAGCGCCAGAGCCCAATAGCCGGTGCTGTTTTCAAGAGGCTGGATGATGTTGTAGAGGTAAGAAATTCAAAACACGATCAAGATCCGATCTCATTTTACTCAGGGCCATTTTGATGCGATGATTCTCTCGTGGGGCAACTCCGGCCTGTGTTTCGGCGCTAACATCCTGACCAGGTTCTGCTCGAGGGCGGCGCGGATCCCGACTACGGCACGCCGTCGGCGCTCCAGTGCATCGTCATGTTCAAGCAGGAGGACAAGTGGAGGACAAAGTTCGAGTCCGCTCCCGGCCGGGGCAAGGCCAAGCCCGCTGAAGCCGAGGCCACAGAGGAGAGGGCGCCCGAGAGGATGAGGTAGAGGATGTCAAAACGACCGGTCAAGGGTTAAGGAGTTTTCTTCAGCATTAATAGCATGAATGGCATTGATTTTCTCGAGAAACAGTGAAGGAGAGCTTTGACAATGGCGACCGAGGACAGGAGTTTGGTTTATTAGAGTGCAAAGTTGCATTCTAGTTGTGTTGTCCACTTACCATGCTCACTAGTACAAGCTTCAGAGCATGCACGACCGGGAAAGCACTGTGCTGAATCACGGTAGAACAGATCGCGTACACCAGGTCATACTTCATTCCGAATCTACAATAATTCCTCGCCTCCGGCTCCCATTGCTTTGTGATAATCCAATTCAATTGTCCGAACCCGGCCACCCACAAACACCCAACACAACTGACAGAAGCAGGCGAATGGATCTTGTGGTGTCAAGTCCAGGAACCTGTGTGCCTCCTGTGAAAAGCTCAAACAATTCTATGTATGTCTCTCGGCGCAATGTCGCAACAGCAAAGACGGAGTGCATGGCAGGTCACGTGTTGCTGGTTGTCATGATGTGAAGAGAATTAAACAAAATATTTGACGCAAATGTGGCTGAGTGCCTGAATCTTTATCGTCTCTGACAACCAACCACACGCGAGGTTTATGGTCCAATCGACAATCCATTTTGGGAAAGATGATACTACACCGAGTGCTTGATCATTATAAAGAATGAGAACATGGGAAAATAGAAATACGAAAAAGAAAATTAGAAAGAAAAAAGAATATACAAAAACCACCCTCAGAACGTGGCCCAATCAAGGAAAGCAGGCCTCAGAGAAGCGCAGCCAGTGCAAAAACGAAGAAGGCGACCCGCATACCATCACTGCCCACAAGGCCAGGCGCGCCAGCAGTGACGACCGGCGGGCGAGACGAGGTCGAGGCTGTGACGGGAGTATTGTTCGCAGGCAACATCGGCTTCGAGGTTAACCCAGACCTACTGGGCTCGGTAGCCTGCCAAGCGGTGGCGTCAAACGACGCGTCCGTAGGTGCGGCGTGCGGGTGTGACGGATCGGGCGTGGACGATAGAAGCTTGTTTCCTGCGCCTGAATTGCTCCCAGTCCCAGCAGCCGCCTGTTGAGCATTCCCGGCGTGGGGATCGGCATCGGCGGTTGATGAGGGTTTTGGGGCCGAGTCTGCATTGTTGCCGACTCCCAGGGCGCTGGTGACTGGCACCACTGTCAGAATCTGGGCGGAGACGCCGTTCATGATGGTGTGGATGGTTGTCGGGACTGTGACCACCGTGAAGGTGGAGGAGGGCACGTCTGGCTTTCCTTGATTCCCGTCTGAGACGCCGGGCTGGGTGGGAGTCCCCTCTTTCTTGGTGTCACTGCCGCCTTGGTTCCCTTGCTCAGGAGTAGGTACACCGTCTACGACGGGTAAGACTGTTGTGCTGAAGGGGATGACAGTGGAGATGGGCAGGTTGCCAACAGGGCAGTTGGAGGCTCCGAGTGGGCACCTTGTTAGCGTAGACGTAGTTGTCGAGTCTGTATCACGTTAGTGGGATGGATGTCACAGAGTAGCAGGTTCTTGCGCTTACAGATTGTGGTAGTTGTCCACCGAGTAGTGGCCTGCTTAGAAGAAGGGGTTGGACGAGGTGTCTCGGTCACTGGACATATAGTAGTGGATATGGCGATGATTGATGTGACTAATGTTGTGCTAGCAGCTGGGCAGTCCGATTTGCCTGGAGAGCAAGACGTTATAGTATATATTGACTCGGTATCTGGGGTCAGGTTAGCTCGGGATCTGGCCTATTCTATGAGTTGTGAGGACATACAGATAGTTGAGGTTGTGAAAGAAGTGGTGGACGCCTGCGAAGACACAGAACTACTAATGGTCGATCCAGGGGCTGTCACAGTAGACTGTGTGGTGGACAGCACCGTCTGAGTACTCGCAGTGAATGTCCCCGTTGTAATCTTTGAGGACGAGGGGTGAACTGACTCCGAGGTCCGAGTCGAGGTGTGAGGTGGCGAGGACGAAGCTGTTGGCAGTACCTCATGGCTTGAGGTTGTGGAGGATGTCACGCATGTCGAACCCGAATAGCTCGACGGCGGCTGGCTGCTGGAGGATAATGTAGACGTAGTAGACGAGTGTCGACTATATGATGGCGTAGACTGTGTCTGGCTCGACGAGCCCGTAGAACTCACAGAACTCGAGGGCAGGCGGCTGAGAGTCCGCGAAGATGTGGTGATAACAGCCGTGGATGACGTTGTGCTACTGACATGGCTGCTTGTTGAAAAGGTCAGGGGAATCGAGGAGGTTTCGATGCAGGAGCAAGCAGCCGAGAGTCGGCTGACACGGTCCTCCTCCTTATCTCCACCACAGTCCTTGAGGTACTTCGGGATTTCATTGGGGTTGGTGGTCGTTTCACCCAGCCACTTGGCACAGTCTGTGACGGCGGCCTTGCGGTTCTTGCTTTCCATCATCTTGTTGTAATACTCATCCTCCGGACAGCGAGGGCCATTGTCCTTGTCCTTGGTAGAGACCGCGACGCTGGCAAGGGCTGCGAGGCTGAGGAACAGTGTAGTAGGATGCATACTAATGAGCTGTTGTTCAACTCTATTACAGTGTATTGTGGCAAATATGTTCGTTTGACAGCCGGATATAAACTTGTCGATGTTGCGATGGTGGATATCGAGCCCCAACCCCGTGAGCTCTCTTTATATCCAGCTGAGAGAATCAAAATTGGTAGCAAGTGTTTAACTATGAGTACAGAGCGAATCGATAGGAACGGCAGATTAAAATGACATAATTTGCCAAAGACTTGAGGGTGTTGAAGGCCGTCGTGGCTGAGTCCAGCAGCTCGGCCCGAGTGTATTAATGCCCACGAGTACGGCATCCCGCGATCATCAAGGAGACGGAGGATATGAGCCCAACAGGGAGCCGCCTGGAAGTAATAATAGACGGATGAGCGGCAGACGTTCGTGACTATTGAACGTTGGACAATGGATCAGTGTTGGCATGGGTATAATCGGCCGAAAGACATATGGACACATAGGCCATTTCCTGGCTCTGCCGTTCCGTGAAATGCAATTCAATCCTATTTTTAGGTCCCCCGGGGTACCTGTCCACCTCCAAGGGGCAACAATCGCAATGAAGAACTAATGACATTAGTGACCACGAGGTGGTTGTCTCCGGGGATATCAAGAAGCCCAGAGAGGAGAGCCCGCCTGCCTCATGAAAAACCTTTGCTGTCGTGCCCGAGAAAATGATTTTGATGCAGCCCGCCCTTCATTCGATAGGCCAGATGAGTCGGCCGAAGTACCTAAAACCTGTTGAAATGCAGATCTCTCGTGTGCTAACTATACAGATCGGTCATTGTGCTGGCGCCTGTCGTACAAGAACAAAGACGCACGTGCCGTTCCAAGTCAATGGTGCGCGGACAGGTTTATCAGTTGATTTGAATCACTAGGTCTGACGCGGCTGCTGAGCATGGGCTGGTGCTGTCCGGACACTGTGGGAGGACATCGGATGAGGTCTCTTTGTTTGTGTGGCCCATCGATTGGGAGTCCGCCACTCAACCATGTGGCCCGGACTGTAGAATGGTCTAGCTACGATCAATAATAACAATGGAAACCTGAAAGAACAACCTTGAAACGTCTACATCGGGTCGTTGTAGACT
The DNA here is from genome assembly GCA_023078575.1 of Diaporthe nobilis. Lineage (NCBI taxonomy): Eukaryota > Fungi > Ascomycota > Sordariomycetes > Diaporthales > Diaporthaceae > Diaporthe > Diaporthe nobilis. The sequence goes on along the minus strand of JAKZJT010000013.1, from coordinate 640,170 downwards.
TCCCGTTGCAGCACTTGAATAATAACATCCGCTACCTTACTTCGCCTAGGCAGGCCCATGGAGTCAATTTTCAACGCATCGTTGGTAATTACAAGACCGAGGTCGGCTGCTATACATACAGGCTGTAAGCAAAGTAGTCGAAATGTTTGCTGATTTTTCTTTTCTGATTGGACCGTTAAGGTTATGATTTGGTGCATTGTGTTCCATTTGACCGCAATCACATGTTCTCCTCAGCTGAGGGGTTCAGGCCGAGAACGCCCTTGGTCTGACAGACCACAACACAGGAACTACAACTAACGGACAAAGTCAGCTCATCATTTTCATTGACAGCGCGGTCTGATTGGGACAATTGATAAACAATCGGCATACTGAGCAACGCCCACAGCCATGGCTCCAACCCCGCCGCCCACCGCTCTCTATGAGCCGTCATCCGAGGGCATCACTGTGATAACCATCAACCGGCCTCAATCCCGCAACGCAGTCAACGCAGCCACAGCACGCCTCCTCGCGGAAGCATTCCAGAAGTTCGACAAGGACGACACGCAAAAGGTATGCGTCTTCACCGGCGCAGGGGGCGAGGCCTTCTGCGCGGGATATGACCTGCACGAAGTCGCCGCATCGTCCTCATCCTCAGCCTCCAACATCGGCCCCAATGCCTTCTCCCGCGTCAAACGCGTGACGACGACAAACCCGAAAGACCCGCTGGACGACGTCCTCGGCCCCATGGGCCCGTCCCGCATGCTCACCTCCAAGCCGGTGATAGCCGCGATATCCGGCCACGCCGTGGCGGGCGGGCTCGAGCTGTCGCTGCTGGCCGACGTGCGCGTGTGCGACACGACTGCTGTGCTGGGTGTGTTTTGCCGGCGGTTCGGGGTTCCGCTCATCGATGGCGGGACCGTCCGGCTGCCCAAGATCGTGGGACTCGGCCGGGCGCTGGACATGATCCTGACTGGACGGCCGGTTGATGCTAAGGAGGCGTTGGGAATGGGGCTGGTGAACCGCGTTGTCGAGAAAGGCAAGGCGGTGGAGGAGGCGATGGCTCTCGCGAGGAGCTTGTTGACCTTTCCTCAGGAATGCATGAACTTGGATCGGCAGTCGGCGTACTACAGCACGTTTGAGGCGTCTAGTCTGAGGGACGCATTGAGGTTTGAGCATGACGCTGGCGTTGAGGTTGTGGCGAAGGAGAGCGTCCAAGGGGCGACCAGATTCCACAAGGGTCAGGGCCGAGGCGGAGCGTTCGCACCGGTTAAGGGAAAATTGTAATGGATCTTTCAGGCGTTGGTGTGTTGTGTTAAAAGCAGATTGTCAATGGATGAACCATACTGGAAAATTCTATGCGCCGTTGAACGCCATGTCTGTTCATCTTCCTTAAGCAACAATGCATATGATCATGGCCAGCCAGCACAGAAGCTGCCCCCTCGAGTGTAATAGAATAGGGAATAAGACCTTCACGGCTGAACATAGTTCGATTGCTTGTAAAGTATTTCTAGTTCTCTCCTGACTAGACGAGACTCATCTGAATTTCTTGCTAGCCTCCTCAAAGCCCATCCCTTTCTGCAGCTCCGCCATCACCTTGTCATCCGCATCAACCATCTTCTGCACGATCGGAATGACCTGCTCGGCCAGCTCCTTCGGGCACACCACAACCCCATTCAGATCCCCAATGATGTAGTCCCCCGGCCGGATCTCCATGTCCTGCTCGTCCGTCGCCAGCTTGACAGGCACGTTCACCCCGACGACCTTGAGAAGCTCCTGTGGCGGCGCCGTGCCCACGTCCCGCCCGAAGACCGGCCAGCCCTGCTCCCGCTGCTCGTGCAGGTCGCGGAACCGCCCGTCAATGACGCTGCCCACCGCCCCGAGCGCCCTGGCCCGCGCGCTCATCAGGCCCCCATAAACGGCGTTGGGCGTCTTGGCCGGCGCAGACACAAACACTACCGCACCGGCGGGCACCGAGTCGATGTAGTGGGTCGGGTGCTTCGGCGCCGGGTCCGAGAGCGGCGCGTACTTGACCGTGTATGCTGGGCCCGCGATCCTCGTGTCGCCGGCCTGGCGTTCTGGCGACCAGAGGGTGAGCCCCGATAGGAAGCCGCCGTTTCGGTATTTCAGCTTGATCAGGGCGCCTGAGATGTCGCAGGTTGGGAACTGCTTGAGCTGCTCTGCGATGGGATCTGAGGCCATCTTGGGTGTGAGGGAGAAGGCGCGGGCTGGAATGGGAGGAGCGATGCGGAGACGTGTGAACGCTGCTGGCCTTATGCTATTTTGTAGATGTCTGGACACCGTCTGGAAGGTGAGTGACATGCTCTCATGTGAAATGAATGGTTATTCCTTGATGTCAGATTACACCTGGTTCAGATGGTGAAGAGTGTCCATCTTCCGAGGGCCAATGGAGTCAATTAAGCTCTACCGAACAAAGCCGGTGGTCGCTATCGGGTGTATGCCGCAGATCCGCCCACATTACGTCGGGGGAACGGGTTTGGGCCGGGATTGGTTGAAGTCTCAGTGTCGCACTTTCGCCAACAAACACAACAATTCCATTTGCAAGTGCAATCCGAGCCCCGTTAATGCTTTCCGTCACCGCCATACCACCTCTTACATTCGTCTCGGCGCCGTGGATCCGAGCGGACATCCGAGTTCAACCTGGCCCGTGGTAGAACACCAGGCGAGTTCGACAAAAGATTGCCAGATAAGGTGAGATGATAAAAGGACGGGCTATCACCACCCTCGCGCTGTTGCAATAGTGGCTTCAGGTAAACCACAAACGATGAGTTGCGAGTCAACATTTCGATCAGTGTACGCATTTGTGGTGTTCAATACATCATAGGCACAACCTGCCTGACCCAGACGAGCCTTGAGTGTTAGAACATCTACAGAGGCAATCGATATGCTAAGCCCTCTAGCGTATGTTCGGTCTGACTACGCAGCTTCCTTCTCGGCTTTTGATACGCCGAGACACGGTCTGAGTCACAATCGTGATGTTGTACAAAACACCCAACAAGTCCGACATGGTTGGACTTGCAACGAAGTCCATTGAGGCACCTTAAGAGATCATATCCTTATCGCTCTTCACGTTCATTACTAACTCAAACATCAGCAACCTGTCGATTGCCCCAGGTTCACTGCAACATGGCCGACGTCGAAGGCGCCCTTCCCCTTGCGGCCCGCCGAGAGCTTCGAACCTCTATTGCAGAGACCAGGGATCCGCTAATAGAGGCGCTACCAAAGGTCGAGCTTCACGTCCACATCGAGGGCACGCTGACTCCAGCACTAAAATGGAAGTTCGCTCAACGAAACGGCATGACGCTCAAGCACCCGCGCACCGGAGCCGCGTTTTCTACGCTCGAAGAATATCAGGACTCCCATGATAGCTTCAAGACCCTCAGTGGGGATCGCATGAACAACGCGGAGGAGACGCTGTCCTTCTTCGAGGCTTACTATGGCGGCTTCGAGGTGCTCAAGACCAAGCAAGACTACCATGACCTCGCTATGCATTATTTCGAGCGTGTTGCGAGCATGAACGTGCGGTATTGCGAGTTGTTCTTCGATCCTCAGGGTCACACTCGCACCGGAGTGACGTGGCAGACGATGATGGATGGTTTTCGTTCTGCGCAGGAAAAGGCAGAGAAGGACCTGAAAGTGTGTCGAAAATTGAGTTCAGCGGCGCATTTAAAAACACTCACTGATTTTTTTTTCGCCGCAGATCAGAAGTGCCTGGATCATGTGTTTCCTTCGAGACGAACCGGTGCAATCAGCTGTGGACCACTACCTTGCCGCACTCGAGTACCGCGACATGATAGTCGGCGTTGGCCTTGACTCGAACGAAGACCAACGGCCTCCGATGCTCTTCGAAGAGATCTTCGACCGAGCACGAAAGGACGGCTTCCGACTGACGGCGCACTGTGACGTTGGCAAAGCGTATCCAGTCGAGAACGTTCGCCAGGTAGTTTGCTCCATTGGGAAAACCGGTGCCGACCGCATCGACCACGGCCTGAACGTCGTTGAGAGCGCCGAGCTTATGGAATCGATAAAATCGAGGGGAATGTGCATGACGATATGCCCCTGGTCTTACATCCGCCACCAGCCGATGGATGAGGTGTTTCAACGCATACGCAAGCTCTTCGATGCCGGAATTCCAATCACCATTGCCAGCGATGACCCGGCATTCATGGAGGATACCTGGATACTGGAGAATCTGCTCGTCGTGAGGAGGTTCTGCAACTTCACTGACGAAGACATGATCAGGCTCGCGGAGAACGCTGTCCGCACCTGCTGGGCCCCTGAAGCGGTCAAGGGAGAGATTACAGCCGAGTTGAAAGTCGTAAAGGAGAAATACCTAGGTACATAGCTTCATGATAGCTGAAAACCTGGTTGTCCCTATCTGTTCCGCGTTGACTTTATCATCAGTATCGGGAGATCACTGCAAACTCCGAACGAGTAGCTTGTGGTGTAAACTGAACTGAGATTTAACTTGCTACCTAGGGATGTATGCAGTAGCAGCCCAGCCGGAGAGGGACTGACAGAAACAGACCAATAGACTAACTCTGACCAATAGCCTAACTTTGACCACTAGACTAACTTTTCTCTTTTTCTCTTTTTCCTGAAAAAGAGACTCGACTAGTTCGCACACAACTAATAGTACCTCTGTGAGCCCTCGGGATGTCAATAACAACTTCCAAGTACGTTCCCAGTCCGGAAATGATTTCGGACCCCATCTTAGTGGCAGACAAAGGAGGCCACCACCACCGGCACAAAACTGTTAATAAATCTGTCCCTCGAGACAAAAGGCACCAGTGACCTGCCTCCCAGATCCAAATCCTCGCACATCCAAGGCTCACAGAGCAAATGAGTCGCATCCTGTATCGTAGCCTCCGAGTAGTGTCCCGTCCGCTCGGCAAGGTTGTCTGACCGGCCAAGATGGTATCCGACCTAACTTGCCAGCCGGTCTGATTGGTGAAGAAGACGGTATCGCCGACCTAGGACCCGGCCGCGGGGGCTTTCGGTGGCGTCGAGGCCACTAGTGCTTCGACGAGCAGCTGACCTTGATGACTGGCTGGGCTGGGTTGACCTTGCCGCCTTGTCCGGACACGGTGCCAAAGGCCTTCCCCCGCCTGCCGTACACCGTGCAGTGGTACTGTGGAGGGCATTGCCCGATGCACTGGATCTGCACGTTGCTGACGGGATAGCCGAAGCTGGCTGGGACGGGGGCGGCGTCCCCGTCTACGGCGGGGTACACCTCTTCGCTGTTGCCCAGGACGTGGGCGTAGAGCGTCACCTTTAGAATCCCCGAGGACTGGTTTCCCTTTCCCGCGGGGGCGGCGGCGACCAGGCTGGGCAGGCTGGCCAGGAGAAGAGCGATGGTCGTTTTGAAAAGCATTTTGGGAAGCCTTCAAAGATATTTTATGAGTATTTGAAAGATGCGTCGAGTGCGGTTGTTGGTTTCAGGGCTTGTGTGATCTTGTGGTTTCTTCGGAGATTCCTTGGGAAAATGTGTGTCGATGTGGATATGAAGAGATCAAATTTTCGGCTGGGACTCTTCAATAGATTATTATATTTTATATAGGAATTGCGTTCAGACTACTTCAGTCTTCGCCGCAAAATTGTAATTAATTGCGCGACTATGAATCTTAAGCTACTTATAGTGATGGTCTATGGTTGCTAGCTTTGTCTGTGCGGCTGTCACAAGGCTGTTATTGTTTTCTCCGCGAGCCTTGGGGTCAAGTTATATTCACCAAGTGTCTCGATCCTACTATGCTGAAGAAATGATAGGGTGTCTGGCTTCTTAGTAGTCATCTTGTACAACACAAAGCCGTGCTGAGCATCCTGTCATTTTCCGGCCGGTTCTGATGTTCTCAGCTGCCATAGGATTACGCCAAGCTTACACAATCCATCAGCCCCGTCTGTTTGAGACCTCCAATGGAACGGCCCTGCGAAATTATCGGAGATGTGCAGTAGAAATTTGAATATTGTAATTCGATGGAAGGCGTGGGTCGAGTAGGTGTGAACGCGGCGTGCTTGGTGAGATCTCCGTTGGAGAATAGTCGGTACTAGCGCGACGCATGATGTTCAAGGACATTTGCTGTGCTCTCTAGTGCTTTGTTAATATATGGCTAAAAAGAACTACTACCTCAAGATATGAAGCTGCTATCAATTTACCAATTAGCCCCCGGAATATAGTCGCCAAGTATTGCACTGCTAATTCGCTCGGCATCTCAGCTTAGAACAACCAAGTATCCACTCGTGGGATCTGCAATTCGGTATTATCAGTAGAGCATTCAGCGGTGGATGGGCTGGCCTTGATCGTATGTTTGTATTGCATCCCTGACCCTCTGTGAACCATATTACGAGGGTCCAGCCCGCAAATCATGTTGAGAATAAACTAGAAAACATTGAAAATTGATCCAGCCATGAATGACGGTCAACATAAATTCAACAGAATGCAGTATCGCAGTATTGTATTTTTGAACGCGTGATCTATGAGAGGCAAATAAGGAAGATACAATCTAAAATATCTCAGCATCGAAGCGGACAGCTCAGCTTTCGAATGCTGATTATAGCGACACCCACACACTCGTCCCCGGTAGCGGGACTTCCATTCATCGTGAGCGTGGACAGTGCAAGAGATTCCATGCATCGAGGCGCCCAATGACTCAAGAAAACACTGGGTCATAGCGAGGCGGTCGAGACAGGTGAACGCTCAAGACGGTCATTCCTAGTGCGATCGATTTGTATGATCTCCAAGCCCGGCGACCAGGACCTCGTCCAGCGGCCTGACCCTCTGCTTGAATTCAGTAAATGAGCGCATTGCGTCTCGCTGGGAGTTACTGTCGTAGTAGCCGACATAATCCTCGTGTCATCCCCCAACCCAGCCGTCTCCATGATCAGGGTCAAAAAACCCATACTCGTAGTATGGCCAAGGCTGTCCGCCGCCGAGAGATCCAACGCTGCTGCCGCCGCGTCCTCCTCCTGCTTCTAGTATTTAATTGTCGCCACATTTCTGTTTCTCTGCTTTCTCGATGTCCCTTTTCAGACGCTTGCTCTCGGACTGGACTGCTGCCACGGTTCGTCTGATCGTTAGAATTTCCTCATCAAGCTCAATGGCCTGATGCCAGAACCTATCTCTGGCCCGCGGTAGCTCGTCGATCTCATCCCTCAGATGCCTCCGCTGCTGCTCAATCTGCAACCGACGTTGGTCGGCCGAGTCCGAGTCAACGCCAGGTACAGGCCCTGGCAGTCGAGCCGACGTCCCGCGGCGCGCGTGTTTCACTGCTTCTGCCGAGTCCGAGAGCAGGTCCACCAGCTGCTCGCAGAGGGCGCGCATTCGGTTGCTGAATTCGCTTGCACGGACTGAGTTGCACCTCACTTCAATGTGACGGGAGACGAGAACCTCTTGCTGCGCAAGGAGCTGGGCCTCGAGGTCTTGTAGCGCACGTACCATGGAGTTTGGGGACAAGGATCGGCTTTCTCGTCCTTCGTGACCCCTTGAGTCGTCTTTATCGTCAATTTGGGACATAATTTGGCCGTTTAGATGAGACGGTTTATGAACCTTTCCTTTTGAATCAACACGAACGTCAACGATGGCTGTTGTCTCATTCATGGGTCTGCTGGTTATTCCTGAGAACAGCGTCTCGATTACAAGAACAGGAGTGACAAGGTTTTCGAATCTTTCGATCTGCAGGAATCCCTCGGGAAATATGTTCTTCCCAAAGTCTGATAGTTCTGATGGAGAGCTCGAGGTGATGATTTCAGAGGGAAGTAGCAAGGTCTCTATGAATGCAGTCTAGGTTGGAGTGTAAGCGGTGGATGCTTCACAACACCTCACAGATCTCAGTCAATCACAGCCCTGACCCGGTCTGTCATCAACTACTTGTGGATGAGAGACATGTAGTGTTTCTTGCATCCGGAGTCGCTTTCTTGACAGCGGCCCAGCCGAGCAGTCTGATGTACGCTCTGTTGGTATAAGCCAACCCGTGGTGTTGGTAGTTGCTTCTCCTAGCTTCTCATCCTTGGGTTTCAATGTGACATTTCTCATTACGCTGGGTACCTTGTCACTAGCTGACCTTTCACTGAACATTGTACAATGCGTCCATGCCCTATGTTCAAGTCGTGGTTACACACAACGGATGTGTGCGATATTATTCTCTTATTAACTGGGTGCTCCGTTGGAGAGAGGCGAGTGGCAGGGTTCTCAGTCATCCTGTGTTTGACCACGATTAATGACTGATATTCGTGACTGGCAATGAATGCTGCAAGCCGCAGGACTTGCCAACCAGCTCCTATCATAGAGAACGAGCATAATTATTTAAATCTCGAAGTTAACAGCACGAAGTCTTTCGTTAATTCATCATTCCTTCCATATTCCAAAATACCTATTATTAAGAATGACGACCAGTAGCACCGGAACGAATACCCGCGAAGACAGTGCCTCGCATCGCATGCAGGACGCCGATTGGGTCATAGTCAAGGACGACGGGCACCTCATTAAAGAGGATTACGATTTCATTGACGCAGCTGAGGCTCGGTGCTGGTGTGGCGGCTCAGATGCTGAGCGTTGTCGCCTGCGTGGGCACACTTGGCCGCTGTGCAACGTTGACCAGGGTGAGTTGTGGCCAGAACAACCCAGCGAGAGTCATTATAAGGCACACGAGGAGGAAGCCGAGACGGACAGCTCCAACTCCGCCGGTCAGCAGTCCGCCAGCGGAGAGTCCAATGCTGACGACTCGAAGGAAGACACACGGGAACCTACGCCGCAGGGAGAGACAGACCAACCGTGGTTCTACGAGAAAGGTCCGTTCACCAGCCTCGCCGTCTTGACTGAGATACTGGAGAAAGGCAGGTATACTGGGGCTTCATGCCTGTCCAATGATGTCCACGATGGAAAGGACGACTGAGGGAGTTGCGCAATGAGTCGGTAATTATTTGTAGGATAGAAATAGTTGAGACATCACTGAGACCATGAGATTGCGAATTCAAATCTAATTTCATATGTGCAATACAACGCGAGCCCATGTAAAATGCTGCGTGCCCTACTTGATGTACCTGAACTCTGGATGCCTGTAACCCAGCTGGTTGATCTCCTCCTCGGTGCGGCCCTCCAGCCGGTGGTCACGCTTCCCAGCTGCCCGGAGCTTGTTCTCGTAGGCGCAGTATGCGATGCCGAACAGGGACAGGAACAGGACCACTATCTGTCCGGCGAGGTTGATCGTGTGGCCGGTGCGGTAGGCCGGGCCGTCCGAGGGGACGTATGTCCATCTGAAGTATCGTTAGCAACTAGAAGACAGATAGCAACGTGAAAGGGAGGGGACAAGTGTTCTCAAGTGGTGAGACTTACGTGGCAACAATTCCCCCAATGGTACCGACAGTCACGACGTAACCACTAGTCACAGCACGCACAGCCGGCCCCGCCGCGTTGTTGATCGCCCAGGCCAGGAAGCCCGGCCCACCAGGGAATGCTCCCACGGTGACGAAGTAGACGCCCATGTACCGAATATTGGGGTTCGTCTCCCAGCGCAGAATGGCAAACCCAATGATAGCCAGCAACGAGAAGGCACCCAGGAACGCCCCGCGGTGACGGGTCTTGTCGCTCGCGTACGCGATAGCAACAGCCACGACACAAGCACAGACGTACGGCGGGACGCTGTACAGCTGGGCCTTTGTGTCGGTCCAGTCGAGGTCGCGCAGGATGGTGGGCAGGAACACGGACAGGCCCTGGACGGTGATGTTGATGAGGAAGAAGCCGAGGCCGCACGTGTAGTTGTGGATGCACATGACGGCGCCCTTGACGTGCGCGAGGGTGACGCGCTCGTCGGGCTGGGAGCGGTGCTCGCGGACCAGGCGCTCTGCGGCGATCATCTGCTCGCGCGGTGTGAGGAACTTGCACGTCGCCGGGGAGGCGGGCAGCCATATCGGCGCGATGAGGCCGATGATCATGGTGATGATGCCCTCGAAGAAGAAGATGTTGCGCCACGTGTGGATGCGCATACCGGCGACGCCCCAGTCCGGGATGCGCGACAGGCCCGTCGCGAGGAGCCCGCCGAAGGCGCCCGCCATGCTCGCGGCCGAGACGTAGATGCCGATGCGGAAGAGGAGCTCCTTGCGCTTGTAGAAGGAGCTGAGGTAGAAGGCGAAGCCGGGCATGGCGCCGCCCTCGAAGGCGCCGAGGATGGCGCGCGCGACGAGCAGGCCCGGGTAGGACTTGACAAAGGCGGAGCACAGCGAGACGAGGCCGAAGCCGACGACCAGGCAGGGCAGGTAGAACCTCGGGCCGACGCGCTTGAGGATGATGTTGCTGGGGACCTCGACGAGGAGGTAGACGATGTAGAAGATGGACAGGGCCCAGTTGAAGCGCAGGCCCTGCAGCCCGAGGTCCTGCTGCATGCCCTGGATCCTGGCGTTGCCGATGTTGATGCGGTCGAGGAAGCAGAGGAGGTACAGGACCGTCACCCACGGCACGGTGCGCCAGTCCATCTTGTGCCTCAGGATCGTCTCCTCCTCTTCGGTCCATTGCATGCCATTGCCCAGCTCGGACTTGGAGTCGGACGGGCTCTGCGGCACATCGTTCTCGACTGCGAGTCAGGTTAGCAGAGTTCTCGTCGTGTTCTAACAATATTGGGGGTAGTCATACTTGCGATTGCTTTCTCCATCTTGAAAAGCACAAACACAGCCCAAATGTCGTGGTTGTTAACTGTGGGTGGTTCGTGAATGGGAAGTCAACCGGTGAGAGTTTTCTACCCGCGACTCTCGAGCATGCGAGCAAGTGAATGACGATGTAACCACCGGCAACGCCGCAACGAAACTGGAGCTGGGCAAGGGCAGGAGGGCCAGTCTTGTTATAGCAGTGATAGCCCGCCAGCACAACGGGGGGCCCAGTCCCGCCCATGGGCATTAAATCTCTGTGAAAATCTCCCTGGACCGGGGACCAAGTCTGTGGATCAGGGCCAAGAACTGAAATCTGCGGGGTACAGGGCCAGCGAGCTTGGCACTTTCTTGACACGGTACTGTCAGCATTGATATTTGCCGGCATTCAAGCATACCGCCGACATGGTGGAATTGATTGAGCGGGTGTTATTCCTGTGCCCCGTGAGTGGGTGCCGTCGCCCACGCCAAGATGCTACCATGTGTCAGACGGAGCGGCTGGCTGCACTTTGTGGCGTACATTGTTCCCTCGGGCTGGGGCACTCGAGGACGCGTCGATCATACTTTTATGTCCTAGCTGGACCACACATTCTGGCTTAGCGGTTTGAGCATCTATGTTGTGCCTGCTGCGCTAATTTTCCCGAGATCTGGGGGAACAACAGGTAGGGCCGATTAGGCCGTGGCATGTCTCCTAATCCGAGCAAGCAAATGATACGCGGGAATGTGCATCTGTATAATCTGTCGCCATCGCTGTTGCACAAGAGCCAAATTGACAGGTGAACGGCACCGTTCCCTCGGCAAAATAGAATTCCCTCAGGACCTGTCGCAAAGAATGCAACCCGAATTGACGGGTTATAGGCGGATCCATATTTATAATGGACACCTACGCGTGTAACAGTAGTACTCTCCGGCACGGGCCAAGAACCCGAATAGAGTTTGCGGGATGTGGATGAATAAAGGTCGATAAACCTAGCTAATGTGCGATTGGCTTCTGTCACCCGGTGGCAATGTCAGAACTTTATTGCCGGCATAATCAGAAGCTTGTGGGCAGCAAAAGTCGATCTTCGTCTTCCTCGGTGACGATTGAGGGTAGCTGCACGTCTGCCCGAGATAAAGAAGAACCTCCAACATCACTGTGCTGTCATATGTGACGAGTCGTAAATGGCTGCCATGCCGCCAAGCGAGGCCCGAGAAAAGTTGTGACGAGAATCAAACTGGAAAATAGCGCACGCATAACATATGCAACACGTTGATCGTTCAAGCGGCTTCTATATTATACGTTATATCGTAGACTCGTGTTATATATACACCGACGTCGCATGAGACCAGCCGCGACCTTTTCCAGCCGCCTTCTGGCTGTCGATCAAAGGAGCATCAGAAAACATGCCGAGATGCCTCAGGGCAAGCAAGTCAGAAGGCTGCCGAGCTTATCCAGCACGACCTTCTGGTTCGCCGCGTCCGCCGTCGACTTGTCCCTGCACTCCCCGACACTGACCGAGACATGGCACCCCGCGGCATCCACGACGCTCTTGTCCGTGGGCAGCGCCGTGCTCCCGCACGTGTCGACATCGGGTGCCGAGAAGATGGTGCGCGGGTTGATGCGGCTCATGACGAACTTGAAGGCATCCGCCGTGGTGCACTCGCCCGTGACCTCGGGGAAGTTGACGTTGAGGAAGATTCCGGGCGGCAGGTAGGGCGCGCCGGCGTCGATGATGGCGTTGGTCAGGTTCGCAGCAAGATCGGCGTAGACGAGGCTCCTCGCGGGGACGGGGACCGTGTTCCACGCCAGGGTGCCGTCCGTGAGGCCCGAGAAGGCGATGGCGGGAAGCCCCGCCTCGCCGACGGCGTAGCACGCGGCGCCGACGGTGCCCGAGAACTGCACCTGCAGGTAGACGTTGGAGCCGACGTTGGGCCCCGTGACGGCCAGCTCGGGCGCGGCGCCGCCCCAGAGGCCCGGGCCGATGCTGTTGATGCCGTAGCGGATCGACGTCGCGGGGTACGAGTTGACCCAGTTCAGGCGCGTGTCGGACGAGTTGGTGCCCGTCCTCGCGTTGGTGTTTGCCGGGCAGCTGTCGTACTGGCATGCTGCCGTGCGAGGGCTCGGGTCTGAGTCCAGGGAGCCTATTGGACGGGTTTATTAGCCACCATTCAGATAGAGACAGCCGATCTCTCTCTGCCCGGACTGCTCTTCACCGCCCGGAACAATGACTCACCTCTACCGCTCTGGTTGTCTGCCGGGGCCGAGACCACGGCGTCGTGACCTCCACCCAGGAGCGAGTCGTGGAAGGACCGCAGATACAGCTCCGCCCACCCGTCGTCATTGGACTGGATGATGCGGATTCCCTGGCTCCCTGTCACCGCAAGTGCCGCCACGGCGGCCCTTGAGAAAAACGAACGGACACCCATATTGATGCGGGCGAGCAGTATGAATCACTGCGGATGGGCGCGAACGGCTGGAGTCCACGAACGAGCGTCAAAGGGCAAGCGAGTGTCAGGGCCGCGCAGTGTCGATCTCTCCTTGCTGACTGACTCGACGGCGAAACAGGGCGGTACCATCACGCGGGCGAAACGGTTATTTATCCACAACAAAAACCCCCTCAACCTGCGTCCAAACGGGCCGCATGTGAGTCTCCGCTTGGCCCCAATAAATAAGATTGGTTCCCCCGGGCCTACTGTCCCCTTAGAACCGACGAGACTCTGGGCGGCGACATCGTTAAATGTGCGTCTAGGTAGGTGAAGCCAATCAAGCAGGCTCCCTCCGCCACGCCGGGCGAACCTGCGGCGGACTTGTACCTGAATAAGTGCAGAGGGGAGGCCCCAAGACCCGGCCACCTGCCTCACTCGGCTAGCGGTTGCATGCCTATTGGGTGCACGAGGTCGACCCCACGGCGAACCCCAGGACAATGCCGAGGTCAGGGGCAGGGAGCGACGTTCTCCTGGAATTTGCCCTATTTGTACGTGGAGTGTGAGACCGCGGTGATTGGTCACATTTTGCATTAACAACTGCCTAACTGGTCGAGACAACCCTGAAGCTGAAAAACCTCCCTTTGGGAAGCTGTTTGAGAATGTTCTGGTGATCAAACAGAGGCAAAATGATTTAAGCTTATTCCTCGCGTTTGACTCGGATCGCGCCTGGATGCCCGTCAACGTGATGGATGCGACTCCCGAGTGATATCATGAGGCTCTTTGGGGGAATAAAGTTACCGAGAGTGTAACATTTGTCCGTAAAAGCCTCATGAAACTCCGGGCTTCCTGTGATCATTGATTGGGAGGAAGGACACATATAATCGTCTGCAATCCTCTGGGTAATTTCTGGCAGTCGGAAACATTTCTGACGATTTTCTCTTACCATTGCGAGGTATCTGCCTTGAGTTTAGGCCTCCCAATTCTGCTGAACACTGTGCACAACAGCAAAAGTTCCTGCTCACATGACAACATCGACATACCACTTGCGGTAACGAAAGAATACAGCATGACTGTCAAATCGAAAGCGGCACGTCTCAGAACAATGTCACCATTCAATGCAAGAAGAACCTGGATGCGCGAAAACAACAATTAGCGAGTGAATATCCTAAGCACACACACACACACACATTGTCGATAGTCGTCAGCCTGACACAAGGACTCGACCCGCAATCGTCCCTGTCTATGCTTGATCATACAATCCAGCCCCCTTGAGCAAAGAAAAGGGAGGCCCCTGGATCAGCTGCAATTAGGGTTCGTATCTAATTATCCTCGTCCTCCTCATCATCAGCAGCAGCCGCATTGCCTCCCGCCCCGTTCGTCTTGCCCTTGCCAGCAGCTCCCTTCGTGGTCGTGGCCGCGTTGTCATCAGCCGCGGCAGCGTTGCCTGCACCTTTGGCACCAGCGCCGGCCCCCTTCGTGCTGGCATTTCCTGTCGTCGCAGCAGCAGTTCCGGCGCCTCCCTTGGCGCTCGAGGCGTCTGCCGCCGTGGACGCGTTGCCTGCGCCCTTGGCTGCGGCACCGCCCTTTGACGCTGCGTTTCCTCCGGCCGCAGTGCCTTTTCCTTTGCCAGTGGTCGCGGCTGGGGCACTTCCTTTAGCCGCAGTGTTACCTGTGCCCGTGGCACCGCCCTTCTGGGTCGCGGTTCCAGCGCCGGCTGCGGTACCTTTTCCTTTTCCAGTGGTGGCGGCGGGTGCGCTTCCCTTGGCCGCCGTGTTTCCCGTCGTGGCATCGGCGCCGCCTTTCTGTGTCGCTGTTCCGGCGCCGGCGGCGGTACCCTTCCCTTTTCCGGTTGTGGAGGCGGCACTACCCTTGGCTGCAGTGTTACCTGTGCCAGTAGCACCGCCCTTGTTCGTCGCGGTGCCCGCGTTGGCATTCGTCGCGGCCCCGGTGGCGGCCCCAGTGCCACCCGCCATGAGCTGCTTCAGGCTCTGGGTTCCCGTGGTCGGGTCGAACGTCTTTTGCTGCTGGTTCGATCCGGTGTTCTCCAACGCGCTGTTGGACAGCTGCGTGATGCTGGGCAGGATGTTGGCGTTCCTGCGGTTCCACTCGTCAGCATGGTGTGGTCTTGTGTGTGTGTGTGTGTGTGAGAGAGAGAGAGAGAGAGATCATCAGCATGCGACGTACCTTGCCGACTCGACCTTTGACAGTTGCCTCATGACGTTCGCCATGGATGGGTTCCTCATCATCGACTGCAGGCCGTCCAGGACGATGGGGGTGTTGTCGACGATCTTCTGGTTCGCCTGCCTCGCGTCCCTGCCGGCGGCGTCGTCAAGCACCGCGCGATGCTGGTCCTCGTCCTCCTCGGCGACGAAGGCCTTGCGCGCCATGGTGCGGATTTGGTCCGGGTCGGTCGTGGTACCCACTAACAAGCATGGCGTGATCAGTATATGCCCGATATTTGCAGCCACCAGAAAGGAGAACATCTACTTACTTCCGTTGAGGGACGACGACACGATGGCGACATCACCAGCAAACGCGCTTGCTGCTTGCGGCACACTCTCGCCATTCCCGCCTCCACCTAGCGCCTTCGCCGCAGCGGCGAACGGGTTCGTCGCAGGCGAGCGCGCGTCCAGGTCCCTGGGCCTCAGCAACTCCCCGGCGAGGGTGACTGGCAGGGCCGTCACTGCGATGCCCTGCAGCGCGGCCGATGCCAAAATGAAAGAGGCCTTCATGGCAACGAAGGTAAAAAGTCAAAGAGTAAGATTACAATTGATATAATTGAGAGATTACATAAATGAGGGTCGAATTAGAAATCTCAAGGCTCCGGGCCTTTGTTGTGCGAATCCACTTTGAGCGAAAACGGGTACGAAGAGAAAGGAAAGAATATGCCCGATTCAACTTTCCTGACGGGACCTGGGGAAGAAGGCGATGTGATTAAGACTCGTCTGACGAGTGTCCTGTCCGCCCCCGTCCTGAGTCGCGCGCCCCATTCCGAGGAACAATCTGGAGCCACCAGGTCGTGACTATTGCCGGATAGCATCGTCCAATCCGTCGAACGGTTTAGCCTTGAAACCCAAACATGTAGGCTAAAGCGCCGCGAGGGGCCCCGAACGCCTCCTCTGAGCTTCGGCCGAATGTTTCAAGATCGGATGTAAACATCAGGCCAGGCGCGGCGCAACATGACGGACCCCAGCCCGTCCCATGATCTGAATCCGAGCGTTCGAGAACCCTTGGAAAAGCTCCGGACGATCACCCGACAGCATAATCATCACCGTCTCTTCGCGGTTAGAGGATTTGTAGGGCTGGCCGTAACTGATACCAGCACGCCCTTCGGACGGGACGCGCCAAGAACCAAGCAGGTTGGCAATAGCTTGTACCACCAAGCCCGCCCTTTGACTGTTCTTGGAATGCTTGGGCCGGCGCATGACGTGCGGGTAGTGTCTTCGCCCTTATGCACGGACACACACCCTCCCATTCACGCTCTAATTGGGCCTAGTCAACGTCGTTTGAACGGTGGCCTGCTGACAAGGTGAGCAGCGGTACTTCAGGCCCCCACATTTACTCGACGTTGCCACCCAATCGCTGTACAACGAGGCCATGAACCACCTGCGACGAGCGAAGTTGTCGGTAGCCAGTGATATGCCATGAGCGCCATCCCAGCCGTTTCGGTATCGAAATTAACGTTTATTAACCCTGGCGGACGACGTGCGACTGCCTCCCCCGCCGTGGATTGTTACGGGCTGGTCCATCTTTGCGACGACGTTCATCCTGCCAAGCTGTTTAAAACCTAACTCTAAGACGCGGACGCATATTGGCCGAATGTTGAGATTTGAGATTACGTTTTCCCCTTCAGTTCAGCCCACATCACGAGCGAGTGGACTGTGCATGCTGGTCAAAGAACATTCGTAGGTCTGATCTTCACATTGCGGAGAGGCACCAAGGTTTGCAAGAATTCATTCAATTTCGTCATCTTGGACTTTTATGGAGAGTATGGTTATTTTGTCTATGCCCAAATAGAATCCGGGGACCATTGCCCCCCACACTCAGGTTTTGGATTGCCTTGCGGGTCAGTCGAGTTTCGGCCAATCGCGACGTCCCAGGGTGTATCGAGGTACACAAAGCCTCCGATCGCCTCACCACAAATACCGTCCAGCCACTTATTGATCATATTGAAGAGGCCGGCGCTGATGGAAAAACTAAACAGCCGATTGTGGTTACAAATGTAAATCTGAGTGCTCGGCTGATCCAGTAGGTACGGCCACACTAACCCAGTGTTGTTAGCGATCGTCCCATTGTCGACGGTGCTCTTGAGGAAACTCCCGTTCACGAGCTCGTCGATGTAGCCTGGGCTGACCACCTCGGACGTCTTGCTACAGTATAACCATCGTTCTGGAATTCCATGGAAGTCGTTTGCGGTCCCGTTGTAATCCGTGGGAAATTGAAATGGCCTCAGCCCATCGACGGGAGAGGGCGGTGGCAGAGCAGGCGACCGGGCCGAGTGTCTTGTCTCGGGTATGTTCAGCAGGGCGGGCTTGGCGGACACTCGAGCCGCAAAAATGATCGGAGTTAGTAGTTTCAGGGGTTGCATGATGCAAGCAGCGGGTTTTCTACAGTTGCGAAGACTTGAGGTTTTCGTCTCAATGTCAAGTTTGTTTGCTGGAGCGTTGTGCTTATTTGGTGAAAGATAGCGCGGATATCGAAAGTCTATTTCTGGAACGGAGGCATGTTCAATCCCAAAGGCAAAGTTATATCTTTCCTTCTACGCCCTGAATCATCACGAAGCCTTGATGCTAGTGGCGACAATCATTTCAGGCTGTGACTCTGTAGTTGTGCGACTTGAGCCTGCTGCGACCTTCATAGTTTTCGCCACACGGTATCCCATCCAGCTGTTCGAAGTGGTCTCGTTTTTAATCTGTATACATACGCCTCTTAAGGAGTATGCATCAGTAAGATCACCTGGTTACTAGAGAGAGACTCGTAGCTGCATTCCCAATGACAAAGTCCATTGAACTAGTCACAGAAAGAGAGTGATTCGTAACTTAGTCCTGTCACTTCGCCCCGTGCCTGGTACGAAAGTACATGACTCCTCATATTCTTTTCTGCCTTCCTAGAACTAGCTTGCCTGAGGTTACCGTTCACAGCTGCTGTTCTCATCAAAGCTGTGATCTTGATGCATTTGCCCACCATGTCTGGCCGATATCATCATGACAGGCTGTTGACACTCCTCAATACTCAGTTGACACATGCCCCGTCCGGGCTTCATCGCTTGTCTTTAACGCTACAGAGATCCAATTTTAGCCCACGCGTACTCCTGTGCACAGTTTGATCTGTTGTCCCATGGTGGGATGACTAGATTGACAAGTTGGTCGTAGTTCCATCTTAGATGAGGCCCTAAGGCAGAACGCTAGTCAGGAACCGGGAAGCTATGAGATGCTGCGTGTGGATAGCCCGTTCTTGTGGGGAGCCGCAGGTA
Organism: Diaporthe nobilis; assembly: GCA_023078575.1. Lineage (NCBI taxonomy): Eukaryota > Fungi > Ascomycota > Sordariomycetes > Diaporthales > Diaporthaceae > Diaporthe > Diaporthe nobilis. The sequence continues at coordinate 621,662 of JAKZJT010000013.1, read as the reverse complement.
CGTGCCCAAGGTTGACACAGCTTGGCTTCGCCGCCAAGGGTGTTAGCAGTCTTGTCTCTGGGGAGGTCCGGACATCCCCAAAGAATCTCCCCACTGTGGACTCATCACAACCTCATCCAGCAATCTTGTCATGTTCGGATCTGGGCGAGATAAATCCAACGAACCAAGAATACTATCATGCACATGGAGTGGAAGACGTAAACGAGAGCTTAACACTGCATCGTTCTCCAGCTTCAAGACAAGGCGTACAGCGGCCCAAGACTAGGAAGTCCTCGGTCTGGCTGTGGAACTTAATTGCTACGGCCAGCTTCCGTAAGCATTTTGAAAACGAAAGCCATGTTTATAGCGATTGAATGAGGAGTGGTTGGTTCGGTAAGCGCCACAAACGAATCTCTGCCGTCACGAATTTTGATTCGACTCGAGCATTGAATTCTCATTTATCTCCACTGATCCCTCGCATTTCGTATCGACTGTATGGATCTTCTAGATCTTATTAGACATGCTAACTGCGCGCCCTCGAGTTCCCAGCCCCCTTCGTCCTCCAGCAACAGACTTTGTGCAGCCCGCATCCGCAGAAGTGCTGCTTCGTTGCCTCGTATGCATCGGTCGAGCCAAGTCCTTACCAAAAAAGGGATCCTGCGCACTCTTCGCACCGCTCACCAAGCCCTGCTCCCGACTATTGATGTGTGTTAGTGATAAACCACAGAAACCTTCAATTATGTGTGATGGAAGTTTCAAAAGCTCAACAGTGAAAAGAAAGGTGTATACATACAGGCTGCTCTCTGACTGCGCAATCGGTTCCGGCTCATGCTGAGCGACACCGAAAGTCCGGCTTCGATGATGGGAAGCCCATTCGCGTGCCGCTTTGTAAACTATCGGAGGGTATGAATACGTCAGAACGCCTCTGTCGAGTTCGAAGGCAGCGTCCTGGATTAGATCCGCGTGATGAGGCTTCCACTTGTCTCCTGCCTCAGGCAAAGACGTCAACAGCATGAAGGTCTCAATCTCCCTGAGGGTTCGCTCGGCTTCTTCGCGGAGTCTGTCCCTCAGGGCCCTGGCACGACTAGCGGCTTCCTCGTCGTAAAGAAGCACCGCGAGCTTCTGGACCATCTCGACGTAGTCGTCCATGTGGCAGACGTTGTTCCGCCTGCCGTGAAAATGGTGCAAGAAGTTCCGCAGGTCGATGAGGCGGTTCAGCTTGCTGCTAACCTGCCAGTGTCGAGTGTGTCGAAAGTTGAAGACTGTGCTTGGCAGCCGATCCAGCAAGGTCGTCAGTCTCTCTCGGCCAAAATCGATATCTGACCGGTAGCCGATCCAGCGACGGCATTGGTCTGGTCGATGGGCGCGCATCCATCCCCACAGACAGCGCTTTGCCAGGGTTTCTGTGCTGGAGAGGATGTCGAAGAGGATGTCGTGATCGATGTAGACTGTGTATGAAGAGCCTCTTGTCCAGGCTTTGTCTGCCAGCCGTGTTCGCATTGCGATGGCCTTCTGAGTGATGAGGTCATCCCACTTCGTTTGTGACATAATTCGGAGTGAATGCGCTGGCTGGGGCTCTTCAAGCTCCTCAGGCTCTTCAGAGAAGTCTGCTTCGCATGATTGGTCTGTGGAATAACTCCATGTGGATGCCTCGGACGTCTTCTGGGCGTCGGGAAGGATAGGGCGATGACGAATCCTCGAGAGGGAGATCTCGTCTCTGTGGCGTGAGGCGACGGTGGATTTGAGATAATCAAATCTCATCACGTATAGCTCTCCGTCTTTGTAGGCACAGCTCTTTCCGTTGGTGCTGAGATATTTGGGGGGTGTGGGCGGGCTTGGTGACCAATCAGTGCCCGGCGAGGTGCTTCTGGAACTGGAAGCCGACGATGCCAAGCTTCGGAGACGGGATGTCGTGGTTGATCGAGCGTAGGAAGGACATGCGTGGTCAGGTGTAGTTGGGCGGTTGCGGGTAGGGGATGAAGACAACCTTGCCATTGTTTGCCTTGAATTTCGTCCTGTAATCTGAGCCAGTTTCAATCGAAGCTCATGGTTCTCTTTCTCGAGAGTCTTGATTCTGTCCTCAGCTAAGGACAGCTGGTATGCGATTGGATGAATGAATTTCATTGTCTTGGTGAGGGACTCAGATCCTTTCGGACTGGCAAGTGTTTTCAAATGATTGTCGTAGCGCTTTCTAGTATTGCATGAGCTGATGGACTGAATGAGATCCGGGGTGTCAAAGGAGGAAGGGAGACCAGATGTCTTGGAGGAATGGCAAAGTCGCTTTGATAGAGACAGGACTTCAGAAGAATTCTTGAGCCAATGGCTTGTTTTCATACATTCACTTGGATTTCAGCCACCCCAGGAAGTGAATTGGTGAAGTGGTGTGAAGTGAATTGGGAGGGAGGGGTGGAGAGCGAAGTCGCATGAAATCACCAGGTAGTACTTCACATCGAGCTTCACCCACATGTCAAGCAGAAAACAATGCTTTCAATGGTTGTCGAGTTTAACCAGCGTAGCACGACCGGGTTGGCCACACTCTGACACTGAAAGTCTTTTGTGCAAAATCATAGTCAGGTGCCGAGTTGCACATCATTGAAAACCCCTGAACAGCGAAGGTTAATATGACTGCCTGCAAGTTACGCTGTTCTGTGTCCTATCCTGATGATCATTGTCGGTCCATTTGAGTAAAAGAAATTAAAGCATGCAAATGGCCTACACTCAAACTTGAAGTGAAGCTTGACAAGTAAAGCCTGGCAAATGAAGTACGAGATGTGAAGTCTCAAAAGTGGAAACTACAGGCATTTGTAGAATCATCACTGATCAGCAGCCTCACTGCTAATGATTGCAAAAGACCAAGTTCATGAGGGCAGTATCATTCCAATAGGTTGGCACGAATGCCGTTCTGTATCTGTGGAAGTAAAGTGCTCAAAAGGGAATAATCATTGTATTGGGACAATCTGAGAGCATCTACGTGCAGTGCACTGCCTCATGCGTGCCCAAGGACAGACAGGCTGAATCTAACTACAAGCGTGATCTATTCTCAGCTGAACTACCAAAGCAAAAGCTTACCCGGCGTGTCAAGCCCCGTACATTAGTTCGCTCTCCACGGGAAACCGGAGTTCGAGGACCATTCATGGACGCACTCCTCCACCGGGTCGGAAGGCTCTGCTGAGTGGCACGGCCCTGTTGACTCTCTGAGACAGGCGGAATCGTCCCTCCGTATCCGCCATTCTGAAGTCGCTCCACGTTAGCCAGGCTCTGTTCGACGTCTGGCTCGCAGTCCCAGCTGATATAGGCTGGTCTCTCGTAATATTCCTGCGTGGCTGCAATGACCGCTGGCGAGTACTGACAGCGAAAACGGTCGTCATTCATTCCACCAAGCCTCGAATGGACCCTCTGAAATAGTTCAACGTGATGATGCTGCCAAGGGTAGTCCCCCACAAAAGGCAAGGCCGTCAGAAGCCAGATCGTCTCTAGCTCTCGAGCCACCCCCTCAGCCTCTTTGCGGAGCCTGTTCCTAAGGCCCCTGGCACTTGTGGCTGTTTCTTCGTCGTAGAGAAGCACACCAAGCCTCTGAACATCGTACAGATGCTCATCGATGAATTCCATCCTGTATCCGCGGCCCCTGAAGTGATGGACTTTGTTTCTCAGTATGATCAACTCCTCGAGAGCTCGCATGACCGCATGTGACTTTGTCCACCGGTAGTCGTAGAATTCCGTGTCGCCAAACGCCAGCAAGTTCAGTCTATCGCGACCAAAGTCCATGTCTGACAAGTAATGGAGCCCATAAAATTCACATGTATTCGGACGGTTGGCCCGTAGCCACCTCCAAAGACACCGCTTTGCCAGCCTCTCGGCCCTCCACAGAATGTCGAATAGCTCGTCATGGTCTATGACGACGTTGTTGGCAGGCTCCCACACCCAGCCATCGAGACGCAACCGTGTTCGTAGTGCAATGCCCTTCCTCTCGATTCTGTCATTGAATTCAGCCTGGGAGATGAGCTGCTTCGGCTTCGCTGGTTGAGAGCATTCTTCGTTGACGACTTTCGGCTCCACAGAGCAAGAGAAGTCCCAAGGCTGTGGCTCTGCAAATGTGGGATGGCAGACACCGCAAAGTTCCTCTCTGCGGCGCTCGAAGTAGCCAAATTTGTTGATCACAGACTTGGTAGACACGAGGTAGCCGAAGTTCATCATTTTGAGCGCGCCGTTGCCGTAAATACATGACTTTCCATCAATGACGACAAGCTTTGGTCCATCGGTGGCGCTGCTGGGGGTGGAGGAAGACGAAACAGTGGTTGTTGTGGACAGGTGTTTCGGTGATTCCCGGAGGCGGGATGCTCTCGTTGAGCGAGCAAAGGAAGGTGACTGTTGTTTCAGAGAAAGACGACTGTCACAACATACATATATTAGCACATATAAAAGAGACGTAGACTGCCTCTGGTTGGAGTTTCCTGCTTACCCTGTGTCTTCGCTGGCATGAGCTCGGCTCCTCAGAAGCGGTGCATGCTTGTTCACCGATGGATGCTTCTTTTCTTGGGGTGTGAGCAGGCTGAGTGCTAGCCTCAACTCATCATTTTCAGCCTCTAGCTGCTTGATACGGGCCCGTGACACTCTCAGCTGGTGTTCTGTTGTCTGGATAATCTTTTGTGTCATGGTGATTTGGCCGAGATGAATAGGTAGCTTCGAGTATTGTGAGTAGATAAGGTGGGCAGGCCCCGTCTATACAACAAGAATCTGAGGGCCTCAGGAGACACAAGGTTTGGTGTGCCAGACGAACAAATTGTGGTTGATATCCTGAAGGAAGAACCGCGGAGATGCTCAGCTGAGCGCGAGGAGGTGCTGGTATATAAATGAGAATTCGCAAAGTGACTTCATCATGCAACGAACAAGTATTTTACATGATTATATACACTTCACTCTTCAATCTTTTTGAAAAGGGCTCTGGCTGGCCTCTATCAGTGCCGTGATGACCGGACAGGAAGGTGATCAGGCGAGATAGGGGACAGGAAATAACAGAGCGGACACCAAAAGTGAAATTTATGTTGCAAGGATTTGGCATGCTGGGAACAATCGAGTAAGTGATATTTCCAATGAATCAATACGGCACATGCAGCTTCAGAGGTCATGAGGGAGTCCAGATTACATTGCGCTGTGCTCATCCTCGCCTATCCTCGACTGACTAGGAGTTGTGACATATAGAACTAATGTTCGTGTTGTAATGTGGTAGGAGAAATGGTGTCAGACAATTGGGCCGTGATCCTCTGGCATCTGCTTGAGATCAAGGGTGTGGAATGAGACAGAAGAAAAGGATGTAGGCACATGCCAAGACCACATTCCGCAGTCCACACTCTTTTGACGCATGCCCATGTCGCTGGTTTGAATATCGAACTCACGGGAGATCTTGAAAGCAGGTTGATTGACATCATAGAGGCCCTTGTATCATGATACGACTGATTAAATCGTACATTAAGTCATGTTAGGCCCAGAGTGACTATCGAATTGACTGTGTGGTGGCAGTGCCCAGGCCATTCACTATGAATGGCGCTGGTGGTGAATGCATATGCCGGCTCAACGCACCTTATTGCTCTGAAAAAGAGCCAGACCTAATCTATGTGGGTGGTCTCATGAGGTTTGAATGTTGCTAGGCAGAAGAGTTTGGAGCATGACAATATGGTAGCTTCATTTACTGAGAAGTGTCATGAAGCATAATTACAGAGCCCATGGCGTCGAAAGAGGATTGATGGTGTGGCGAGTAGGGTCAGATTAATTCATAAGGTACTATAGCTGCTCTAACTTGAATTTTGAACATGAAGAAGAACCATTAAGATGAATCTATAAATACAATACTAAAACAATGTCTAGACGCTATGCTCTTGAACACACACCTCGTGTAACGTTGGGATTTCTTCACCTGCCGCCAATGATGCAGTGTGCATGGGAAGACTGGAGTATTTGAACAAGTCGTGTGTGCTTGGACATGGATCTGACCGAGGTCCCTTGCCCGCTCACTTTCTCAATGTGACTGTCACTCCGCCTGTTATCCTCAGAGTTCCGACGAGCCTAACCGTGACGCTGATGGTATCGAAGTCCCGAACGGCCAGGCGGTCCGTTGGTAGCAGCACCAGGCCAGGTCTCAGCCCTTGACGCCCGTATCTGGTCGCCAGGGCGTAGCTTCTCCACCAGGCCGGCCTCCTGTGTCTCGTCACCAGGGCGCAGGTTCCCCAGGTCGCCAGCCTCGCGGTTCAGGACCCTGGCCAGCCTGAACACGAGCTCTGAGCGCATGCGGCTGTCGGAAAGGGGCTCATGGGAGGCCAGGTCTCTGAAAGCCGTCGCTAGCATCCTGTTCAGGAGCCTGCGCAGGAACAAGATCCGGTTCGAGACGAGTTGGCCGTCATGCGAGGTCTGTGGTCCGGCTCCCGGCACGTCCGCCTTGATATACATTGGCAGCCACTGATCCATCTCAATAAGTGGTCCGCGCGGGACGAGCTGGCCGCCGAACAAGAGTGCCATCAGGGGCGTGACCGATGACGAATCTCGAAGGAACATGGTGGAACCGTCGCTGGAGAGAGACAGGCTGTTATAGGTGAACAAATCGGCAGCTGACACTAGTTCGTCATTGACTGATGATGGATGCATTCTAACATCCATCTCGGAAGAGGTACGGAACTTTTCCGGTCTAGTCTGCACAGCGAGGTTGGGGTACAGTCCAGCCACTAGCAGAGCTTTTACGAGTGCCTCGGAGCCCGAGTTGGTATTCATATGCCGGCCGCCGTACTTAAGCGTTGTCTCCATGTTCTGGCTTTCGATGAGCCCGGCCTTGGTTAGGATGTCGACGATCTCACGTGCCGTCATGTCGATATTCTTGAACGCTCCGCGGCTCATAAAGTTATTGCGAAACATATCGTACGCCTCCCGGCCGCCGCGAGCTGAGGCTTGGCGAGCCGCGCCAAAGGCTTCGAGAAGCATTATGTGGTCACTCTCGGATGAACCCGCCAAGTTCTTTTTCATTTTGTCGACCGCAGACCTCTGATCAAGAGGACTCGTGATAAGTGGGCGCTGCTGCGCCGCGGCCCCGAGAGTGATCATGGGGTCCAAACATTTGAAGATGACTCCGAGTATGATCATCTTGCCCAACGTCGGGTGAACGGGCAGAGACGCCAAAATACGGCCCAACGGTGTCAGGTCCTCTTTTTGAGTCAGAGCACCGAGGGATACGAGGTTTTGCATGGCAATTTCAACAGCGGAGGGCGGAGGTGGCTCGATGGCTCCTGCGAGGAACTCGGCCACCGGCATTTTGATGGCCTGCGTCTTGACGTCCAAACAAGTCTCCTGCAAGTCGGAGCGCAGTAGTTCCGGCAGGCCACTAGTCCTCATGGACTCACGCCGAGACCTGGTGAACAGCGCATAGTAGACTCCATCTTGGACACGGCCGGCTCGTCCCGCTCGCTGCTTGGCATTGGACTTGCTGATCCAGGTGCATTGGAGTTGGGTGATGCGTCTCGTCTGGTCGTAGCGCTTCTCGCGGCACTTGCCGGTGTCGACGACAAACTGCACATCCGGAATCGTCACAGATGTCTCGGCAATGTTCGTGCTAAGGATGATTTTCCTGCAACCTTCTGGGACCGGGTCAAACACCGTCTTCTGACTGTCCTGTATGGAGGAGTGCAGCATGATGATCTGGAAACGTTGCGGGTCGTTGAAATCGACACCGAGGGGGGATTGGGCGCGCAGCAGCTCGTCCACATCCTTGATTTCCTCCCAGCCAGGGAGGAACACAAGGATGGCGCCACTCTCAGAAGTCTTGGTAATATGGGCAACTGCCGTGGCTGCGAGGCCCAATGGTACCAGCCCGTCGTCCTTGTCGTGTGCGTGAAAGGCATCTTCAAGTCCCGCAGTGGCGGCTCGGCTCCTCCAGTCGATCACGGAGCCAGGGGAGGTATCTGCGTTTGCGAGAGAATTGCCCATGTTGATATTCTCTACCTTGAGGTACTCGACCGTATTTTTATCCGTACGCAACAGCCTGAGGCTCTGCTGGTGATGCGTATCTTTCATCGCCCTAAGAACATCATCCAGGTAATATTCTTGGACTGGAAAAGTCCGACCCGGCACTTTCAATGTGGGACAGTCAGTTGAGACCGCAGATGGCAGGCTCTTTCGGAAGTATGCTGCGAACTGCTCTGCGTCTATTGTCGCACTCATTAGGACAACGCGCGGCAGCTTCTTGCCACGCGCGGCACGGGCTGCCATTGTGTGCTTCAGCGTGGTCAAGAGGAAGTCATTGATGAGGTCTCTCTCGTGGACTTCGTCAATAACTAGGTGGGAAACATGGTCAAACACGTCGTCTGGGGCATGCTGAAGCTGCTGGAGGAGGATGCCGGCTGTGCAGTAGACTATGCTTCCGCCAGGCTTCGGCAGCTTCGCATCAAACCGTACATGGTAGCCGACGGTCTCCTGAAGCTGTTCGGCCCGCTCGCCCGCCACCCTCCGAGCCACCGACGTCGCCGCAATGCGCCGAGGCTGTGTGCAAATGACGTTACAAGAAGCACCGGTGCCGCTCTCAATGGCCTGGTCAAGAAGAATCTGGGGAACTTGTGTGGTTTTGCCGCTTCCAGTTGCCCCAATGACCACGCAGTAGATATTGTCGTTCACAATCTGCCTGACGCGAGAAGCATATTGGGCCATTGGCAGTTCGGACCTTGTCTGACGTAGATGTTCCAGATCACTACGCGTCTTGTACTCGTCCATCTTCTCCCTCAGTCGCAATGACTTCGTCGCAGTCTGTTCTTGTGTGAGAGCGAGCTTGGACCGGGTGTATCGGGCGGGTTCATTTCTGAACTGAGCTGGATGGAGGCGTGGCAATGGCTCGTGTGGCCATTCCAAAGCCTGTATTGCATCCAATTCCTGCAGTACTTCGGGGTTCAACACCACCTCCGTTGGCCTGAGCTTTCGGAGATACTTGCCGTTCCCTGCGCGTAAAGCCTTGGTGAAGTTGTCGAAAAGATGTGGCTTCTTCTCGAGGATCGATAGTGCGGCGACGAGATTCGCAATTCTCACCGTATGGAGCTTACTTCTCGTTTTGATCTCGAGCTCTGGGCCCACTTGCAGGTCAAGGCGTTCAAAAACCGGCCTGCCCACCCACATATCCCCACGGTGTTTTAACGCTACCTTGTATGAGCCCAAGTGTTCACCTTGATCATGGCAGTACATGAAAAATTCGGGGGCATTGCTGGTGCTGAGGGCATGTCGGTCCCTCACGACGACAGTATCTGCCCCTCTCCTGAGATGGTACAGCTCAGCCTGGTTCTTGAACTCAACAGCCGCAGCCGCCTCAGCATGAGCTACAGAGCCCATGAAATTGAATGCCACGTTGATGCCGTGTTCAGGCATGTCGACGGTAATGCTGAAGAGACCACCATGATCCCGGATCGAGACACAGGGGATGCATCGATAACGCGCGGCGTAGTTGTACATATCCAATATTCCCTCCTTCTCGTCCTCAAACTGTTCTTTAGGATGCGAGCTAGCGAAAGCTAGCAGGCCTATATCCCGCATCTTAGCCAGCGCATGCAGACCCGCAGCACGCTTGGCTTGTTCTGGGTCGAAGCCATCTCCAGCAGCAGCCACACTCTCGTTGCCCGGAAGGTCGATAGTGATACCAGTTCGGAAAAATTTCTTGCCAGAGCCTGAACGCAGCGGCTGGGCTGGTTGCACCGTGTGAGTCCCGCCAAGAACTTGGACGGCTGAGGCGACGGCTTTCCAGGGCGATCGGAAGAAGCCTGAAGGCATCGAGGACAGGTCATCCTGCGTTGGCAGCTGCACCGTCCGCCGCAGATTCTTCAGGCTGAACTCCAGTTCACTCTCTTTCAAGTTGTTCGCAGTATCTTCAGAGTCCTTCTGCAGATGCGAACCCCCATTGCGCCGGGCACGGCCAACATATTCATCACGTGTGGGTAAAGTTGACCCAATCCGTGCACTTTCATGGGCCTTCTTGCGGTTCTTTTTCGTGACTGCCCAGTTACGTCCATGGTTCGACGAGGTCGAGAAGGAGCCGATCGCATTGAATCGTTTCGAGTGGTCGTAGTCGCGTCGAAGGGGGAGGCGATGCAAAGATCCGAGTGGGCAAAACTGCGGGCTGCGCAACGTTAGCAATGCCCGGTTTGCCTGCGGTTGATTGGAATTGTCAGACAGAGTCGGTTGAAAATGATGCTGGGGGCTGCCTTGAAACACTCACTATAGGCCACCTCATGTCTGTTCGGCGATCGAAAGGAAGGACATCTTGCTGGACAGAGACGCAATCAATCGAAGAGGGCCAACCTACATTTTCTTACCTGCCGGTTGACATAGAAGTTGGAGAAGGGTCGTCTTGACGGTCACTCCAGGGCGATAGCGATAAGCTGTCGGCTAACCGATAAAGAGGCAGGCTTAGTCACCCGTGGCGTGGCAAGCTCGGCCCCGGGACGTACTCTTGTCATGGCTGGGCTGCCTGGCAACAACATGATTTCTTCTGCGACTGATTCTTGTGCCAAAAGCACATAACATATTAACAATGGCTTTGGCCGAGAAATTTCCATAGTATCAAATGATTTCAGATAGTACCTATTTGCTCCCGGTATGGACACACGGACTGTACTCCATCTCCCACCCCTGCCTGTTCAGGCCTTCTAGTAGTCCCCATCGTCCTATACGTCCAGGCTCTCGTGCTTGTTCTGTTCCCAAGCGCTCATTCATTCCGACATGATAGATCTCAGTGCAGCATCGATGCTCTTTGAATTAGCCTTGAACCTGGCCATCGTGTCCTCCGTGGCAGCCATGAGGGAGGTAGACCGGCGAATTCGTGCGCGAACTTGTGGGCCACGCCCTGATGTTCGCGTCAAGGAATACTCTCTGATGTATATAGCCGCTTCAGAAGTTGGAAATGCTGCTGTGTCTGTAGCCTCTCGGTCGCTGCTCTGTGTTGATTGACGCGGTTTCCCGGCAAGGCATGCTGTAGCGTCGGCTGGGAGTTCCAGAAGTCAATGAGTGCGTCGCGATATTTCCTGCGTTCTGCTTCTCTTCGCCTGAAGAATTCCCCTCCGGATGAGTCTTCGGCTCGTTCCGTTTTGTGTCGTAATCTTCCTGAAGCCTGGGTTCCTCGTCCCATATTTGGTCAGAGGAGCGGTTGCGCGACCAAGCCTCTGCAGCTCTGAAGATCACGTCCGGGTACCTGTATAGATCCGGCGTTTTCATGTCCTTGGCGTGCTTGATCTGCTCAAACATTTCTTCGTGGTGATACTTCCATTGGTATTCGTCGAACAGCGGCTCCAGCGCCTCGATCTCGCTCACAGTATCTTCAACCGCCCGGCGTGCCTCGTCCCTCAGCTTCCGCGCTTCCGATGCGCATTCCTCGTCGTACAGGTGGATGGCGAGCTTCTGCACGTTCTTAAGGTGCCCATCAACCACCCGAGGTGCCGGGCGGTCCCAGCCAAGGTCGCCGTGAGTCCAATGGCATGTGAGGTGCCTGAGAGGAACCACCGCGAACAAAGCAGTCCTGGCGAATTTAGGGGAGTTCTGCCGGAAGTCGAGAGCCCATGAATCCAGCGCGTCCATCAGCGCATTCCCCTCCAGCTTGACCTGGTGCCATCCTCCAGGATATTCACGCCTGCGGATTGCTGGCCGGTTCTTGTCCAGGTATGCCCAAAGGCACTTCTGCGCAAGCTCGCGGCCCCTGGTGAGCAGCCGGAACAAGCGCTCGTCGTCGACGCGAACATTTTCGAGGGCCGAGTCAAGCCAGTCGTCGTCCTCTAGTCGTGTCTTCAGTGGGAGTATGTGGAGGTCCATGAGGTCGTTGTACTCGGCGTCGGATAAAGTATGCGCCGGCTTCCCGAATGACAGGCGATGCAGCCACGATTTGCTCTCGGGTCGTAGCTGAAATTCCCTCCAGTTCTCCTTGGGAGGCCCGCCGATTGGTTCTGGACACCAGTCGTGCCCCTCAATTCCCCAGCCGGAGAGAGAATTTTCCGTATTTTCAGCCCAGCTGTTCTCCCATGTCGTGGTTGTTGGAGAATCATTCTCGGAGACTCCATGGAATGAGCCGGAATCCTGATCGGGCGAAGCATCGTCGCAGGATACCTTATTCCCATCCTCAGGCCAATAGCAATGGTTGAAAATGAGCCGTGTCGCTTCTTGTTCGTCGGCACACGAACGTATTTGCACTGTGGAATCCTCCTGGGCCGCAGCATCATCTGAGATCATCGACAATGACTCCGTCGACATTGAGGGTGGGGCTATCGACGGTGGAGATGTTCGTACTGTCTTATCACTGTAGCGCGTAAGGTTAGTATTTAGCAAATAGAATCTCGAGATTCTGTGGTCTCCTCTGAGCTCTGTGGCTTGCGTACCATTGATCGTCTCTGCCATCATCGAAAACATGTGACGGAGTGGAGGGCTCCTCAGTCACATCCGTCGGTGAGTGACCTTGACGTAGCCAGGCCAGTTCTTCCTTCAGCGCTTCGATCTCAAGGTCTTTGTCAGCAAGCTTTTTCGTAGCTTGTTCGAGCTTGCTTCTGGTGGTGGAAAGCTCCTCGTCCGCAGACCGTAGGTGAGACATGATGACTTGTATATAATGCTAGTCAGAACGGTGAGGGTTGTGTTGTTGATGTCTTGGTACTGTTCATCAAGTCTTCGGTCGTGCTCGGAGTTGTTGCATGAACTTCAAGAGCTCAAACTACGACGAGAGGTATTCCTTCTTATATAAACTCGATTGGTCCGGTCAAGAGTGAAATAGATGTCTAGTGTAGAGTGAAATGTCATTCGTATCACTATTCTGGCCCTCCGTGTGGGTGATAGGCAATATGATGTGAAATGGCCGAAGTGAAATTCTGTGAGTGGATAAACATGAGTATAGTCTAGTTGGTCCAAGACTAGTCAAGTTTTCGGGATTCACTTCTTCGATTCCAGCAGTAGGCATGGAGGCTGCTGGTGAATCTGGTGGTTATATTGCAGAATGTCGGGCCTCAGGGAATTTCAACGCGCAATCGTGACGCCGCTTGGCTGGTGGAAATGTCGACCCCCTCCATTTTGTATGTGAATGAGGTTTTGAATAATCCGCAATTTCATGGGACTCATTCAACGCTAAGATGAGTGAGTGTTGGGCTAAGACTCCCTAGCTCTTACCGGCCTCTTTTAGCGCCGCATCACCACGTCTCGTCATGTATGTAAATATTATAGAATAAGGAAGGCACGGTTAGACTTTTGCAATCCAAGCTCAAATGGTCTCTCGGCCGTACCAAATTCCTGACGACACATAAGCATTTAACATATGTGTCCGAATAAGTGATATGAGCACAGACAGAACTTACAACACTGATTCACACATCTGTATGTTCAATAATGGGAGTTCTCTAGACAGAGAGTATCCGCACTGAGTGACAGTCTGCGATTCAACCGGAGATCTCTTGATACTTTTTGTTGGCTTGGCTTCGACATCGTTGTCGGAATGGAAAGGCAAGTTGAGCTGACCACAAATTCTTCTAGTCCGAAAATATCATCAACCAGCATAAAAGACAACACCACATGTCTTTTAAAAATGATATCGCACTCCACTAGATAGATGCTCTCCAAACCACTTGATATAATATCCATCAAATGTAAACCTGGTCATTTCTCTGTTTGAATTAGATAGACTCCTGTCAAGGATGGAGAAAATGAGGGTGTTCTCACATTTATAGAGAACGAGACTTGTTAGTTGTATACGCAATTATATGGTTGAGTTTGGATCGTTTTTGTATAAGTGTGGCATATGAGTCATCTTGAATGCCACTTGCGAAACCTCATCATTACTGCTTGTCTCCATCTGGCAAGCTGAGACCAAACATATGCCTTCTTCCCACATGCAGCCATTCCGCCTTGCAAACTATTGCCACCTGGCACGTAAGTGGTTTGGGTACTCTCTGCAGTTATCAAGACTGAATACACGAATCTCTCTTTAGGTTTATGATCTTCGTTTCAGCAAGCTCACTTTGCTTTGCGGAACCAGATTTAAAAGTGGTATTCCCCAGGAGAAATAATTGGAGACTACTCTGCAAATCTACGGAGCCGCTGTAAATACCAAGTCAGAAGCTGACTGGTCTATCCCAAAAAAGTGGCTATGTAGATATCTTCCCAGTAGGTTATAACCTGGGTCGATTCTCGATCGCTCTGTGCCTGGATCCCTTCGTCTTGAAATATTCCGCGATTTTGCTTCTGGCAGCTTCAATTGTGGAGACATCCTCAATCGTAGCGGGCCACACAATGTCCCTTTCAAACTCCTCGTGAACTGCGTTCTCTATCAACTCTTTGAGGACCCTTCTCAGTATCTTCCCCGATCGAGTTTTGGGTATAATCCCCTTCCCTTGGATTATACCACCAAGTGTCGCAATGCCTCCTACTTGTTCGCGGACTCGCTTTTGAATGCCGTTGATGAGCCTTTGATTTGGTATGGCAGAGGGAGGGTGATCTGGGGTTGACAGGGTGACAAAGGCAAACGGGAGCTGACCCTTGAGGGCATCTGGTATTCCCACAACGCTTGCCTCTGCAACAAGTGGGTGACTCGTAATCGCTTGTTCAATAATGCCTGTAAGGGTTTGTGAGCGGAGATTAACCAATATGACAACGGGGCATACATACTGGTTGACAAGCGATGGCCCGCAGTGTTGATCACATCATCGCTTCTGCTCAGTACGCAAACATAACCATCTTCGTGGATGGTGCCGGTATCTCCTGTATCCATCCATTTGCCAAATCGTTTCAGATATCCCTTATAGAACCTCTCTTCATCGCCCCACAGAGTTCGGAAGCCAGCGGGCGGTAAGGGAGTTGACAAGACGATATTGCCTACCTCACCTCTTCTAAGTTCCTGCCCTTGGTCGTCTACTACTCTGATGTCAAATCCTGGCATCAGTCTTCCGGCTGTTCCAGGCTTGACTTTGACCAGCGGCAAATGGTCTCGAATCAAGTTCTTGCTGCCATTTGCTGCTTCTGGTGAAAGGCTGATCGCGGAGATAGGGGACCCTGTTTCACTTGACCACCAGTTGTCGTTGATCACGGCTCCCGGGGATCCATATTGTCGTAGAAACTGTTGGTACTCCGTAACGAGGGACACTTCTGATCTTTCACCCCCTAGGAAGAGCGACCTCAGAGACTTCAGGCCGCCTGCGCTGCCAATTCTTCTCAAGTGTCGATTCTCCGGATCGTCTCCTTTGATGGCTCTCAAAGCAGCTTCAAAGCGTCAGTCGGGGGCACGGAATTCTATGATATAATGCTTACTTGGTGCTAGAAAGATGCTATTGACTTTGTAATCCTAGGGACAGTTAATTCTCCATGCTCTTCTGAAGATGACATTTTGTCTGGCCATCGGATCACTGGACTTGGCTCACCCGGATGATACGCCACAGACTCGAGCTGTCTGGTGTTCCAACTGGCTTTCCTGTCCAGAGGTATCTGTCAGTATGTCTTGAAGGAACATTTGGAGCTTCACGTACCCTCGTATAAAACTGTTGCCGCTCCAGTGAGAAGCGGTCCGTAGATGATGTACGAGTGCCCGACTATCCAGCCAATGTCACTTGGCACCAAATTAGTGGAGGCTTTGATGTCTACATTTCAACTGAACCAACCTAGCTGCGAACATTACGTCGCCCGGCCCGTGGATACCAAGCGTATAACGTATCGAGAATTGCAGACCGACAGCGTGTCCACCGGCATCTCGGACGACTCCCTTTGGCGATCCCGTAGTGCCGCTGGTATATATGATGTAGACTGCGTCATTTGAGTCCACAGGCACACAATCTGCCTTGATGCCACTCGCTCGAGCTTTGCGAGTCAACTCGAACCAGTCCCGATCGCCAGCAGTCTCATCGAGCGGCCAGCTCAATTGTTCCCTTTGCCATACCAAAATACGTTTAGGTTTGTGGCCTGATATCTCAATGGCCTCTTTGATGAAGGGTCTGTAGCCTACAGGGGGTTTCGTCCCCTCGATACCGCAAGAAGCAGTGAGGACGATGACAGGCTGTGCGGCCGCAATGCGTTGGGCTAAAGCGTTTGCTGCAAAGCCACCAAATACTACTGTATGAATAGCCCCGAGCCGAATGGTTGCTAGGATACCTATCAACGCCGCAGGTATCATGGGCACTTTGAGGAATGAGCTGGTCGTTCTGTTTGAAGAGGGTGATGACTTACTGTATACAAGCACTACATCGCCCTTCTTCACACCCTCGTCCCTCAAAACAGCCGCAAAGGTCTCCACCTCATGAAGCAATTGGCCGTAAGTGATCACCTGTTTTGTCTTCGTGACGGGACTATCATAGAAGATGGCGGGGCAGTCACCATCTCCTGCAAGGACGTGCCGATCAACACAATTATAACATGTTGAGATTTTGCCTCCGTCGAACCAGGTCCAGTACGGATGCTCCACCCCACTCTTCAAGGTCTTGATTGACTTCTTGAGGACCGAGGTTGGTTTTCGGTGCCAAGAGACATGCTCTGCTTGCTTGGCCCAAAATGACTCTGGGTCCTCCAACGATTGGCGATGGACTTGATCCTGTCGGAAGCGCATTGTGAATTTTCAGATCCCCCAACTCCAGTATCCAATGGCGTGTTAACCAGGTTGAGGGCTTGCTCGGTTGGGAGTTCAGTCGGTAGTTAATGAGTGATGGCCACTGGCAGTGTGAAACATCTATTGCGGCTGATCTACCTGCCTCTTCGAAATGAGTGGCTGGAGGACTGACTATCTTTACCTGAATCTAGTCTTCAATTGCGGCACAGGTACTTGTGGATTAACTATGGGTGATAGATTGCCGCGGCTAGCGTGTTTCCATTCATGACCCCGGGCACGCGTTGATGTCCAATGCATCATCATGCCCTTGTTTGCTTCCGAAGACAACCTCAACCCCGGCTTCAAGAATTACTCGCCCACCCCAGCTAGTCTCGAACTCAAAGCTTAAACTTCTCTGACTCGAATAGGTCCGGGAGCAACCTCGGCAAGTCTTTTACCACCTTTGGGAGCGCGCGCTGCCTATGATGTAGAAATGGGGACATGTTCGGCGGTCAAGCCATGAATGAAGTCAGCTGTTGGTAAGCCCCGCTGAGCTTTGTCCACCTTCGTCAAGACCGGAATGGCTAGTCTGCGGCCGGTACGCAAAATGCTAGATAGGCGATATGCGATGTGAATGATTGCAAGCGGCTGAATCAATGTGTATTTATTTTGACTATGCTGGGGGCTGTCTAACAAAACCGTTTCTCTCGTGATGCCATCTGGTCGGTTAGGTGGACTCCATTGACTAGCCTCAAGGCTCTCTGACAGAGTCCGGACTCCTTCTTCGTGTTTTCCTGAGGTAGCTCAAAACTTTGTCGCCTGGATGCATCGTGCAGCACGGTTCGTGCAACTTCATCGATCTCTGCCAGCGTAACCGATTTGACCCCGGGCCTCGCCACGGCCGTGGTCACCCAGTGTGCTCCCTCTGTCGGGACACCAATAGCGTACAAGCTTCGATGTGCGCGGCCTTTGCTATCGACTACTCGAAATGGGCTCTCAGTCACATCCAGCCCCCCAGTTTCGTAACCATCTACAGTGTGCGGGCGACACTGGCCCGTCTTTAGTAGATTCGCAAGGAGCTTGTCGTCAGTTCGCCGAAGGCTTATTTCTGGCAAACGCGCTTCTATGAGCGTGGTCACTCGTACCGCCGAGAGCGGTATCTCAGCTGAGCGTGCGAGCCATGCTTCTCCGTCGGGTTTGATTTCCAAGCGTGGTCCCAGGACGTCCAAAACGCCAGCCTCTATCAGCGCGATCATCTCCTCAATGCGCCGCCGAGGTGGGCCAATGGACAGGAAAGCATTGAAAGAGGTATACCATCCATCTAGATGCTCATGCCGAGAGTTCCCTCGTATCCCCTTGTGATCGACAATCATCCGTATCTCTTTGCGTATGTCACGCATGACGTCCAGAGCTGCCTTCAAAGGTCCGTTGACGTTGCCGGACGCAGCCTCCCGTACATCATCCCGCAGATAATCAAGCAACCAGCTCCTCCAGGCGCTAGGCTTGGCAAATTTGACCCCGTCAAAAGGCAATGCAATGCGGTCCCAAGACAGACGATCTGATTCGGAAATTCCGTACCTCTCAAGGACCTCGGCTTCCTCAGGGCTATTGCTGGAAGTCCTGAGGAATTCACTTCGAAAGTCGGAAGGATCCAAACCTCGCTGCCTCAATATCGCCGTGTAATAGACTGTTCCGATCTCCTTATGGACGAGTGGCCAGACTTCTTTCAGAAAATCTGGCACGTGCCCTGATCTCGCGCGACGCCGAAAGCCGCGAATGACTTCATCCGTGAGAACGACAGGCTCATGGCGGCCGTACGGCCCCTTTTCGTTGTCGCCCCGTGCGAGATACGGGATGCCGCGGCGGGACCCTGCATAGAGTTGAGGCTCTTTTCCCGAAGAGATATAACGAAGTCCGTCGGATGTAGTCACGAAACGCCCACCACGGCCTGTGGTCAGGAGGGTAATGTAGTCGAAGAAGCAAAGGCCCAAGCCGCGAAGTGCAACCGGTTCTCCAGGAGCAATGGAAGAGAGGTTGACGTCCGCTGGATTGGCCGGAGGGAAGTACCTCAAGCCGTGTCTGTCAGCGTAGGTCGTAATGAGCCGTTGTTCCGGATCAGCCACGAGGGGCAGATGTCCTTGGGCTAGAATCACCGCCCCAAGGTCACGAATGACTTGTCCGTTGGACAGAACAATACTTTGCCGGTGGTAATCATGCGAGTCGACACGGATAGCTTTGGCCCTGTGTATCCGTACCTCCACATTGGATGGGGCGTCTTCCACCGTCTTGTTGAAAACCCACTGCAGATATTCGCCGAACTGCGCACGGGTCGGGTAATCATCTCGGCCTAAGGGAAGCCCGTACTTCAATGACCATTCATAAAAGCTTGGCCCCGGCCGTATTGGTCCACGGCAGACAACAGTCTCGTCAGTGAACATGGTGGCTTGGGAAGCCACAGTGTTCATCCAGAGGTGCGGTGACTGAGCAGTGCACCAAACACTTCCGGGGCCCGGAGATGACGGGTCTATGACATGAATAGTCAGGTGCGTCCCTGGCGAGAAAAACTCAAATGCGGATGAGCAGAGACGTTCTAGGACGCTGGTTCCTCGAGGTCCTGCGCCTATGATCGCGATATGGGCTTTGGGTTGGAATGGGAGGCATCCCCTGAGCAGCGGGGCCACATGGACGTCGAGTTCATCCATTTCGAAAGGATGTTCAATAATGGAAGTAGCAATGAAGATGTGTGTAGTTCTACTGATCTTGCTCTGATAGATGGCTTGGGGAGTTTGAAGTGGCACAGATTTGGTTGTGGTACCAAGAGTCGTTGTGCAGTACTCAGTGTTGTGGCAACGCATAACAAGCCGATACTGACCCAGGCACGATGATACCAAGCATAGATGCCTGGGTATGTAGCCCTACTACGCTGTAGGCTGGTTCCGCATCGACCAGATACGTCACAAGCATATGTGAAATCGTAACAAATAGTTCAAAACGGAAGTTAACACCCCACCATTCACGTATACATTTAGGTTACTACCAGTATAACTTTTGCTAATAAAGTTTAATACAGCTACTAAGTAACTTATTAAATTTTATATTATTAACTAAAACCCCTATATATAGCTATTAAAAATAAATTTTAAAAATACGCAGATAATTTTAAAGAAAATAGTTTTATTAAATAATCCTAAGTCTTTAAATGGTATAACATGCATTTTAAATATTTTTGATATGCATTTATATCCCTATTAGGCAGTCATAGGCGTTGTAGATATGCTGGTGAACTATGTATTGCTCTTAAACAACTGTTAACTTATTCTTGGCTTCCTAGCTCAGTCGTCAGTCTAGTATATTCATTAATCCACTCTGCCCAATCCTACAGCCCCTATGTGCTCATGACAAGATAACGGTTGCGAGTCATTGCAAACCTAGATCGACCAGCCGTGTCAACTAAGGAACTCAATCGCGATCCATTCATAGAAACAAAGTACGGCGATCGGTGTTTCGCAAACACGCCAGCACCCAGCAGGAAGCAGGGCAACCGACACATAAATAGCAAGGATATTACCCGCCACCTGGTGACTTAGTTCCATTACTATCCTGAAATTTATAGGACCGTCCGGCTCTGGTTACATTTATGATGTCTCTTTACGAGGGCACAATGCTTCGGACAATGTAATACCTCGCAGGGTCCAGTTCCGTGCGTCATCCAGCTGCTACCCTGCTTCAGCTCGCCACGATATGACTCGGCTGCATACATCCCTGAATTGACCCCATGATTAGGAAACGCAGGGGATACACTTTTTAAGTTCAGCATAGTCATAGACTACGCACTAGGCAGCTTTAATCACGTTGCAGTAGCTGAAGACCATGATACACACGGCTTCACTTTTCCGATGCACGAACGGGCCAAGCCCTGCACAACAACCATGCCCCAGCCGCGGCTGAGACTCCAGCTTCTCGTGAACTATTCCGACCCCTTGAAAGTCGGCAGTTAGTGGACTGGGCGGCGAGAACATTTCCAGGCTTCTTGTGAACTTTATCCATACCCCTGAGAGTCGGCACTCAGCTGGCTAACCGAGGGATCTTCAGCCCCCCTAGGTAATCAGGTCCAAATCTTTCGGCCCAGCTTTCGTGTCTTACTCACTTCTCGTCTAAACTCCCAGCATCGTATTGCCTTTGAGACCTCATAATCAGTATACATGAAAATGTCGCCATCCAGGCGGGACAGCGGCTATTACGATGGCGATTTGGAGCCTATTGCCATCGTGGGAATGGGTATGACCTTCCCCCGCCACTCCCCGGGAACACGCTCCTTGCTGACATTAGAGAAGCATGCCGCCTGGGAGAGGGTGTTAACTCTCCGTCTTCTATGTGGGATGTCATGGTCAACAAAGAGCTCAAGACGGCCGCACGCGTCCCGGAGAGCCGCTTCAACATTGATGCATATCTCCACCCGGGGGCCTTCACGCGTCCGTCAAGCATTACGTCCCCGGGTGGCGGATTCATAGACACGCCACCTGAGCATTTCGACCCCGAGTTCTTTGGAATGGAAGAAGATGAAGCATTGCAGACCGACCCTCAACACCGCAGAATGCTGGAGCTGGTATACGAGTGTCTGGAGTCCGCTGGAATCACCAAAGACCAAATAGCTGGCACCAGGACTGGCGTCTACGTTGGGAATTTCAACTTGGATGCAGTGGTCAAGTCCTGCCGACACGAATACGACCGCCATGCCCATGCCACCATGAGCATTGACCCGGGCTTGGTTAGCTCGAGGATATCCTTCTGGTACGATCTCAAGGGCCCGGTCTTTACAATCAACACCGGCTGCACGAGCGTCTTTTTCGCCACAGACACCGCCTGCCTTGCCCTGCGTGCCGGCGACTGCGACGCCGCCATAATCGGCGGCGTCAATCTGCTCCAGAGCCCCGAGCAGTCAATCAGCATTTCGAAGTATGGGGTGCTCTCACCAGACTCCACCCCTCTTCCTTTTGATTCCAACGCCAGAGGCTACCTCCGGTCTGAAGGTGTTGGGGCAATATACGTCAAGAGGCTCTCCGACGCCATTCGGGACCGAGACCCCATTCGTGGGGTCATCAGATGTGCGCACGTCAACTCGAACGGCTCACAGCCGGGCCTGCCCATGTTCACCCCCAACAGGGTCAGCATAGAAAGAATGGTGAGCGAGATCTACAAGAAGGCAGGCCTGGATCCCAATGAGACCGCCTATGTTGAACCCCAAGGGATCGGGCTGGCCTTCGCCGACGTCTCAGAGCAAGTTGGTATTGGTTCGGCGATGAGGGGAACCAGAAGCAAAGAAAATCCTGTTTTGATCGGGTCGCTGAAGGGGAACTTTGGACATCAAGAAGCAGGAAGCGGCGTGTTTTCGTTGATCAAGGCCGCCATGATGACCGAGGCGGGAGTTATCCCTGGTTTGCCCAATTTCAAAAGTTACCATTCCAAAGTCGACGCAGATGGGCTCAACATCAAGGTGCAAACCGAGACAATACCATGGCCCGAGAGCTATGCTACTCGGCGTGTGGGGATTTCGTCATGGGGCTGGTCCGGCACAAATGGTCACATTCTCGTCGAAGCGCTGGATTCTCTGCATCCCGCCTACCAACAAGGCAAGACTCGAGACCACGCCGGCTATGACCACTCGGTCGAACGGCCTCTTCTCATAACCCATTCAGCCCACACTCGGAATGCATTGCGCAAGAACATCGTGAAGCACCAAGGCCTCGCCGACAAGTATTACATGGCCGACTTGGCATACACACTCAATGTGCGACGCACCAAGTTCAAAGAACGAGCATTTGCGGTTCTTTCCGATGGCTCGAAGTCAGAAGAATGGGCCCCATCTTCAATGACATTTGGCACGGCTGTGGAAGGCGGCAGGCAACCGGCCGTGGCCTTCATGTTTGCTGATCCAAGGAGCATGTTGAGGTCTGATGTTACCGAATGGCTGAAGTATTCGCCTACATTCCTGCGGACAATCAGGAGGTTTGATCAAATATTGGTACGTTTGGGCAGCAGAATGGGCTTGGAAGAGGCCATTCGCAATTCTGAGATGACTCCTACCAGTGCTGGCAAGGACTTGATGCCATATCTGGCGGGCGCTGCCATGCAAATCGCGCTCGTTGATGTCCTTGCAGAGTGGAATATCTATCCAACAGTATCACTCGCTCATTCCGGAGGCGAGCTTCTGGCAGCATATTCCTCTGGACATCTCTCCGCCCCGGAAGTACTTCTGTTGCTCTCCTGCACAGGAAGTGGCCAAGACCCGCACGCCAAGATCAAGGAGTTGAACGAGGAGGATCTCGCATGGCGCCGGCCGTGCACCGCAGTGGCCTCATTGGTTTCTGATGAGGCCCTACGTGCTGTCTTGTCCCAAACCGCCACCGGCAGGTCAATTAATGGACACCAAGACTTTGGCCCCAAGACTTTGGAAAGTATCAAACTCGACGCCATTGTCGAGATTGGCCGATCAGAGGGTTTGCCTGAGGAAGTGGACACGCTGCCCGAGCTGATCGGCAGTCTCTTGGAGCATCGCCACAAGGCAGTCAATTTCCCAGAGACTCTTGCAGCCGCTGGGGGCTTGTACATCCTCGGCTACCCTGTTGATCTTGAAGCGGCCAATGCTGTCCACGATGTTGATTGGAAGCCCATGCTGCTCGTTGACCTACCGCCATACCAATGGGACCACAGCAGATCTTTGATGATTGAGTCACATGCCATGCGCGAAGAGCGGCTATGCGGAGTTCCGTACCACGAGTTGCTTGGAAGACGAGTCCACGGTCTTTCTCCCCGTTCGATGATATGGAAGAACCCGTTTGTGCAGGACAACGTGAGCTGGCTGTACGGATCTAGGGTGGGTACATGTCCCATGTCAAGCAGAATATATGTGAAGAAGCTGACCAGCCGCATAGCCAACTGCAACTCTATCAGCAGCGTTGTGCTTGTCTCTTGCAATTGAGGCACTCGCACAGGCATTCGAGTCCCGACGGCCGCACGATTTCTCGCTGCGCGGATTCGTCTTCCAAAACAAGCTCCCGCCCATCAGGACGGACGAGATCCTCGAGCTTCAAACTTGCATCCAGCCACTACCCAGCCGGGGTGCCCAGGAGCAGACATATCTGGTAGGGATCGAGTCCGTACGAGAGGGACGTTGGACGACTCACTGCGAGGGGACAGCTGTTGTCAGCACCCACACGGCTCGCAATGGATCGACTACAGACACTGGTGGTCCCGATCTAGACATCTCTGCGAAGAAGTCCAGTCGCACGGCGAGCCTGGAAAGGATTACGCGCGAGGATTCCGACCTGTACCAGCTGCACCCGTTGACTATATATGGGTGTCTCCAGCATGCCTTGATGTCCGCTGCATCGGAGAAGCACCCCGACGGCGGCGGCGGGGATTCCAAGCCGGGCAGTACGGTTGGACTCAAGGTGATCGAGGTCGAAGAGTTCAAAGTTTGGAGTGGCGAGGAGAAGATGCGTGGAGGCTGGACAGTAAACGCGGCCAACCGGAGCGCGGCACTCGGAGATCAATTAGCCTGCGTTGACGTTGACCTGAAGAACGAGGCTGGAGCTCTGGCCTCGACCCTCAGGGGCCTGCAGGTAACAAGGTGCGAGGAAACGCACGAAGCCTTTGACACCGATCTACCACCACCGGACCCGAAGGCGAGAATCCCTGCCTTTCTGCGCCCGCTTCTTGGGTAGAGTGTGTGCCGGTACCAGAAGATGTCTATACCCTTTCCTGTTACACATTAGAAGCACCTAGCCCCAGACGTGTTGCCAAAGATGGACAGCGTTCTGGTACCCAAGTGGTAGAAGTGGGATTTGTTACCGATGCTCTTGTGACCTATCAGCCTATTTTCTAATCAACCACACCTGTGTGCCGTTGGCCATTAATTGAGTGACAAGCCGTGTCCGAGAGTACTCTTCGTCTTCAGATCACTCATTTTTTTTTTGGGTTGTCATAGCAAGAGTGGCAGGCGATCTATGAACGCAACCCTATTATTTCTTGTGTCCATCTTATAAGCTCAGGCCAAACCTATGTCTTTTTCACCTACGGAGCTGTCCTGCTATGTGTGCCGTTGCCGCCTGGCTGGCACTCTGTAGCCGTGGACTGTTAGATCACATTCTAGCGGTCAGAGCAGTAGGCTGACTCCATTTAATCAAAGAGACAGTCACAATGGCCATGATCATATTTGGTCACGCTTGATTGGAATCGTCCATTTGTGCATGGTCAATCAGGATCTAGACAACCAGAAAACATATTTGGTGCGAGAGAACAAAAAATCAACATCACTAGTGAATTCATGAAGTTTCGATTGAATTCCGTTCTATCCACCGCGACGGGATATCAGAGTGATATCATAATGGTATCCCGTCTGACGTCACTGTCACTTTCACGGCTCTGCCCCACATCAATGGTTGACTCCGTGTTGACGTGAATCATGGTGGGACAGGAGATGTTGAGAGCAGTTTGGGAGCTGACCTTGATGTTGAGGTAATAGTAGCAGTTGAAGAGATTTCAGCTATGTCGCCTCTGTACGTATGTAGTTATCCGTTTAGTATACGGATGCAGTTAGACCAAAGATTTTGGCATTGGAATAGAGCTAGCGTGACCAAGAGTGACGTTTCCGTTGGATCGCATGTCTTGGGCCGTGCACTGCCGAGACACCGAGCCGACAAACGGAGATGCAGGCGTGGCAGGTCCGGGAAGACCGGAATAGCTCGGAGCTTAATAAATGGCTCTTAGCTGGCGGCTGGGCTGCTGGGCTGGATCTGGCAGGCTTGGGGCGCTCACTCAGCGCAGGTCTTGGGCAGCCGGGAATGGTGTCCTGCCCCTCAATCGTATGGAAAGCTGTCATGAGCCGGCGTTGTGGAGCTTGTCACTACAGCAATGCTGTGGAATACCCATGGCCTAGATTGACTATGGTGCCTCTGTTGTAGCCTGCGGCGGGGGCCAATGACCACGAGGACCCTCACCTGCGATAATGCTCGCCGGAAATGGGAATCGGTGTTGCTGTCCCAGATCGGCAGAGGCTCTTGGTCCCGGCCGTCCACTGGGCTCAGGCACAGCCAGACACTGCCAGGGGGAAGCTCCCCCAGCCCCGCCAGCCCCACGAGAACACCCCCACCCCCACCTCTGCCCAGCGCCTCCTCATGCTTGTCCATCCCAGGTGCGATCACATGCAGCATGTGGTGTACAAGCTTGCTTGTCTCGCCGCCCGGCTGCTGTGCTACTATCTTGTCTTGTGCTTGGAAACATGCATTTCTCGAGATGATGGTGATGCAAAGAGGAGTCTGCCCTCCTTAATTCTCCAAATGGAAGGAATGAGGACTGGGAGACCTTCCTCCATCTAGCTGCTTGGCTACCCCTCCTTCCAACGAAGTGAGAGACCTCGTGGCAGAATGGTCAGAGCAGTTGCCGTTGTCCTGATTACAGCACGGAAGTATCTGACCTGTCTGTTTATTCTCTATATCTATTTTGGGCAAATTGAAAAGTAGTTGTGACTTGCGGTATATATCCCAAAAATTACTCGAAATAGCAATGTGAACTCCTAGCTCGGAATACTGCTTTCATTCCATTTGCTATTCGTCTAGAATAGTCAGTGAACGGAAAATTTGACACGCCAGACCCAACTCGAAACTCGAAAGCTGATTGGCCAAGCAATCTGCCGGCAATAGTGCCAGACTGAACTTGAAACTCGAAAGCTGATTGGCCAAGCAATCTGCCAAGCAATAAAGTACCAGACTAAACTCGAAACTCAAAAGCTGATTAGCTAAATAACCTGCTAGGCAATAATAGGCTGCAAGGTATATATAAGGGCTATATAAGGGCTGTAGGGCGTATATAAGGGCTGCAGGGCGTATATAAGGGCTGCAAGGGCTATATAAGGGCTATAAGGCGTATATAAAGGCTGTAGGGCGTATATAAGGGCTGCAGGGTATATATAAAGGCTGCAAGGCATATATAAGGGCTGCAGGGCGTATATAAGGGCTATAGGGCGTATATAAGGGCTGCAGGGCGTATATAAATGATATATAAAATATATAAGGGCTGCAAGGCATATATAAGGGTTGCAGGGCGTATATAAGGGCTGTAGGGCGTATATAAAGGCTGCAAGGTATATATAAGGGCTATATAAAGGCTGCAGGGCATATATAAAGGCTATAAGGTATATATAAAGGCTATAAGGCATATATAATATATATATAAAATATATAAAGGTTATAAGGCGTATATAAAGGCTGCAGGGTATATATAAGGGCTGTAAGGCATATATAAGGGCTGCAAGGCATATATAAGGGCTATAAGGCGTATATAAGGGCTATAGGGCATATATAAGGGCTGCAGGGCGTATATAAGGGCTACAGGGCATATATAAGGGCTATAAGGCGTATATAAATTATATATAAAATATATAAGGGCTATAAGGCATATATAAGGGCTGCAGGGCGTATATAAATTATATATAAAATATATAAGGGCTGCAAAGTATATATAAGGGCTGCAAGGTATATATAAGGGTTGCAGGGCGTATATAAGGGCTGTAAGGCGTATATAAAGGCTGCAAGGTATATATAAGGGCTATATAAAGGCTGCAGGGCATATATAAAGGCTATAAGGCATATATAAAGGCTATAAGGCATATATAATATATATATAAAATATATAAGGGCTATAAGGCGTATATAAAGGCTATAGGGTATATATAAGGGCTGTAAGGTATATATAAGGGCTATAAGGTATATATAAGGGCTATAAGGTGTATATAAGGGCTATAAGGCATATATAAAGGCTATAAAGCGTATATAAAGGCTGCAGGGCGTATATAAATTATATATAAAATATATAAGGGCTGCAAGGCATATATAAAGGTTGCAGGGCGTATATAAGGGTTATAAGGTATATATAAAGGCTGCAGGGCGTATATAAGGGCTATAAGGCGTATATAAATTATATATAAAATATATAAAAGCTATAAAGTATATATAAAGGCTATAAGGTATATATAAGGGCTGTAAGGTATATATAAGGGCTATAAGGCGTATATAAAGGCTATAAGGCATATATAAAGGCTATAAAGTATATATAAATTATATATAAAATATATAAGGGCTGCAAAGTATATATAAAGGTTATAAAGTATATATAAGGGCTATAAGGTATATATAAGGGCTGTAAGGTATATATAAGGGCTGCAGGGTATATATAAAGGCTATAAAGCATATATAAATTATATATAAAATATATAAGGGCTATAAGGTATATATAAGGGCTGCAAGGCATATATAATAATTACAGGGCATATATAAAGGCTATAGGGCGTATATAAAGGCTGCAGGGTATATATAAAGGCTATAAAGCGTATATAAATTATATATAAAATATATAAAGGCTATAAAATATATATAAAGGCTATAAAGTATATATAAAAGCTATAAGGTATATATAAGGGCTATAAGGTATATATAAGGGCTATATAAAGGCTACAGGGTATATATAAAGGCTATAAAGCATATATAAAGGCTATAAGGTATATATAATATATATATAAAATATATAAGGGCTATAAGGCATATATAAATTATAAAGGAATATAAAAAAAGCTGGTTTTACTTAAAATCCGCCTTATTACCCGCATAATACCTTAAAATTATATTTTAATAGCAGAATTCATCTTAATATAATCAATTCAACCCTGCCGCAATAGCTATAAATTCCTGTAGCGATAGCACAAGGGCGATCCTAATAATAGTAAATAAAGGTAATACTAGCTTAGCATAAAGTTACTACTATGAATATTATAAAAAAGGAGCCTATAACGCTAAAGTAAATATTTAACGAGATAGAAATAAGGTTAATATAAGGTATTAAACAAGGAAAATAAAATAAAAAGAAGTCCTTAATAAGCTTATATTTAAGATCTTTAAAAAGGGAATTTAAGGTAATCTTAATAAGAATTAAATAAAAATTTTTCACCAAGTCTTAATGATTATAATAATATATTATAATAATTAAATAAAGAACTATAAAATAAGATACCCTAATAAGCTAATTACTTAAGTGAATTTATAAAAGGAAGTTATTAAGGCTATTTAAGCAGCTCTTATTAACAACTAAACCAGCAGCCTTAGATACACAGCAGCCTTAAAAAAAGGCCTTAATAACCTATTAGCTACCCTCTTAATAAAAATTATCCTAACTAAATACTAAAGGTAAATTATAATTAAGATCAGACCCTAACCTATTAAACTTTAAAAATAAAGCTTATTAGAAATAATCTAAATAATTAATATATATATAAAGTAAACCTATAAAGTAATCACAATAAAGGTATATAAAAATAACGCCTACCTATTAATATTTAAGATAAGTAAAGAAAAAGATTAATATTTATAAAATATAGGATAATTATAAATTATTAAAGAGGGAGCTAAGATATCTTAGAGAATTTATATAGTTATCTTTAAAGAAATCCTTATAACCTTAATAAAGAAAGATTTAATTAAGGTCTTTAAAGGATATTTAAAGCAAATAAATAAAGTAGTAATAATAAAAGTCCGCATTTTATCATAATATAATACTATTATAACATAAACCTATAATATAGTCATTAAAATAAAGTAATTAAATAATATTAAAAGGCTTTACAACCTTAAGGCGCTATAAGAAGGATATATATTTAATTGCAAGCCCTTTAAAGGTAGCATTAAGTTATAATAATACTTTAATTATTATAAATAGGAATATAAAGCAAAGTTTTATAAGATATTACTACAATATAACTAATATATTAAGGAGAAGTATCTTAATAAAAAGGCAATATACCCCATTTATACTAATAACGCAGCATAGAAATATATTAGCTATAAAGGGCAACATATATCTTATAAATAAAAGCAATACCTAGAAGTAAATAAGTAAATATATTACATAAAGCTTATATATTAAAGCAGACCTATAATATTCATAAGCGCCAAGAGGTTAACATAAAAAAAAGCATTTTTCAGCATATTTAACTAGGCTAAGCCTACCTTCCTTTTAATTATCCTTAATAAGCAGGGCTATAAACCCTAAGCACCTAACCCAAGGAACTAAAATATTTACGATATATTTTAAGCGATCACTTAACGCCTTAATAATAAGGCTACTTAGGTAATATAATAAAATTCAGAAGTTATCATTATACCCCTTATTTAATATTAAAAGTCGCTATATAAAATTAATAAATAAAATATAAAAATATAATAAAAATATATTATTATATTAAGCATTTTAATATTATTATAATTTAAGAGATAAATTTTAAAAGGGATATAAAAGCCTTATATTACCCTAAAAAGGGATAATATTATATAGTATAATAAGAGAGTAATAAAGCTACGCTATATATTTTAAAATAAATATTAAAAGGAATATAAAAGGTTAATATAAAAAAAGATTAGGCTAATATTACCCTTTAAAAAGGTAATTATAATATATCTTTTTACTTTATTTATATTTTATAGTAATATTATAATAAAAAGTAAAATACCTTAATTTATGCCCTTTTATAAATACCTTTTAGCTAAAAGAAGAAGGTTTTTATAAGTAATATAAACTTCCACTCCCTCTTATAAGATAAATATAATAGGAGCTTAAAGGAAATAAAAATACTCTTTAAATTTATAATAAAGTAAAACCTAAATCTCTTAATATTAACCGCGAAATTTATATAAGTATAAAAAAGGATATAAGCTGAAAGGGATTCTATTATAAATTATATATAAATCTTAAAGGGGATTATAATATAATTTATAAGCTCTTTAAACCTTATAAGGTTAAATTATCTCCCTTAAATAGTAAAGATTTCTTATTAATATTAATAAAAGAAGGGCGAAGGCTTTTAAAGATTTAATTAAAAGAAAATTAATTATATTATATTTACTAAAGTAATAAGAGGATTTTAGTGCTTAGTAGATATTAGCTTTATAGCTTAATATAAAGCTAAATAAAATAAGCTTATTACCTTTTTATATTAAGTTATAGTTAAAATAATCTTAAAGATAATTTAAAATATAAGTAAGAAGGTAGTATAATAAATAGATAAGGTTTAAAAGGTAATATAAATAATATAAAAAGTAGAGAGATAATGGTAGTTTTATAGGTTTTAGCTTTATTATAATAAACTTAAGTAAGTAATAATAGAGAAAAAAAGAGTAATTTAAATCACTAAGGCTTAAATATAAAAGAATATTATAGTAAAAGCAATTATAAAGCAGAGCCTCTTATAGTTATTAAAGAGATAAGTATAAATATATAACCATTACTTATCTAAGCTAGCGAAGATCCCCCTACTAATTAGCAGCAAAGGCTATTATATTAAGGATTATAAAGGGAAGGTAGATATCCTAGTTTAGAAATTCTTCCTAAATATTATAATTATAATACCTTTTAATAATTCCCTTATAAACCTTAAGGCAACCTAAATTATAATTATAAGAGAGATTAATATAAACCTTTAAGATATATATAAAGTTCTTTATAAAATAAGTAATAATAAAATATTTAAAGAAAATCTTTTAAGTATTTAATTTCTTAAAGCCTATGGGAGACTTATTTATAAATTTATAGCAATCCTTACTTAAGATAGCTTTAAGATTAAATACTTTTTAAAAGTTTTTAAGAAGGGAATAATAATTATATTATAAAAGTTAAAAAAGATAATTGCTAAGAGTTTATAAGTTAAGAGCTAGAAACTTATTATCTTTTTAAATAGCCTAGGAAAGATAATAAAGGTAATCTTTATAAAGTAATTTATAGCTTTTATTAAGAATATTAAGATACTCTTTAAAGGATAAATAGGAAATTAGGAAAATTATAATATAAAATTTATTATAAAAGTAGTTATTAACCTTATCTTAGATACTTAATAATATCGTGAAATAGCCTTACTTTTATAATTAAATATATTAAGGGCTTTTAATAAAGTATATTATTAAGTATTAATAAATATATTAAAAGATTATTAAATCTTAGTATAAATATAGTAAATAATTTAATCTTACTTATCTAAGAGATTATTATAAATAAGCTTTAATAGCTATATATTAAACCCCTTTAAAATCTAAATTAAAGTACCTTAGAGGTTCCCTTTATCCCCTATACTCTTTATTATTTATATTATATTACTTTATTAAAGATTTTATAATATTTAGAGGTTAGTAATAGTAGGATTTATTAATAATATAAACCTTTTTATCTTTAATAAAATATTATAATAAACTTATAAAATACTTAAAAAGGCTTAGGTAATATGTGATATATAGGTATAAGAGAGGGGGATGATATTTAATGCAGTAAAAAGCAAGCTAATATATTTTACCTATTAGCAGTAACCTCTCTATAAATTTATTGCGCTCTTAAGCAACTTATTATTTTTAATAAAATTAGCACGATTTTTAAAAGTATAGCTAGATTAGAAACTCTAATAATTTATATATATAATTAATATTAAGATAAAAATAATAACCTAAATATACGCCCTTATTAAGATTACTACGAAGATATAAAAATATAGCTTTAACTATATATAATAAGTTTATATTACCTATATATGTAATATGCTAGCTTATAATATATTAATATAGTATAAGATAACGCTATAAGGAGGGAAACCTAAGGGATTAATATAATGCCTTTAAGAGACTTAAAATTAATATATTAAAATAATCATAAGCGCTTATAAGCAGATAGCTATCTATAATCTTAAGATAAAGATATAAATTCCTTTACTTAATCTCTACTTAAATAAGCAAGTAGCTATATTTAAATAAAGGCTCCTATAATCCTTAGCGCTAATTATTATCTAAAGGGCTTAAGTAAAAATCCAGAAGTAATTATAATAAATAAAAAGAAGCTAGTAAAGATACCTTTAAGAATATATAAAGATAATTAATTATAGCTAAGGCTAAAAGATATAAGAATAATAAGGAGATTAGCTAAGCCTATAAGATACTATAATTAAGGATTAATAGACTTAATAAGAGGCCTAATTTTAAGCTTAAGGTAATCATTTTAAAAAGGCGCTATATATAACGAACTTTCTAATATTCAACTCCATAGCAAGATTATTAAGATAACCGCTACTTAAGGCAAAGGCATCCTTATTAACTTAAATATATATAAAAGTAATTAAGTTAAAGACATTTCTCTTTTAAGTTAGGGTTAATAATATTAATACACCTAAATATAAATACAGAGAATATAAGATAATATATTACTTAGCAATTAACTACCTAAGGTCCTTACCTTAGCTTTATATTATATATCTAAAGGTGAGAAGCAGTTAAGATTTATATAATATTATTAATAACCTTAAGAGGGCCTTAAGAGTAATATATTAGCTCCTTAGCCTTAATAAGCTATAAGAATATCACCTATATAAGCAGATTACTTAAAGGAATAAAGATATAAATATAGAAATCCTAATTAACCCCCTTAAGATAAAATAAAGAAAGAAAAGAAATCTTAATAAGGGGCCAGCCTTAAAGCAATAGCAGATTAATTATTAGCTAATAAAAAGAGTCCCTAGGTTTTAAGGCCTTATAGCGATCCTTTCTAAGGGAGCATAGTTAAGGTATATAGCTTAATAAGAGGTACTTAATACTTATTATAGGTCTCCGCTAATAAGTTATCGCTTAGGAGCAAGGTTATAGCAAGGCCGCTAAATATATAAAGAGATATTAAAAGATGAAAAGGAGAGAAGGATATAATAACTTTAAATTAAGGGTTATAAAGATATTAATTTAAGGTTACGCTAAACTTAAGGCGAAGCTTATAAAGAAAATTATTTAATTAGCTTAATATATTAAATTAATATTATTATAAGAGCCTATAAAGCATGCTTAAAAGGGTTATAAAAAAGATATAATGAATACTTAGCTACTTATCCTAAATTAAGCCAGTAACCTCCTTTAAATCTTTATTAATAAGCTTATTTAAATATTTAATAATAAGTATTAGAGATTTCTTATTAGGGGTTTTAGAAATATTACCGTCCTTTTTAAAGGAATTAACCTTATTATAAGCTTAATATAAGTTATTAGAAAGGTTTAATTTACGATAAAGATAGCTAAGGAAAATATAGTTTTTTATAACTTTATTATAAATATCCTTAATAATATTAAGAACCTTTTAAAGGTTCAGTTTATTAATATTCTTAAAGGCTACGAAGGGCTTATAAATAATAGTTTAAGATATCTTACTAAATTTAAACTTATTAATTAAATATAAGTATTTATTAAAAAAAGAGCAATAATAGTTATTTAGTTACGAATATTAATTAAGATTGCAAAGATAAAGCAGAAAATATTTATAAAAGTTATAGTGTTAAGGGCATTATTAAAGCTTTTAGTTTTAAAAGTTAAGTATAAGGCATAAATAAGGTTAAAGAAAGCCATACTAATCTTAATAATAAGGGCTTTAATATAGATTTACAAAAGGATTAGTGATAAGTTATAAAGAGGTATTAAAGGGATTTTATAATAATATAATTTCCTTAGTAGTTTTCTTTATAATATTAATAGCAGCCCTTTACTTTTCCTCCTATTTAAATAATTAGTAATAAGATTATAAAAAAGATATAATAAAGTTATAAAGATATATTTACAGCCTAAGTATAAGGGGTTATAATAAAGTAGTTATAATTAATATAGCGCTTAATATAAGTATAATAAAAGTAGATATTATTTAAAATGTAACCCTGGGTAGCAATAATGATAAAAAGCTGGCCAGGGGTTATAGCGAACTTATTAAAAACCTACTTTAGTATTTTAAAGGTTTAGCTATAAGTTAAAATATAGTTAAGATTATTTATATTTATAAATATTGCTTAAAAGGCCTTAAGAAAAGTTGTAATAAAGTTATTAATAATGCTTTTTATAGTAATTAAGGTAATATCCTTAGAGCTAGATTTTTTAAGGGTCGCAGGATTAACGTAGTAATATTTTTAAAAGGATGTAAAGACCTTTTAAAGGTTATTATTATTATCGCTAATTCCATTAAGAGATTTAATGAGGTTATTAAAGATTATAAAATAAAGGTAAAGATATTAATTTAAAACCTTAGCTATATCCTTAATATTATTTAATATAATAAAGGTTATAAATAGGTTATAAAGATAATAATAAGGGTTTAAGGTTAGGAAATATTAGGGAGAGGCCACAAAGGGGTTATAATATTATCACAAAATATTTAAATACTTCATAAGGTTATAAATAGTTAGAGATATACTTAAGGAATAGTATATTATTAAAGGAAGAAGGAAGAGAAATAAGTAGGGGGCTATAGCTATTTATATTCCCTAATCTAGATTTTACTACCTATATAAATAGTTTTTTACTGCCTTCCTATTTAGGAAATAGCGGATAAGTACTTTGCGAGAGGGTTATAAGGCAGAAGGAAAAATTTCCCTTTTTAAGGATTTTCAGGTATAAGTATAATACCTATATTACTTAAGGTAACATAAATAAATAGCTATATTATTATAAAGAGGTTATAATATAGGGGTTTTTTCTAGCCATTTAGTATGATTTTTCCTTATAGGTGAATTAATAAAGGGATTATATATTAAATGGTTTTTAGCTAGTAATAGCTTAAAATAGCGTGAATAAATTACTTCTTCTTCTTTTATAAGGCATATATAAAGGCTATAAAGTATATATAAAGGCTATAAGGTATATATATAAGCTATAAGGCATATATAAAGGCTATAAGGTATATATAAAGGCTATAGGGCGTATATAAAGGTTATAAGGCATATATAAGGGCTATAGGGCGTATATAAATTATATATAAAATATATAAGGGTTATAAGGCATATATAAAGGTTGTAAGGCGTATATAAAGGCTATAAGGTATATATAAAGGCTGCAGGGCATATATAAGGGCTATAGGGCGTATATAAATTATATATAAAATATATAAAGGCTATAAGGTATATATAAAGGTTGTAAGGTATATATAAGGGCTATAAGGCATATATAAAGGCTATAGGGCGTATATAAGGGCTATAGGGCATATATAAAGGCTATAAGGTATATATAAATTATATATAAAATATATAAGGGCTGCAAAGTATATATAAAGGCTATAAAGTATATATAAGGGCTGTAAGGCATATATAAGGGCTGCAGGGCATATATAAAGGCTGTAGGGCATATATAAAGGCTATAAGGCATATATAAATTATATATAAAGTATATAAGGGCTATAAGGTATATATAAGGGCTATAAGGCATATATAATAATTGCAGGGCATATATAAAGGCTGCAGGGCGTATATAAAGGCTGTAAGGTATATATAAAGGCTATAAGGCATATATAAATTATATATAAAATATATAAGGGCTGTAAAGTATATATAAGGGCTGTAAGGTATTTATAAAAGCTATAAGGTATATATAAAGGCTATAAGGTATATATAAAGGCTATAAGGCGTATATAAATTATATATAAAATATATAAGGGCTATAAGGCGTATATAAAGGCTATAGGGTATATATAAATTATATATAAAATATATAAGGGCTGCAAAGTATATATAAAGGCTGCAAGGTATATATAAAGGCTGCAAGGCATATATAAGGGCTGCAGGGCATATATAAGGGCTGCAGGGCGTATATAAGGGCTGCAGGGCGTATATAAATTATATATAAAATATATAAAGGCTGCAAGGTATATATAAGGGCTGCAGGGCGTATATAAGGGCTGCAGGGCGTATATAAATTATATATAAAATATATAAGGGCTGCAAGGCATATATAAGGGTTACAGGGCGTATATAAAGGCTGCAGGGTATATATAAAGGCTGCAAGGCATATATAAGGGCTGCAGGGCGTATATAAGGGCTGCAGGGCATATATAAAGGCTGCAGGGCGTATATAAGGGCTGCAAGGGCTATATAAAGGCTATAAGGCGTATATAAAGGCTATAAGGCATATATAAGGGCTGCAGGGTATATATAAAGGCTGCAAAGCATATATAAGGGCTGCAGGGCATATATAAGGGTTATAAGGCATATATAAGGGCTGCAGGGTATATATAAATTATATATAAAATATATAAGGGCTGCAAGGCATATATAAGGGTTGTAAGGCGTATATAAGGGCTGCAAGGTATATATAAGGGCTATAGGGCGTATATAAGGGCTATAAGGCGTATATAAAGGCTATAAGGCGTATATAAATTATATATAAAATATATAAGGGCTGCAAGGTATATATAAGGGTTGTAAGGTATATATAAAAGCTATAGGGTATATATAAAGGCTGTAAGGCATATATAAAGGCTATAAGGTATATATAAATTATATATAAAATATATAAGGGCTGTAAAGTATATATAAGGGCTGCAAAGTATATATAAGGGCTATAAGGTATATATAAGGGCTGCAGGGTGTACATAAGGGCTGTAGGGTATATATAAAGGCTATAAGGTATATATAAATTATATATAAAATATATAAAGGCTATAAGGTATATATAAGGGCTGTAAGGTATATATAAAAGCTGCAAAGTATATATAAGGGCTATAAGGTATATATATAAGCTGCAGGGCATATATAAAGGCTGCAGGGCATATATAAGGGCTGTAGGGCGTATATAAAGGCTATAAAAGATATATAAAGGCTGTAAGGTATATATAAAGGTTATAAAGTATATATAAAATATATATAAAATATATAAAGGCTATAAGGCATATATAAAGGCTATAAGGTATATATAAAAGCTATAAGGTATATATAAAATATATATAAAATATATTAAGGCTATAAGGTATATATAAAGGCTATAAGGTATATATAAAGGCTATAAGGTATATATAATAATTATAAGGTATATATAAAGGTTATAAAGTATATATAAAAGTTATAAAGTATTTATAATAATTATAAAGTATATATAAAATATATATAAAATATATATAAAATATATAAAAGTTAAAAAATATATATAAAAGCTAAAAAGTATATATAAAGGCTATAAAGTATATTTAAAGGCTGCAAGGTATATATAAAAGCTGCAGGGTATATATAAAAACTATAAGAGATATATAAGGGCTATAAGGCATATATAAAGGTTATAAGGTATATATAAAGGTTATAAGGTATATATAAAATATATATAAAATATATAAAGGCTGCAAGGTATATATAAAAGCTATAAGGTATATATAAAATATATATAAAATATATAAAGGTTATAAAGTATATATAAAGGTTATAAAGTATATATAAAAGCTATAAGGCGTTTATAAAATATATATAAAATATATAAAGGCTTTAAAGTATATATAAAGGTTATAAAATATATATAAAATATACATAAAATATATAAAACTTATAAGGCATATATAAAAGCTATAAGGTATATATAAAGGTTGTAAGGTATATATAAAAGTTATAAGGCGTAAATAAAGGCTATAAGGTATATATAAGGGCTATAAGGTATATAAAAGCTATAAAGTATATATAAAGGCTATAAGGTGTATATAAAGGCTATAAAGCATAAATAAAATATATATAAAATGTATAAGGGCTATATAGTATATATAAAGGCTGCAGGAATTAATAAGGGAATTAATAACCTTATGTAGACGAATAGCTCCCAGGGCCCCGGGAGGGGCTTCCACCTGGTTTCTCATATTTCACGCAACTAGTCGGAGTGACTACCCGTCATTCTCAGGCGTAACGCGGGCCAGTTTGCCCTGCTACAGTTCGGATTAGACGCTGACGGTTGCAATGCAGGCTGTGGCGGAAGTGCGGGATATCCGCTGCTTACCACACACACGCACTACACGCGCACCCACTGATTTAATGTTGTCCTGATGAAGACATTTTTTCCCATTTTCCCTTGGCCAAATACTAATTGGTCAGTAAACAGTAATTGTCTGTCTTGGTAGCCATTGTGCCACCACAAGAGCACAGCTCGGCAGTAGACGCGGATACGTCAGAGCTGGGGCCATTTTAGCTCCGTTATGAAGTCAAATCTCCATTCCTAGTGGAGCAGAGGACCGGCGCTTGAAGCTGTTGTGGACCGCCCGGTGGGCTTCAGTCAGGTCCATACATCAATGATGTCACTAGCCCCCGGAGCACCAAAGGGAGGATGGATGGATGGCTCTCAGGAACCGACCGGGACAGGCAAAGTGGCTAGCTAGCTGGCTGGCAACAGGACGGGGTAGAGCGAGGTGAGCGAGAATTGGGCGATTCCCATCAAGGTCCTCTCCTGCTCGGCAGCTTGGAAAATTGCCAGCAATTGGAGTCTGCTCTCATGTATATTAGAGCTGGACACCCATCCTTTCTGTTTCCCATGTCTCGCAGGCTCTTACTCTTCTCACAACACCTCAACAATCCCATATCCAAGATACCCATACCACTTGCCCATACCTCAAGACAAGTACCACCACAACCGAGAACACCCACATCTTTCTTCCACACCACCACACCCGCCAAAATGCCTCAGCAAGCCGCCGCCGCCTCCAGCCTGAAGGACCTCTTCTCCCTCAAGGGGAAGGTCGTCGTCGTCACTGGCGCCTCGGGCCCCAAGGGCATGGGCATCGAAGCCGCACGAGGATGTGCCGAGATGGGCGCCGACGTGGCCATCACATACGCCTCGCGAAAGGAGGGCGCCGAGAAGAACGTCGAGGAGCTCACCAAGGAGTACGGCACCATGGTCAAGGCCTACAAGTGCAACGTGGGCGAGTACCAGCAGTGCGAGGACCTGGTGCAGCAGGTCCTGAAGGACTTTGGCAAGATTGATGCCTTTATCGCCAAGTATGTTGCGCCCGTTTGCTCTCTAATTTTCTAAGACCGTTCCAGAGCACCAGCTAACACTTCATCCTCCTACAGCGCCGGCGCTACGGCCAACAGCGGCATCATCGACGGGTCCAAGGAGGAGTGGGACCGCGTCATCAACACCGACCTCAACGGCACGGCCTACTGCGCCAAGGCCATCGGCGCCGTCTTCAAGAAGCAGGGCCACGGCTCGCTGGTCATCACCGCCTCCATGTCGGGCCACATCGCCAACTTCCCCCAGGAGCAGACCTCGTACAACGTGGCCAAGGCCGGCTGCATCCACATGGCCAAGTCGCTGGCCAACGAGTGGCGCGACTTTGCCCGCGTCAACGCCATCTCCCCCGGCTACATCGACACCGGCCTGAGCGACTTTGTCGACAAGAAGGTCCAGAAGCTGTGGCACGACATGATCCCCATGGGCCGCGACGGCCTCGCCAAGGAGCTCAAGGGCGCCTACGTCTACCTTGTTTCGGATGCCAGCACGTACACCACCGGTGCCGACCTCGTTATCGACGGTGGCTACACCTGCCGGTAAACGCGTGCATGTTGCATGAGACGGAGGTTTTGTTTTCCTGTATAAATAGTTAGGGTACTAGGAAAGGGCGCGGCGGAAAAGTGTGATGCGACATGACATGACAAATGCAAAAAAAGTTGTTAAATCCAATTGTCTCCCTGTACTGTGTGAGAGCTGAAGCGATGGGAATGGAGCTCATGACTGGCGATGCAGGGTCGGAGACTGTTCCCAGGTGCCGGTATGATGCCTACGGTTCAATTGGTGCTTATCTACATGATAAATCTGTGAAGTTGTTATGAAATGCAACAGCCCATGATTGCGTATCAGCTTGAACTTACCGACATGCTGGAAGCTTTATCACGGCACATACATGGCAAATTCAGGCTGTGGCAGAGCTGTTTGAAGCTCGAGCCGATGGAGATAAGGAGGGGCCTGGGCTTCACGATGGCGGGGTTGGCGGGGTAGCTCCAAGCAATTGTTGTCACCGTCAACGTCACCGTTACAATCACGATAACCGTTTTCGCCGTCTTGACCCCGTCACCAAATCATTTCCAAACGGGTGCACCGCATCATCAGGCATCACCACTCCAACCTGACTTTCCCTTTCGATCTTTGAACAGTTGAACCTGCCCAAAATTCACCACGAATCTAGATCGAAACAACGGCAGGTTTTGCAAGCCACACACAGGCAGGCCATTCAGCAAACTGATTGCATCCCATTGATGCCCCTCCGTCTTCGCCCCTCCTCGCTCGCGTCCACGGCAACCAGACGCCTCCACTACCTCAACAACACCGTCTCCGCTCAACGGCCGCCCTCCTCGCGCCCCTTCACGATGACTACCAAGACCCAAGAGCCCGTCATAACCTCGGTCGACGACCTGCCCCTCACAGAAGCCAAGTGGATCACCCTCAAGAAGATCTCCTACACCGACCAGACGGGCAAGCCGCGCACCTGGGAGGTAGCCACGCGCAAGACGCGCTCCGAGAAGGCCGGCGTCGACGCCGTGGCCATGGGCAACATCCTGCTGCCGCCGCCCTCCAAAAGGTCCACGACACCCGCCTCCACGCTGCTGGTGATCCAGTACCGCCCGCCGCTGGACGCGTACACGGTGGAGTGGCCCGCGGGGCTGATCGACGGCGGCGAGGAAGCCGAGACGGCGGCGGTGCGCGAGTTCCGCGAGGAGACGGGGTACGAGGTCTCAAAGGTGCTCAGCGTGAGCCCCCCGCAGGCCGCGGACCCGGGCATGACCAACGCCAACATGCAGCTCGTCATGGTCGAGGTACAGCTGCCCGAGGGGGAGGATATGCCCGAGCAGCGGCTCGAGGACGGCGAGCACATCACGCGTGTCGTGGTCCCGCTCGCGGACCTGTACAAGCGGCTTGTCGAATACGCGGGTAGGGAGAGGCACGTCGTTGCTGCGAAGCTGTTGCACTTTGCGCAGGGCATGGAGTTTATGAAGGAGCAGAAGTACTTCTAGGGTGGACGGGTGGACTTTCTTCAGACATAGACTTGATCGATCACGAGCATTGGAGTTGAGGATATAGAGTGGATCGTCACATTGAGAGAGGCGCAGTTACAGGTACAGAGATTGGTATGGGTACAGGATACTACGGTCTATCAACTTCCCACTTTTGAGAAACACCTGAAATTACTTCTGATTTGATACACAGACAAGCCCAGCCATCCATTCATCGAACTTACTTGAAAGACAGAGAGAAACGCTTGCCAGTACCAGCTGTTCCAATACCCCGCACAAGGATGGCCCTCACTCAATTCGAGGGCAACTCAGCTGCCTGGCTGCCGTGGTCAGGTAGCTCTGCGATCAACCCCTCCTCGTGTCTCCGGGGCTTCTCGAACCCAACACCACCAAACGACGTGCTGCCCGTGGAGCTGCGCGAGGCGATGGTGTATGTTGTCACCGGGCTGACGCTGTCTGCAGACAGAGGGCTCGGAGACGTCGACATTGCTGACACCGTGTCGGTCGACACTTCACCTCCGCCTCGTTGTTCACCCACCAGAACAGACGACGGGCCTGCACTGGTGCTTGGTACTGTAATCTCCGCCTTGGCCGCCTTGTTCCCACCTTCCTCGCTGACGAGCCTCCTTGGGAATCCTGAGATGGACAGTGCCGTGGACGTAGTCGTTGGCCCGGATGAGTATGGCGCCATCTGCAGCGATAGCGATATCCTTGTCGGTGTGTCCTGCTTGTCGGCTGCCGTGGTGATGGTCAGTGGTTCTATTTCGAAACACCCCGCCGTCTCCATGTCGTGGATGAAGGCCTCTGACAGGATGATCTGCCGCCTCTGCCTCGTGCCGCTGTCGATGTCGTCCTCGATCAGGAAGTAAGGCCTGAAGTCGCCCGTGCAGCACGATCGCAGGAATGAGCCAAGTGCCATGAGCTCCGGAGAGGACTGGCGGAAGCGGCAGAATACGGACCCTGCTATACAGTCAGCGGTGGGCAGCAAATGACTTGCCTCGGGCCGAACGCCGGGTCCAGGCCTGGTGAATACTGACCTGTACATGAATATCCCGACGAGCTCTGCCTCGCCGAACCAGGCTCCATCTCAAAGAAAAACGTGCTTGCCACCAATCGGTGCGCGACCAGTGTTATGCATCCCAGCATCTCCTCCTGCTGAAGCGCCCGCTCGACATCCCGCTCCAGCTCCTCCATCCTCTGCGCGTCTTCGAACCTCGGTATCTGCGACGCCAGCAGCTCGGGACATACGCGGCTGTACTGGCTA
Source organism: Diaporthe nobilis (assembly GCA_023078575.1). Lineage (NCBI taxonomy): Eukaryota > Fungi > Ascomycota > Sordariomycetes > Diaporthales > Diaporthaceae > Diaporthe > Diaporthe nobilis. The sequence continues at coordinate 579,026 of JAKZJT010000013.1, read as the reverse complement.
TCATGGCCCTCTTTCCGCCCGGTCACGAACTCATCCCACGCCTTGTCGCACTTCCTGTGATCGTACAACCCGTCACTTTTGGTTGGTGCTAGGTCTTGCCCTTGCCCCTGAGCCTTTCCCTGTGTGGGCTGTCTCGGTGCAAAAGACAGCAGGAGCGGTGTCTTGGGGTCTCGCACAAATATTCCAGTCTGAACGAGGCTGGCGCTGTCAGATGCACTCATCGGTGCACTATCAACACGCTTGTAATTGCCCACGCCGCCCCGACCTGATCGGAGGATCTGTCCGCTCGCGATAGGCATGGTGGCGCTCTTGCTCAGGTTCGACCGGCGGGGCCCTGTGATGGCCGACACGTCTGTACTCGCGATGGACCTGGATGATCGAGACGAAGGCCGTTCCAGATTATCGGATGCACTTAGTCTTGGCTGCTCTCCCTCGATTCTGCCAGTCCCAATCGAAAGCATTATGTCTGGTGGTAGATCTACCATGTCAGGCCAGATGGAACGTGTCTCGCTATGGGCCACCTTCGCCGGGCAGCCGTGCGACTTGGACCCGTCGACGTACTCCCTCTTTGTCTCCGGTGCCACAAATGGCTTGAAAAAGGGTGACGCTGCTGATATTGCGCGGGCCCTGTGGACGCACAAGTTAGTTCTGAACTATGTGGCCCCTACCTTGCGATCTACCGGGACTCAACTTACACTTCCCAGACTTTCAACTCCTTGGACGGCGCATCTGACCGAATGAACTGGTACGGAGCGGCCTTTCCAGTGGGGTCCGGTCGGTTGTAGTTGGCAAAGACAATCGACTCAAATGCAGTAGAAGCCGTCACAGCCACCTTGACCGATGTGTTGAGGTTGTGCCGAGACCGCGAGCCACCAAAGAAGGGCGTCTCCGAGAAATAACGCTTCAGAACCCTCTCCAGCGGCTGCGTCTTGAACACACTGCCGTGGTACATCTTCGATAACGTGCTGATGAGGGGCACCTTCTGCATCTCGCGCGGAGTGAAAGCCTCCCTGCAGATGTCACGGAACTTCTCCATGGTTGCCTCGACGGTCCATCGTTTCACTCCCAGGCCGATCGCAATGACCCCGCCAGTGCTAAAGAAGACGAAAGTCAGACGTCAAGTTCTCCTCTCTTCTTGAAAGTTTTACCCTTGGACATCGGCATTCAAAGAAGACTTACTTCGTCCCAACCATGAGGTCAAAGAACAACAGAATCGGAAGCCCCGGCCCAAGCACCCTCTCAATCTCCCTAAGCACGTACAGCTGCGTGATCCCCCTTACACCACCACCGTCGAGGCACAGGACCCTCACCCCCGCCCGCGCCGGCTTGACGGCCACCACCCAGGGCGGCTCAGCAATGACATCCCCAACATGCAGCGGACAGCGACTAATCTCGATGCACGTCCGCGACGTGCGTGTGCCGTACAGTTCCATGCAGGGCAGGCACAAGACATGGCCACAGGGCAGTGCGCACTCGGGCAGCTCCCGCAGGCACGACAGGCAGGCCGAGTGGCTGACGAAAGCGGTAGCACCTGCGCCGGCGGCGCCCAGCGCGCGGTAAAAGTCGTTGAGTCGCTCGCGGTGCAGCAGCGCCGCCGTGTCCAGCTCCGTCTTGGCCGGGAGGGCCTGGCCGAGCTTCGACATGGCGGCCTCGGTGGCCTCGAGGCTGCGGCGGATCAGGGATGTCCATTCCGGCTGGAAGGTCTCTGGGTCGAGGGTAGATTGGTAACTGCCGTTTGCTATGACTTTTCCTTGGGCGTTTTGGTGGCCCTTCGGGTTATGCCCTGATCTGCGGTCATATTAGGATGAGTGTCGCTCAGTCATCCACTTTTACTACTTGATGGGCCACAGAGGTTGCAGGACAGATCATAGACTCACCTTACGTTACAGCATCTACCAGCGTCACCAAAGGCTGGGTTCGAGAAGCTGCATGGCCAATACATGTCGGCAAAGGTCTGCAGGGCCGCGGCACACGGCTTAGCGTACTTGTCATCCAGCAGCCTCGTGGCCGTCCCGAGCAGGTTCTGGCGGACGGCATCAAGCATAATGCACGAAGCTATCATCGGCGCCATGGCCAGGAATATCCGCTTCGCGTCCTCCTTCAGGGCCTCCTGCGTCGAGTTATCCCTGATCGCGAGCGCCAGGCTCAAGACGTTGCCCTGGAAGTTCCGTGCGATGGGGAACTTGCGCAGCGCCTCACGCACAAAATCGAACGGCGCGTCGAGGCTCTTGGTGAAGTGGTCATACGCGGCCTGCAGGTACACCTGCAGCTTCTCCGCCGTGGCCAGCATGCGCAGCTGCCGCTTGGCGGCGTGCGACGCGGCGCACCGGCCGCGCACCAGCTCCATCAGCTTTCCCGCCTGCTGGTCCATGAGCATGTACGAGCCGCCCTTGTGCGGGACGCGCAACACGCTCACGGAGGCGTAGTAGCACGCCAGCAGGTCAGACGTGTTGCCGATCTTGCGTCCCCGGCGCGCCCACGCCCGCACGTACTCTTGCAGCGCCGGCTCGCGGTGCACGGCGCCGTGGATGTCCGACAGCAGCGTCTCCGTCGCGGCGCCGACGTCCCACTCGCCATCGTCGACGCCGCCCTCGGTTGCGTTGAGCACCAGCACCGCGTGCGGGAGCGCCGGCTGGTTCAGCGACGCGTCGATGCTACGCGCGCCCCAGTGGATCAGCTTTTCGAGGACTGTCGACTCGAAGGCGCGCGGGTTGCGCAGCACGAAGACAACCACGTCTGAGAAGGTATATAGCACGCGCGGGTAGAGCTGGGAGACGGCGAATTCCCTCTTGCGCGTCTGGGGCGTCTTGGCCCACGCGATGGTCCTCTTTGAGCTGTGGCGGGAGCGGATGTATCTCCTCCTGTCACTGCCCTCGCCCGTCGCCGTTGGCTCGTAGGGTGGAGGGGCTGCGGAGGGCGACGGGCGGGCAGAAGCTTGCCGTGGGTCCTGGGTGTGGTGGTGTCTCAGTTGTTTCGGCATGGCCTCGCCGCCATTGAGGCCCTCGCAGTCTACGAAGAGGAGCGGGTTGGTACTGAAGGCGCTCGATGGGTCTGCGTAAATGTGCACGTCGCCGGTGGTGGCGGTGCGGTCTTGGTTGGACGACGTCACCGGGGAGTAGTACCTCGACCCGTCGCCGGAGCCCGAGGCCTGGCGGTCGATGAGCATCTTGATAAGTGTGCTCTTGCCCGCACCTGTGGGAACGTCAGGTACATCCGCCATTCATTAGGGTGCTGCAAGCTCACTCACCTGTCTCTCCAATCACAGACACAAGTTGCGGATAGATGTCAGACGACCCATGAGCCACGAGCTCGCTCATGATGGCAGCGAACCTGCCATAGTCGTAGAACATGGACTGGCCCGACGAGTCGCGGCCGAAGCCGAACCAAGTGGTGTCCTCGTCCTCCAGCAGCTCAAAGGCATGCTCTGCCTCGGTCCTCGTCGGCTCGAGGATCTGGCGGAGCGTGTGGACCACAGCTGGGTCGGCCTTCTCATGAGGCTTGCCATTCCTGCTAACATCAGAACCACCAGACACCATGAAGTTCAAGTTTGATTTTGCTGGTTTCGGTTTGGACTTACCATCCAACAGCCCCCGGTGCATGTAGGATCCATTGTGGCCAGCATGTCTCACAGAAGGCGAGGTTGTTGCACTGCGACGCATCAGTGTCCAATTCTCAACCGGACCCGCCACCCACACACTGGGGCACCTACCTGGACGCAAGTAAACCGCTTCTCCTCCGTGATGCCGCAACTCTGGCAAGGCTGGACCTCGGGAACAGACCCCGACGACATGGCTTGACTTATAGACAGAGGAGCAACAAAACATCAAGCACGGCGTCGAGCTACTTTGGCTCACGTTAGGTAACAGAAACAGCCCGAGGACTTGAAGTCGCATTCTCATCCACAGGAGGATCATTGGTCTTTTTCCCCCTCCCAATGCTTTCAGCCGCTTAGAAGGGGGCGGCCCACCCCTCGGGTTTGCTGCATTTCCACGTGTTCCGTTACACAGTATCAGACATGCAGGCTTGGCGCAGCTCAGGTGGTCAGAATGGCGGCGCTGAAAAAGCACACCTGGGACAAGGGTTTGCAGTGAGCAGTAAGGGCATTGGGGGCTGCACTAGGGCCGAAGGAGATGGGTGTTGGCGTACCGATATGCACGCCGGGGCGCCTGCAATCTTCCGGATAAGCATGGCGAATGTAAGAGGTCCGGAAGTACGTGCCTGGTGAGATTTCCTTTTGTCAAACTTTTGCTGGCCTCTTGCGTGTGTTGTCTAGGAAGTTCGTGGCGCATCTTGCGAAGGCGCTTACTGTGCACGAGCTTGGTGTGAGATGAAGCGTCACTGGTGAATCGTCGCATGCCTGTTGGGGTCATGGAACAGACAATTTGGTGATATTTCATAGACATCATCTCATTTCATGATGTTGATCCAGACTGTCCCCGGCACATATGCAGTGTAAAAAGACATGCAGCTATTCGTATTTACTAATACAGTTTATCTTGGCTGGAGTAGTGAATTTCGGGCGAGGATTTATGTCATAATAGATCAACATGCATATTGTTTCTCAATTCAATCCATATTCAATGTGGACATGATCGGGATACAGTAGCCGTGCCTGCTGCAATGCAAGTAGTGCCTGATGATCTCCACCTGCTTAACCATCCATGATCATGTCTGTCACCACTGGTATATCCGTGGCCGTCTAGTCGTGCTACGTTGCATACTTGCAGCTGAGTCGTCGTGGCAGGCTAAGATCTCAAGACTCCTGCTGATTTCTCCTTGTTTCCTCCTCCTCCTCCTCCTCCTCCTCCAACTCCTCAACAAACCCATTCCAGTCGCTATCGGCGGTCATCTTGTACACCTTCATGGCCTGGGCAGCCAACTCATTGATCTTGTCGTCGGTTATAGCATCATCCCCGTGGATCAAATCGCGTTCTCCCGAGGCGACGAACCTAACCACCATGAGGATCTTGCCAAACTGGTTCTGTCCCCACTTGCCGATGTTCTTCCACATGTCGCTGTGTATGTACCCAATGGACCAGAAAGAGTCGCCCGACCTGCTGATGTCTACGAATACCTTGTCGTCGGTGCCCACGAGGGCATCGAACAGGGGCCTCGTTGTCATGAACTTGGCCGTGGTTGCCAGCACGGCGGCGTGCACGGCCGTGGAGGTGTCGTCGGCCACCATGCTTAGGCCCATGTCATCCCACTTCCAGTCCGTGTAGCCTGCGCCGGGGCCTGTCATTATCTCGTCCGCGACGCTCTCCTCCCCAACCGACTGCGCGATCGTCCAGGCTGTCATCTGGGCGATCGTGTGGAAGTCCGTGTCCATGTAGGTAAACCTGGACCTGTGGTGTCTGTCGTATTGGTCGTAGCTGAAGCCGGTGCCCGCCACTCTTATTACCTTGCTCTTCCAATTGGTATCCTTGCTCTTTCCGTCGGTGGTCGTCATCGTGATGTGCTCTTGGATGTTCTGGAACGTCACTATGTCTGTATGTGCCAGTCTTGTAGGGATGAGGGTAAGGAAGTGAGTTGGTTACCAGTGAACAGAGAAGAAGAAGCGGGCCACGATGGCCGCAAATTGGGCTATAAATTGCCCTCGGACTGGACAGTCACTAACGTAGCAGTGACTAGGCCACTTGATTGACAGTGACAGTGCCAGTCATACCGCATTTTGATCAATTTGACTAACCTTAATCCAGCCTTTGTTTCAAAGTAGCTGTTGGAAGCATGATAAAGAGAAGCTGACCAATCTCTTTGTTGAACTTCGGTGGAGGCTTGACAGAACTTGAAGTCCTTTATCAACCTCACAGCAGGAGCAGTGAGACTATTGACTGCTTCAACAGCCTAACTTGAAACACTGTAAACGGTGTGGAATTTATGCAACATGAAATACATAAGGACTCTTAGACTTAAACAATGGTGGTGCCACATGCTCAAAGAGCTCGCGAAGGATCACAGCTCCCCAACCGCGCACTAGCCGCCTTTCCATCAAACACAAGCTCGCTCACAAGCTTTCCCGTGCCCGGAGCGTTCTGGATGCCCCAGCATGTGTGGCCAGCCGCCACGATGACCCCCTTGAGACCCGGCACAGGCCCGATGAACGGCCCGCCCTGCGGCAGGTAACATGCCTGTCGCGAGATTATGTCGCCTTCCCTTCCGAGCTCGTCGCTGATGGCGCCGGCCTGGACGGCGATCTCGTCGCAGCTGGCGCGATCGACCTGGACCTCGGCGGTCGTCAGGGGCAGCGGCACGTCCAAGTCCATGCCGGCCGCACCGGCTGCGTAGACGGTGCCGTCCGGCCGGGGATAGATCTCCGGCTCGATGGTCTGGGCCCGCTTGAGGGGCTTCCCCTGCGTGGGCGAGGGGAATCCGGCGGGCAGGGAGATGGAGGTGAAGAGAGCGTAGGGCGAGACGGGCTGGGGCGCCTTGATCACTATCGAGTGGGCGCGGAACGACGTGACGGGCACGCTTGGGAGCAGCCGCGGGGTCCAAGGGCCGGCGGCGACGATGCAGTCTGTTGTTGGCAGCTGTTCGTCTTGTCCGTCCTTGGTGTAGGTCACGCCCTCCACGTGGCCGTTGCTGCCCTTGACGATGGCCGTGACCCTCGCCCCGGTGATGATCTTGACGCCCTTTTCCTCGGCGAGCTGCGCCATGCTCCGTGTGAAGAGCTCGGGGTGGACCTGAGCCGTGTCGTCGGGCGTGCCCATCCCGTCGTAGCCGACTAGCGATTGCTCCGTGTCGAGCCAGTCCAGATCCTCCGGCGCACCAAGCTTCTTGAGCTTGCTGATCGTCTTCCTGTGGTCCTTGTGCAAACCCCTCGTCACCCCTTCGGTGCTCGCAGCGTCCTGACCCGCCCCAACAGAATCCTTCCCTCCAACCCCAGCCGGCATCCGCGCCCTGCACTCGACCTGGCTGGCATAGCACCTCCGGTAGCCCCACCGCGCGGCGCCGTCGTGCTCCTGGGCCAGCTCATCGTGCAGCCTGAAGCTCAGCGGCACGATGTTCGACGGGAAGGCCCACTTGGCAAGCAGCCCGCCAGCCTTGCCGCTCGACCCACCCGCGATGCCGTCGTGCGCGGGGATGAGCTTCTGCACGCGCGCCGGGTCGGCGAGGGTGCCCGGGTCGGTGATGCTGTCCTCTGTCCGGCCGCCGCGGCTGGTGGGTGCGGCTTCGAGGAGTGTGATGCGGTGGGTTGCGGGCGAGTATGATGGGTGGCGGGTGAGGAAATACGCCGTGCAGCAGCCGATGATGCCGCCGCCTATGATGGTGATGTCTCGCTGCTGCGGTGATTGTGCTGAAGACATGGTGGCGAATCGATGGTGTGTGGTGAGAGAGCGGCCCAGGCTGAGGATGGCTCTGCTGTGCATCAAGAGATCGTAGATCTCGCCATGTAGCACTGAAAAATCGACCAGTTTGGACGAGGAGAAATTATTGGATCACCGTGATCCTTTCGGGACACTTGTCTGGGACTCGGCTGCCGACGACTTCAGACCTCAGATGTTTGTGTAACGTCGAGCTAGATTTACGTCATACCGGGTTTGCTCCACCAGGGAGCTCACCACAACCATTGTGAAGAGACCGATCTCCGGTTTATTCTTCAATCACCACGGCCCTCATTCTAAAGCATATCGCCACGGCCCGAGACAGCTTGCTTCTTTTCACAGGATCTTAGAATCACTTTTCTGGCCGAGCCTTTCTTCGTTCCCACCAAGATGCGCAAACCACCGACATAGGAATGGGTCATGGTGACCGCAGTCATTAGTAATGAGCCTCACAGGCACGTTCTGATTTACTTTCCATCGTAATCGTTCATCCATGGCATGATTTTGAAATGATCCCCAATCAAATTCGTTGCATTGCCGCAACGAAGGTTTTGTTCTTTACTTCTTTTGTTTTTTTGTTTTTTATTATTATTATCTTGGTTTTGAGTGTTTTTTCTTTTCTTTTCTTTTTGCGCAAAGCTGACCTCCTTATGATCCCATCACGCCCTCACGCTACCTGCCCGTAAATTGTGCCCATTCTTCTCTACTCGTCCGGCATGTATTTCCACCCCCACCAGACCCCCAGCAGAGACTCAAGTGCCCGCAGAAAAAACGCCACGCTCCACCGAAGTACCGCGTCCCGAGCAGGTTCATGCTCATTGTATGAGCGCTGAGGGCTATAACTCATGCTTTTATCTCTCCATAAACGCAATTCCCAGGTCCAGTGGTCCATGTAGGTCCACGTGATTGGGTCCCCGATCGCCGTGAGCAGAGCCGCAGCCATGAGATGCTTCTGATTATGAGTCGCCTTCCACGCGCCGAATACGTACAGAAGGGCTGCCAGGAACCGCAGGGCCCTCGTTATGAGGAGTCCGCGGTAGTACAATCTCTCCCAGGCCCCGAGGAGTTGTTTCGTGTCTTCGTGTTCCCAGGCATCCAGGATCGTGATAATTGAAAGGGTTATCGTGGCGCCTGAGATACCAACTGAAATCAGTACACATCACCGTCTCAACGGGCATGCTTTCCCATGGCGGGAGCCGGGGAGCGAGGGGAGTGTGTCGGCTTACCTGCCAACATTGACCCAACTGTCACCGCCTGGCGGATGTCCGAACGCGCGCTGGACATATTGGAGGGTTTACTCCGCTTTGGGGCTCCAACAGGCAATCTAGAGTACGAGTGAATCAAATTTACTGGGCCTGTTGCGCGTTTGAAATTTTAAAGATTCAATTTGCTTGTGAAGTGTGTCAAAATTGTCCAACTGTGCTGATCTGTGCCGGTATGAGAGGCTTGAGCATTCAAGTACTGATATCGATAGGTACACATCGAAAGTCCACTTCCGCATTCGTCTCCCGAGCCGTGGGAGCCTGAGAAACCCCTTTCAAACTGCTCGCGTTGCTCCTTTGTCTGATCACTTGCATCTGGCGGGCGGCATCTGATCACGTGGAGCCCCCCCCCCCGGGTGTTCTTTGGGAACAGCACTCCAAGCTTTATTTAATCCGGTGGGTTGCTTGCATTTATCTCAGGAGCAACCACCGGGCGTGAGAGTATGCAATCACTTAGCGTTCAAGTTAACCAGTCATGTTTAGCTTGGTGCTCTAACCATTCATATAGTTTAACTGATATATTGGCAGTTCCAAGCCGGCTGGTATTAACATTTAGATCGTAAATATCATGAGAAGCCTGTAAGCTTCAGCCTATATACATCTTGGAAAGCTCTCGGAGAGGATGAGCTGGACACTCGGATCAGCAACTATGAGCGAGGCCAGAGTTTTAGTCCGGAGAGGAGGGTCGATTGAAACGTAAGAACTTTCGAAAACAACAATGATTGCTCAAGAAACAGTGCGGGTGGTGACTGAGGATTTTGAGACTACAACGGGTCTCCATGAGCCGTGGATGAGCCAGCACTAATATACAAGTCTGCCTATCGGGTGTGTCCATGACCTGAGGAGTCTGTCTTGTTGCTACCTACTCTTTCAAAATATCTCTGTGAGAAATTGGAATTAAAGGATTTGTATTCAGTCCAGTCAAGTTGGACATGGCTACTTCAGCAGCTTCAGTGCCCACTTCCAGTGCCGCCGTGTCACATTTTCGCTATATTGAATTGCCAGGCGCCATCTTGGACGGGAGATCGGCGTAATTCCGTGGCTGCCAATGGTGAACACAAATATTGGTGACAATAGCTACCTGACTGTCATGGCCATGCGGGTGGGCATTGGCGTGGACTTGTTTTGGCTGAGTGTTAGTTCCGTGGGGAGTATTTTGTACTTGAAGCAGAACTTTTTACATGAGGATGGCTGGTTAGTCATGATATGCGAGGCTAAATAGAATGAATACTTCCTGGCCTCCGATGTGCGAGGAGAAGCTAGGCGCCGACTTATTCTTGGTCAATAGTGGAGAAGGGATGAGCCATTAAGAATACCGAGGGCCTGCAGTTTGGGCTGCTGCCAGCATCTTATGCCGATATTGGCACTGATGCCTGGCCGTTGTGGGGCTACTGTTCTGTTGGTTGACTTGACTAGACTCGTATAAAGACCATGTCCACCATCACCCAACACTCCCTCTCATCACCCATCTACAACACATTATCCATCCTACTCTTGGAATGCAGCATCACCAAAATGCCCGCCTGCGATGAGAAGGACAAGTACGTCTTTGACGACGATAAGAGGCCCGCGCTGCCCTATGTCGCCGGCGCCTGCTTCAAAATCAAACGACACGAGCCGCTCACACCCTTCGACGGCCATGTATACGAGAATCCCGAGGTATCCAGCCTCAGCGACCCGGTGCTCCCAGCCGAAATCCTGCGCCCGGCGGAGATTTCGGAACCAAGCGACAACTTGACGCCCTGGGTCTTGTTCCCACGCGAGGACACCGACCCATCCAAAATCCCACCCTGGACCATCACCGAGAGATGTCTCAGGCACCGCCCCAGGAAGACGTTGCCCCACCATGAGGACAAGACGACGCGGCGCCTCGAGATCGTCCGACAGATCAGGGTGCGCGACGGCGCATACTCCCAGGTCGTCCAGTGCCGCGTGGACGGCATACAGGGTCCGCTCGTCGCTAAGATCTTCGACCCGCTCTACAGTCACGACGAGGTGGAGCTGGACGAGGGCCAGTCGCCCGTCGGTCTCACCGAGTCCGACTGGTCCCGTGAGGCTGCCGCCTACGTTAAGATCGAGGAGATGATCAAGCAGGGAAAGTTCGATGGCAGGTACACGCCGCGCTTCGAGGGCTGCTGGTCCTTCGACATTCCCTACGAGCTGGAGCTGGTGAGCAACAGTCCTGCCGGTCATGTCAGCACCGCCACCACCACCACCACCGCCGGCCGCCAGTCTGGGAGAAGTGGAGAAAAACGAAAACGAGAGTCGTCGGACGAGCTCGTGCGCCGCACCATCAAGGTGACCCGCAACGTGCGCCTGCTCCTGATGGAGTACATCCCGGGCGACAGCATACTGAACCTGATCGTGTCGGGCGAATACCGTAAAATCCCGGCAGAGGTCCGCATGGACTTGGTGGCACAGGCCGCTGAGGCCGAAAGTGCTCTATGGCATATCTATGTATCCCACGGGGACCGGCACTCGCGGAACGTTGTTGTTGTTTGCGCCGAAAAGGACGACCATCATTCCTCCTCCTCCTCTCACCCCAAAAACTACGAAGAAAGGGCCCGAAATGGGCAAGAACGGCGAGAACAACGAGAACAAGGCGTCCAGGAGTGGCGTGCGGTGTGGGTTGACTTTGGCAATTCCGTCGTGCTGGACCTGCCCAACGCCACAATTAACATCAAAGGTCGGCTTCCTCCCCTCGGGGAGCTGCCGCCGAACCCGATGACCAGGTGCGGCGGCTCGTGGCCAATCCTCGGCCTCTGCGTGCCCGGCGACACCGAGTGGATCGACGAACGTTATGACAGCTTTGAAGCGAGACGCAAGTGGATGGAGGCGACGTGGGGTGAGGGAAGCCCAAATGCCCACCGGTATGAGCCGGTAGAGTACAATAAATTGCACCCCAAACGTGAGGACTAGAATGACGGCTTGAGAGATTTGAGCTGCGGCATGGGGACCCCCGCGGCTTGTATTTTTGGCCATGGGGGATCTTTTCCGGTATGATTGATAATCACCGGTGGGCTAGAAGGGCAGGACAGGTTAATGGAGCTGGGCCGCTTTCAGCTACCCAGTACACTATCATAGGAGCTGGTGTCCAACTCTTTGCTCCTGGGTCGGTGTATATCACAGCGAGTTGACTTGCCTATGGGAGTAGGGAAGCACCTGGGCATGGATTCACGTCAAAGATTACATTTGCGCACTCGCGGACATACCATACTATATTGACGGGGAGCATGAGTATCCTCAAGCATTGTGGTGTTTTACTTTTGAATTTGCTAAGGCAGTTAAGTTCTTTCGCTGGTACAAGAACCCCTTTTCTTATCTCTTTTCTTCTTGGCTTCAAGTTGGCCGTCAAAGTTCTGAAACAACGCAACGCTCAGAGGATTGTCCGAACTGTATTGTTTTAGGCCCACAGTTAATAGACTGTCCCATTAGCCCTGCATTTTACCTGCTTCTCTGCTGCAAATCAACTCAGACTTTCACATGTACAATGGCCAGGAGTAATAAATGTTAGCACGATGCTAAAGACGGGAACGACGCCCTACTGGCAGTGTTAGAGATCCGGGTGGATGCATGCCCTTGACACTATCAGCACCGAGCTAACATTCATTATCCCTGACCATTGTATGACTGCACTCCTTCAGTATCAGCGCAAAATGCATAATGGGGTTATTGTGAGACAAACTTGTAACTTTCTATTGCTATTGTACACTTCTTAAACCTCTCCATAATCCGCAACCAATTCTTATGCTCTTCCCTGACAGATCCTCTTTCCCACCACACCAGCAGCACACATTCATCATTCAAGCAAAGGACTCGACGCCCATTGGCTTAAGACGACTTAGACTTATACTCGTGTGTCTTTGGGTTGAAGTGTCCAGTGTGTAGCTTGTTTGAGTATACAGGAACCCACCCGTCCTTGTCCGGCCGTGCGTTCTCATCACGCAGGCCTTTGTCCTGTCCCTTGATCTTGACTGGTACCCAAGTATGTTTTTTGGCCACAGTGGGTGCCTGCCCCGACTGCGGTTTCCCATCGCTCGTGGTTCCACTGCCTTGGTTCCCGGCCCCCGCGCCCGAGCCCGCGCCCGAGCCCGTGGCTGCACTGGGTGGCGGCGAGCCGCCAGGCTGGCGAGGATTCGCCACGCTTGTCGGCTTCTTGGCTCCATTACCTCCCGATGACGAGGAGGATGTCGCCCCGGAACCACCAGAGCCCCCAGGGGGAGGCTGAGATGGTGGTGATCCTCCACGGCGACCACTCGCTGACCCAGGCCTCGGTAGGTCATGATAGTTGTAACGAAAGGTGAAGCTCTGACTCCTATCTCTGTTGTAGATCGTCACTGTCTCAAGCCGAACAAAGTTAGGATCATGAAATGTGCCACGCCACATCCGAATTGCCTGGATGGAGACACCAGTTGGATATTGGGTGGTTGGTGTCATAATGAATTTCTTGTCGACAATATCTGGAAACCAGAACGGAGCGGGTTGAATTGAGTTTGAACGGCTAGGAATGTGTCGGTTGAAATCGATATAGGTGACCTGCCGATTGCGATACAAGGCTGGTGTAGCTTCGAGTTCCTGACCGCAAAGGGTCAGCAGGCCCACCAGATAGAATCTAGTCACTGCCTGTGCGGTCCAGTCACGGCACCCATCCATCTGGGTAGAGACGACCGCGTCCACGTGCTGCTCCACAAAGTCGAACTTGGTCATATCACCACGAATGGTCCCTGGGTATTGTTGCTGGCTGTAGCGTCCCATGAGAACCCCAATCCAGTCCTTGACTTTGGTGTTCTTGCCTGTTAGCGTGAGCACAAAGCCAAAAGAGCCCGTGGCTTTAATGTGTGAGCCATGAAAGTTGGCACTATTGATGGTCAATGCACCGCCATTTCCATTCAACCCTTCAGCAGTGTACTCCATGGATAGCCGGCAGTCAGTGGATTCCTGACGAGGATGGCAGGGCCGGAGCGTCAAATGGAACAGCACATGCGGTTTAACGATGCCGTCTCCAGTCTCACCGATGACGAGAAACTCAACCCGGAGTTGCGTTATTGTGGAATGAAGGATAGAGAGAAGCTCGTCTGGGTTGGCAGATCTCGGGTTGGGGGCTGGAGAGCCAAGGTCGTTGATGATTCTGGGGCCTTGCCACATCATTTTCACCGACGTAGATAGGATTGAAGATAATAGAAGTGGATTTGAGGGGTGAAAGAGCAAGCTTTATTGGGGAGATAGTCAAGCGCAAGGATGGGACAGCAACTGATGAAGTGTAGGTTTGAACAGGATTAGAACCCTCTCTTCATCAACGGAGCCTCTCCATTGGGGACTACATTATATAGAACCTCAAAACCCTTTACTTGTGAGTGTGTTCACTAAATGGACCACTTTACGGACTCAACCTTGGCTATCCTCTGGAAGTGAAGCCCGCCGCAGGGTCCGAGTACACGATCAACGCAGCCGCGAATGTGTGCGGCACGGCACGGCACGGCAGATATGGCCAGCCTCGTGGGACGGGTCGCTGGGTCATGGGCACGACGAGGTCGGGAAGATTCCGAGCGGCATGAGGCTGGAGACGACTTCCTGCACCAGGTCTCGCGATGGACGCAAGAGACAGGTAGCCAATGGTAGACGAAGGACCTGATAAGATGCCCCAAAGTCCGCAGCCACCCCACAGGCCATGAAACGTACAGACCGACTAAATATATACTCGACCGACCCAACAGCGACTTACATCGGCCAATGGAATTCTTGCCGCCCCCAAGGCTATTTACGTCAGGGCGCGGTATGCAGGTTGGTGTTTGTGGTCGTGAGACCTCCTGCAGCCCACCAACCACAGCAACCCCTCCCATAGGGAATGGTGGGGAGTCGTTGGCTCCGATCAATCACGTTACCCGCTGCGCCTCTTACGCACAAAATCCTGAACTCTTCAGAGAACAGACTTAGCCTTCAGGTCCCGCATCTTAATTTGCCTGTCCGTCTCGTTGGAACACGTTTCCGAATTTCCAGCCACCTTGAATCAACGTCGCCATGTCCCCGACCCCGCAGTCTGTCATCGATGATCGGCGTTCACGCCAGCGCCAGGACGCGCGGACTTGCGAGCTCAACGACATCTGGAATGCCTCACAGACACTAGAAGTCCCGCCCTGGGGAGCCGCAAGAGGCTTTACATATCCACCAGGCAGCAAGGAACCAAAGTTCTTCGTCAAGTACACCAAGTCGCGGAGCAAATGGCTGCTGGAACCTGAGGCAAGGAACCAAGAGTTTGCCTTCAACACTCTGCGTAGGCTGCAGCAGCCGGCTTCCCCACAAGGGAAACTCATTGTCTGTGTTCCTGAGATTTTCCGAACTTTCGAACACCGCAATTACTACTATCTAGTTATGGAATTTGTCTCCGGGGAAACACTGGAGGATTTATTCAGCCAGGACACGCCCGGCAAGAGCCAGATAGACCATGCGAAGCTCTACCAGTATATCGCCCACGGCATCCGGATGCTCTCTGTCAAGGCACCGATAGGTGCTAAGCCTGGTCCTGTTGGCGGTGGGGTCATTCGCCATCCAATCTTTCGTGATTTTCAAGCCGTGGTACCCTACAGAGATGTTGAGATGCTGGAGACGCACTTGAATAAGGTGAGCAACACGTCGAGTACTCGCAACCCCTACCCACACTCCCAAATAGAGTACTAAGAGGTTCTGTTGGCAGGTTATAAGGCACAGAACACGGCGAAGCCCCGACCCAGCCCCGACCATGTCGTTGGAGAGAGAGCTTCGATTTTATTACTCCGACCTCTCTGGCGGGAACTTCATATTCACAACTGCGGCTGATCACACTGTCCTTTATATCATTGACTTTGATGAGGCGGGGTTCCTTCCCTCCAGCTTCATGACTTTCGTCCTCCACAGTACAATGAGGTCAACGTCTGTCCCGGTTGCCCAGAATATCGTGGACCTCATTAAGCCCAATGAAGGGAACCTTTTGGCTATGCGGAATGTGTCGTACTTCTTATCAACCTCTGTAAACACCATCGGTGAGTTTAAAGTGCAATCCCGTCAATCCATTGCGGGCTCTCGAACAAATATACCTTCATTCATTCAGAGTAACTGACGTATCATCTCTGATCTCAGGTATGCCCCTGGAAGGATACCCAGAGACGGCTCTGGACAGAATTCAAGATTAGTACCGGGGTTGCTGGCATGTCTTTACGGATTTCAATCACGCGTCTTATCGTCGCTACTCTACAAAAGCCCCGTAGGCACGGAATCAGGAGCTGTGAATATGCGATGACGAGCATCAATACCATAGAGTTCTATCCGGGTCGCGTATATTTGTAGATAAGTTAAGGCCCAGACGTCTATATCCAGAGGTGCATTTTCATCATGCCATCGGAGGTTCTTCCTCTCACATCGGTGGTGTGGGCGAGATTTCTCGAATTGAAGTATAGAATTTGACCACAGATGTTGTGCAAACCTTTATGGTAAACTCTGTGTGGCTTACGGTCTACCACTGGCACATATGGATAAAAGGAATGAAACGAAAATAGACACATGTAATTATCTTAACTATTAGCTTCCGTAACACAAAAGAACTCTTTCTGCATTACCCTAGGCGGCAAATTCCCTGGTCTTGTCAGCTCACGAAGGCCTTGTTTCTTCGACGGGAATGCGCAGACCTCAGATTACCACGTTTTATCAGCGAGGCTCATTTTGTTCATACAGATAGATGCGTATGTAGCTGATGTGAATACTCGATTGTAAAATGATGTCCTCAATGAGCTGAATAAGCACATGGTGATAACCTTCTGTCGACAGCCAGCGTGTGTTGAGTTATGAGTTACGTTCTTGTGACCGGTTTCTAGCTGAATGCGTATCCATCAACACATCCACCGTTAGGGCTACTTGGGTCTGAAGGTAATCAGATCCGATTTCAACCCAGTTTTGGGCCCAATTGGCCACTGTTGGCCTTAGATGGCACCTTAAGCCACATAAAGTGGACAGAAAATGTGGTCAAAAAAGTTAACGCAATGGCACTGATCAGTGTTTACCTAAATCGCTGTCTTTAGTCTGCTGTTACACAACACCACCTAGGAGCTTGTATTCCTGTGTGGGGGTTCCCCTCTATGTGGCTGCAGCTGCGAACCAATCGTGTATCGCGATGACATAAAGAGCTAATGCAGAGTGCCAGGACCCGAGGCCAGATTATGTGCAATGAGAGCCGAAAGCACAATTACGCCCACAGGTAAACCCACGCTCTCGTGGAAGGCAATGCAGCGACACTGCCCTCGGCCCTGATTGGCATTGAATGTACCAAACATCCAAGAGCGTTTGGCACATCTTTGCCCTCAGAGAACTTGTAATTCCTTACACCTGAAGTTTCTCATACTTGGAAATGATACATTTTACTTGCTGTGTTTAAATCTGGATCATTCCTCGTCATTCTTCAATGGTCTTCTCCACTGCCAGGGTAGCCCTTCGCTACGTCAGCTCCCCAAAGAATATCGACCGGAGCATCATCACCTGAGACTTCGTCCCACTGCCTACATAGGAAGCAACAATGGGTATCTCCCCGTGTGTGTACGTGTGGTTTTGTGTAAGTGATATTATCGAGGAGAGTAAACAGTTCGAAACCTATGGCCTATTTACAGCGGTTGGACTACGTTTGCAGCTTCTAGTAATGGAATTACGTGCGTGCACGTCGATGCTGATTACCCACGTCACAGTGCCGATGCGGCCATGGAATTATGAACACAGCCACCACGCCAGAATGTATCTCCTGCTGGTTTCATAGACGGTGCGAAACATGCTTCATCGAGAGGCACAATCCACTGGGTTCAATCTCGAACTCGGCGCCGCCTCGGCCGATGCCAGCTTCATCGCCAGAGATGTTTGGTGAGAACGAGACGGAAGGAAAGATCACAACTACTGGGCATGCAACCGATCTACCAACACCGACCTTAGAGTTTGATTCCGATTCGGGGAATGACTGGTATTCTCATCCTATTGCTACAGTGATTATACCTGAACAGCTCCAGATATTGCATGACCTGTCTCTCGCAGAGTCAAAATTTCACACGAAGCACAGACTAGACGCCCGAACGCTGGGTACGACCAATGAGCACAAGTTATTAATGGCATCGCCTGAGGGCCTATCATATACCCAACGATATGACGAGGAGCAGCCATCTTCAGGTGACCCGACCCCAACATCTGAGGCTTGGGAGTACTGGGAAGAGAGTCCAGAACTTAGCAGCTACAACATCGATGGCGAGGCCCTCCTGGAGGTGTTCAAAGGGCCCCTTGATATGCTGTTCCATGATTGGATTGGAGGACTGCGCTGCGAGGACGGCTGTGGTGATAAGGGGTCCTCTTCATCGTCCCCATCAGCTGCGCGCTCAACCGGCCATCAGCAGCCAGAATCGAAGCGGAAGAGAGTCGATATTGCGGACAGCCAAGACACTGATGCCAGGCCCAACAAACTCCGCATCACCGAAAAAAGATCTCGAAAACTCATGCCACTCCACAAATCCCTTGCCTGTCCATACTTCAAAAAAGACTCGAGACGTCACAGGGCATGTTGTGGGTTTGGCTTTACCAAGATCAGCTACATGAAGGCACATGTCTATCGAAAACATGCGATTCCAATTTACTGTCCGGTATGCCAGCAGTCTTTCGAAAACGTGCAGCTGCGTGATCACCACAGCAGGCAAAGGAACTGTGAGCCCATTGAGAATAGCCATGCACCCGATGGTATCACATCAGAACAAAGAGACTGGTTACATCAGCGAGGACCTCGAAACTTTAGCGAAGAAGATCAGTGGTATCGAATCTTTGAGTTCCTTTTCCCCGGCCACCCTCGCCCAAGCTCGCCGTACAACGATACTGCATTTTCCGAAGACTTGATCAACTTCAGGGACTTTCTGAACGGTTCTTCCGCGCAAGACATTCTTCTACAGAGAGTTCGTGAGAATCCCAATTGGACACCTGGATTGGAAGCGACCTTTCGCCCGGATCTCGTGCATGGGCTGGATCAATTGTATTGGAGATGGGCAGGAACAGGACCTCAAGACGCGGGTCAGAGGTCTGCCATCGTCAGCCCTTCACTTGAGACTGGGACGTCATCAATTCAATCAACGAACGAAGAAACAACTCTCCATGCTTCCCAGCCTGCGACAAACTTGAGCCAGAGTAGCGAAACGTCAGCTCCAGAACTCGCGAGTCAAGAAGCCTCCGAGGTAGTGACCTCGGCAACTTCAGCAACTGTGGGAGAACTACCAGAAGATGAGGAAGTCGAGTTGGATTCTGCCGAAGCACGCCCCTTTGCCGACTTTGATCTAGGGGATCGAAAAGTAGACGAGAGCGACCAGGCGCCGGCAAGTCAACTAAATTACGACGGCATCGATATGCCAGTGGTGCAAGAGGAAAGCCAATGGCTGCCGGGAGACTTTGAGGAGCTGGACCACCCCACCTATGATGGCATCAACTTTACAACCGATTTTTTATACGGACTTTCTGAGGGGGAATTTACCTTGTTGAACCCACTTGATGACATAGAAGGCGCAGAGGACTGGGTAGCGAATCTTGACCTTCCGGGCTACGAATCATCGCTTCCTTTGGGTGGTCCCGAAGGCCCGTCTGTAAATGAGTCTCCCGTGGATCTTGGAATGGCCTCATTAGAAGATCCAGCACCTGCGGTGGACAAGGGGACGAAAGCTGATTCCAAGGAACTGGATGACTTTATTAGGGCACCGCGACCTCCCACTTGAGTCCATCGGGGAAATCACCTCGCAGAGACTTATGTATATATGTATTGAGTCGTAAGCCGGACCAAGTCTGGAGATCCGGATACATCAATTGCCCAGGAAGTAGCGGCGGCGACTTCCAAATTTTAGACCGTCAAGACCTATATCTCTTGTGGCTCGATTTTTGATGACTGCGGGGACTTAAGGAGCCTCCCATCAACGTTCAAGTGCACAGTCACGGCGTTGTTGGGAATCGAGAAAACGAAGAGTGTCTCTGATACGAGACAGATGGTGTTGATGAGACAAAAAAGAGACGGGACATGTCACTCAGGTTCTAGGAAATTGGATTTATTCCCAAGTAAAATCGACTGATGAGTCAGCAGCTACTCCATGATCCTACTGTACTGTTTAACAAACAGTATGAAAGGATCCAAGAACATGACCCGGATTCTGTATAGGCCATCCAAGGTAGTGACCTGTAACCAAAATAGGTAACCCAGTCAGAATATATACAATTCATCCCGCAATACGCAGGTTTCAGATACATTAGAAAATGCTCACCTCATTCGAGTATCGTTGACCGTCTCTTGAGAGCTGTTACTTGAGACATCTACCCGCATGAATTGCAAGGGATTCCACACTCAGGGCAGGTCGGCATCTTTGCGCAAAACAGGTACTTTAGAAAGTTCCCCAGGTCGCAATTGCAGGAAGCGTCCCATCGTCTCTTTTCGTCGCAGGACCACTTGTCGCCCCGCGTATCTAGCACGGGTGTTGCTATAACGGTAGCTGCTGTGCAGACGAGGAGGATGATGTGTGGTCGCATTTTGTAGAGATGGTCGCTCGGTTTGGTGGAAGATGAATGGGGGCGGTATTTTGGGTTGACCTTGTGAGGAAAAGGAGGAAGATAAGCCCAATGGAAAAGAGAGGGAGGGGATGTTTCATTCCAATTTCTTTCCCTACTCGCCCTCTTAGATATATAGTCTCGAAGCTGGGCACAGGCCTCTCACCCGTAGACAAATGTTCACTAGACTTTTGTACGAGACAGGTATTGAATCATGTGGTGATCTAGTGTGTGAGTAGAGATGCAACGGATATGCCACTATGCACCACGGCCCTGTACTAGTCCTAAGCTTGCTCACATGGCCGGCTCTAGACACTGCAGCATGTGACACGTCGAATTTGAAGGCACAATTGTTTAACATGAAGAGCAGGCTGGCAACACGAACAGGTCTCATTACTGATGATTTGAGTTTGTCAAGGGAATCATCACTACGGTTCCATACCTAGGTAGGTTATTTGTATTTCCTGGAGCTCCTCTACTAAGCCGCACCGATAATGGCTGTACTTGTAGGACAACATTGAACAGACAATGCAAAGATGATGGCAATTGTTTCGCTACGCATTACTTTAGACAATGAGTATTGAATTTGCTTTTGGAAACCAGTGTTTTGTGAAGAGCTACACATTCGCACTCAAGTCTAAGCTTCAGGCCGTGCCCAGTCTCTGGTCCAATTGATACTGGCACCGTCCAGCTTTCAAGTTCGAAGCCGACTCCAACTACTTTGAACCATCAAACTCACTACGCTCCCATAGAGTTTTCCATCAACTGCTACTGATGGCCAAACACCCGCTTATGTGTCGTCATAGCTTTCGTGCGCTCCACCATATCGTGACTGGGGTGGCAGTGACTACCTCCAAGTCGTACCGGTACAGTACATTTTGAAGCCGCTGGTTGCACGGTCATGCACCGGATTGCTGCTAACCTGTATCTGTTACCTGTTAGTTCTGGCCTGAGTTGCGGTGAGACTCAAGATTAGACAGGCAGAACAGACCGTAGCACCTTGCTGGCGTGGTAAGCTGGTGACCGTAACAATGCAGGGTTCATTTTTCTTTTTTTTGGGGTTGCCCCAATGAACCTGTGTCACGTGAAAAGTGAGATTGGGAATGGAAATCGACCTCGGGGACAGTGACAGACCACCGAGGACAATTGAGTCTACCGGTTGGCGCAGTCTCCGCTTCCGTGGGTACCACGTGACACCAGTTCCGGGAGAAGGGACCGTCGAGGCGAGCTCTGAAACAGATCTCCGTCAGATCCAATTGCCTCAACCGGCCTCTCACGGCCAAGATGGCTAATGCGTAGTGTGACCCCTCGAGTTCATCCTCGATCTCAAGCCCATCTGTTTGGAGTACCGCTCTCGATCAGTGGTCGCGACTCCCTACTTACCGCGCTGGGACGTCTTCGTGTCGTTCAGGTTGACAGTGGCAGAATATGGCTTCACCTTCGAGCTTTGGTCCTTTGCGGCAGGCGGCCTGAATACGTCCTAGAGCTGAGAAGCCTGTTATGAGATAATCTGACCGTGCTCCGGATTCAGAATTCTAATAAAGCATCGGGTTCACGCGTCGAGCACTCACATTGCCTGGGAGAAGTCCGCGGGCGCCGAAGTTGCCCTGCGGCGGCACTGGTACCCACTCGTAGCAGAATACAATGCTACCATCTGCTGACCTCAATGGCTCTCACCCAACACCGCTGGGATATCATGGATCCTTTGTGTTACCGGCGTGGGCACTGTCACAACTTGAAGGCAGTGAATTAGAATGGCGATTCCGCATGAGGTTAAAGGATGAGAACTCACT
Organism: Diaporthe nobilis; assembly: GCA_023078575.1. Lineage (NCBI taxonomy): Eukaryota > Fungi > Ascomycota > Sordariomycetes > Diaporthales > Diaporthaceae > Diaporthe > Diaporthe nobilis. Next base: position 557,084 of record JAKZJT010000013.1, on the reverse strand, counting down.
TCGTGCAATCCAAATCCAGATTGCCCCCGAAAGTCCATCCTCCCGTAGATCCGCTGCAAAAGTCCAGGACGAAGGGACCCGGTAGCTTCTTGTTGGAATTATTCTGCGCGAGTGGTGCGAGTCCCTTTGCAGGGGCTGATAGTCGGGTTCGATGATGCAAAATGACATATGAAAACGCATTTGCTCTTTGCGACCGAATGTTTTCTAGGTGAACCAAAACCCACTTTGCTAGCTTGATACGTGTAACGAGGTTCTGACGCCGGCATGATGATTGAATGGCCCGCATTTGGTCCTTGACTGAGAATCATACATGTCTGCCGATCGTAATTGACCGGAGATTGTTGGTGACCGCGAAGACTGGGCAAAACGAAAAACCCCCCTCCAAGAAGGGGGGAAAACAAAAGACCAAGGCTAGGTATTGTCAATGCTCGAGTGTTGCTGCTATTGACCGAATTTTGCTGATTGATTGAGTTTGCTCACGACTGTTGATGACTGAGTATTTGGACGACTGAGTGTTTGTTTGGACGACTGAGTATTGTATACGACCGAGTGTTTTGAATGATTGAGGATTGTTGACGACTGAGGATTGTTGGTGGATGAGGGCCAAAGAGTGGAAGATTTGGCCGACGATGAGGAGACCCAGAACCCGAAGCAATAAGCTACCGCTTGTGAGAATGCCGTTGGATGTTTGATGGTGATTGATGGTTGATGATTGATCTCGATTGGTTCCCCCGTTGGGGTTAAGCCGGTCCGCCACGTCAAGGCTCGAGATATGGCCGGTTTTTTTTTTTTTTTTTTTCTCGGTGGGTTCTAGGTCATCCTCATCCTCATCCTCGTCGTTCATGTGTCGTCATCGTCGTCGGAGCCCCACCTTCCCTACCCCAGGTTTTTTTACGGAGGTTTGCCTGCCCTCAACTAAGCCCAGGGGTTTAATGAGGTTCGCCTGGTACCTGAAGGGTTTTGGGCCGAGATCCCTTAACTCGGGTCCGCTCAGACAGACGCCGCTCGACGACGACCAGGTTCTATACTACATGTCAACACGTAATAAGCACAAAGAACTTGAAGTTATTGTGTGAACTTACCAAGTTCCCGAAGCTCAATGTCCTGCCCTTCGCGGGCACGAGGACGGCCCCGGCGAGCTCGGCCAGCCCGAGCCCAGCCCGCCCAGACCCGGCGAGCACGGCGAACCCAACCCCAGCGACCTCGGCGACCCCGGCCCCGACGACCCCGACGACCCCGCCGATGCTCGACTACAGACAGGTAGACTAGTTAGTACCAAAGGTCTGGTATATGCTATTGGGTGAATTCATAAAGAAACATGTATCACTTACTCCACAGAGGCACCGCGACGCCCCCAACCCACAAGCCCACGCAGGCCAACACCGCGAGGGCCAACGTGAAAATAACAAGCTGGTCTGACGACAAAGGCATGTCGTCGAGGAGAGAGGGAGGGAGGGAAAAGAGCTAAGATAACTTATCGATTATTTGATTATTTTAATCGATAAAGAAAAGAATCATGCGGCCACGGCGTCAGACGCAGATAAGAATATGCAGAGAAAAAGAATAGAAGAGGATTTCGCTGTGCCAGACGACGGGATTTGTTGACCCCAGGACGCACACACTATTGTGCTTCATGGAAGGTGCAACCTGTCGGTCAGACTCGTTCATCACGCCGCATACGAGACGAAGGTGCATCTGGCGGCCAAGACATCCATCTCCCACTAATATTTGGTCCTGCACAGAAATTTCTGCAGCTTGAACAGAATCCAGCCAATAATACTATTAGGTTGATGCGCATTCTATTACAATCAAACTTGAGGTCCCTGCACGTCCATCTGTGGCATCCTAGACTCAGAAGAACTTGCGCACTTCCGCGAGGTACGTCACCTCGTTCCTGACCCCTAGCCCCGGCCGGGATTTCCATCCTCATCAGCAAAAGTGCTCCCGTGGCCCTAGCTGCCACTTGATACCCTTCGCGACTTCCTTCGACGGGTGCTGGAGAAAATCAAGTGTGGCGTTTTATCATCGCCACATCGGATGGGGTGTGCGTAGATTGAGAAGAGCCGACGCTGTTTCTGTTCTGCTCGTGAATCGGCGTCACTTGTGCGTGCCCAGCATGAAGCTTGTGCTAAAAGGTGCCGATGTCAGTAATATGAATGTCATTTGTGACAAGATATTTAACAGTTTGTAGAGATGAGCTGCACCAATATTGTAGCACTCGCTGTGTCTGTGGCTCCAGTTGATGGCCCCTTTGAAACACTACTAGACGAAATTGCCATTGACTCTGACTCTATCCTTGAGGCGAATACAGTTCCAAGTGGTGGAGATCGTGATTCTTGGACTTTAGAGGCCAATTGAGAAGATTGGACCTGACAGAGAGCTGGTTTACGGTTCGCCTCGATAGTCTCTTCTGAACACGATATCATGTGGCACCCTGGCCCACTGACGCCGAGACTGACCTGTCCAGTGGACCGAATTGTCCGTGTGGGCTGCCGCTGTTGGTTTCATTTCCCAATCTTCCGTTTGCATGTGGCACAAGATTATAGCATGCAGAGTCTCCTCCACCTTGCATGTCGGCGCTTCGGTGCGAACGGGTATTGGCACGAGTGCTGGACCAACACATTTGTAGTACAGGATCAGTCTACTTTGGTCGTGACGGCCGAAGGTTGCACGACCATTTTTGTCTAATGACGAAGTCAACATCGCCGGGGAGGGTGAATGGGACGTGGAAGGAGTCTCCGCAGTCTGTACCTCGGAGACCTGTATCAAGACAGACGTCGGGCTTCCTCCCTTGCGCACGTCCGCAAAGATCGATGTCAACTTTTACAGAGGCAACGAATGGCATGTAGAATATCTCTTAGAGGCTCAAGAACATGAGGTGGCAATACGTGACCTAATTTTGACATGAAAATTTTATTGATTCTGCCATGATTTGCGTCCGGAACTCCAGTCATATATCATCAGTTCAGGTGATTTTGAATCATCCAGTTGAGGACCTTTCAATGGATCATCCGATACACCCATAGTATTAAGTCGCACCCAGTAAAAACAGTAATTCGCTAAATTCCCTTCACTTCGTCTGAATCGAGAGCCAATCTTCCTTGATGAAAGTAGCAGCTCGTTCTGCGATCATCATTACCGGAAGCATCGTATGGCTCGTTGAAACGCGCGGAAAGACGCTTGCGTCGACGACCCTGAGATTCTTGAACCCGTGGACCCGAAGCTTCTGGTCCACAACTCCCGATTTTTCATCGTTCGACATCGGGCATGTGCACACGGGATGGAGACTAGTATGGCTGACCCTCCTCACGTAGTCGTCAATCTCATCATCTGTGACATCTTTCCAAGTTTTCCCGCCCTCCGCATCTCTGTTTGTGGGCTTGGCCGCGCTTGCGCTCGGGGTGGTCCCCGGGGCAGGCTTTGGCGAGCTCATCTCATCACCAGTCTGCTCCCATTGCTCCAGCAATTCGGGCCTGTTCCCAGGAGCAAACGCGAACGGCGCTGGGTAGGGATACCCTGAGTTTTGAAATTCAGCTGCCAGACGCATGGTGAAGCGAACAGCAAGCCTCGCAGCCGCCAGGTCCCGTTCATCGGCGAACATTGGGTAGACGATGCGAGGGTTGTCGAGGGCATTGGCGGTTTTCTAAGTAGACTGTCAGTCCGCTGAGGTAACGATCATCGCGAGGGCCTGAAACTCACCAATGTGATGGAACCTGTCGCATGGGGCTGGATTATAGTAGGATGCAGGTTGAACAATGCATGTCCTGGAACGTGGCGCTCCAGGCCATTGATTGGCATCACCATGATCTCAATGTCAGGCCTATTAGCCGGCTGAGAAGCATCAAGATTGTCTGTACCATCTGCTTCTCGAGTCTTGATCGACATTGTTTCCGTGTCGATAGCCCCGGTGCGAACGTAGGCAGCAGTTGGCATGGCGGTCGTGGCGAATAGGCCTTTGCCAGCAAAAACCCAAAGCAAAATATGCCACAGGCCCCAAATAGACTCCAAAATGTAGAAAGTCTCCTTTTTGGGTAGCTCCAACATGATAGGGAAGCTGTAGTGATCGGAGAACATTGTTCCAACAGCCGGCAGTTCTTTCACAAGGGGTATACCGAGGCTGTCCCCTGAGTGTACCGGCTGGGATTTTGGCCCTATCCCGCTAAGTAGCAGAACCTGGGGCGAACAGATGGAACCAGCGCAGAGGATAAGCTCTCTCCTAGCCTTGACGAACAAGTTTTTGTTATTCGCCTGGCCTTGAGATGGCTGGATGTGGACGCCCTTGACGAGCCCTGCCGCCCCATCAACATCTAGGCGCGAAACAATGACGCCGGTGCCTATGACTCGATTAGCACTTTTGAAGCTGGCCCATTTCCTAATGAATCCCGACTAACAGATTGTGAGGTGATCGGACCTCTCCCTGGCAATTTTCTTGCTCAAAAATGCCTGGAGTGCTGAAATTCTCCTGCCGTGCTTGTCGATGGCGGCCTCGAAAGGGAAGACACCCATTGCGGGAGCGTCCGGGCCGTTGCAGTCTCCTCCTAGTGGAAGACCAAGCTTTTGGAATGATTTATCGATGCTATATTGACCCTTGTCAGCAGGGAAAAGGTTGCAAACCACGATTCTCACGGAGGTCGGCTTACTAGGGTCCCCACTCGAACGGCAATTTGATAGCTCGTCCTTCCACAGGTCCTTTCAGGGAGGACGGTTGTCAGTTCATACATGCCAAGGCTCATCATCAGGTGTCCTTGGTCTTACCTTCATGACCTCGTGCTTTGGAGTGTGGGTACTCGATCGCGTTCTCGACCTTGCGAAAGTAAGGCTCAACTTGTTCCCAGCCCCAGTCAGACAAGCCCAGCTCTCTCGACCACGCAACGTAGTCTGCGGGACAACCTCGAGTCATCAGCATAGCATTGATACGGGTTGCGCCGCCGAGACCTTCTGATGTCCAGATCCTGGTTCTGCGCCCATTCGCTTCGGGTATAGGCTCCGACCAACGAGTACTCTGCACTTGCAGAGGGTCGCCAAGAAACATGTTTTGGCTCAGTAGCGGGATGCTGGACACGAGGTTGTCTTTGACCTGGCCTTTTTCGAGCACAAGCACGCTGACATCAGGGTCTTCTGACAATCGCGATGCAAGAACACACCCAGCTGTGCCTCCTGAAAGTATTGACATGAATATGTTAGCCTCCACCATACCTAGGTAGATGCGAATTGAACAGCATGCGTACCTCCTACGATTACATAATCGTAAGTTTTCCCAGCAACCTGGGAAGGCGTGCTCGTAGGGTACGAAGTTGACCACATCGTGATGCTGTAGCTCGTGATGTGTTGGTCCTCCGTCAATCAAAATTGGCCGCGCCAGATCTAGATGTAAAAGCAGGCCCCAGGCACGACTGTTGGAATGCAGTTGGCATGCAGAAATACTTCCCGCAAAACAAGGAATTTTTAGAGATGCAAACGGGGCCAAGACGGTGACTACAGCCCTGGATCGGTTGGGTTGTTGGAAGGCTGCTGCAGTGGTAATTATGAGGGGGTGGTGACCATGAGGACGATGAGACATGGACACTGAGATTTGTGCGAGATCATGCCACTGCCCAGAGGCTAACGAACTGTTGGTAGTTGGTTGCAACCCCTTGCAGGGTAGTCTCGGAAATACGCAGCCAACATGTGATTCGCCAGCGCTAAACGCATATCTGCGTACCGAAACCTTTGAAAGCTCACGCACAGTGTTGCACCGCATACATTAAAAAAAAAAAAAAAAACCTACCTGTGCCCCACTCCACAACATCAGAATTGGAGCCGCTCAACGTCGCAGCGACCGCAGTGCTTGGGTGGAAAGATACTGTGCAATGAAGCATGTCGTCGCATGTATCATATGTCTATATATAAAATAGTATATATGAAGTCGTTATAGTTATTTCTAGATTTAATTTGTATTTATTATACGGACTCTGAAGTGGGGTGCCTTTAGGTGCATTTCCTAGGAAATTTGGGGGCCCAGATGGGGGGAAGGCCCATACCGGTGCCGGGGACGTTATTGACTTGGGTCGTTCAAGCTGACAACATGGAAGGCTCGCATCAGGTTGACAAAGTTGTCAATTTTTGGGTCGTACAAGCAGCCGCTGACCTTGTCGCGGAAGCAAAAGATGACGGGCAGCCGTCCGGGCTCGATGCGGTCGAGTATGTGTGGCTGGCGGTCGGCCCAGGTTTTACAACGGAGGCGCCAGCCGTTCAAGGCGGTTTCTATCAAGTATTGCTGATGGTCGGATGCCTTAGAGACGACACGAATGTCATCCGCTGACCGTCGAACAGGCCCGATCTCGGCGTTGATGGCCACGATGGCGGCGGTTGCCCTGGCTGATTCGTGGGGGAAGTACAGGAAAGCACGGCCCTCCCGCCCGACATCCAAGGGATTCTTGGGCTTTATGCTGCCGTTGGCGACCCAGTTCCTCGGAAAGGAAGGCATGGCACCCATGTCCTCGAGCCTGAAGTGCGGGGCGGCGCCAGAGTTGATGCGAGCAACCTCGTGCGGGACGTGGAAGCTGGCCTCCCTCAGGGCCTGGTCTCGGCGCCGTATCGGGGCATTGCGTGCCATTTCGAAGGCTGTGGACACCATGCTTGCAATCTCTTGAAATTTCTTTCGGTCCGCGGCGATAATCCAAGAGATCGGCGGGATGGGACGGAACCGCCTGGAGAGAAGGTATCTTGGGAGGAGTAAGGCGAGTAGTATGCCGCCTGCGACCCCGAGACACCCTGCCACGATGGCATCGGAGGACGCGAACAACCTGCGTGCGGGTGTATGATGAAAAGGACCTTGATGGAGGCCAGTCAATCAATCTAGTTGAGTGTGACGCTGACCAGCTAAAGACGCAACTTACGCGTCTGATGTTGAGGGGCTCCATGGCTGTTGATCAATGAGAGATTTGAGACCGACAGCAAGGTGAATGTCGGGCTCGTCCGCCCTGGAGTTGCCAGGGTACAATGACGCGAGCCGTGTTTGGTGGTTCTCAGCACCGATTGGCACAATGTCCTAGAAGACATGACAACAACATCTGATGCCTTTCGTATTCGGGTCGTCACAACGGGTTTTTGAAGCATACACGAGTCGATTGTGCGAGTTGCAGACGTTAACAGCTGTCGTCTGATGTGGTTGTTGGCTGACCCTGGGCTAAACCAACTTGGGCGCGTGCATATGCCCCTGGTCAAGCCTGATGATCTCATTGGAGATGAGCGAGCCCCCCCATCATTGTCTACAACATACACGGCAATCGCATGACATAATTTTGCCCAACAGTCGAATTTCACAAAGATTTATTTGGAGTATTCCTTGTACTCAGGGTGTACTCGACATAACATGACTAGTAAATGAGAAATCTGAGTGCTGCCAGTCACACGCGGATTACTACATTTTTGGCGGTCGATTTAGAGTAATTATTCATCTGACTTCACAGTGATGAACTTGGAAGAAATGAGCAAGTTGTGAGCCATAGTTTGGGATAAGGCAAAAGACATGCCATCGGCTTGGGGTCGCATAACATGGAAATCTGTTTTGAATGGGGACCAAAGATTGCTCAAACTGTTCACTAATTGATGCTGGTATTATGTAGTCCGGTAAGAAGCAACTAATTAGTTGCCCTTGACACGTCCGTCGGGCTGTCCATCCTTGCGGAGACCATCATTCTCAGTGGGCTTGTAATCATCGCCGCTGGAGCCGGTGCTTTCACCTCCGGTGGTGCCAGTAGCCTTCCCACCCTGGGCACCGGCCTCATGGGGGTCAACCTTGCCCTGAGCGAATTCTGTGGACAGTTAGCAATTGGGCCATGCTGAAGCATGCAGATGCGATCAACTCACGACCAGTGCCAACACGCTTGTCAGGAGTGCCGTCCTGCTTGAGGCCGTCGTGCTCTGCGGCAATGTCAGTGCATGTTCGTAATGAGGATAACAGTGTTGTGTACCGGTGGGCTTGTAGTCGGACATGTTGACGGTTGTGTTTTGGTTGTTGGGAATGAGGAAGGATTAGATAAAAATTAGACGAAAACGGTTGTTCTGGTTGAGATTGGAGATGGAGAAGATGATGAGTTGCAATAAATTTAATGCTTGATAGAGGAGGACTGCGGGTTTATATACACGGTCTTGGGCACTGGTGACCTTTTTGACACCGTCATCGGAGCCTGGGACAGCGGTCGAGAGCGACAAATGGGCAAGAGCATATGACATCGTGATTATACTTGTTCATTGCGCAATGAGATGCGGGAGGTTACTTCTGATCTCGCCAATTACATGGTTAAGCTGGATGTTCCTCTTGGCTGCAGCAGCGCAAAGTCCAAGTCGCGTCTCACGGCGCGTTGCGATGAAGGTCAAACTTGCTCCCAAGGGTACAAGCGCGAGACCAACGAGGCTTGGTTTCAAAGAAGATTACACACTTATGAATCATGAAGTTGGGAAGAGACTTAGCCTGAGTCTCAGATCGTGCCGGCCCGCTAATAGCCTGAGATCTGTGGAGGCAACAGCGCTAGCTGTTACCTCAATGACGGAAGCCTTACAACGGCTGAGACATAGTTCCTGCACAGGTACCACTTCTTGGCTTGCAGAACCATCCCAAAGAAATGAAAGGAGGAATGTGGGAGAAGAAGAAACAAGGAAAGAGAAAGAAAACACAGATGCATAATCGCAGAACTCTACGTATATCATCGTGGCTCTGGTCTGTCCTCTTTGCACAGTGACATGATGAACACAGGGGCGCAAACTCCCGGAATCGAATCCAGAGACATCAGGTCTAATCAGAATCGGTCCCGTTGCGGAGAATGAGCCTTGACAGTCAGCTCGTCATTGTAGAATCAATTAAGCGCCCTTGCAGAGAGGCTAGTTGAGCGTATGCTACAGCAATAGCCGGAGTCTCAGCCGCCAGCCCCCTACGCAATTGCCTTGCTAAAGGAGAAAGCCACACGGTTTCCCAGGGGCTTCCACCTGCAAGTCGACATAAAGCTAGTCAAAGTTCGCGAGAAGTGCAGCTGCCTCAACCCGTCTAGCTGAATTTCCCATCTTGTCCGTCAACGGTATGCTCATGAGGTTACTCGCGACAACTTAGACTTCTTCATACTTCAGGTGCGGTGGGCCAGGCTCTTGTACCACGCCCCGCTAATGCAGGGTAAGAGCGGCTCGTAATGCCGGAAGGCTTTGCGTACGCTGGGCCGTGCAAGCGTGAGCTTGGTATGAAGTGGAACAAATGCAGGGGTATATACAGGGATATGGCCTTAGACACACGGACTATTGTTTCCGGCTACAGGTATGCAAGGCTAAGAGCAAGAACGCCTTGCTAGAGAGTGGAGACACTACGGAAGTCGATTGCTCCTTAGTCGAAGTCTTGACGTTGCGTATGACGACAAGATAATTAGAGCGCGCAGTGTCTGAGGCTGAGGACAAATCGAATATTCATATGCCCAGCTTCCCTCGTCTTTTGACATTCAAGTAAAAGGACTTTGATATCATTGGATTGGAAGCCAGCTTATGAAGCGTATAATGAGGCGTCTTGTGATCCGCTCGGCCTTTGTGTCAACTTTCCGCAACCTTCCTCAGTTGCTTCTATGATGAAAATTACGGTATGGTTGCTCGTGTGTGTGTTGGCTCAATTCTCTGGAACACCGAGTCCCGGGATAATGACCTCGTCCCTGAATTCCTGTTGTGAAAGAAATCCCGAATACTGTCCTGTGATGCTGCGTTTTCCTCACGATTTTCCGGCCGTTAGGCTTCACTCCTCGAATTATTTACTTCTAGTCCGCCTGCCCGCCATGGTCTAAACCACCTCCTAGTCCCACTGTGGGTTGCAATAGCGAGATCAGGCGCCGAAACCGCTGGAACCTCATGGCCATTGCCCTGGACCTCTTGGTGAGATTTGGCTGGCGCATCGTTTCCACGCTCTTCCTGGGCCTTCGTGGCACTCTCCCGATCCTTTGGATCTTTTCTCTTAGCCCTGGCCCGGCTCAATCTCGCTTTGTCTTTCAGTCTCCTTACCCTCTCAGCTGTTGACTGCTGCAAGACTTGGCTGCTCCATTCGTCACGGATGTCCAACCAGATTCGGTAGATCGGTGTGTACACAAGTATGAAGGTAGACAGGTTTGCCCATAGTGACCAGAGAATGGCTTTACAGAGGTCACTGAACCCTAGCAGGAAAGTGATGAAGATCATGCCGAGGGATATAGGCACTATCAATGTTTGTGAGCCAGATTCCAAGTCATTGAGGAGCCGAAGGTTGGGGTGGGCATACTCATGTACTTTACTGCCTCATCATAGAACGTCCAATTCTCCCCAAAGTCTTTGTTATTCATCCCGAAGACGCTCGACACGAATAACATGGGAAGCTGGTCGTATGCATTAAGTCAGTAAGTGATTCAGGCCTTGCCTCAAGTCAATGGTGTTAAGATTGATGTCATTTTACTGGCGAAAACAATTGTCACAATGGTGAATATCATGATCGCTCGACCTTGACTGACGGTCTCGTCAGCTTGGTTGACAGCCTGCCACGCTTGGACAAGCCCTGCTTGCTGCTGCTTAAGCTCGAGTAGATCCTTGACCTGTATGTTGATATTTGGTGTTAGAGCGATGAAGAATCGAGCAGAATGAAATTGTGGGTCCATACGTTTTGAGATGTGCTTTCAGCGCTCCGTTTGAGATCTTCCAGCTCCCCCATTCGATCCTTTAGCTCTTCTTCTAGGTCGTTGGCTTGAGATTGGAATGAAAATAGTGCTGTTTTATCATCGTTTCCTGTTTGTGCCCGGCTCGACTTGCGGTTAATGATCTTCTCCACGTTCTTCCTAAAGCGCTTGACCACGTCCTCCTGTTTCTTAGCGACATGCAACATCATGGAAAGCTCATCAATAATATCCTTGATCTCTCTCTGCAGTTTGCCTTCGGGTCGTATATCCAACATCGGAACGTGGAGGTCGAGAGCCTCTACATTCTTCACTTTGGATCTGTAGATCCGACCTGCCTTCTCTATCCACGTCCACAAGTGCTCAAAGCCGATTGTTGACTTGTAGTTCTGTGTAATGAAGTTAGCTGCCAGCACATCGGCCTCGGCCTCCAAACGACGTTTACGATTCCTCTTTCTCGAATACTTCGTCTTTGCACGATAACGAAATCCGCGAGGCCTTCGGTTTGCTACTATCAGACTGGACGATGACGTATTGCGCCTTGGAGTACATATTGAAGGAAGTAATGTAGGGGGCTTCGTGCATGTATAAATCTATGATGATTCGCTGAGACAGATTATTTTTCATTTGAAGCCCTCATGAGCTTCTGCATACGTATGACTGTGTTTGTAGCTAACTCGCGGAGTCACTGTATATGTCCCACTAAAGTGGCCAGCTGCTGAATAGGGAAGAAAGATAAGTCGCAGTAGGGTATTCGACGCATTGACAGCTTGTCTTTCCTAGCTGTAGCGCGGGCCTTCACAAACCATAAGTGTGGGAGGTCATATTTCTGTTAGACCTGTTCTGGCATTTTCCCGGTCTGATGTATATACATGATCAACCACTTCTCACAAAAACTGTGAGTGCTGATTTCGTACCCCAAACTACCACTGAATCATTTCCAGACCACGACCTCGGACTATGCCTTCTTTGACGGGCCCTGCCCCTCATACACGTTGGTATTATGGTCATTGAAACACTTTTCCCACTCCTTGATCGTGGCTCGAACCCTCGACTTCACCGTGTTAACGTCTTCGGATTCTTTCCCCATCATGAGCCTCTCCTCAATGGGATTCTGGCTGGCAAGGTAAGCCTGAAGCATCATGGGTGGGCCCGAACTCGTTGGCTTATTTCTTTATGTACAACTCAGAACATAATACTCAACAACGTATTAGGAGTTTTGAGGAGCCGTACTTACTCGGTATCTTCAGTCAATGTTGCTGATTTAGTAGATCTTCGTGACATCTTGAGCGATATTATTAAAGTAAAAGGTCAGGTAAGTGAATGGTTTCGATTCAACTTTCTGATGGTGTATTGATGATTTAAACTCTTAGACAAGTTGCAAAAATGCGCTGAAGACTTATAATTTGAACAGGGAAAGGGAGTTTTGGGTATTATTTATACATCACTTCTATACCACATTCCGTTTTCGTGTTTTGGCCCTGTGAATTAGACGCAAGTAGGAAGACACATTTGTGAGTATTGTGGCCGCATAGTCAGGATTCTTCCTTGCCAGTCGTGTCTTCGCGGTATTCCTATCCGGCCCATCGCCCGACGTGAGATGAATATCAAGACATGAACTACAAGCAACATGAACCCAACAAATTCTGGACTTCTGATGTTGAATATGGCCGATTCAGGTGTCTCCATAGACATGGAGACGCGTTGACTGAACAATTCAATGCAAAGACACATGTTAAATCCGCACTTCCAGGGGTGCGAAGCTGCCATGCCGGAGCAACCAGTGTCACTTGCAGCGTGCGGCCGTCCGATTGGCGCCACATTTTGACGAGGGCACATTCGTGTCTTCGGAGAATGTGGGTCTTCCATGCTAAGATATGATTCGCCACTCCCCACTCACCCAAGAAGCAACGAGTGGCCTGGGGAGTTTTGCCTTTTCAGCCGCATTCCGCGAAAATATCGACAACGGTCCTTGATACCAAAGATCAGAACATTCTCCATACTCAGCATATTCACCTATTCTTTGTGATTCTGGATATTAAGCCCAGCAATTTGGCCCTCCAGTAACCAGCTGGCCATGATGGAGACGAGCCTCGTTATCAGCAGAGGGGTCGAAGCCAACAGCACAACACCCTCAACAAGCGATGGGTTGAATTGGAGCCGAAACCATCATCTTCCTGGTGCTGGATACGGAAGTCGTCTGCCGACCCCCGAATCTGGCTCGAGTGGAAAGGTACCATTTGCGCCAGATGTGCCAGATGCGCCAGGCTTGCCAACTCTGTCCAGTAATTTCGACACTACGGGTCAAGTTGCGCCGCCAAATGCGAAGCCACGAGTAACAGTGACATTGTGGGAGGATCAGGGTATTCGGTGTTTCCAAGTTGAGATCAGGGGCATCTGCGTAGCACGCAGAGAGGGTTGAGTCTCTTGTGTCTAATGATATAAGTGCAACGGAACTAATATCACTATAGACAACCACATGATTAACGGCACTAAGCTGCTAAATCTCGCAGGCTTGACGAGGGGGCGCCGTGATGGCATATTGAAAAGTGAAAAGGTGCGCCACGTAGTTAAGACTGGTCCGATGCATTTGAAGGGCGTTTGGTATGTTCAAAACCGAGACTCTACGTGTTCAAAGTCTCTGATTCAGTAATAGGATTCCTTTCGAGAGAGCACTTCACTATGCAAACGCGGAGAAGATCACCGAGCTCCTTTATCCACTATTTGTACACAATATTGGAGCCCTTCTTTACAACCCAGCGAGCCAGAACGGTGATACACCAGGTTCACAGGCTGCTCAGAGCCGTCAGGGGAAGCAGACTCAGATGCAGGAATTGGCAGTCAAGGTTGAGGATATGAGCTCTCCAGAAAAATATTACGACAAACAACCCTCGCTGATGATGCGACACGAAGACAAGCAAACACAAGGGACTTATCCGCCAAATATAGTGACCGAGGCACTGGAGATCGCGCGCGATAGCCCAGACGGGGCGCGAGACCCCGTGGTCAGCGGCATCCTCGAGTCGGCGCTCACGCAGCTGTGGGACCGCGTCACGGCGCAGCCCGAGAGTTACGTCATGTCGACGGCTGAGTTCACTGTGTTCAACTTCTACCAACACAGGTTCGTGGGCAACAAGCTAGCTGTCGCCGCGAGGAGGAGATTTTGGGACAACACCCACCCAAATCCAGGCCCGATTACCGCCTACAGTGTTAGTACTAGAACCAGCTCCGTCAGTGAGAGTGAAGGTACCATTTACGATGGAACGACATGGTATGGACCTACGTGGTTGTCTACGGCCTCAGATATGGTCTTTGGTGAAGCCTATCCAAATAATGCCTTCGAATTGGAAGCAGTCAATAAGGTGGCTCACGCTTTCCAAGAGCATCAAGGCAACTCTGATGGGATGGGAGGACCAGGCTCTCAGTCATGGAGCCCTTCACCCTCCACATCTGCTTCTCAGACTGGTCAAAGGGAGGGTTCGAAACGGAAGTTAGGAGATGACCAGACCCAGAGAGAGCAAGGGCCAGTGGTAAAGAAGGGCCGAAAACAAGTACAAGACGGACAACCCCGACTTGCTTGTCATTTTCAGAAAATGAACCCAGTCAAATGGGCTCGCTGTGGTATGCGTGAGGCTGGCTTTGCCAGAGTGTCCGACATCAAACAACATTTCAGGAGACACCACATGCGAAACCCGAACTACTGTCCCATCTGCGGGTCAACATTCCCATCCGAGGAATTGAAAAACGACCATATCCGGCATTCTCGTGCCAACCCGGCCAGTAAGCAGCCTCCGGATACAATTACAACCTTTTCAAGAAGAAACATCTGCCATCTCTAGTCTGTTTGATTACTTGCCTCAAAGAATTTTGTCAGGCTGCAGATTATAAGACAGCCCCTGGGAGGCCATTGGCATATGGTGGCCTGATAATCCCTCCCAGTTGCTGTACATACTTTTTCTTTTCTGTTTTGATAGCTGACTCCTGATGCTGCAGTTTGTCCGGAGCACTCTATAAGCCACCTCCCAGATGGACTCTCCCACGATAAACTTCGGCTTTTGACAGAGAGAGTCAAGGCATCATTCGATATCTCTGAGCAGTGGTACAGTATTTGGGCCATACTATTCCCAGATGTTGCGCCACCACCAACCCATACGTACGATCTCTCCGACAGACTGCACAACTCAGTGCGAGATTTGTGCTTATTTCTTGAGACTGAGGGTCCGGCGATTGGACAGTCCGTTTTGGAACAGGAAAGTGTCATCATCGGCCCCTCGAGTGCTGCCAATGTCGATTTGGCAGATTTCAACATGGAATTGTTTACCAGACGGGTACTTTCTAGGGTATTTAACGAGACTGTGCAAAGCTGGATTGCCCAAGAGAGCTCTGAGAGGAGTCGGCAGACTGGCCGCCGCTTAGAAACCGGATCCGCGGGTCAAGCGATTATGGCTATACCACTGACGCCAGTCTCGGGCTCGAGCAACAACAATCGTGTTTCAACCTCCCCTCAGAGATCAAATCCTCCAGGATGACCTCCTATAGGGTAATCTCTTACAGAATAACCTCCTGTAAGGTAATCTCTTATAGGACAACCCTCTGTGGGATAATCTCTTTTAAGATAACCTCCTGTTGGGTAATCTCTTTCATGACTTATTGTCTATTCTTGGAATCATGCAAACCGGAGATACAATTACCTGCGATGTGGATAAGCAATTGCTGCAGGTGGCGATTTCAGAGGAAGAAATTGCCCGAAGACAACAAAAGAGACAGGAACAATTTCAAAGATGAGCAATGTCGGCGTCCACTGTTTGCCGTTGATATTTGCCAGGAAAGGCGCATAGGTTGCTCCGATAATCCTGTCGGAACCGCACTCGGCACCGAGCAAGAACATGACCTCCGAGACAGAGCCGACCCAAAGTGGACACTCGGTGTAGTTCACAGAGGAAGGAGTCGTGCTGTTCGGGTTGTTCGGGTAGACACAAGCCATCTCACCAATCAGCATCTGATGTTGGGCGTCATCAAATTGCCCGAAACGGACGCCAAAATATGCACTCGGTGTCTTGTAGGCACGGAAGTCTCCTCCCACAACTTGGATGGTGAGGTTCATCGAATACTAGACCACCATCTAACGCATGCTTGACTTTCCGCAAAAGCTTGTCAATGCTCCAGCCGAACATGCTAGTAAGTTTCATGTCTGCCTGCCTCCGACACAAGTCCATATTACGTTGGGCTAGTTGCCTTGTATCAGGGATCTTCATCATGAAAGGAGAATCGGTATGAAAAAGGGACTTTTAATATTTATCCGTCTTAGATATTACGTAGCTTTTCCAATACTTAGGAGCATTATAGGAGCTGTGTAATTTATAAAAGGGGGAAAAGAGGAAAAAAAAAAAAAAAAAAAAGAAAAAGTAAATTTAGCTATTTATATTCTTTAAATATATTATTTTTATATTATATATATATAATTTATATAATATATATCTTTAATTATTTTATTTATATTTAATAACCTTTATAATTTAAACTTTTAAACTTTTTTAAGAAAATAAATTAATTAAGATATTAATATAATATCTTTTTAATAGCATTATAATTTATAATATAATATTATAATATTTAAATAAGGTGAATTTAATGCTTTTATTATAAAATTTAAAATTTAATTTATTATTAGCTTTAATATTTAACTTCCCTTAACTTAATCTTTAAAATAAAATATATCCTTTTTTATTATAAATAATATTATATCTTAATATTTAAATATTAAAGAAATAATTAATAAAATAATTATTTATAACCTTAATTTAAAATATTAAAAATAAGAATTAAATTAATAATTAAAAGAAAAAAAGATTAAATAGTGCTTTTATATTAAATATATTAAGTTAATATTATTTTTAAATAATAAAGATAAATTAATAAAATATTATATATTAAAAAACTTTATTAAGGATTAACCCTTTATATTTTTTATAAATAAAGATATTGCTTATATTATATATAAGTTGCTTAATTAATTTGTTAATTTACTCTTTTTAATATATTAAGGATTCTCCTTTATAAAATTAAATATCTTTTTATATAATCTTTAATATTATTTTTATCTTTATTATTTAAAGGTTAATTAAGAAAAAATTAAATATATTATATATTATTTAGAAAATGCTTTTAAATAAGATTAGATTAATTATATTACCTAGCTAAAATTAAAAAATTAAGATCTTTATTCCCTATCTTTTAAAATATTTAAGGAATTTCTTTATAATTAATTAGTTAACTTAATTATATATATAATAATAATAATTATAAAATATATAAGCTTTATATAAAATAAATGTGAAATTATTATAAATTTTATTTAATAATATTAAAAAAATAAAATAAAGATTAATTATATTATTAATAATATTAAGTGAATTAGTAATATTATAAATCGCTTTTATTATAATATATATATTATTATTAATTTATAAATATAATTCTTAAATAATTAAAGTAATTTTATTAAGCTTATTTATTATATAAAGGCTATTATTATTATAGCTTTATTTATTATAATTAATATAATTATTATTTAATTATAAAATAATTATAATGCCTTTAATATTAATTAAGCTTTTATAATTATTATAAATAATTAAGTTATATAATTTAATAATATAAGTTATAATTATTAAGGTTAATAAATATTATTATATTTAAAGTTATATATAATAATAAAATAATATTTATAATAATCTTAAATAATTTATTAAAAACTTTTATAATTATTTATTATAATTATTAATAAAAGAATATTATTTTAATATATATCCTAAATTATAAAGAAGTAATTATTATATATATAATGCAAAAGATTATTATAATAATAATTACTTAAATTAAATATATTAAATTTATTATTAAAAGGAATATATTATAATTAATTATTTATAAATATTAAATATTAATAAAAACCCTTTATATTTAATAAATTAACATAATAGCAGCTTATAAATAATAATAACTTTATATTAATATAGCTATTTAAATTAATAATTATATAAAATATCTTTATATTTTAATAAATTTAAAAGTTAAAGAGAATTTAATTAATTATAATATAATTAATATATATAAATAATATTATTATTTTAATAATAAACCTTAATTAATTATATAAATTAAAAATCACTTTTTATTTATAATAATTATTTTATCTTTATTAAAATATATAATTTTATAAATATAACTTATATATAATATTATTACTTTATAATAATAAATTTATTTAACTATAATATTATTTTTAAATTCCTTTAATTAAAGCTATTAACCTTATAATATAATAAGGTTGTTATTAATAATAATTCTTAATCTATTAAAAATAACTTAATATAAAATCAGCGCCTAAATAATTTTTATATAATAAAATATTAATTATTATAATTACTTATCCCTTATTAGCTGCTTTAAATTAAGAATTAATAGAAATATTAAAAGCCTTAAAAGAAAATATAATATTTATATAATATTTACTTAATAAATATATTAAATTTAAAAACCTTTACTTTAATAATAATATTAAAACCCTTATTAAATATTCCTTAATTAATTATAAAATTAAATTAAAGAAAAAAGCTTAACTGCCTTAAGGATTATTATATTTCCTCTTAAGTATAAAGCTGGAAATATTTTAAAGCTATTTAGATAATATAATAATATAAGGATAAATTTAACTCTTTATTAATTTTATTAATATATTTATAATCTTTATACTTAAGAAAGGAGGTAAGCTATACCTTTATATTAACTATTAAGCGTTAAATTAGCTTATATATAAAGATTATACTTTATTATTGCTTATTATAAAAGTCTTTAATTATCTTATTAGGATATAAATATATATTAAGCTGGATATAAAAAAAGCATATTATTAGCTTAAAATCTATATAGGAAATAAATAAAAGATAACTTTTTATATAAAATATAAATACTTTAAATATCTTATAATATTATTTAAGTTAATTAATATATTAATTATATTCTAAGCTTATATTAATTATATTTTAATAAGCTTAATTAATATTTATTATATTATTTATTTAAATGATATTTTAATTTATAATAATAATTATAAGGTATATATATAATATATATATAATATACTTAAATAATTATATTAATAAGACTTCTATCTTAATATAATTAAATATAAATTTAAGGTAATTTAAATTAAATTCCTAAGTTTTATAATTATATTAAAAGGAATCTTAATAAAATATAGCTATATTATAGCCATTTTAAATTAACCGCTCCTATATAGCGTTTATAATATTTATATCTTTTTAAAATATATAGGATTTTATTAATAATTTATTAAAGGGTTTTTAAAAATTATAATACCTTTAATTAATTATTTAAAAAGAAGAGCCTTAAGGCCTTTAATATTCTTAATTAATATATAAGCTATATTTAAATATATTAAATTACTTTTTATTATAACCCTTTTATTAAAATATTTTAATTTTATATTATATATATACTTTAAAATTAATATATTAATAAAGGCTATTAATATAATTATATTATAATTATTTAAAGGGCGTTAATACCTTATTACCTTTTATTTTTAGAAATTAATATTATTAAAAATATATTATAAAGTAAATAATTAAAAGCTATTTATAATTATTAATACTATTATAATTTAAAAATATTATCTTTACTATACTTAAAACTTAATAATTATAATTATAAATTATTTTAACCTTAAATATTAATATATAAAAAGAAATCTATTAATATAATAACTATACTAACTTAATATATTAATAACTATAAATATAATTATTAATTATTATTTAAAGATTAAAAACCTAATAAATAAGCTTTTAAAGCAACTAAATTATATATATAATAAAAACACTATATAAAAGCTATATAAGCCTTATAAATTTATATAACTAATATATAAAAATATATATAAATATAATTATAAAATTAATTATCTTAAAAAGAATTTAAAAGATTATAATAAAACAATATAGGAGTGAAAAAGCCATATTATAAATATAATTACTTAAAATTAAAATATATATTTAAATACCTTTTTATATATAATAAAAATATAAAATATAATAATAATAAAAGAGTTATTTAAATAATTTATAAGGGTATATATTATAAAGTTATAATAAAAAGATGCTTTTATATAAATAAATATATAATATAAAAGATACGGGTATAACTTAAAAGCTAAAAAAATATAATATTTATAAGATAACTTACTTTTATTTAAAATAAAAAGTATATATATTTAATAACTTACTTATAAAAATAAACTTATTATAAATATATTATAATTATAAATAAATAGGCTATCTTAATATTAATAAATTAATTAAATTATTTATATATAACTATTTTTAAAAATCCCTTTTAAAGAATATAAAGATATTTATTAATATATATATAATATATTAATAAATTAAAGCGCTTAAATATAAACTACTTAGCTTCCTTATAGCTTTACTATTATTAATATAATTATAATAAAAAATCTTAATAAACTTTATTATTAAATTATTATCCTTAATTAACCCTTAAAATAATAAACCATATAATGCAATTCTAATAATTATAAATAAGCTAATAAAATATACTATTTATATAATTATAATAATATAGCTTATAAATAACAGCCTTACAAACCTATTAATATATTATATCTTTTTTATATATAATATATTTAATAATATTATTTTAAATTAAGGAAGTTTATTTATTAACTATTTTTAAATAATACTTTATATAAATCTAATTATAATATATCGCTTAAATACTACATTTTACTTATAAATAAATAAGTAAATAAAAAAATAAAATTAAAACCTAGAATACTACCTTTATATATATAGAAATATCATATAATCTAATTAAATATAACTACTTCTTAATATATAATTCACATATAATAATATAATATATTTAATAATAAAAACCATATTATTATTTAACTTATTTAAATTCCACCTTAAATTATTTATAATTATAACTAACTTAATTTAAAGCAATATATTTATAATAAATAAAAGGAATTAAAACTTAAAAAATAAATATATTAAAATTATATAATATTTAAACCGCATTCATAATAAATATATAAAATAATATAACCAATATTATATTAATAAAAAGTTTAAAAAAAAAAATTTAATAATAATATTAATTAAGTATTTATAAATAATATATAGGAATTATAAACTTATTAATAAATACTTAAGATCCTTTTAAATAATTAAAGTAATTAATTATTATAGCCTTATTTATTAATTAAAGCTATTAAAATAATATAAGATATATAATATAATATTTATAATAATGTTTAAATTATTTAAATTATATATAAGCGAAATATAAGAGCTATATAAAAATATTAAATTATATAAGGATAATATTTATAAAATTAAAAGGATATTTAATTATAAAGGCCTATATAAATAATAGTAATATTTAATTTAATAAAAGGGATATAATAATAAAGATAATTTATAAACGTTATATAAGAATATTTATAATAATTTATTAATTTAAAAATATAAGGATATAATTATAATAAATAAAAAGTATAAAGAATTAATATAAGGATAGATATTATAAAAAAATAAGGAAGTAATATAAATATAATGAAAGTATATAAGGTATATAATAATCTTAAATTTTAAAAATTAAAAAAGGGGTTATATAAGTTCCTTATTTATAAGTATATAAATATAAATAGGGCGTAATATAAGCAATATATAATTATTATTTATTTATTATTATTATCTTTATCCTTTTTCTTAATCTCTTTCTTAATAGCCTTCTTTTTATAATATTTATATATTATAAATATATAATATAGGGCTTTAAGGGAATTATTTATATCCTTAAGGGTAATAATAATATATTAATTAAATATAAATAGCTTATTATTATTATTAATAATAATAATAAGTAATATAAATATAATAATAATAATAGCTTTGCCCTTACCTTTAAGTAAGGCTTAAATAATAAAAGTAATAGCCTCCTTTTTCTTAATCTTAAGAGTAACCTTAAGACTTATAATAATATTATAAAGGATTTAAAATAATATTAATAATATTTATATATAATATATATATAATATATATAATTTAAGGGATAATTTTATAAGCTTATATTTATCTTTATTAACCTTATAATAGCATTAATAATAATAATTAGTTTTTATATTATTATTAATTATTTTTAAATATTATTTATAAAGTATAAATATATTAAATATATATTATTTTAATTAGAATAAATAAGCTTTAATTTATCTTTAAAGATATATATATAATATATATATTATTCTTATATAAGGTAGGCGTTTTTCTTTATAGCTAGGCCCTTATCCTTTTTCTTAAGGTATTATTAATATTTTTATTAATAATATTTATAAGCTTTATTTATATAATAATAATATTATATAAGTATAAAGGGTTAAGGAATATATAGAGAAATTAAGCTTAAGGCTGCTAAGTTAATTATTTAAAGAGTTATATTTATTATTATTAAATTAAAATTTATTAATTAATAAGCGCCCTTTATATATAATATAAATATTATATAGATAAATAAAATTAATATTTATAAGAAATAAATTTAAATTATTAAGGGTAAAGATAAAGTTAAATATTTAAAACTTTTTTATTAATTAATATTAATAAGGGCGTCTTATAGCTATTATATAACTATAATATTATTATATAAAAGGATATTTATTTTTATTATTATTATTATTATTATTTTTATTATTATTATTATTATTATTATTATTATTATTATTATTTTATAATTTATTAATAAATATTTTATATTAGCACTATATATATATAATATTAAGGATAAGGGAATAACTTATAATATAAATCTAAATATAAATATAAGTATTAAGTAGTATTATCGTTAAATATTTATATTTATTATATTAATAAAGATATATTTATAAATTAAGTTATTATATATAAAATTAAGAAAAGAAAATAAGAAAAAATATAAAAAGGATATAATATAAATAAGATATAAGGGCGTTATAAATATATTATTATTATATTATTTATATAATAAAATTAAATAATATTTATTTATATAATTATAATTAAATAATATTATAATAAAGGGAAAAATCTATTTATTATAATATATTATTATAATATTTACTTTTTATATTTATTATACTTATATAACTTATTATATATACCTTATTCCTTATATTTAAAATAAATTACTTTATTATCCCTTATTATTATTATTTATTATTATTATTAAACCTTTAATTTTTATTAATATGCTTTTTATATTTCTTATATTTATTATATATATTCCTATTCCTAAGATAAAAGCTTAAAAAAAAGAGTAATTTATTAAAGATCTTTATTATAAAAAGAGAATTAATATAAAAAAGGGACTTTTAATATTTATCCGCCTTAAATATTATATAGTTTTTTCAATATTTAGAAGTATTATAAAAGCTATATAATTTATAAAAAGGGGAAAAGAAAAAAATAGAAAGGAAGGAAAAAGGAAGGGTAAGTTTAGCTATTTATACTCTTTAAATATATTACTTCTATATTATGCATATATAGCTTATATAATATATATTTTTAATCACTCTGCTTATATTCAATAACCCTTACACCTTACTTCCAGTGGAAGACATCGTTCTATTTCATGGCGACATGTTGAGCTCATCGATGAGATCCTCGATCTCTCTCTGCAAATTTCCTTCTGGTCAAGTATCCAACATCGAGACGTGCAGGTCGAGAGCTTTCACGTTCTGGGCCTGTCCTCCTCTTGTCATTGCTGATGTTGTTGGCTTGGTGACGCGTTACCAGTGTGTGGTTTCACTGTGTCCGCGCTACCACCGTAAACTTGAAGCAGTGTGCCAGATTGCGTAGGTTCTCACGACCAAATAAAACAATTTTTAACAGACCTACTGCATGAAGATAGCATGGGCGGCAGGACCGAAACCCGGAAACCCCGAGAATGAAAAGACCAGTCTTGCACAGCCGCGGGGGTGCTGTGACTGGTACTGGACTTAGTCCACGAGGAGTTGCGCTGCCACTGATACGCAGGGCCGCAGGCGGATATGCACGGGATAAACGTCAATGTGAGCGCCTTAAACTGACCGAGAACTGGCGGGAGCAGGGGATATATTCGGACGAGTCACCCTGCGTCCTGCTGTATCCTTCCTTGGGGTCGTTGAGACGCAGCACGTTCATTTCAAAAGTCTGCGGCGCTTGCCATGTCTTCAACCACTATTGAGCTGTGGGCCCGTAGCTCACCCGGTAGAGCTGATACTTCAACGTCTTGCCATTTCCTGCTGTGCTAATTAATGTATGCGATAGTTTGGGCTGTAGTAAAAATTGCATACATTCCATAATCTCTCCAGCCCGTTGTGAGGTCTTTCTTTCCCAGAACATTACCGTAACAACATCATAATTCGCAGATAATATCCAGATATTTCCAGAATGTTGACAACCAATAGACTCTGTAGCCAGTTCATAGCTCTTCTAGAAACCCTATTGGCGAAACTAATTTCCCGCGGTTGCCTTTTTTAAACCAGCCATGTTAGCAGACCATGCTAAATTTCGCCACTCTTTCAACGGCGGGTTGTATAGCCTTGGCGTGACTCGTGCGCCTTGCATAGAACCAAGAGGTGCGTGCTGCACCTACTCCAACGACAGGTTTTCGCAGGCATGGGGCACGTAGCGAATATATTACAATGTCCGCTTTCGGGTCTGCATTGCGTACCCCACATCCCAGGCCCAAGGCTTGACGCCGTTGAGCGGCCTCTCCCGATCTCCTTTCGGTCAAACCACATCTTCCATGGCGGGCGGGGTTATCCTTTCCAGCGCCCAAGCGTTATAGTAAGGCTTCTGCAGCTCACCAGCTGAGCGACGTCATCATGGGTTGCACTCGATTTATTCATGGTTGAACCGATGGCACGTGCGCTGCCGCCGGGCGAGGCCATCATACGGTCCAAGGTTGTTGTCTAATTAGCTTTCCACGCAAGCTCTAGAGCATCAGCTACTACCCAAGCTCCCGGTCTGGGGAACTCAAGCAGTGATGGTGGTTTTCTTCTCTCCAGCCGTGGCTTCAGGACTAATGTTGAAGCAGATTGGAAAATGCTTGCGGCGATCAAGTCCTGTCTCCACGTTTTTAAATTTCGGCGAAGATGGGACGGGACTGGTCAGCCATGAACTCCTCCACGGCAGTTCTGTTCAGTCAGCAGAGGGCACCGTGAGCATGAGGCCCACTGTCCAAGCTCAGCAGAAAGTCAAATCCAACGGCGGTCTCCAACCTTTTGGTTAACTTCCTTCCTTTGCACCCGTGCGCAGCCAATAGCAGACCGCATTTCAGCACAGTCACTGTGCCCTCTGATCGTCATCAGCCCTGTAACAGCAATCTAACACCTGCAAATGCTCCTCCACCTTGAGCGATTATCAAAGCTTGGCTGGGACACATGACATCGTGCGCATGCCAAGCACAACCCACCTCGCTGGATATGGAGGGTCTGGATAAGCCAGACTTCTAGACTATAGCATTGGGTCACATTTCTTAACGGACGGACTCAGTGATTTCTGGGCATCGGAGGCCCGACCGTCAGCGACTTGTGGTGCGGCGCTCCTTTCCCTCGGTTTTTTCGCTGCGCACGTGGAGAAAACTTAATAGAGGACCTCGCAAAGCTTTGCTGCCAGATTGCGCCCTCCGAGTCACGCCCTGATTCAGGGCGCACGCAAACCGACCGAAGTGTCAGCCCCATCATCGGTGTGCGGAGTCGTAAGCCGGGCGGCCCGGACCTGTGTGTGGAACAGAAGCCTGATATCTTTCTTTTTTTCTCCGCCCACGTGCCGTATTTGCCTCTTTGCATGTTCCATATTTGTAGATCACAACCCCCCTGGTTCATGGGCAGAGCTGATGGTGCTTCAGCCGCCACCCATATGCTCTCGCCCGTCCGCATGGCAGACATGTGCGCCGCACATCAACCGAGCGAATACGACAACCCCGAGGAAATAAGGAGTCCTTACCGCACCTTACTTGTAATCCAATAGCCCGTTGGGTGGGCATAACACACGATGTCTCACGTCTGGGACGACTACGGGCCAACGCAGCCACCAGGCACCGAGGACCTATCGCCGCTGGACGACAACCTACGAGCAGGCCTCGCCGTCATAGGCGCGCTCGCCGTGGTCTCCCTCATCCTGTGCACGAGTCTCTTCTCCTTCATAACATACCGCGTCATCCAGGGCCGCCTGCATTCCCCACACCGGCCTCGGTACACCGGGTCTCGACTGTTCTCCCGCCGCTCCGCGCCGCTGTCGCCAAGGCCCCAGCACGAGGAGCACCAGCTCTGCCGGCAGGCCTCGTCCAACACCCTCACCGGCGCGGCAAAGTCCCCTCTGTCGCCCGGCAGCGACCGGTGCCCGCGGGACCACCTCTCGCGCGCAGACGGCACCGACGAGGTCGCGGTCGGCACGGTGCCTAACATTCGCAGCCGCTACCAGGGCTACAACCCGCTCCTAGTGCTCATCTACATGCTTCTCATCGCCGACATCATCCAGTCCGCCTCTTTTATTCCCAACCTCGTCTGGGTCGACCACAATGCCATCCATGTGCGGTCCGAGTCCTGCTGGGCGCAGGGCTGGCTGCGGTCCCAGGGCGATGTCGCCAGCGCCATCTTTGCCGCTGCCGTCTCTATCAATACCTACCTTCTCGTCGTCCACCGCTATACCATGCCATCCAAGGCGCTGCGCCTGATCGTGGCATCTGTCTGGTCGTTTAGCTTCATCATTGTGGCTGCTGGGGTATGGGCTTCCAACAACGGGAGGGACCACGGCGGATATTTCGCCAGGGTTGACACATGGGTAAGCAACCTCTCTATCTGTCCCTTGTCACCCGCCTCTCCGTAGTAAAACCGTTCTTTGCTCGTGCGCATGTGCTAACGATGTCTTCTCCGTGTCATACAGTGCTGGATCAGCCAGGAATACGCAGGCTACCGCATCTGGACACACTTCGGCTGGGTCCTCACCATGATGGGCATCATAATCCTCGGCCTCCTAGGCTCCGCCATCAAGATCCGCGTGCCACAGCCAGACGCGCGGCGCCGCCCGCGGCCGGGCCTCCTGCGACGAATAGCACGCGTGCGCCTCCAGCTGCGCAACCCGCGCCGGTCGGGCCACCACCCGGCGTTCCTCATATACCCGCTCGTGTACTTCGTGTGCTGCGCGCCCATGGCCATCGGGCCCATGATCCTCGCGTCGGGGGTGTCCGTAAAGCAGGGCTACTTCCTGTGGGCGGGCGCCATGATTGCGAGCAACGGCTGGCTGGATGTCGTGCTGTGGAGCTGCACCATGATCTTCCTCGCGCCGGGAGACATCAAGGACGCGGGGCTGTCGAGCTTTGCGTTCCTGCGCACGCCCTCGGTCGAGTACGGCAACATGGTGTGGGTCGAGGCTGGGCTGAACGGGAGTGGCCGTAGGAACCGCGGCGGGCGCGCTGGGGATTGCATCGAGCCACTCGTCCGGATGTTTGGGCGGGAGTCCGGGAACGACCGGCGGAGGGGTGTCGGCTGGGAGTCGCTGGGCAAGTCGGATAACAAGAAGCTGAATGGCATCACGACCAAGACCACCACCACGGTCGTCGTGGAGGAGAGCAACCTGGCAGGGACGGGTGATAGCATTAGCCGCGCGCCGACGCATCCGGGTGTCGATGACGGGATCACGCCGAGGCCAAGTTTCGCCTATGCCAGGGAGGACGTTCTGACGGTGCCGAGGAGGGTGGCCCACCGGTTCTAGTGAGATATCGTTTGCTCATCCTCACCAGATCTTGACAAACTCTTCTCCTGTCCTGGTCCCTTTTTTTTGCCACTTTGGTTTCTATGTGGAGTTGAACAGGGTGTGGTCCCGGGTCTGGGCCTCTCCATTGCGAAGGTTGCTTTTGAGTCTTCCTAAGCATACAGTTAACTGCATATGTGAGGCGAGACTTTTGGCCGGCGTAGGAGGAACATGGAAAAACAGGTGATCATGAAGGTCGAGAAGTATCCAAACAGGCGTCTGGTGGCCTAGAGAATAAGGGCTATGGCGGGATATCATGTAGCAGTCTAAATCTGCTTAATTCCTATTTTCAAACTGAACGCATGAAATGATGCCCCAGTCCAGCACATGAAAGAAGAAATCAAACAAGCTGAAAGCTTTCGATGCTGGGTCTGTGAGAGAGTGCCTGGGTGTGAGTCCAGCTCGCTGACATAAGCGGCTGACTAACCCCCCACTACATGCCCCCTGGGTGCCTTGTGTCACGTCCCAGGGCCCTCTGGATGCCCTCTGGATGCCCTCTGGATGCCCTCCAGTTTGCTGGGAGAGATAGTTAACGTATTGAGGCCAGCTACTATGTCTATGAGCCCTCTCCGTGATAGTCTGGTGCAAATGGGCACCTATTTTATATGGCTGGATTGGCGTTTGTACTGACAAAAGGAATAATATGTAGTTAAACGACGTTAGCAGCTCTTTCGGGAGAAAAAGGACATGGAGACCCATGACTCGATTTGATTCAGACCGCGACTTGTGTATTGATACCTAGGTACGTCCTTAGACTGGTTCGATCTCTCTCCGCACACTCACATAGAGACCGTGGCATTCTATGACGTGGTGATTCGTGGTGGACTCTCTTCCAGAGAAAAGGATGGCTGAGAGTCCATCTACGTTTGCTAAAATTTGGAAATTTGTGTGCCCTTAATCACTGTGTCCTCTCAGACCTCCGAGTATGGCTGCTCTTTTGAGCCCCGTCGCAGTTCACCCTTCCCACAGACTCACTACACGCTTTCCAAATAGACTGCTAGTGTGACAATCAATTTGTAGCTACCTAATAGCTACTGAAATTGGGCAGCAGGAGCACAAGAGGGCTGTAGAAAAATGAAGATTAAGTTTGTTGTGCAGAAGATGAAAGCAGGCAGGTCAAGCACCTTCACTGTTGTGACGATTCCAAGCGTAGTATTTAAATAGAGCAACTTGACTGGTTCATTTGCTATAAACAAAAGAGCGTAACACGCTCCTATTTATATAGAATGAAATAACATAATAATGGAGTATATAATTTATTATATACCCCTTAAATAATTAATGATCATCTAAATATTAAATTATATACTCTATATTATAATATTGAAGATAATAATAGAAAATAAAGCTTTAAATAGAGATAATAAAGCCTTTAAATAAATATAATGAAATAAATAAATAATTATCATATATTATTTAAATATTCCCTTAAGGATATAAACCTCCTAATTATAGCTACGCTATACATTTCTAAATTCTTTTTAAGCAGCCTTATTAATCTTCTCTTATACATATATATATATATATATATATATATATATATATATATATATATATATATAATACCCTATAACTTATTTACTTAAAAGGCCGCCCTTATTATTAATAAAGTAAATATTTCTAAAGTTTATTAATTATATATTTTAAATATAAATATTAATAATTTAAATAAAATAAATTAATAAAGAAAATCCTTAAAATAAATTTTTTCTTTAATTATTCCCTTAAGGAATAAGCTAAGTAAGCTAAGCTTTATATTTACTTAGGAAATATATATTTTATATTTATTTATACCTTTAAGATTACTCTTTTAAATTATATATTAATTATTTTAAATAACTTATTATTATTATTATTACCCTTAAATTTATAAAATATACTCCTAATATTTATAAAGAGATTCCTTATCTAAATTATCTATACTTAATATTCTTTAATTACTTAAAGGGTATTTATTATAATTTAGTTAATATAAGCTATATTAAGTATTATTTTAAATATTTTTTAAAATATACCTATTTGCTTATATTTACGTCTATATAATATATTATTTAAAAGCTTATTATAACTTTTAAGGCCTAAATTAATAAAAAAATAAAATATTTACTTTAATATAATATATTTATTTAATTAATTAAAATAATTATATAAATTATCTTAATAACTTATTATTATATTTATAAGCTTTTAAATAAGCTTAAGGAAGTTAAAAAGGAATAATAATAATAAAATAACCTTACTTATATTTATTTTAAAAAACTTAATAAAGATAAAAAAAAGATTAAAAATAAGAATAAAAATAAAGAAGAGCTTAGTAGCTTAGCTATATTATATAAATAATATAAATATAAATTTAAGATAAGCTTATATACCTTAATTAATCTACTTTTTAAATAATTTTTTATTAATTTAATAAGCTTATTAATATAATTTAAAAAGCTTTACCTTAAATTTAAAAAGCTTTTATTATATTTATTTCTAAGGGGCTTAATTTTAATAAATAAAAGTGCTTTTCCCTTATTTTCTTAATTATTTACTCTATATTAAATAAATTTAAATATCTCTTAAAATACTTAAATTATATTTATAATAAGCTCTTTATAAGCCTATTAGCTAATATAAGCTTAGTTAATAAATATTATATATTAAACACTCCTTTAATATATTTTTATTTTAATTATATATTATATATATTAATATAATAAAGCTTTATAATTATTTTATTATATTTATTAATAATTAGCTATATTATTTATAAGTTATTATTATAAAGATCTTATAAGCTTTTTATATTAATTATAAGATTTTAAAATAACTTTTTTAACCTTAAAAGCTTTTTCTTAATATATATTACTCTTAAAAGCTTAACTTTTATAATTAATATAATTATTATATCTTAATAAATAGCCCTTTAATATATTAAATTATTAAATAAATATATAATATACTTATAAAATAATTATCTTATTTTTTTATTATTAATAAAAGAAGTATTTATAATAAAAATAAATATTTTCTTTTATTTATTTTTATATTATATAGCTAATATATATATAATATAAAGATATATAATACTTTAATTTATTATAACTAAATAATCTAATCCTAAGTTAATTAAATAAAGAGAAAGTTATATAGTTATAAATATTATATTTACTTAAATTATAATTATTATATAGAGAATAAACTTAATATGCTTTTAATAAGCCTTAATTTACTCTTTTAATACTTATTTCTTATATTTTTAAAGCAATATTTTTAATAATAATATATTTAAAGCTAGGCTATTTATTAAATTAAAGCGCTTAGTGATCTTTTTAATATAGGAATTATATACTAGGTATAGCCTTTGGGTAGCTTTATTATATAAAATATATACTCTAAGGTATTATTTAGCTGCTCCTTATGTCTTTATTTTATATACTTTTTATAGATTATTAATAACCTTTTAAGCTTTTAATTTATCTTTTTTATAATAAATAATTAAATAATTATTTATATAAAATATTATAGTTATTATTTTATGTTTATTTTAAAAGAGGTATTTTTCCTTTTTATTAAGTATTAAATTAAGCTTTTAAAGCATTAATATAAACTTTTTATATTATAAAAGTGATATATCTTTAAATTTATAGAGTGCTTTATATACCTTTATATATTAGCTATATTTCTTAAAGCTATTAAGGAGCTTATAATAAATTAGGTTGCCTTTAAGTATAATATATAGGAAGATATTTATTATATTAAATTATTTAATTTTAAGATTATAATAAATAATTATTATTATAATTATTTAAAAAGATTTAGTAATAAATATTATAATATATATATTTTAAAGTGTATTAATTAATTATATATCTTTATATATATATAAGTATACTTTATTATACTTTAAAAACTTATTTTAATTTTATTTATAAATAAATATTTACTTAAAAAGGAGTAATATATTATTAGCTAAAGCTTACTTTACTTTTTATTATGCTTTTATATAAATCTAAGTATATAGCTTTTAATAAGCTGCTTATATAAATAGATCTTTTATTAAGTGATTTTATAGCTTTTTTTAGCTATTTAATAATAGTTCTAGTAGCTTACTTTTATATAGCCTTCCTTTTTTTAAAAGTCTTATGTTTTTTTAAGCTGCTATATATTATTATATTATAATAGAAAGTATTATATATAGCGTTTTATATATTTAGTCTCCCTTATTTAAAGCTTTTAGTTAATTAAATATAAAAGTATTAAAAAAAAGAAACTATTTATAAGCTTTTAAAATATTAATTAATTTATTTTAAAAGAATATTATATTAAAGACTTTATTATTTTTAAGTAATAATCCTTATTAGCGCTAATTTACTCTTATCCTTAGCTCTTACTTACTTTATTATATGCTTTTTAAGTTAGTTTATATTGCTTATAATAGTAGATTAATATATATTATAATTATATTATTAATTAACCTTTCTTTTAAAGGAGGGCTTTATATATTTATTTTTAAGTTTTTATTTATTATAGCCTTATATTATAAATTATCTTTACTTTATTTATTAATAAAAGCTTATTAATTTATATTTAGAAGTATAAGTATTAGCTTATTATCCTTTATTATTTATTATAATAATAAGTTAAATATTTATTAAAGGCTTAATAATTTTATTAAATATTTATTTCTTACCTTTAAGCCTTTAAGTTATATATTTAAAGGCTTATTATTTATTTAAGGAGCTTTTAATACCTACCTCTTAATATAATTTAATATATTAAGCGTTTAATTTATTAAAATATATTTTAATAGCTTTTTATTAATAATTTTAAGTAATATATTAATATATTCCTATTTATTTAAGCTATTATTTTTTGCCTTTAAGATAAAGAAAAGCTACTTATTAAAGATAATATTATATATAATAATTATTTAATTAAATATAAAGATTTATATTAAATAGATATTTAAAGTTATATAATTTATAAGATACTTAATATAAGTATAAGGCTTAACTTTATAAGTATATTTATATTACTCTGCCTTTTTATTTTTTATAAGGGGGTATATTTAATAGCTATATATATATATATTTCTTTAATTAAGGCATAGGTTTATTATAAGCTTATTAACTTATTAAAGAATATATTAATAAAAATAGTATATAAATTATTCTTTAAGTATTTAATATAGTAATTATTATGCTTATCTTTAATAGGGAGATTTATTATATAAATATATAATTATAATGCTTATATATAGCTAGAAGTACTTTAATAAGTTGGCTGCTATATATATTTTTATTAATTTTATAATTACTTCCTTATTAATATATTTATTACCCTTATTTAGCTTATAAATATAGCTAAGTATAAGCTTGATTTTAATTCCTTCTTATATATACTACGCTTTATAATTTATTATATTATATATAGAGATTATAAAAGTATTTTTATTTTACTAAATCTTATAAATTAAAAGCTTATACCTTATTTATATTATATTTATAAAGTCTTTAAGTATAGCAGCTGCTACAGGGGCAATATATTATAGGCATTGCCAGCAGGGCGTATAGGCCCTATAGGTTATATATTAATTAAATAAGGCACGTAATGCCCTTTAATAAACCCTGCTAAGAACCCTTAAAATAATAGCAATCTATATATTATACTTATTATTTAACTATACTCTAAAGTAATTATTATAAGTAATAGCTATAATTTTATATTATAAAAAGGATTTCTTTTAATTATTTAATGCTTTTTTAATATAAAAGATATAATATATAAATAATTAAATTATAAGGATAAAATTAAATTTAATTAATATCCTTAAGGCCTTAAAAATAAAATTAATTTAAGTAAATCTTTATTATAATATTAATCTTACTTTATATTTATAAATATTAACTTTAAACTTTAATTTCTTTAAAGTAAAAGATATATCTGCTTAAGATATTCTTTTAATTTAATTTAATAATAAGATATACCTATTTAAGATTTCTTAAAATTAATAATAATATATTACTTTATTTTATATATATTTATATAAATAAGATAAGGCTTTAGCTAAATAATAATCTTCTTTATAAATAAGTAGTTATAATAATTATCCTTATAATATTACTTTAATTTTAAATAACTTAATTATTATAAATATTATAAGTTACCTTAGCTACTTTATACTTACCTAAGAAGTTAAAGCTATTTCCCTTATATTACTTTATAATTTCCTTTTTTTATTTATATTTTTTTTTTATAATCTTTAGTAATTATTTTAATTTATAATATTATAACTATTAAAATTATTTTTATTTTAAAAGAAAAATTTATAATAACTTACTTAAAATCTTACTGCTTAATTAAGTTATTTAATATATTATATAGCTAATAATATAAAGCCCCTAAAGGCCTTTATTAATAATAACCTTTTTTAAAGGGATAATTTATTAATTAATATAGCTAAAAGTAAAGCTAGTAAACTCTTTAGATATAAAAGCATAATTATAAAGAGTAAATATTTATTTATACTTAAAAAGCTATAAGTTTATATAAATAATAATATATTTAAGAAATTTATTTATTATATTAAAAAAATAGCTAATTAATTTATATTTAAAGTTATTAAAACTTAATAAATAAATAATTAAGCTTTAGTAATAATATAAAAGGTTAGTAAAAAAATAAATAATATAAGCAGAATATTTAAGGTATTAATTAATAGCTTAAGTCTAGATATTAATAAAGTTAATAATACTTTTAACTTATACTTTAAGATAAATAATATTCTTAAGAATTATTAACTCTTAAAGATATAACCCTTATATAATTATAAAAAGCCTTTTATTAATAAAAAAAATAGTAAAAATAATAGAAAGAATGATAAATAAGAAGGAAGTAATAATAATAGAAAATAAGAAGTAGAAACTTTAAGTAATAATCTTAATAGCTTAGATTTAAATATCTTTAATTCCTTTAATAATAATAGTTATAGTTAATATAATTTATTACTTAATAATAATCTAAATTTAAATTTAAATTTAAACTTAAATCCTTATAACTAATATTATAATATTTCCTTTTTAATAAAAACTAAATTTATTTCTTTCTCTTAAACTAAGCTTAAGAGGGAGGAAATTAAAATCTTTAACTTAAAGTATAATAATCTTAATAATATTAATATAGTTATAATTAGTAGAGATTTAGTTTTTATAGATATATAAAGCTTTATTAATTGCTTAAATTTTTTTATAAATCTAAATAACTTAAAAGAAATTAAGGGAGAGATTTTATAAATATTCCTTACCTTACTTTAAGGTATAATAATTTATTAATAAAATAATAAGATAATTAACTTAACTTATTATAAGCTTTATAAGGAGAGATATAATAAAATTATAAATAAGCTTATTTAATATTTCTTAATAAAGCTTACTTAAGCTACTTATAAGTTTTATAAGGACTTCTTAATATTATAAAATATTATTAAGAATAAGTTTATTCTTTAAAAGTTTATTTAAAAAAACTTATATTATATTAAAATTATAAGTATTTTTAATTAAAAGAATTTTAATTAAAAAGGAGTAATTAATAATATTTAAAATAAAATAAATAAGTAAATTTAAACTTACTTTAAACCCCTTTATAAATATAAATTATTAAAAAAATATATAAAGAATATTAAGAAAGTAAAGAGTATTTTAATTAATATAATTAATTACTACTACCTAGAGTATTATAAAAGAATATAAGCTAGATATTAAGCTAATTAATTATTAATATATTATTATAATTTATAAGGCACTTAAGATAAGCTTATATAATCTTAATATAATAATTATAATAATTATTATAATTAAGATAATTACTATAGTTAAGATAATTGCTATAATTATAATTAAACTTCCTCTTAATATAACTTTTCTTAACCATCCTCTTACTATAATAATTAATTATACTTATATAATAATAATTAATGCTACTTTAATTACTATAATTATAATAATTAAGATATTAAAAAATATAAAAATAATAAGCTTAAAGATAATTATAGGGATATTAAAAGGGAATAAAATTAACTATTAAGTCTTAATAATAAAAAAAGGGTATATAATATAATTAATAATAATAAGTAAATTAATTATAAGAAGCTATATACTTTATTATCCTTTCTTTTACTAAAATATATATACTAAGTAAATAACCCTTAGAATATCTTATTAATATCCCTTTTCTTAAAATTCTTAAATCTTAACTATTATTTATTTATTAACATTATTATAAAAAAAAATAATAAAACTTATAACTTTTATAATTATACTTTTTACTTTTAAAACTAAATATTTAAATACTTAATTAAATATATTAAATAAGATATATATATTAAAGCTAGCTATAATTATTTATACCCTAGTTAGTTAATAAAAGCTTTTTATATTTATATTATTCTTATTTAATATATTAAAGATAATATTATTAAAAAGATTTAGCCTTAATTAATTAAAAATACCCTTATTAAAAATTATATTTACTTATAAATTAATATTTAAGCTAAGCTAAATAATCTTAACTTTTAAATATATATTAATATTAATATAAATTATAACCTAATAAATTATAAATTCCTATAATACTTTAATAATATAATTATCACTAAATATAATACTTATATTATTAAAGGTATTAATAAAGGTTTTATTAAGCTAATTAAGCTTATATAATAATTATTTTTAATATATAGTAATTAAGCTAATAATAGCCTTAATTTTCTTTATTAAATTATAACTATTTAAATTATTAATAATCTACTTATAAATATATTATTTAATAATAATTAGCTTTATCTTTAATAAGCTAATATTTAATACTCTAATAATATTATTATATACTTTAAATAATATAACTTTAATATCTTTTTTATTATTAAAAAATAAGTATTTAACTTAATTATATATAAGATTATTTTAAAAGAAGCTTATATATTTATACTAAAATAATTTATTTAAGCTATAATATAATATACTAACCTATTAATAAAACATTTCTTTATATTTACTTTTATTTACTTAATAATAATAAATATATTAATAGATTTAAAGAATCCTTATTTAGTAGTCTTATATAATAATATTAATATAATAATTAAGATTAATTATTATATATAATTAAATATTATCCATAAATATAAAAATTTAGTTTACTTTATAGCTTTATTTACTAAAGTAATTAAGGCTTTAAAAATAATAATAGCTATTAACATAACTATTTTTATCACTATATTTATTATAAACCTTACTATTAAAGAAATATAGCTTAACTTAACCCTAAGTCTAATACTTTTAAAGGATTAATTAATAATAAATTATAAATTTAATATCTTAATTAACTTAATTTATATAGCTAAGGGTAAGGATATTAATATAAAATCTTTAAATATATTTTTTAATAAAGCATTATTATTAATGCTATTCTTTAATGTTATTTATTATGTAATTAAAGATAAGAGTATTATAAAAGATTTAAATCTAGGTTTCTTTATAAAAGATATTAAAAAGGTAAATTATAGTTATTTAAGGCTGCTTTATAGTTTTATAGGCCTTAAGGTACCTAGTAATATTATAAATATTATCATTAAAGATAGTATTTATATTTATATTATTAACTTAAAAAAGGCTTGCTAATTATAAAAAGTTATTAAGAAGTTTCTAAATATATAAAAATATAAGGCTTTAATTAATATGCTTAAAAAGTAAATAATAAAGGTACCTTTACTTAATAACTAGTAGTAAGCTAAACTTAATTACCTTTATTATTTAGTAGCTTAGTAAGATAAGAAGTTTATTAATTAGATTTATAATAATTTTTAAAAAAGTAAATAACTAGATTTTATTAATAATATTTATCTTTTTATTATATTTATTTTTATAATTTAATATAATATTTATAGTATTAAAAAGAGATAAATTATTGCTAACCTTTAATCTTTTAATAAATAAATAGTCCTAAATAACTATTTATTATTACTTTAAAAGGATATTATTAAATCTATTTATAGCAAATAGTATATTATAGTTATTAATATTATTACTTTTTTCTTTTAATTTTTAATTTATTTAGTTTATTAAGATTACTTTATAATTATAAGTTATTATAATTTAAAATATTTTTATATAGTCTTAATAGGGTTTTAAAACTTACTTATTTATATATAATATTTTATAAATTATTTACTTTATAAATATTATAACTTTTATTATATTTTTATTAATAATATTATAATCTTTTTTAATATATATAAGGAGCATATAGCTTATTTAAAATAAATGCTAATGCTTTTCAATTAATATAAAGTTTTACTCTTTCTTATTAAGTTATATATTAATTACTTTTCAGTAAAATTATTTAGTTTTTATATTAATATTTTAAGATAAATAATAATTAAAAAGAGAATTAAGACCTTTTAAAAGCTTAAGTTTTTAGTATTATTTAAGAACCTTAAGATATATCTAGGTACTATTAATTTCCTTTATATAATAATCTTATATTATATTTAAATATTTAAATTATTATAATATTATAAGGTAGCTTTATTAATTAAAGGTTATTAAATAAAATAAGTTATTATTAATAATAAAGGTAAGTATTAAATATATACTTATTATATATAT
Source organism: Diaporthe nobilis (assembly GCA_023078575.1). Classification (NCBI taxonomy): domain Eukaryota; kingdom Fungi; phylum Ascomycota; class Sordariomycetes; order Diaporthales; family Diaporthaceae; genus Diaporthe; species Diaporthe nobilis. Next base: position 518,900 of record JAKZJT010000013.1, on the reverse strand, counting down.
TATAAGCTAATACTTAATAAGATTAAAAGCTTTAAAACTTTTTAAACCTTTATTTATTAAGAGATATAAATCTTTTATATAAATCTTTATAAGAAGTTATTCTTATAAATAAATAATTATTTATAATATAATTTTAATATAATAATTTTTTAATTTAAGAAGGATTTTATATAAAAATTAAGTAAATATATTTTAATTTAAGTAATTTTATTTATAACCTTTTTTAATTATTATTTTATTAAAATAAAAGCTAATTATAAGCCTTTTAAATAAAAGGTTACCTATTTAATATAAGTTATAAAGCAATTATATATTATAATTCTCTCTAATTAATATAAGCCTTTAATTATCTTAATAAATTATAATGCCATAAAGAATATTTTTAATAATACTTAGTTAAATATTTCTTTAATAAATTATATTAATTAACATCTTATTAATACTTTAATTTATTTAATAAAATATTAATTTAATATTTATTATATAATAAGTTAATTAAATTTTATCCTTAATACTTTATTATAATTAATAGTAAAGGGCGATAAAGCTATTAAGTAATAAAAGGGTCTTAATATATTAAATATTATTTTAAATAACTTATAAGCTTATAATTATTAAAATAATAAAGAGGATAACTTAATTTTATTCCTTTTAAAAGCTATTATATCTTTATAAATATATATATACTTTATAGATATATATAAGGCCTTATTTACTTATAGCAAGATTATTAAAGCATTATATATATTAAATATTATAAGTTATAAGCCTATTATATAATATTATAATAAGGATATTATCTTTATTTTTAAGCCTAGCTATTTATTTTATTTATATAAATAGCTGCTATATAATATAAATAATAATAATAAGAAGTAATTAATAATTTTATAAATATTAATTCAAGAGTTTTTATATAATATATATAATAATAAGCATTACTTTAAAAGAGATTATATAATTAAGGCGCTTAATAATATATATTTTTTAAGAAAAAGGCACTATATTATATAATATATATATTATTATTATTAATATAAAGTATAGAAGAAAAATAATTAAAAGCTAATTAAAAGCTTTTAGCTAATCTAAACCTTAATTAAGCTAATATATATTATTTTTATTAACTTTATTATAAGATTACTTATTATACCCTTAATAAGCATACCTTAGTAATTAAGGGATTTTAATTTCTTTAATACTTTAATGCTTATTATATATAAGACTTTTAAGTAAATATTATTAATTCTAGGATATATAAAGTATATATTAAAGTAATAAGGCATAATATTAAGAAGATAATTATTTTTAAATAATTAAACTTACTTATATATTATTATCTTTAATTAAGATATTAAATTCACCTTTTAATTCTAAATAAATCTATAAAAAAGCTTTAATATTTAATTATTTATAACTATAGCATACTATCTATAATCTAATAATATTTTTAAATAAAAAAATTAAGACATAAAAATAGCTATTTATTATTATATAGCAGAATACCCTGATAAACTATAGGTTGATATTTTATTTATTTTATAATAGAATTTAAATAAAGCTTATTAGTATTTAATTAATATTAATCCTTATAAGTTTTTATTTAAATTTAAGATCTTATCCCCTTTTAAGTAACTTATTAATATTATTTAAAAGCTATTAAATATTAAATTTATATAAAAATACTTATAAAAAGATATTTAATTAATTATAAATATTATAATATTAAAATCTAAAAAGCTATATAATATTGCTTATTACTAAGAATAATTTAAGATTAGCAACAAGGTATAACTTTATATAAGTAAAGCTTATAAGCCTCTTTTTTAATAAAATAATAAGATATAACTATTATAAAAAAATTTATTTATTATTATATATAAAGTATTATTTTTAATTTATAAACTTAATTTTAAAATTAGTAATTAAAATAAAAATATATAAGTTTATTTTATAATAAATATATAATATCTTAGTTAATATTATATTAAAAATAATCTATTTAGCTATAAGCTATTAAAACTTAATTTAATATATTATTATATAGAAGATAATAAGCTTATTAATAGCTTAGCTTTAAAGAAGGAATATAAGGTTAAGTATATATTAAATAAAAAGATTAAGTATTAAGGTAAAAAAGATATATTAAAATATTTTATATATTAAAAGGGTTGGTTAGCTTAATATAATAAATAAAAATTACTTTATAAATTAGCTAATTATTAGGAATTAATTAATATATATAAGGCTATATATCTTAATATTATAATAAAAAAGGATACTTTAAGGAAATAAGGGAGGTTATAAAAGTAAGTTAATAAGGTAATTTTAATGCCTTTATTTATATAATATTCTTAATATATTTAAGAGTATTAGTGATAAAGATATTATATCTTTTTTAATACTTAGTACTTATAATAGTTATTATAAAGGCAATATATTATAAATATTATTAGTAGGGTATATAAGCTTTATGGATTATATATTGATTAGATAAGGTATATAGTGCTCTTTAATAGACCCTATTAGGGACCCTTAGAATAACAGCAATTTACATATTATACTTATTATTTAACTATACTTTAAAGTAACTATTATATTAAGTATTAAAAATATATCTTCTTTACCCTTTATCTTTAATAGCCTTAAAAAGAATATACTAAAATACTTATCTTTAATTATTAATAATTAATTTAAGCTATTTAGGCTGCATAAGAAATTAAAAAGATCTTAATTAATTCATTAAAAAGAATATAATATATAATCTTTTAATACTTATCTTAATATAATTTATATAATATATATATATATATAATACTTATATTTAATATATAATATATTATTTATTTTTACTCTTTATATAGCTTAAATTAATACCTTTAAAGCATCTAACCTTAAATACCTTAATTATAAATACTAAAACTACTTTAAATCTTTTTTAATAAGTAATAATTATATAAATTATCTTTATATTAAAGCTTATAAGGTACTTAATAAAAGCTTAATATTACTTATTAAAATTATATTTTTCTTATTTAAATAAATAAAAAGTAGCTTATATTTAATAAAAACTAAGTTATATTAATACTTTAATTATTTAATTATAATACTTCTTTTTAATAATCTATATTTAAATAAATAATCTAGCCTTAGGTATTATACTCTTACTTATTTAAGATAAGTTTTTAAGATAATATTTATATAAAATCTTTTAATTATAATAATATTATTAAATATAAGATCTTTAATATTAAGCCCCTATATTTTATTTAATATATTCTTAAATATATAAATACCTTAGTTAATAATTAAAAAGGAAATAATTTTAGCTTTAATAATTTTATTATATTTAATCTTCTTAAATATTCTAAAAATAAATAAATTAAGAATATTAATTAAATATAAGGCTTTATAATTATTAATTAAAATACTCTTTAAAAGTTAATATAAAAAATTATATACTATAAAGAATACCCTAATATACTTTATAATACACTTTTTTTAAAAATATACTATAAGCAGCCCTTATAAGTATACCTTTTTATATTACTTTTTTTTTTATTTAACCTTTAACTACCTTTTTTTAAAAAACTAAATATAAAGCTTAACTTATTTAAAGAATTATAATTATTCTTAAATCTTACTTACTTTCTTAAATATAAATATATTATAATTAAGGCAATAAATATAATTAAAGAAATTCTTAATAACTTATTTAAAAATAATATAATTTATAAGCTTTTAAGGATATTTCTTATGCTTAATAAAGCAATATAAATACTTATAAAAGGTATTTATCCTCTTATATTTTACTCACTATATTAATATAAGATTTTCTTTAAATATAATAAATATTATTAATCCCTTTAAAGCTTAATTACTTCCCTTATACTTAATAATAATAAATTAAGCTTTAAACTCTTTAAATATTAATATTATATAGCCTAGCTTATTATTTTAAATAAAATTTTAAAAAATATATAAAGCTTAGTTTAATATTATATATTACTTTATAATATTAAGAAAATCTTTAATAATAAATATTCTATTTATATTTAAAAGATTATATACTTAGATATAAAAAAATGCTTAATATTATAAAATATATTATTTAAATAGATTAATTCTCTTACTTTATATCTTAATAAAAATAATTTAATATTTTTTTATAATAATAGTTTAAGTATTTAAGAAGAAAGGGGCTAGATAGCTTTTTAATACTTAAATTACTGCTTAAAATATAGCTTTTTTTTAAATTATAATCTTTATTTATATTAAAGTAAATAGGCTATTATTAATTATATAATTTATTTAATTTTAGATTTATTAATAGTATTTTATAAAGATTAATATAATTATTAAGTTCTTTAATTAGCTTTTAAGCTATTTATTTAATTATTTTTAAATAATTTTAGGGTTTAGCTTAAAGGGCTTAATTAGTATTTTGCTTTAGGTTGATAAATTAAGCTTTTATTAATTTATTAAATTATATAAATATTTAATTTATAAATTTATTTTCTGCTTTTTAAATAAACTTTTTAATATAATATATTTTAATAAATTAATTAAAATATTTAATTAATTAAGTTTATTAAAATTAACTTATTTTTATATATTATAGAATATATAGTAAAATTAAAGTTATAAATATTATATAGGCTAGCTTTTTTAATTATAAAGAAGTATTATATTAATAGGGATAAGAGTGTTAAAGTTGCTAGAAGATATAATAATAAAGTAATTATATTTTAAGAAAAGAATATTTAAATAATAAGAAGAATGCTTAATTAGTTTATTAAAAGGGGATTATTTAAAGCTAAGCTTATAATTATAATGATTCTGAGCGTAATGTTTAAATAGAGCAACTTAATTAATTTATTTGCTATAAATAAAAGAGCGTGATACGCTCCTGTTTATATAGAATGGAGCAGCACAATAGTGGAGCATATGATTCGTCACAACTATCTGTACAACTGACACCCTGAAACAGGAAGCAACGGCTCCGCTTCCCTTCCACCAAACGCCTCTCTCCTTCACCTACACCAGCAAACTAGCAAAACCACCAACAAGCCCCACCACCCAAGTGAGGTCAGGCCTTACCAAACATCCAAACCCCAGGGCGAGCACTTTGGTCAACCATCTGCCTCCCTTCGTACTGGCCCAGTCAGAGACACCTCAGACTTCGTGAAAGCAAGATGAATTTCCTTCATTTCATTCTCTTTGCCCTCCTGGGCTTCCTCGTCACCTCCTCAGCTGCTTTCCCACACCAAACAATTGACGTGGTCACGGAAAACAACGGACAAGACGCCGACCGTACTGCAGTCATGGAGCTCGCACCTCGTCAAGGCTACCCGAACGTCCTGTTGCAATACGACCTCCAGTGCGCCCTGGACCGGCAGAAGACACCATTTGCGCCTGGAACGTCGGGTACCTTCTTGACGAGTGCTTACTGCAAGACCTGGTATGTGTGTCGGCCTGATGGTAAGGAGCTCCAGGAAGTCATTTCATGTCGATCAAAGTCCCTGACTGTGCATGCTGTAGGAAAGAAGAAGTGGACGGGCAAGCAACCCGTGACACTGTACCCGGACCTTGAATTGGAAAACAAGAAGTGGCAAGTCCCAGCTATTTCATCCTGTTTCAAAAGATGAGAGCTAACGAGTTGTGTTTACAGGTGCAAGGATTGGTGCGAATGTGTTCTTATGGATGAACCCAAGGAGCATGGTTATTACAGTTTGTACGGCTCCCATCCACCGCGTCCTTGTCTCATGCATGATGGCACCTCAGTGAAGGATACATACTAACATATAATAAAGTGGCTGCGTAAGCCCAGTAGGCAAACAGATCCCCGGAAACTTCGGAAGTGTCTCTCGAGATACCGACTCGACTCTAGGTGACGATGGACTGGTGATGGAGGCATGCGAAGGTCCACCTCGTAAGGAGTGACCTGGATCGGTGGAAATGAGGTGGCTGGATTGAAACAACATGTCTGGGGATACTGAGTTCGGCCTGAATCGAGGTCGAGAGATCCATGAGGAAGCAGAGCTTGCTTGCCGTGACAGGCATCAATAGAGGCAATACCACCCGCATTTGTTGCCGAATGTCTGCCAGGTAGACCCATTTTGGGCAGCTATAATTCTCGCTGTGGGTTCCCGGAGATTAAATGATCAATTTTGATTCCACATACATGAAGAGACCAAAGTTCCCAAGTGTAGTTCTAGCAGCCACAAGTGCAGGTGTCGCAGCGAACCTAGCCGCAAGCCAAACCCGACACATCAGGGAGACAGTTCTCCTTCAAGCCGCAGGTCCTCCACTCGCGGAGGTCGGTCTTCTAAGCGCTCCAGATCCACCTTACCCCAATGCCATCACATTTCTCCCGCCAAAACCCTTTCAATCAGTCGGAGTCGTCGCGTGCCGGCACTCGCGGTTTTCCGGGCCGGGCGTGGCAGGGCTGGTGGGAAACGCCTGGAGTGCTCAGCTGGTGCTCTAAGCATATGCTGATCTTCTCTGCGGACACGTTCTGGTCGGCCGTGCGCGTGAACTCCATCGCGCTGAGGGTGCCGCATTCCTCGACGATGGGGTCAACGGCCGCGGCGGCGAGGACCTGGCTGGTCCGGGCGGCGATGGCGATGAGGGCGGTTGTGACCGTCCCATAAATTTAGCAAGGGTATGACAGATCAAAGCGGCGAGGTTTAGGAAGTCGGAAAAGCTGAAGCGATTCCTCGTGTCCCCAGCCCTGCGGATCATAAACAGCTTCAGTGATGGGCATTGACGGATCCGAGTCAAGATTGCGTAATTCACTGTGTTATTCTACAGGTCGTAATATTTGCCCGACTCTGACGTTGAATGGTCCTTTTTAGTTCGATCGCTATGAAGTAAACTTGGGAAGGATCTGGCCAATGAAGAAGGGAGCGGATGGACCCATTTTGAAAGTGAGAGGAGAGGCGGCACGCAGCCCATAATGATGACAGAGCTCTGTTCTATGTTTGTCCACAGCTTGGCGATCTCAGCACTGTATTTTGGGTTGGTGATAGCTGAATCTGACCACTGGGTCCAATGAACAACCGTCATCTTGACGATGCCCACAGTTAGCGAGAACAGGGACAGGCTCGTCAGTGGGACAAGTCCAATGCGACTGTGCAGTGGCATACGAAGTCGCCATATGATCACGACAGGGAACAGGACGTATGTCAGGTCAGCAAAACAAAAGAGTGCTGTGATTGACCTTGAGTTGGGTATGCGATGTCCTTACGGATCTAGTTCCGAAGAATTTACTGGGATGCTGCTTCACGATGTATTAATGTCAAGCTTTAGACAAGGTGACAAACCCAGGGGGAGGTGTTACATTGGAGATTCATTTGTGGCTGAGTTCTTCAAGGCTGTCACCAACCGATCGGAACACGATTTTCGCTTTCTGAGACGTCGAGATGTGTTGGCTTCTGTTCAGGCAACAGTTAGCTGCGCCCTGTGGGGCCTGAATCGGACCCGTTTTGAATTTCCCCTCTGTGAGCAACTGCTGTTCTTAGTCGGTGAGATTCTTCTCTCTTGCATCATCTACAGAGAACAGCAACATCCAGCAGCAGCCCCGAAATTAAGCATTTCTTCCAGGATCTTTCTCCAACCAAAAACACACCCCAAAGCTCTACGAGTGTCAGCAAACTTGCAAGCCAGAGAAGACTAGGAACATCCATCATGGCCACGCAACCGCAGCCGCAACCGCAACCGCAACCCCAAGCGACATTTCCTCCCACCAGCCTCACCATCCGCGACTCAGACCTAGCCAACGCCCTCGAGTCTCTGCGCACCACACCTGCCGTGGAGTTGACCGCAGTCCGCACCCTACGCATAATCCTGACCGAGTCAAACCTCCTGTACTGGCACGGGTCCCTTTGGCCGGGACTGGGCGTCGTCTTTGACGACGAGGACCTGGAAGAGTACGCGCGTCTGTACCCAGCCCCCGCGTCATCAAGCGCCAACAGTCCGAGCAAGGTGTTCCGCGCGCTGCTGCGCTTTGTAGCCGGAAGCTTTGACCTTAACAAGCTACGTCTGGAAGTCAATGCCAGCAGCGCGGCGTGGAGCTTGTTTGAGGATACGATCGCGGGCGCGTACGGTGGAGATATCGATGAGGAGTGGAAGTTTGTCTATGACTTTTTTATGGATGTCGGAAGAGCGCTCGCCGAGGTGTTCGGGGGTAGCGGTTTACGAGAAGTGGGCGTCGAGACGTCTATTTGGGATGGGATGGGTCCGTGGCTGGTGGGGCAGATCAGCGGAAGGGGAACGGTCCTGGCCGGCATGCTACCGAAATATCATGATGCTGGGACGCGACTTTCGTCCGGTGAAAGGGTAGATGGGGATGGGGTGACAGCCGACTGAGAAATGGAAAAGAGAGGTGGCCTAGTGGTTGATAACCCTGAGTGGGCAGGACCGGGAAATTGTAGTACAAGACGGTCTTTTCTGGTGAGGAGTTTTCTGATTATAGCGACCTTGCGTAGTAGACGCAGAACGGATATGTTTCAAATCATAATATCCATCGTAGCTGCACTCTTTCCGTAGGCACGCCGAATTCTTCACTCGCAGAGTTCTACATCTTCTTCCCTCTGTTTGAGGTTACCTTCTGACCGTGGTGGATGATATCCTGACAGGATGCCCAGCCCTAGTCTACTGGTGACCTCGTGGTCACAACATCATCACAACCACTGTAAAGACGAAGATTCAGACTCGGTGTTCTTTGCGGAATTATGGAGCAATAGCTATATTACAAAGATATAACTTAAGTTTAACTCGGATTTCAACCACTCGAGGGTTCTTGAATCCAAGGGCTTAACCCAACGGTCTTGATTTCAATACTGACACATGCCCAGCACTGTATTGGTGTTTTTCTCAGAGCTGAGACGTGGGAACAGAATGCTACTACCGGACGACCCTTCAATCAACTATATTAAACCGCACCACTTGTTGCTTGGCCTCAATTTCCATCCGATCCAGATCCATAAGCGCCTCCTTGGCCGCATCTCTCCGTGACGAGTCACTAGTAGTTGATGCACCCGACATATCCTCGCCATTCTGGACAACGAATCGCTCGCTGTAAAATAGGAACGGTAAGATCGAGGTCTTCCAAACAATCTCGCAGCCTCGACGCCGCCAACCCCGAACTATAGTCCATATAAGCAAGCCAGTAGTAATGAGAGCAAGTACCGTTGGAAAGGTTAACCACCTAAAATCAATATCGACACATATAGTTGTCTGGAGTGTTTGACCGAATATGTATTCGGGGTCGCCAATAAGACTCGTGCGTAATTTGTTTGATATTCGATCTGCAAAGATTTCAAATCGATTGATAATATCGGAGGTCGTTATGCCGTTGTCGTCGTAGAACCTTGAAAGCCAATATGAATGGTCGCAATCGACTTCTTTAACCGCAACGCTTGGAAACGACAAAGCGGAGCAGCTTCCATTGAATACATTCCTGGTCATAGAGTCCATCATAAGGGCACGCCATGTCTCTAGATCTATACTGTATATGCATTGTGTTGGAGCTGTAATGTTTTTGATTTTGACATGGCGGGTTCTGTTTGGACCAGGGTCTGCTTCGAGAAGAAGGAGGTGTTGCTTCTCGATGGTGGAGGATGTATTGTCCTCCGTCCAAACTGTGTTATTCACCAGGCAGGGAGTCTGAACAGCTTGCAGTGAGGTACCTAACTCCGTTAAAATCGTTTCATCCCAGCTAACCCAAGATGGTGCTTTGAGAATAGCTTCGGTGGTGTCGTTGCTGTCCCCCACGTTCACGTTCGGTGCCAAAGGAACCGTGTTGACAAGAACTTCGTCCAGTCTCCCCATCATCACAGAGGCGTTACTATATGTACGAAGACAAGGGTACAGTGTACATGTAACCGCGAGGTAATCGCTGTACCCGTAGCTTGTTGGGATCCAGTTTGAAGTGAAGACGGTAACATTGGCGACGGCCCATTGAGACAAGTCTCTCATTTCTGGGTTCACGAGATCACCAGCCCAGTCCAGATCACCAGTCCAGTTCGATAAGTCAGTCCAGTCCGGCGTCCTGATGGATGACACTGACAGGCCTGAGCCTTGCGAGAATACTCCCGAGCTATCGTTTTCAGATCTGGCTCGAATAGAGAGTCCAATTGGGAGGGTGTAGTTTCCCATGAAGTACGTCGCGTTGAGGTCAAAGTCGGTCTCAGTCCACTTAGTCGACGTGATTAATGACGACGTATCGGTGCACGAGCTGCACACCCCGAGCGTATTGTACAATCCGCCGATTGAATTATGGAAAGTGCAATTTCCAGTAGAACATCCCACCGATATAGGCGAACTCATTCCCTCGGTGTCTGGGGCGAGGGCAGACGATACGGCGGCGGCCATAGTGGCAGAATTCAATCGTCCGCCAATTGCCTTTTCAATAGTGATGTTGCGAAAGATTGGGAGAGACGCATTGACGCTATCCGTTGAATGTTGACAAGGTTGCGTGTGGATGGCCTGTTGTACAAATGAACCGGTGCCCAACGAAACAGCCATGACCGTAACAGCTAATAGAACATCAGGGTACCGAATGATCTTCGGAATAAGCTTCAGAGCACCGAATAATCCTTGGCTAGCATCGTTAAAGCGGCTTGTTTCGATTAGCCGGCGCATAGGTGGGTCTTCCCGTCCGTTGCCAACGAAGTATTGCCATTTTGCCTGGCCGATGATTTCCGCAAGTACAAAAACTAGCGATGTTCGAAATATCATAGCGATCAATGCGATCAACGTGTTGAGGCTTATAGGGACATCCCAGTCCGGTAGACGCTGGCCATTATAATGCTGTAGAATGCCGTACATCGATCCAAGCATCGCAATAGCAAGGATGCAGTTGAATATCACTAATTTCCAGAGGCTGAATATGAAGTTTGTGATTGTAAGTGTTGTGGTTGTAGGTAGCGCAGACATGGTTTCGGATCGTGAGCGTTGCTGTTTCCGAGATTTGATGCGGAGCTTCCCAGACCGGAAGCTTCTTGGTTGCTATGTGATACACGGACAACCACCTCTTAGATATCCCAGGATGACGGCCTTTTGAGAGAGTTGGTGAACGTTCACGATGTCTTTTTCTGTGTAATAATAATGGCAGCCTCAAATCGACGGGGGTAGGTGGCCGACAATCCAGGAGAATACTTGACTGGGACCTAGCCAAATACCACAATGAGTTGGCTGGTTTGCTGACGGATGGTGTCCCTGACCGGCCGTGTGGAGTGGGAATTCTCGGCACAACGTGATACAAAAGGACGGAATGTCTGCGACATTGTTTCGGGTCTTCCGTCTAGTTAAACCCCCAAAATATCCCAAATACAGTTGGCATCAGTGTTAATATTGCGTTGAATAAGCGAAATTTCTACAGTGTAATAAATTAGACCGGGACGTCTAATTATACGGTCCAAATCATTGATACGAGTTGTCCCCATCCCCTTTAAACCACGATCCATGCTGGCAACTTGGGCGCCATTTGATGAGCCAGCGGCGAAGTGCTTTCTTGGAATTGCATCAGCCAGGACGTGTCTTAGTTCACAAAGGTCTCGGAAGTGGGCTGTGAGATTCCTGACTTACGCTATTTGGCATATCAGAACAGCATTGTACATCTCGTTTCGACCCGTGCCGTCATGCAGGTCAGCTGAAGGGGCCAAAAAGCAGTTGGCCCCCAAGAAACTTTATGTGCTACAAACCGGGCTCTGCTGTGATGTCTGACGATGCAGATCGTGCGGCGCCTTGCCAGCCCTGAGTTCAGGAAAATTATCAGGCCGTCTTGCGTTCAAGTTCTGCATCTCGTGGCTAAGACAGCAGCGCCTCATTGGCGAACTGGAGGCGAATATACGTGCTGGTCTGGCTTCGCCCGGCAGCGCCCTATCGCCCGACCATAGCTGGCAGGCGCTTGCCGAATCTCTCGTGCCCAGCTTGGGAGCCGCTTGAAGCCGTTCGAGAATGTCTAAATGCATCAGGAAAATGCATGGCCTCTACATCCTTTCTTGGAGAAACAGGTTTCAGCTCGGTTGCAAGCAACACGCAGACATACTATATCACACGTCGAGTGCTACAGCCTAGATTACTAAGCCTACATTCTCAATTTACCTGCTAGTGCCATAGCTACAGTCTCTTATAATACAGTTATTGTCCATAACTCTTTCTTGAGCTTGGAAGCTAGAGGTCCGGCCCACGAGACGTCGTCAATTGCTTCTCGACAGTAGGAGTCCAAGGGCTTGGTATTTCTCGGTGAACAGCCCGGTTTCATATTCATCAAGTGTACAGAGCGGACGAGCTGCCTCGCGACCCACTGTTCCTGGTCCTCTCGTAAAGAATAAGTTTCGTTCGAATTGCGCTCTCGAGCAAATATTCCGATTAGCTGGGATAGGATGCTGATAATATGCAACGGGCCGTGCAGGTTGACATGACAAGAGTGATCGAATCTTGACACATATTCATCACTCATTTTGTAGTTGAGGAACGCTTCATCGTTTGGTGACAGGTCATGATAGCTTGGGAATTTGTTGTTGGGGTTTTCCATGTTGAGCAAGATTCCCGAGCGAGTACAATTACCGAGGTAAAAAGGAATGCTGTAGCATATAGAATTGATAACTTCCTGGACCTCGTTCTGTGTTTTCGAAGGTCCATTCCGAGAAAGAGTAACGAGTTTCGCGAGTCGGGACTTGGCTTGTTCGAGGATAAGGCGATAAACGCGCCATGTGTTCCAGATATTTGCGATCTGGATGCTTGGGTAAATGTCGCAAGCATCATGGTACGTTTCGATAGATGGGTCAATGCCTTTCGTGCTCTCCATTCTTCTCGCGTACCAAAGCGGCGGCACACATTCTAGCCAATTCTGGAGCTGAATGTCTAATCTTTGAACACGCTGTCGTAACTCTGGCAGTCTGGATGGGCGTGCAGATAGCGTTAATGAGGGGTCGCAGATATCATGTTGAAGACTGGCAACAGAGACACCAATAATATCAAGTAGCGAGCTTGGGTTGATGGGCAGCACAGGTATGACCTGAGTCTTCAGCCATTCCAGCTCAATGAAAGATAACGCATTGCTGGTTCTGACGGATCGGGACACTCTGGAATGTAATAGGTTGCCGACGAGATATGCATGGTACTTGGAGCCAGGGGAGCTATCGTCTCGTTGTGAGAGCAAAGCCAATGCACCATCGCGGTGCATGCCATGGGCTTGGGCTTGACCGGATACAGCGGATAGAGTATCATGCATCTGGAGCACCAGAGCCGCCAGCACTGTTGCGTCCCGTGCCCGTTCTTCAGGATCATTCGTCGCCTGGCGCAACCGTATGAGGGCCTGACAAAGCAAGCGAGTAGGCAGTGAGTCGGAAATGTGGTTGTGCCCTATCATCGTCCACACTTTGACTGCCACGGCGCTCACTGCGGCGAAGAGAGCCGAGCTGGGTGATTCAGAGGCGAGGACAGGGCGGACAAACTCCATGAAGCCGCGTGTCGATTCCACACTGCGGCCGACATCGGTGACATAGGTGAGGAAGAATGGAACAGCCATGTCTTGTGGCGAATGTGAGGGGTTCGGCAGAATTGTGTTGGTGTCATGCATCGCCTTTGTTAACTGCTGATTGCGGTTGCTGGCGCGCGTTGCTTGAGCGTGGGGTTTTCCAAGATATCGAGCATTTTCGTCTTTGAATCTCAGTTGAGGTCTTGCATAGCCCGCGCATTCGAGTCCAAGGCGGATACATGCCCTGCAGAATGGCTTTGCTTCGTCACACTTGACACGTCGCCGTCTGCACGTGACGCATCCTCGGGAAGCGCCTCGATTGACCATGATTTTCTATCGCCTCTTCTTGTATTAGAGAGAAACCAAATGGAGGTAAGTTTTGCGACGGATGCAGCAAGGTGATTGAGTTGTCGAGTGACCTTGTTTCTGATATATACCCGCTTAAATCGACACGAGGTAAGCTGACAGGTTGACCAAGGTACCCGCTCTCGATCGTAGATGCGAGCCGTAGGAGCCGTAGGAGCCGCTGACGACGTTGCGGCTGTGTCCGATGATTATATCCGTATTGGGCTAGACTTTGCGACAGCGACAGCCAGTCGGTCACGCTTCTTTGTTCTACTTATCAACTCACTTTGTCAGCTTTATGTTTGCGAAATACTTGCTTGGCATGACATCGACTAGGTAGACGATTTCCACAGCAATCGCTATAATCCTGTCTCTCGGAAACTTTGTAGTAACGACTAGGAGTCAATGTCTGTGTATATAAAGGAAGACTTATCTCTCCCGAGGTCACTGGAACCAAGACTTCATTGCAGCAATCATCTACTCTTCCGCATAAAGCGCCAATTACTTTTTTTTACCATGAAATCATCAATCTGTGTCAAGACATTTGCTACACTTGCACTTTCTGGCGTATGGTTCGCAAGTGCCAAAGATGATGGGATGCCTATCCTCACCCTCAACGACGACGAAAACTTCAACTTTGACATTCTCACTGGTCTGGGACAGATGGCCAACGACGGTGCAGACGTCAATCCCGTTCTTGAAGTTGCAAAGAAAATCAAGCCCGGCGACCGTGACAGCTATACGAAGGCTTGGTTTGATCTTGCAACTGAGACCAAGGCCAAGGCGTTGGACCCTGAGTACGCTTCTGACCCGGTCAACGTCAGGGCCACTTGGTTCTCTGCATCCAACTACTTCCGTCGAGCAGACGTTTACAACCGGGCCGAATGGGACGATCCACGCATCAAAGAGTACTGGGACGAGCAGCGAGCAGCTTTCGATACGGCTATAGCTACCTCGCCGGTCCTGGCCGAGCGTGTGGAGATTCCTAGCGACGGTTTCAATGTCTCAGGAATCTGGTATTCGCGACAGGCCAAAGCCAATCACACTGATCACCTCCCAACTATAATCCTTACACAAGGTTACGACGCTTCACAAGAGGACTTGTATTCTACCATTGTTGCCCCGGCGTTGGCTCGTGGATACAACGTCTTCTCGTTCGAAGGGCCCGGCCAGCCGACCCCACGCAGAGAGCAGGGTGTTGGCTTCATCCCAGACTGGGAACGAACCGTCACACCCGTCGTCGACTATCTCATTTCAGAAAAAGCCGCATACATCGATATCAAGCGGCTGGTTCTGTATGGTCACTCCTTTGGAGGTTATCTTGGCGCTCGAGCCGCCGCTTTTGAGCCTCGACTATCTGCACTCTTACTTAATGGTGGGGTTTGGGACGCGTATCAAGCATACAGTGCGTATCTGCCATCCGACCTCCTCAAGGTGCTCGAGTCTGGTGATAAGACGGCTTTTGACGAGGCGATGGATGTGTTGCTAAGTGACCCGGAAACATCAACGGTCATCAAATGGGGTCTGGAGCAGGGTTTGTGGGCTTTCAAAATGAAGTCACCTTATGATTTCTTCCAATCGTTCAAGAACTACACGCTGAAGGGCGGCATCACGGACCGTATCAAGATGCCAGTTTGGATTGCTGATGGAGAGTACGAAGATCTGATGGCAGGCCAGTCGCAGCTCGTCAAGGATGCTTTGGGCGAAAGGGCTGAGCTCCACATGTTCAATGGAACGGCCGGGTTTCACTGCCAGACTGGTGCTCCGCAGGAGTTTGGCAGGGTCATGTTTGCGTGGTTGGACAAGACTTTGAAGAATTTGTGAGGTCTTGGATCAATGTTTCGACGATAAACAATGGATGGAACGTCGATCCAACGGCCTGATGAGGCTCCTAAAATTGTGTCGAACGGGCCTGGAAGTGGATAATGATGGGTACATCATTATTTGATCCTGCCAGAAAGACGTGAATACGTAGCGCAATATGAGACAACTTGATGAATCGCACGCCAACAAGAGTCTCCATGGATCGAACTTCGATTTCCTGCTTAAACCCATGATCAGATTCTTGCTCGAAGAAGCAAGTGCTTATTAACCGGCGTCAACGGTTCTTTCCTGAGGATTGCGTGAATGCAATTCTTTACGGCAAGTTCTTCGAAGCCAGCCCGGGTCTCGACAGCGCCTCCCGCTGTATGACATGTCAGAGAGACGTCTCGTAACGCTAGTAGGCGTGGATTGACGTAGGGCTCGTTCTCGTGCACGTCCAAGCCCGCCGCCACAAGGTGACCTGATTCCAGGGCATCTGCCAAGGCATCCCCGTCCACCAAGTTACCACGGCCGACATTCACCAAGCGTGAACCCTTTTTCATCCTCGCCAGGCGCGGCGGGTCTATGAGAGCTTTGCCACCCTGTGCACTGCCTGGGGCAGATATGACCACACAGTCCGAAATGGCCAGCAACGCGTCAAGGCCAGGGTAGCGCCTGGCACCTACAGCTGCCTCCAGTTCCGCTGGCTTGGGGATAGGGTCGACGTATGCGATTTTCATGTCAAAAGCCGCAAACGCCTTTTGAGCTATCCGATAACCAATATGACCGAGCCCAATGATACCGAGCGTGTGTCCTTTTGGATTATGTGCGGTCTCGCTGTTGTTCCTGTGCGCATCCATGAACATGTCCGGGTTGCCGCTCCGCCCCGCGGTGTTCGTCCATTGCATGTTTCGGAAGACCGAGATAATGTGGTATATAGCCATGTCAGCCACTGCTTCGGACGATGCCGTTGCTCCATTGCAGTAGATGATGCCTGCATTTTAATGTTAGCAGTTCAAACCGAAAGTATAGCACTGAGGTCGTTTCGTACCAGATTTTGCTAAAATGTCAACATCTACCCAATCATATCCAGCCCCTGCTGATGAAAAGAGTTTCACGGAGGCTGGTAGATGGGAAATCAACTCGCTATCCCAACGTCCCATTTCGCCCCCAGAATTCCAGAACGGGCGACAAATGGCTGAGAAATCACCCCATCGTCTTTCTTTCAAAGCCTGCAGAAATTCTTCCCTTTCCCTTTCTTCTCTTTCCGGCCTGATGATTGTTGCGATCTGCTCCAACTCCTCATATAACTCTGGGTTGTAGTGAATGGGGTCTCCGAGATGGAGAACGGTTGGTCGTACGCTGCTCGGCATTATGACGTTGGGAAGGGCGGGCTGATGCGTGTTCCCAATTTGATTAGCTCTCGCAAGCTGTAACAATGATCGTCTTCTGGGTCATATAATAAGACGTCACTGAGCCGGGCAGCACAACACTCAAATAACTATTCTCGGGACCAGCGACACCGGACCTACGAAGGCGCTGTACGTTGTTCGGCCCATCTACTTACGGGTTTGGGATCATCGGGAACCACATTCTCCTCATCTTGGGGTAAACGACCGGGGCTTACCCGATGAGGTGGTACTCGAAGAAGCGGGGCACTCCCGGCGCTGGCCTATACAGAAGGAATCCGATGAGCAGGACGCTTGTGCATGTCAGACGGACGACCTTTCCAGGTTTTCTCGCTCCCGATCGGATATAGAAGCCCACTCCTGTGGCTGGTCGTCCCATACAGTGGCCTCGACGGCTGGATGCTGCCGTGAGACCAAGCCGGACTTCTTGGCAACTCAGGAAACTGGGGTCGGGGGTAAAACAACTGCCATTGGTTCACTGCAGCTGTGCTTTACCAGCCAACTCATCAAATGCGACAGTGACACATTCCACATTGTACCCAGTAGTCATTGGAAGAGAAGAACAATCCGGGCACTGTCAAGCTCTTCGCGTTCCGCCCTGTCTGGCTCAGTTCACCAAGTTCGCAACCCCACAAATGCAAGTATCATACTGATTTCTTTACTGGACACTTTCTATAACATATAAAGTCTATGCCTGAGGGGATGCCTCCCCTGGCCTCTATAGCGCTTGCGCACGGTGACTTGAAAAGCAGACTCAGTAAGAGACTCAGGTCTCAACTGTGCCCTTGCCTCCCCCTTCCGCTCTTCCCCTGCCGATAACCACTGCACATGACGATACTGTTATCCATTTGAGACGTTTAGAAACTAGGATGGCGCGAGCCGATCGGCTCGCGTGTCGCTGCTGGTGAACCATACTCCAGAGACGATATTCCCCCATGGTCGGATTACCCCGGACCCACAACTATCACGACTCTCTCCGCATTTGTTGCTGCGGGGGTGGGGACAGGGCTGCGAAGGGCAACGTCCTGTGGGGAAGCATGCCGGAAGTACACCTATACGTCCTTGGTATATTTAGGTCCAGTCCGTACTTTCACGCGGAAAGCAACGTCTCGTACTGACACGGTTCTGATCTTCTGTCTCCTTGGCTAACGTTCTGGTCTTCTTCCGAGAATGCCTCCATCTAGGGGAAACGATGTTTCGGCAAAGGGCGTCCATGTCGAGATGCTTGACGACCCAATTAAGCCGAGTCCAGCCGGCCACGCTGATATTGAGGACCGACCGTTGAAGGAGCGCCGACTGGTACGCAGGATCGATAGTCGAATGTCAGTCATAAACGTTCTGGATGCGAAAGTGCAAGTTCAACTACTAACATTAAGTCAGGATGCCCTTGATGATGATTCTCTATAAGTCTCACCAAATTAACAGTATGAAGTGTCTGAGATACTGACAACTTCAAATACATGTTCTCAATTACTTGGACCGCAACAATGTGTGTGACACTTCCTTTGATGTCCATAATCGGTCAACTACTCACAATTATCATATTACATCCAGATCGCAACAGCAAGGTTGGGCAATTTTGAAAAGGACCTTGGCTTAGTCGGCACGCAGTACAACACGGTGATCAGTGTGTTCTTCGTTGGCTATATTCTCACACAAGTCCCGACCAACATGATTTTGAACAAGATGCGGCCACGCGTTTTCCTTCCAGTTGTCATGTGCTGTTGGGCTGTAGTCAGCGCCTCAACCGGCGCTGTGCAGAATCTCACTGGCGTGGTCATCCTTCGGTTTCTTCTAGGATTCGTCGAGGCCCCATTCTTCCGTGAGTCTTTCATCTTTAGATATCCGGCATTTTCAGGTACTAACGGATGCCCAGCTGGAGCACTGTACCTTTTCAGTTCATGGTACACCAAGAAAGAACTGGCTGTGCGTATCTCAGTACTATATGCCGCGGGCCAAATGGCTGGTGCATTTGGAGGATTACTTGGTAGTGCTATCATGGGCGGCATGGATGGCAAGCTGGGCTTACCAGACTGGAGATGGCTCTGTAAGTTTGATTTAAATGACCATGCTTTTCCGACAGCCTAATGGTAACAATTCTTTTACAGTTATCATTGAAGGTGCCATACCTATCCCGGTGGCCTTTGTCACATACTTCGTTCTACCCGACTATCCGGCGACCACCACGTGGCTCTCTGATGAAGAAAGGAAGCTTGCTATTCTGAGAATCACCGAAGAGGCCGTCGAGGAAGACAACCGCAGCGAAGCATCAGCGTGGCGGGGCCTCAAGATGACCTTTACGGATCCAGCACTGTATATGTTATGGCTTATGCAACTCGGTCTCAACACGGCTGCATCCTTCACCAACTTCTTCCCCACCATTGTTGCAACGCTTGGGTACAACCAGCGAGAAACCCTCCTCCTATCATCTCCACCGTACGTCTTTGCGGCCATCCTCGGCGTCACCAACTCGTGGCATAGCGACAAGCACAGAGAACGATGGCTACACATTGTTTGGCCGCAGGTCTTTTGTAGTATCGGTTTCATCATGTCCGCGACTACGCTCAACGTCGCTGCCCGGTACACGGCAACTTTCATGATGATGAGCGTCTATGGGTCATTTGGCTGCATTCTCTCCTGGGTCTCGACAACCCTCCCTCGACCGTCAACCAAACGAGCCGTCTCATACGCCGTGATAAACGCTGGCTCTAACTTCGCTTCGATCTACGCCAGCTACTTTTACCCGAAGTCCCACGGCCCGCGGTATTGGCAGGCCAACATTATCAATGTGGCCTTCTCAGCCATGTGCATCCTCCTTGCCACAACTCTTCACTTCTATCTGAGGTGGCGCAATATCCAGCTTCGCAAGGGAGGAGATGCGGACCTGGTGGCGGAAGGGACGCGCGAAGGATCACGAACAAGGGCATTGGGCGAGCGATGGCAATGCCACCCTGCGTACCAGTACACTCTTTAGGGGAATTAAACATGTAATAATACCTACAATGTGTCAGACCCATCCTGCTCCTCTTCTCCCGTGCCTCGTACGGATCACACCGATCGAGGAAAATGGGCTGGAGCTGAGCAATCATACCCGGTGCCACGGAGATGAACTGGAACACGGTCTTCGGGCTATCGCACTATCGTGCATCACTACGCAAGTGATATGAATAGGTTTTGATCCACTTCTTATGGGCGACTTGGATCTAATACAAAATCTAGAATATCATTATCCGAGCTTGAGGCTGGCCGACGCGGTCACTCAGCCACTCGTAACATGTTGTCATTGGGACTTTTTGCACGATGACGAAAAGCTCTCTAAGGAGATCAAATACAGACCTCAAGTTTTGCAGAAAGGTCTCCACTTGCGTCCAGATCTCCGAGTGAACAACAAAAATCGGGACGAGTAAAGTTATGCTGTTGATGGTGATATGAGCCCATCTTTCCAACCAAGCTCAAGTCACGTCAGTCGAGTGACAATGGCTTGAACCTGATCAGGGGTACATGTATAATATGATGCCACTATCTACTTCAGTATCATTGAATTTCGTCTACTACTCGGGGATGCACATGTGGCGGCAGACGACTGACCATGGTGGATTTTGAAGGGTAGTGCTCGATGTCCTATTCATGCTGGAGCCAAACGGCAGCTTACGCGCCCCTTTACTACGGCCAAAGTTGCGGGTGACAGCTATGCCGAAAAGGGCTTAGTGGCACGTCGCCGGGTCTCTTGGGGCCCCCGGGCAGCCATGGTGAAATTTCACTTCCACCCGGATCAGTGAAATGAAATCGAAAATTTCAGGTGAAAACAAAACGCTAACCTAAAAATAATGATAAGCAAGTGAATATTATGTAAGCATACTAGCCCATCCTGTCTTATCAGCGTAAGGTAGCTTATCAGTGAAATTTCCCGGCTGCCTGAAATGAAATTCACTCGGGCCCGTGAAATATTTCTGAAATGAAATTTCACCAACCCATCCCTGCTTGGGGTAACCACTGGCATTGGTTCTGGCGTCGAACAGCCGGACAACCAACCAGCGGTTTTCAGCATATGATCACCATGCGAATTTTGTCTTTCGCCCGCATTCACGTCGTGAAAGAAGTGATAGATAACCTGAATTCTCACTGCGAGTGCTGGCGGCAACGTCAGTACATTAGGAGTTAGCAAGCCTTCGCCTAATGTCCGAACGCACCCCGCGTCTGGGTCCACGGCATGCGATTCAAGCTTCTGGCCTGCACCCAGCCTGCCAAGCGTGCCACTTGTCCGTATGTGGTCTCCACAAGTGGTTCCACGAACCCCTGATTTCCGCATTGGTGGTTACGCGTATCCCTCCGCAATGGATGGCAACGACTACAATTCTCCAAAGGCTCTGCACTACGCTGCCCATGTCATTTTTCCTATGCGAGAACTTCTGAGCAGCCAGGTTGCGACAGCTCCATCTGGGAGCTGACCAAGACGGAAATCGGCGTCGGGAGAAATTCTAGACGCCTTGAATGATATATCCCGGATAAGGATGTGACCGATGTTGCCGCTACCACTGTTCTCACAACAGAACTCGCCAGCTTCGACGTTGAGAGCGGAATGGAGTCATGGGGCGTCCGTTCTGCTACTCTGCGATGCTGTCACGACGGCGCTCGCCGCCATGGGTCTCACACAAAGCGAAGAGTGGCTTGCTGCCTCCATCGCGCAGATTTACCTCCTGAAATCTTTCTTTGTTGGCTTCCAAAGGTCTTGGGCTCTAGGTTAAACCGGATTATGCACATGTATGTACAATACATCCACATATAGTACCTTCTTCTCAAATCCCACACAAAATAGAGGCTCCAAGCACCCTCTCCCTGATTCTCACGCTCACTGCGCATTTCTATTCACACAATGCAGGAGACAAAGAAACAAATGCCAGACTTTCTTGGTTGATACGAACCTGGAATGGATTCAGAATACATTTCGATACCCTAGAACCGATGAATCAGCAAGTTCAATGTGCACAATTTGCTGTTCATCTTTAATTGCTAGTTGAGGGCATCAGGAAGTAAGGTGGCTTCCATGGCAAGTAGACGGCCCGAATCCATAGCACGCAATGTTACGGTGCATCAACCAAACTCTTCGTGGATTAATAATGATTTTTATCTTGGCATGACGACGACTCCACCACAATGTGGCTTGGGATGTAGCTTGGGGAGTACAGACTCCACATAGCATACCATTGTGACGTTGGTAGGAGATAGCGCCTGCGTATCTCCATTGCTCATTACGGTTCTCAAGCGTTGTCAACTGCTCATCTGCATGTTTCTGTCGGCGATAAGGAGGGGGATAGGATATCTCCATTTTCTGGTGATGCCTTCAGCTGAAGGGTTATGGCAGTGCAAGTGACAAAGTAACGCACTGACATCGCCTGCATCACGATGGCATGACACGCAACTTCTGATTGAATCGGCTTCGTTGACTACAAAAAAGACTAGAAAGATGCCGTTTAATAGTTGAATAGGACCATCTATCACTAGGTCTTCATTGCTCACTTGAAGCCATCGTCTTCGTCACCGTCCAGGAACAGAAATCAAGAACATGAAGACAGTTGGAGGCAACATCGCCCTGCTGGGCATGATGGCAATGGCTCATGCAATGTCAGCCGCGGCACAAAACCTATCTTTCGGCGCAGACAACTGGTACCAGAGCGACATTGTGACGGTCCAGCCCATCAATTTCCAGACCCAAAACAACCTGACCGTCACAGGCAACCTCTTTACCCAGACCAACCTCAGCGGAAGCACCAATACCTCAGCCATCGTGGTTGGCCACCCCATGGGAGCAACCAAGGAGCAGAGCGCAAACCTCTACGCGACCAAGCTGGCCGAGCAGGGCTTCGTAACCGTCTCGCTGGACCTCCCGCACTGGGGCAGCAGCGAGGGCGAGCCGCGCAACGGCGTGGCGCCAGACGAGTACGCAGAGGCCTACAGCGCGGCCCTCGACTACCTCGGTACCCAAGTCAACTTCGTCGACCGCGAGCGCATCGGCGCCCTGGGAATCTGCGGCAGCGGCAGCTTCGTAATCAGCGCCGCCAAGATCGACTCGCGCATCAAGGCCATCGCCACCTCGAGCATGTATGACATGGGCGCCGTCAACCGCGACGGGCTGCAGAAGTCGCAGAGCGTCGAGCAGCGCAAGGAGATCGTCGCCCGCGTGTCTGCTGCCCGCTGGGCCGAGGCGGAGGGCGGCGAGGTCGAGGTGGACGGCGGCACCCCGACCGAGCTCACTGATGACACGCCTGCGGTCGGCGTCGAGTTCTTTGACTTTTACCGCACCAGCCGCGGCGAGTTCACGCCCCCGGGCGCGAACGCGAGCCGAACGACGAAGCCGACCGTCTCGAGCAACGTCAAGTTCCACAACTTCTACCCCTTTAACGACATTGATACCATCTCGCCGCGCCCGCTGCTGTTCGTCTCGGGCGACCAGGCACACTCGCGAGAGTTCAGCGAGGACGCTTATGCGAAGGCTGCCGAGCCCAAGGAGCTGGTCTGGGTCCCCGGTGCTGGTCACGTCGACCTCTACGATCGTGTGGAGCTTATCCCGTTCGACAAGTTCACCGACTTTTTCAGGGCTAACCTCTAGAGAGGGCTCAGTCTCTAGGCCAGGGAATTTGGGCACTCTCTCACCGCTGTACTGTCACATGTACAGACAGTGTGGTCCTTTCCTTGGCATTTTCTTGCCGCTCAATTTCGGGTCAGTAAACGGATTATGAGAAAGGATAAGATTCGGCTCCTACCTAATAATTTGAGCGAAGTCAATCGCCATCCCCCCAGTGGTGTTACAGGGGAATGGGGAGTAGGATGGTCAGGGAAGGGTCTGTACATACATCCATCGACATATTATTTTCTTCAGCCCACAGGCTCCCGTATGGAGGACCTGCTTCCAAATATTTACAATTAAATCGAACACAGATTTTGAGAGAGGGCATCTTCATTAAATCTGGGCACTGCTTACATGTACAAAAACAATTTTCAAATACCAAAGCAAGTCATAACTGTATTCAAGCTGTCCAGTGAGAGCTACCCAAGTACTACATCCCCTCCAACTGCAGGCGACATCCACACGCAATGACAATCTGCACTCTACCATGTCCCAACCCCTCCCCCCCTTAACCTTCAACATAAGATACAAGTCGCTCCTATACCACTGCCTATCAGACTGATGCAGCAGCAGCACGACCAATCATCCTAAGTCTGACTTTCTCGGGATGCCTCATGTTCAACGTCACCTGCGACTCACTGTCCCTCGCGTTCTCCCAAACCCTGGCCCGAGTAGCCTCCGGCTTCTCGCCCTCCAAGGGGATCGCCTCGACCCGCAAGCGCCTGAGCATGTGGGAGATGATAGCGACGTACTCGACCTGAGAGAACTTCTTGCCCGGGCAGATGCGGGCACCCAATGACCACGGGAAGAACGCCTCCCTGTCGTCTGTCGGCTGGCAAAACTCTTCTTCCGAGGGAGTGATGCTTTCTTTGATCCACCGGGAAGGCTTGAACTCGCGGTGGTCCGGGCCCCAGTACTCGGACATCATATGGCAGCCCATGGCGTTCAGGTGTATGGCTGTGTTTGGAGGGAGATATACCTCCCGGCCGTCAACGCGTAGCTTCTGGCCTTCGGGCCCAAGGGTTTGTTTCGTGTGATCCAGGACTGGTGGGAAGAGGCGGAGAACCTCGTGCTATGTCTAAGTCAGCAAGATGAAAATTAAGGCAATTCATTTTGGTTATTTGGGGAGAGTACCTACCATGAGCGCTATGCAACGCTTCAGCTGGGGATAGTATCCCGTGTAGCTGATCTGTGCTGTGTGAGTGGGAGTTTTGGCAAACACCTGGTCCACCTCCTCATGGATCCATTCTTGCCACTCAGGGTAAGCGGCCAGGAGATGAAATGTATAATTGAGCGTATGGGCTGTGGTCTCGTGCCCGGCGAGACTGTACGCAAACATGTTTCCGAAAAGCTCTCCGTCGGACAGTCCAGTGCCCTTTTCGGTGCCAGAAGCCTCGGACTGCGCGATCATTGCGTTTAGAAAAATATTGTCTTTGATCTTCCCTTCGCGAAACTCGGTCCTTCTTTTTTCAACCATCTGCCGCATGAGCATCCTCAAACGCTTTGCTGCGATGAGATGATCTTTCCACGTTCTCGATAGCGGTAGCAGGGGGACGTATTTCAGGTTGAGATCATACATCCAGTCGGGAGTCAGTGACAGGATGTTCATGCTGGAAAGAAGGGTAGCCATCGTGTCGCGATAGTCGGCCGACTGAATTGCCGATGTGTCTCGACGCCTTCCGTGCTGCGATTTCGACGGTTTGAATTTCCACGATTGGCCAAGACCGGCAGTGGCCAACACATTCAACGCCACGGTCATTGTGTCGTCACAAGATGTCGTGAATCCGTCCGTATTCTTCTCCCACCAGTCGCACAGTGCGGCAGCCTGTCGTAGTGATTCGTCCCATACCAGAGTCATGTTCTGCTCGTTGAACGGGTTTGCTGTGATGCGGCGGTGGCGCTGCCAATCTGCCCCAGTGACGGTAGAAACGCTGCCCTGGAGTAGATTCGGTATGCTGGTGATGACTTGAGGACTTCTGTCGAAATCCTTTCGCCTCGCGTAAACTTGGCTAGTAATGTCGATATCCGACGAGTACAGCTGAGGACACTCTAAGTTAGCTCGATGTACCAATAGCCGAGAGCTCTTTTGACAACCATATCTGTGCGTGACAGAGAACATTGACATGGGAGAGGTACTGGGTAGTCTTTGGGTCTCACTTACGTCTAGGCCCTTAGGCGAAGCCAGTACCCAGACCTTGCCAAGATTCTGATACGCCTTGTCGTGGCCCTCCCAAAGCCAGCCTCTCATCGTAAATCGTGCCCATGATCCCAGCCCAAACGGTGCTCCATAGATGATGGGGGCGATGTACTTCTGTGTCAGGAGCCAGAAGACATTTCGGGCGCTCACTGGGCTGACGACAACCGGCAGCCCCGTCTTCTTCGCAATGCGATAGTTGCTCGTTGTCAAGATGATGCTTCTGCTCAACTTGTAAAGGGCGGACCCCAGGAAAAATCCCAACGCTAAAAGCAGCCACATATTGCCAGAGGATTCAAGTGGAAACTTTTGCTTTGCCTGATCCAGGAAGCGCTCGTTCGTGGGACTAACAATCAGACGAACACAGCGTTAATAGATAAATAGGTTGAAACTGAAATAGAACACTAGATTCTACCAGAACCACTGATTGACTAGCTCACCTTATAAAGATTACAACAAGTATAAGTCCCATTATCTGTCTGGTATTTTGACAGGGCGGCCGTATTGACTGTATCACCAGATTCGAACGCGCCTTCGCCACAGCCACAACCTCCAAGATTGTGGGAATTTCGGAACGGATGTCTCCGCACGCGACAACGACAACGAGATTTCTGCCTTGCCGTGAGTACGACACCACAGCCTCAAGGTCAGTTCTGTGGAGAGGAGATGGAAAGGTGGGGGATAAAGTGGAGCAGCGAGGTTGGCCCAATCAATCCAAGAACCGACAACGAGACCCAGGCCCCTGATCCTTGCCCCACAGCTAGATCGACCGGCTTGGCATCACTGATGTCTTGGTCACTCCAGCTGAAGGTTACGCATGTTTTTAGTACAACAACCGTCCAAGATTATTCTCAAGCTAGTTACGATGAGTCTCAATCATGGTTGGTGCGGTACTCCTCCGGCACGGCCGACTCGAGCCAAGGGCTCTGCTGGCGTGTGCTTCAAACCTCGGGCGGACACACTCGAACACGGTACTCGGGCATTTCCACGCACATGATACACAATGACGTGGCTGACGTTCTCCCGGACCATATATGTAGAATGCGATTTGTGTTCAAATGTGGCTTGGTGGTATGAGTGATTGGTTCGCGATCGCAGTCGCAGTCGCAGTCGCAGTCGTTATCGTTGTCGCTGTCGACCTCGCAAGCCACTAGGCGACGCCATAACTTATATCTCATAGCCGAAACGGGTTTGAGGAAACGTCCGGAATTTGGTAATATCGAGCAAATAATGCATGCGTCTTTCATCGCTTGAGATAGGAGCGCCTGTGCCTGGTTCTACGAACGCGGAATTCGTAGCCAACTTTATGTGGACTCCGACTCTTGTGGGAAAGCAAGTATGTGGCTGTTGCAAATTCTTCTGGGAGGAGGAATGCCGATACCGGATTGAGGTCAACCAGTGTTCAGCATCTAAAAATGCATCTGTAATGTGAATATCTCTCTTAGAATGCAAAACTAGCCTCGAAAGAACGTTATCAAATTCAGGTCAGCTTGAGTGGCTCTTGGTGAGGCAAAGACGGCAACGACTTCAGCATCATGGATAGAAGCCTACCTTTACAGCAGATAGTGAGTGCAACGATTCCGTCAGTCCCAGAGACGGGAAGAGATAGGCATAATGAGAACCCAGATGTCGTCGACTGGGACGGCCCAAACGACCCCGAGAATCCAATGAACTGGCCCGAGTCACGAAAAAGAATCAACTTAATGCTCCTATCGGTTCTGACTGTTATATCGTACGTATTCGACTCCCTTTTGAATTCGCTCTTCCAGCAGCTAATAATATCAAGGCCCTTGGTAAAGAGACATCGAGCAGAAAATACTGGCGAGCATCGACTGACCGAAACCGCAGGGCTCTTCCATGTTTGCGCCAGGAGTTCCCAAAATCATGTCCGAGTTCAAGAACGACTCGTCCATGATAGCTACATTCATCGTTTCCATCTATTTCCTAGGGTTCGCATTTGGCCCCCTCGTGGTGGCGCCGATGAGCGAGGTATTTGGGCGAGTGTACGTCTATCACGTCGGAAACATCGCCTTCACCTGCTTCATCATAGCTGCGGCGTGCAGCGTCAACATAGGCATGCTGATGGCCTTTCGATTTCTGATGGGTCTCGTGGGCTGTGTGCCAACTTAGATTGGGGTTGGAAGCATCGTCGACATGATTGCCCTCGAGAAGCGAGGGAGAGCAATATCTCTCTGGGCGGTGGGTCCACTGCTCGGACCTTGCATTGGCCCTATTGCGGGAGGCTATCTCATCGAGGCCGCAGGATGGCGGTGGGTTTATTGGCTTCTCGCAATCATGGTAGGCTCGTCAAACTTCCCTTATGAACTTCTTGGAGCTTACTTGCATGCAGGGAGGCACGTTCAGCGTTTTGGCATTCTTGGTCATGCGGGAAACCTATGCGCCAGTTCTGCTTGCCCGCAAAGCACGCCGTCTGCGCACTAAGAACGACAGTTCCATTCTGAGCGGCAAATATGAGACCCGAGGAAGCCAACACATCATGATGGCGTTGAAGAGACCTTTCAAGCTTCTCTTCGCGACCCCCCTGGTGACGATCATCGCGATGCATATCGGGGTCGTCTACGGCATTCTTTACTTGCTCATCTCTACCTTCTCATTCGTCTACTCAGACCAATACGGCTTTAGCGAAGGCACTACCGGCCTTTCATTTCTGCCCGCCGGACTGGGCATGCTGATTGGCGTGCAAGCCTTCGGGCACATTCACGACTACCTGGTCCGCACTGCCAAGAAAGCTATGGGACCGGGCGATAAGTACAGGCCTGAGGTCAAATTGAACCCGTGGGTGATCATTCCCACCGGACATGCATTACCCATTGGTCTCTTAATCTACGGGTGGACGACGCAGTATCAAGTGCACTGGATTGTCCCAATGCTGGGGGTGGTCATCTTTTCCGCAGGATTGACTGGAACCACGGTGAGTTGCGTTGAAGAAGCCACTACGGGATGCAGAGAGTTGACAAATGCTCAGATGTCCATCCAAAATTACCAGGTCGACTCGTATCCTAAATATGCCGCGTCTGGATCTGCTGCAATCATGCTTTTCCGATCTCTTATCGGCGCGCTGATGCCTCTGGGAGGGTTGGACCTATATCAGAAATTGGGCCTTGGTTGGGGCAACAGCCTTTTGGCATTTATATGCTTGGCTTCTATTCCAGTTCCTGTACTGTTGTTTTTCTATGGAAACAGACTCCGCCAGAGGTTTGATCCTGTACTCTAGACTCCTTCTGTGGAAAGACATGAGCATCGCGGCCACCGCCATCAAAACCCCTGTTAACATCCTACTATCACGTACAACTAAATTTCTAAGCTATGCCAATCGATACACTGCTTCATAATTTGCATAGATGTCAATTAATATGGAAATATCAATTTGGTTATCGTACAAGTCATAAACGTTGATAGCTAAAATGGACTAATTCTTTGTTTTTGTCTCAAGCCGACACTCGTTGAAACTTGGCTTCTTAATAGGCTCCACCGTACGTCACCAGACACGCCTTGTAAACACAGATACACCCCATACTCGAATGCTTAAATGTTTCCAGGTTACATGGGAACATGGGCATTGTTCCTGTGGAGGTAGTCATGATCCGACAACCTGCGCGGTGTGTACTTCAACGTGATGGCAGAGAGGAAAGCCGCAAAAAAGGAGAACGCCCCCAAGATGACAAAGCCTCTCCCCAGGAACGCATTGCGTGCACCCACGATGGAAGTCGTAGAGATGATAATGGACTTCGTACCCTTGCTCAGATGAATGGGGAAATCTTGCGCTTCCGTTAGTGACATCAGTCCGACTCGAAAACTGGGAACCAATGGGGGGGGGGGGGGGCAACATACGAGACACGGCCTCCAGGCGATACATGCCCCTCTCCATGACTTCCTCGTCGTTGCGCATGGCCAGCTTAGCGAAGTTTGCCCCTGCGGCTGTCCGCATCCACACCATGAAGGACTCATCCTCTGCCGGGTTGAACATGTTGCCCGAGTGGTACCCATTGGGGAACCGCTCAGCCCAACCTGGCGGGGGGACAATCTTGATGGTATCATTATTGCTGATCTCAGAAGGAACCTCGTATCCACTTGGTCGATACAGCAGCTTGTCAAGAGGAGTGGCGATTCCTTTGTTGGTCATGTTGTAAGACCGCGTCTGGTTCGAGCCGTCTGTGGTCGGGAGCAACAGAGGAGGCGCGAGCGTGTCGTTAAAGTAGGAGTTGGCAATCATGCCACAAGGGTATATGATCGAGTATTCTACGCCCCCATGGGCCTTCTGTATGCCCAGCGGTGCGCAATCTGAGCCCCTGACAGAGCTCAAGCTGCTGGGGCTTCCTTTGAGTTGATCGTCGTGCCTCGAGAGTATATACTGGCGGTGATTCTGGTGAAAGTTCGCTAGGCGGTAGTAGTAAGACACTGGTGGCTGCAGGTCCTCGGGGAGAAAGAATTCTATCGTGCACAGGGTATAATTCTTGGTCACCCCGTCAAAGGTCAATGTCTTGTTCGACCGTTTCCACTGGTCCACCGGCTGGCCGGCTGAGGATGCCTTGAAACGTTTGGAGACATTCTCTGGTGGCATCACCTGGAGCTCGTCGTAGGAGTCGATCTCGTGGCATCGTGTATAGTCGAGGCGGATTTCCCGAGTCTATCCAATTGTTAGCCGGCAGCGCGAGACTCCCCTTAGCTGAAATACGTCGAAACGCGTTTATCAACCCCTATGCTCCCTTGTACGTACTTGCTCGGAGATCGCCAGCCACACAATCCCAATAATTATCAGAGCCAGTCCGAGAGATAATAAAGATTTGATGGATGTTTTAGGCGTCAAGACGGGTCTGTTGACTGTCAGTGTGTTATCATCCCGAAGACAGCTGGTACGGCTCACTCCCACGCCTTCATACGCTGTTGCTTGAATGCTGTGTCCTTTGGCCTACGTGATGATTCCACGAGCCGGGTGGACTTTTCTGAACGAGGACGGATCATCTTGGGCTCTTTTCCCGCCTGAAGCTCGACGAAATGTGACTGCAGTGGGAAAGGGTCGAAACAACGGCACGGTTGTCCAATGTTCAGGTGTCGGATACGATGATTCTCAAAGATTTTAAGTCGTAATTTAGGACAAAAGCAGGTGAGGGTGGTCTGCAACTAAGACAGAATGCAAGCATCTGTTAGAATCTCGGAAGGAGTTCAGTGTGGGTAGGTTTTCCGGCTCCTGGCACCAATATGTCACTTCAGCTGCCGGATTATTTGACAGCTTATCGTGGACCTGAAGCACATCCTTGTATCCTTGGCATTAACTATAAATAATGTCACAAGTAAAACACGATAAAACCTAAAGCCATGTAGCAGCAGACGTGGACGGGGTAGGAGCGAGTCAATGTAGTGCATGGCGCAGCGTAATGTAGTCGTCGCAGGCAGGGGGACTCCGCCTGCCCACAGGACGTAGGCAGCTGAACGTATTGACAGCATGCGTGTTGATTCGCCGAGGGCGCCTCCAGGGCGCCCCTCGGCGCGTCTGCCGATCAGGCAGAATCAGCGGCGCCGAAATAAGCTCAGATGCCAAGATCGTATCTCGTTGTCGGATTCTCTTTCGATAACGCATGGATCAGATTGAGGCCAGAGCGGCCCCAGCCCCCGGTCAAAGTCCAGGCAGGGGTCACGTCTTGGCAGCCTTCTGACAGCGGACAAATGGGCTTACACGCATTCTGGCGAGGTTGCATTGTACTGTGCTCGTATATAATGCCAGACGCTCGACCAAATCTGTTGGTATTTGTACGTGAATCAGATAGATATCAATCTGAATCTCCTCGATTCGCTCCAATTTTCATGAATTCCTTCCCAATCTCCTTCAAACTGCCCCTCCAGCTGCTCTGTTACCCGCATCAAGTACCTTCAGAGCGGCTTGACGAGTTGGCTCAAAGCAGGGCAACACTTGCAGCCACACTATTTTCTTTGTGTCAAGGCTTCTAAAAGTCTTTTTCCTGAATATAATCCACGATGTTCTGGTGGAGGAGAAGCCTCGTGCCGTCCACTATAAATGGCCGGAAGATCCCGATCGAAGCATGGCGCACGCAGCCCTTGGAGGACGAACGCCGACACAAGCCTTATATCTCGAATGCGATCAAGACTTCTAAATACAACGTTTTCGACTTCCTGCCCCGGCAGTTTCTCTACCAATTTTCACGGTTAGCCAATGCGTACATGCTGGTCATCTCAATTCTGCAGGCCATACCTGGGTTCAGCACCACCGGAAAGTTCACGACACTCATTCCATTGGTTATCTTCTTGGGATTGGTCATCGCCAAAGAGGGATACTATGATTTCAAAAGGCACCGCCAAGACGTCATCGAGAACAAGAGGCAGGCGGTCGTCCTTCGCGAAGCCAGTTCGGTGTCTAAAGGCTCTAGCGCCCTTGCTGAGCAACCATGGGAGGAAGACAACTCGATTGGGTTGCAATGGACGTACACCAGGTGGAGAGATTTGAGGGTTGGAGATATCGTCCGGCTCTCAAGAGATGAAGACATTCCGGCGGATGTGATGATACTTCACGCCGATGGGGAGAATGGAGCCGCCTACGTTGAGACGATGGCATTAGATGGAGAGACCAACTTGAAGCCAAAGCAGAGACCGACAGGTCTGCCCGACTGCAGCTCCATCGATGCGATAGCAACCTGCCAGGCCACCCTACACATCGAAGACCCCAACGCAGACCTCTATCGCTTCGACAGCAAGTTTACAGCCGACGGCACAACACTTCCGCTGACTCTCGATCAAGTCATCTACCGAGGCAGCACGATCCGAAACACCCCACGGACTATCGGCATAGTCATCAACACCGGCGAGGAATGCAAAATCAGAATGAACTCCAAACGAGAAACAAGGCCGAAGAAACCAGCACTGGAGAGCGTGACAAATAATATCGTCATCTTCCTCATGATGTATGTGCTTGTCAGCTCGTCAGCCGCCACGGTGGCCTACGTAGTCTGGAAAGACGCGCAGGAGCGATTCGCTTGGTACTTGGCAGATACCACCATCTCATTTGCTGACATATTCGTCGGCTTCATCATCATGTTCAACAATGTCATACCGCTGTCGCTTTATGTGGGCTTGGAGGCCATCAAATTGGGCCAAATGAGCCTCATTGGAGGAGACTTGGAAATGTACCATGCTGAGACAGACACCCCGGCTGGAGTGAATACCACGAACAATCTCGACGACCTCGGTCAAATCAGCTACATCTTCAGCGACAAGACTGGCACTTTGACAGAAAACATCATGAAGCTCCGCATGATCAGCATTGCGGGCACGAGTTGGTTGCACAACATGGACGCAGACACTAAGATGGACCGGTCTCCGGCCTCTACATCCGACCTATCGACTGTGGACATGCTTGATTACATTCGATCACAGCCGAACACTCCGTTTGCAGCCAAGGCAATCCGGTTCATTCTTGCCATGGCGCTATGTCACACCTGCCTGCCAGAGCTGACAGAGGACGGCCAAATAGACTTTCAAGCTTCGTCCCCGGACGAGCTCGCCCTAGTCAGAGGCGCAAGGGACTTGGGGTTTGTTGTCACCCATCGATCTTCACAGTCTGTCTCCGTGCAGATACCGCATCAAGATGGCAGTAGTTCTACTACAGTGTATGAGATCTTGGACATCGTCGAATTCAGCAGCAAGCGCAAGAGAATGTCCGTCATTGTTCGGTGTCCAGATGGGAGGCTTTGGCTAATCTGCAAGGGTGCGGACAACATCATGCTGCCAAGATTGAAGATGACCCCGTCGGATATGAAGGGGAAACGCAACGAAATGGGATTTGCTCCCCAGACCGGATTCAAATCATCCGCTGGCTGGTCGAGTCGACAGCCACAGCAGACGAGTGGGTCTGTTGAAGAGGTCGAGGAGACGGCTTCTTCAACATACAGCCGTGCTTCATTGCCGGCCAGCGAGTCCTGGATTCCACTGCGCACAAGACCCATCCATCCCGGTCGTTCACGGAACAGCTCTCCTGACCGGCAGAGACTCTACGGCTTCCTCGAGACCACGGACATCACCGACGAAGCGCGTGTTATACGAGAATGCTTCAATCATATTGACCACTACGCCACCGAGGGACTGCGCACTCTGGTATACGCGGACAGGTTCCTCGATGCAAACGAGTATGACAACTGGAAGTGGCTCTACCGCGAGGCCGAAACAAGTCTGGACGACCGCCAGGAGCGCATTGAAGAGGCTGGGGAGCTTCTAGAAAAAGAACTTGACCTGGTGGGTGCTTCGGCTGTAGAGGACAAGTTGCAAGACGGCGTCCCAGAGACGATCGAGAAGATGCGGCAGGCTGGGATCAAAGTATGGATGCTCACGGGGGACAAGCGCGAAACCGCTATCAACATCGCTCACTCGACTCGCTTGTGTGGGCCTGATACGACAATCCATGTGCTCGACGTCCTCGAGGGTGACCTTGAGCTGCAGATCACAAACATTGCCGACAGCATCGAGTACCGTGTCGATACGGTATACTCGGACCCATCCCGATCACACACCGCCATCGTGGTCGACGGCGAGACCCTCACAGCCATAGAGAACCCATCCGCGGAGCGACTACGCCGCCCCTTTGCTAACCTCCTGACCACCGTAGACTCGGTCATATTCTGTCGGGCCTCGCCGGCACAGAAGGCGCTCCTCGTCAACATGGTGCGCAAGGGGCCGTCACCCGCAGAAAATCAAGGCTTCTTCTCCTTCTCCTGGCTCAAACCCCGCGCCAAGAGGCCAATCACCCTCGCCATCGGCGACGGCGCCAACGACCTGGCCATGATCTCAGCCGCCAACGTCGGCGTGGGCATCTCGGGCCGCGAGGGCCAGCAGGCCGCCCGCGTGGCCGACTTCAGCATCACGCAGTTCCGCTACCTGACGCGCCTCGTGCTCGTGCACGGCCGGTGGAACTACCACCGCACGACGCGCTTCATCCTCGCGACCTTTTGGAAGGAGACGTTCATCTTCTTCCCGCAGGCGCTGTTCCAGTCCCAGACGGGCGCGACGGGGACCAGCCTGTACGAGCCGGGAAGCCTCACGTTCGTTAGCTTCTTCACGGCCGCGACGATACTCATCGTCGGGACGTGGGAGCAGGACCTCGGGGCCCGCACGCTCGTCGTCGTGCCCGAGCTGTTCCGGTACGGGCAGAACGGGGAGGGGCTTAACGCGGGGGTCTACCTGCGCTGGGTCGGCAATGCCCTCATTGCGGGGATGATCGTGTACGCTGGGTGCTGGTCTGGGTATGCCGGTTCGGAATTGATCGACGATGCAGGGCTCTACGCGCAGGGGCTCCTGACGTTTGTCGTGTGCGTGATCTGGATCAACTTCAAGCTTCTGTAAGGCACTTTGCCCTGTAAATTTTTAAAGACTCTTCGCTGACAGGTGACAGGATCATAGAGCTCCACCACAAGACAACGGTCGTCTTGTGGGCTATCCTTGGAAGCATAGCCGGCGTCTGGGCTTATGCTCTCGTGGTTGCAGCGGTCTCTGGCCCAAGCGCGGGGCCCTACTCCGTCCGCGGAGGACTTATGGGAACATTTGGCAGGGATCCTGCTTGGTGGTGTTCGGGCATCATGGCACTAGGCGCACTGTTGCTGATGGAGATGGCGTCTAGGGCAGTGCTACAGAACCATGCACTGAGGGCTTGGGCATCACGCTGCTGGTCATCGAGCGCCAGCGCAGACAAGAGGAGGGGAGGAGGTGTCCGCGAAGGGTTCGATGCTTGGGAGCCTCGGCTGTGGCAGGAGATGGAAAAAGACTCAAACGTTAAGCTCACAGTGGACAGGCTGTGGAAACAGGAACATCGCGTTTTCAGAAAGTAGAGGAGGATGGCCAACCAGAGAGCGGTATAGAGTGGCTTCTGGCCAAAAAAGGGTAGTACCCAACAATTTCTTGATCTAGGTACCTAGGTAAGGAGCTTTTACTGGTGGTAAGCCGTAATCATCAACTACATAGTGAACCAGCAATTCTACCAAATTAGCACCCGGAATCAAGGGTTTGTAAGCTGTTAGCCTTGCCAATGAAAACATTATAAAGCGCGCTAGTTATCCAAGCTATGCCTGTAGAGCGGGATCCGAATCCATAGCGACAGGTCAAACCAATCAACTTACACGCATTTGACTCTCGAACATCGGACAGAGCTCTTTTGCCTAGTCTGTAATCTAGCCTGAGCTTCGTGACAATTTGCCATATTGATGCGCGTGCATCACAGCGGATCCAGGCTACAAAATGACAGGAGAACAGCATGTTTCCACCTCACCAAATACCAGCTCCATTCCGAATGTCCTTAAATAATAGGACCCCTATTAAGTGCTTCTTTCTATGTCGTATTCAGGCAAACCCTCAGGCATGCTATGCCTACACCGGATGTCAGGGGCCTCGTACTTCGGTGGTGCATTTTCTGTGGCGATGTCAACTGGGACCAGCACGCTCGTGAACTAAAGACCCTTGTGAGCTTCAACCATTTATCGAGAGCGGATGATGATGGGTATCTTACCACGCTGCTGGTCTTTCCATCGCACGAGAATTCGCAAAGTACCTGCAGCAAGTACGGTTGAGCCACCTCGTTTGTCGACTTAGTCGTGGATAGCGATTGAGGTACACTGCAGCCTTTCCAACGGGCGGAGTCGACCTCAAATATCTCATTCTTGGACGATCTTTTCTGCAAGGCGATATTAAGTTGAACTTCCCGGATGAAAGTGCCCGCCGGACGCACCACTCGGCGGCCGCAGTTTCCGGTCACAGTCGGATCGATCATAAAAAGGCGAACGCTCTTCAGAACGGCCTTCAGCTGCCCTTGAGCCACAAGTGGTACCCGCACCCAGAGTTTCAGAGGCAGCGAGTTGCCAGCGTATAGCAGACCGCCGTCACTACTGATTCCTGCTCTGACCACGATAGCAGGTGTATAAGGGGGTGGGACTTTCTCGTCTTCTTTGGACTGCTCGCTCCGCACCCCAGAGGCGTCTAAATGTAGGACCTGGAAAGATTGCCGCGACAGTCCTTTAGAGAGTGGCAAGCGCGGGATGCCAGGCGAGTCGAGGGTTGCAGACACAAGGTATATAGATCTGCGAACTTGGCGCCGGAACAGCCCGCACCCTTTGACCGTCACGCAGATGGCGTAGTAGATCCGGGTACAGTCCCAGTGTTGGCATGCGCGAAAATACGGATTATGGGACAGTTCTGCTTGTGCGTATAGCGAAAGCAGGGAAAAGTCGACGCCAAAGCCGTACTCGTGCCTCCCCTTTCCCAACGTGTATCGCGCTGACTTTGCAAGCGGTGGTAGAGGGAATAGGACTTGAGACGACTCAAAAAGCTGATGGGATCGTCAGTGCCGCAAAAAGGCCACTTCGTCCTGATGTCTCTCTGAATCGTGGACCAGGGAAGGAGACCAACCGTGTAGAAACAAAGAATTGCTTGAGGTTCAAGTCCAGTATCAGCAGTCTCGGTTGATTTTAGTCGCGCTATACGAGGGCTGGTCAGGCTCGTCCGAATTCATCTTGTGTGCTTCTATTCCCTTGCCTTTAATGGAGAACTTTATCTCAGAGATGGATAGACTTTTGTTGACGTCCAAGTAAACGAGGCCTGTCACCACATCCGATGATGTGAACACCCGATTTGCAAGCTCTGATGCGGGCCGTATAATCAATCTCATGATGAGATGAAAACTTCGAAGACTGATATGGCCATACACAGAATTGGTCAAGCAGCGGTCCTGCTTAGAGGCTTTTCATTTTAATCTCAATGCCTGCGATGGATTCATGACAATGGCTCCAATGTTTGATATCACATTGCCACACACCTACTGATCTGCTGGCTTGTGTTGATGCCGCTCCTGTCGGAGTCCTGCCGCGGGTTCCGCCAGATCCGGGGTTGGCTGATCTGCCGGCACACGCAACTAGGGAGCAGACAAATAGCCTCGAGGCTATAGCTGCCATGTTATAGCATCCAGAATTGGGCCTTTTTTGCTGAACATTTACGTAGATGTGATTCTGAACCTGTTCAAAAGGTGGCCCACGTATTGTATTAGGAAATCGCGGTTCTTGTGCCAGGGTGTAGACAACCCACCAACCCCCCCAAACCCATGGAGCGTGGCTCCTGACTTCGACAATATTCACGGCTGTCCCGAATAAAACCTCATCCACCATGTAAAATGACGTAAGAAGGCATTGGACCTGCTGGCATCCCAGGGGGCTGAGTATTGTCGGCTAGAAGCCGGCCTATCCGATCTACCCGGGCTCGAGGTGCCACGTTGAGGATGCGATATCTGTTTCCAAGCAATTCGATTGAAAAGTTGCTAGCTCCGTTTAGACTGCATTGCTGTCGCCCTAGTCCGATGATCAACTTCACACACCACCAAGCTGCCTATCTTTACCTCTCTAAAGCAATCCCCCGTCTACCTCTCATTAATTGGACATGTCAGCCTCAAAAGACGAGGCGTTCTACGCCGTTCTTGATTATATCGCGAAGACAGTCGGCGACGAGGATGATTTTCAGCAAAATAAACGCGTTAGGGAGGAACAATTCGCCCAGGCTAGTTCTGAACCAGATGAGGCACGGCAGGTAGAGGCTGGGAAACATCACGCATCACTAGCCACTATCACAACCGACAATCTTTACAAAACAAGGACACCTACTACAGAACATTCACACCACAGTTCTTGAAAGGAAGGATCACCGAAGCGGGTGGGCGTAGATGAAGGATAGGCAGAGGTGACTGAAATACAGTCGCTAGACAGGTTCCTCTGGAGAGGCTTAGGAAATCCACATATCAGAAAGCGACTAATGATCTATCAACTGTCCGCACCTTTTACACCCTTTCACTTGCGACGGCGTCCGTCAATACTCAGGTACCTCCTATTAATGTTGTAAATTGTCAGAGGCGGCAATCTTGGTGTACACAAATCTAGTTGAGAAGAATACACAACAGTCATTGTATTATAAAACTCTACACGCACATCCTGGTACAAAAGAATCGAAAAATCCCGAGGCACTGGCATCATGGCCCTACCTCTCTCTCCGACAACAAGGCAACGTCCTCCTTCTCCTTCTCATTCTCATTCTCCCCCATGGCAGCATCCATACTGGGCATCGGAAAGTCCCATCCCACCTCCCCAACAAACAACTTCCCATCCGCAGGAGCCGACCCATCT
Source organism: Diaporthe nobilis (assembly GCA_023078575.1). Lineage (NCBI taxonomy): Eukaryota > Fungi > Ascomycota > Sordariomycetes > Diaporthales > Diaporthaceae > Diaporthe > Diaporthe nobilis. The sequence continues at coordinate 479,860 of JAKZJT010000013.1, read as the reverse complement.
TTATCCTCCTTCAAGAAGTCCAGCACTCGACTCCTCCGCATAACCTTGCCCAGCAACTTCCTCGCTATCTTCGCCTCAAAGTCCGGAATCAGCAACGGGACCACGCGCGTGAGAAGCCAGGCAACCGCGGCAGCAAAGACGCCCCGCTCGCGCGGATGCGCACACTGCCGCGTCACCGCTCCGCTGATGCGGACCACATCGGCCACATTGTCGTCCACGCAACGCGCTTCTGCGTAGCGCGCAAAGACGGCGTCGAGCTGGGTGGCCGATGGTGATGGCGACGACGAGCCCGTCACCTCGACGCGGAGCAGCGATACCAATGCGCACACGTCGTTGACCCCGGAGTTGAACCCCCAGCCAAAGTTCGGCGTCATCCGGTGGACCGCATCGCCCGCGAGCACGACACGGCCACCTTGTGCAGCAGGTAGACGCCAGTGTTCCTGCGGCAGCACGCCCTCCAGCTGGTCCGCCATGCCAGAAGCCGTGCGCGTCGGCCATATATCGCTAAAGGGCAGGCCCGGCAGCAGTTTCATCTGCGAAAACCGCGCCGCCATCTCCTCCTGGTCTTCATCCGTATACCTCTGGCTCTCGTCGCGCGCCTTGTCCAGCTGCTCGTACAGAAAGAACCAGCTGCGGCCGTCACGGTCCGTCATGAACATGATGCTACGTTCCGGCCCGTGGCTCTCCGCATTCGAACTTGGGTCACAAGACTTCGGCGCCGGGCATGTCCCCCACAGGCAGCGGTACTCGGCTTTGTACGGTCGCTCCGGCGGGATACACACCTTGTCGTCGTCGCCTTCTTTTTCTTTTGACGCCAGAATGAACTCACGCATCAGACCCCTTGTCTTGCTGTGCACACCATCCACCCCCAGCACCATGCTCCCGCGCTCGACCCGTCCATCATCACACCGCACCGTCACGCCCCCCTCATCAACCTCGACCGCACACACCTTGCATCCCGTACATAATCTCTCCTCCCTCGCATCCGCCGGCAACTTCTCATACAACACTTCCACCAGCTCCCTCCGGTGGAAGTTCCACGGCGCCGCGCCAAACAGCCTCTTGTGCGTCGCGCTGGGGGTTCCCCGGCGGTAAACGTTCCCCGCGTGGTCCGCCCAAGCGCGCGTGTCGACGGGGCAGCCCTTGGCCTCCATGGCGCTGTACAGGCCTAGCTGGTGCCACACGCGCTGGGTGGACGCGTAGGCGAGCAGGCTGGCGCCTTCTTCGGGGGTGAAGGTGTCCCGGGCCTCGAGGACGACGAAGTCGATGCCGGCGGCGAGGAGGGCGTGGGCGGCGGTCAGGCCGACTGGGCCGCCGCCTATGATGACGACGCGGAAGGGTTGGGTTTCCATTTTGGAGATTTTTGGGGGGTTTGAAAGAGTCAGGGTGAACTTTGGGAAGGTAAAAGGCACAAAAAAAAGAGAGGTTCATTTGCACCTATATCTACAATACGAGTGGTGGAGTACTCATGAAGACCATTTCCTCGCGTGTGCCGAGCTTAGACGCGGCTCCGCCGTGGATCTGCAGGGGCGGGCTAACGGTGGAGTCTTATTAGTTCCCCTTTTCGGTTCATCTCTGCTCGCCTAGGAATAGACGAGAGGCAAAAAGCAGATCAGGACTGGGCTCGTCCTCAATATCAGGGCTACATGGTGTAAATGGAGAGAACATAGGTAATTTTGGTCAAAAATGCTGAATGGGTGGCTTGATCATGGGGTAACAAAACGTGACGAGACTTGAGAATAGCACAACGCTTGCTTCTTTCCGATTATTAACTATTTACAATATGGGACAACAGCTATCCTGTTTTTCGCCGCGTGAGCGGCTATAAACTATTTACAATACAGAACAGCAGCTATCATGTTATCTACCACGTGCTCAACATCTGCGAGAACAATAATATCTCAGGGGCTCAGGTCTATCTAACACTCCAGGAAGTCTGCAACCTCCCTCTTACGACGAGTACTCGTCGATGATGGTGTCAGCCACCTTCTCCACGAGCTGGTGGATCCAGAGGATGGGGAAGAAGCCCGGCAGCCTGTTGCAAGCACTCAGGTCCGAGACACGCAGGCCATCGACACCGCGCACGCGCAGGTCACCGTCCAGCACGGCCATGGGGTCGTCGTCGGCACCAATGGGCGCCGAGCACGACGCGTGGTGGCCCCAGGACTCGTCCTTGACGAACTGGTCGAGCTCGTCGTCGGTGACGTCGGCGCCGGGCCAGACCTCGTCAAAGGCGCCGTGGAAGATCTCGTCGACGCCGCTGGCCAGGGACCCGCTGGTTCCCGAGAGGATGCCGCCGATGGGAATGACGTCCTCCATGATGCGGCGGGCGTACTCGTAGCCCTCGCGGATGGCCTGCAGGTCCAGGGCGGCCTCGGACTCGTTGTGGAACTTGCGGAAGTTGATGACGGGGGTGTCGCGCGGGTCGGCGGACCGCAGCTCGACGGTGCCGTAGTTGTTGCGCTGGTGCGCCTTGAGGATGATCCAGGCCCAGTGGTTCGAGTCGGCGGTGCAGCCCTGCGACCAGCCAGAGTAGTAGCCCGTGAAGTTGGCGGGGCCGCCGAGGACCATCAGGTCGGGCTCGCCGCGGGCAGAGGTGGTCGTGTTGCGGATGATGGAGATGGCGATGCCGTTGGAGGCGTAGGCGCCGCGGGCGGTTGGGTTGTCGCCCTCGATGTAGGTCTTCATGCAGGGGTCCAGCTCCGGGTCGGGGTGCCATGTGCACTTCTCGGTCAGGGCGAAGGAGGTCTCGGTCTTGGACACCATGGTCTGCTCGTAGCGGTCCTGGAGGTTGGTGCCGACGCCGGGGAGGTCGAGCACGACGTCGATGCCGAACTGCTCCAGCTCGGCCTTGGGCCCAACACCAGACAGCTTCAGGATCTGGGGCGTGTTGTAGGCACCACCGGCAACGATGACCTCCTTGGCCGCCTTGACGTGACCAGTGCCCTCGGGCTGAGCAGAGCCGCTGCGGGGGTCAGCACGGTAGAGGGACTGGCCCGACATGTACTCGACGCCGGTGGCACGGGGCTTGTCCCCGGTCGTGTCGAAGGTGACCTTGGTGGCGAGCGTGTCCAGCATGATGTCGAGGTGGTACTTGCGGCTGCCGTCGGCGTTGGTAGCCATGGCAGTGTCGACGATGAGGTCGTACACACCACCACGGCGCGAGTCCTCGCGCATCACGAGCGGCACCTGGTAGACCTCGGGGATCATAGTCTGGCCGGGCGCGTTCAGGTCGCTGAGAAGCACGCTGGCGAGGTACGTGGCCGTGTCGAGGACCTCGGTGATGAGCGACTTGCCGAAGGCAGTGCACGCGGCGGCCAGGACAGAGACGATCTTGAGATCCGTCGCCGCCGTCAGCAGCGAGGTGACCTGCATCGGGTACCAGCCACCCTTGCCGGCGTCGGCAGAGTGCGGCTCGTAGGCGACGTCGGTGATGCGCGTCAGGTACTGGCGCATGTTGTCCGACTTGTAAGTCTCGTCGCCCGTCAGCTCGGCCATGTCGTCCCAGTCCATCTCGTAGGGCTGCATGCTGAACAGAGCATTGTGTCGCGAGCAGCCGCCCAGCGCGCCCGTGCGTGGGTAGTAGATGCCCAGGGGCTCAGCGCCCTCGGGGATCTGGTCCGACGTGGCCGGCGTGCCGAGGTTGCCCGTCGCGTTGTACGACGACCACATCTTACCGTCGGTCGTGTTGTAGACCATCTTGCTGTCGCGCTTGTCCTCCTCGGTGTCGTCGTACTTGTGGATGTAGTAGGCCCACTCCATGCTCCAATCCTCGGTCGAGGCGATGTTCATGGCGGGCACCGACTGAATGAGGTCCTCGCCGTTGTCACCACCCGCCTCGATTAGGAGCACCTTGAAGCCGGCGATGGCGAGGTTCGAGCACATGTGCCCGCCGCCGGGCCCCGAGCCGATGCAGACGAAGTCGTACTCCATCGTCGTGTTGCTCTGATACTCATGGCTGTACTGCCTCTTGTTGTGAACGAAGGGGTTGTGTCGAGGCACCGTCAATGCAGTGGCCGCGTGGGCGAGGATGCCGCCACCGGCCAATACCTGCGTCATACGCATGATGAAGGCTTTCTTAAAAAAAACAATGCTGAAATAAATCAAGGTTGCTGCTGAGAGAATGGACGGCTTGATAGCCTGAGGCGTGAAGCTTGCAGGTGAAAAGAGGGACTGGCTTCTGCGTTGGGATGCGCACCTTCACCGAGATGCCTGCATGGGCGGTCGATTCATAATTAAGTATCTGAACGCCTTGGCGGCGAGAAGAACAAGGCAGCTTCCATAAGGCAAGCGGTTCTCCCGACCCCCCTACTCGCGATCTTAGAAGTTCCCGACTTGCTCAGCTCCTGAAGTCCCCGCCGATCACCATCTGGCAACTCAAGCCTAGCGTATCTGGCCCAACTAGGGCTTATTTTTCGACTTTGTACGGGGTTGTCGAAAAGAGCCCCGTCGTGTTGCCCGCAGATGTATGGGGACCGTCTATCATCGCCCCACCTTTGGCGGCATCGTCACCGCGGCAAATCATTTCGACACCTGTGGTCCACGGATGGTCCCTTTGTGGGCGAACTTGGCTTGGCAGGGCTTATTCTCATTCTCCAGTGATAGACACACCCGAGACGCGAGCTGCATTCCTTTTTCGATCAACGACGGGGCCAAGAGGACCCACTAATCCCCTATTCGAGAGGCCTCAATGTTTACATCCTGCATAGTCTTCAAAGGTTCTCGACACACTCTTCCGGCTGGCTCAATAATTTGCCAGTGATTAGAAGTTACCGAGATACTTATAAGTCTTGCTAAATCCCACACTACACAGCCTACATTGAAGAGACAGCTCGCAATGTATTACACCAACGCTACTTGACTAAACTAAGTCGCGGGACCTAACCTCAAGGACAAAGCTTGCTCGTGGCCAAGCTGCAACGGCGCAACCGCTAGAATGAAAAAAGAAATCTCCGAGGCTCGAGAAAAACCGTTGAATCTGTTCTTCGCCAGCTCTTATACTTTGGCGCTAGCTGTTAGCAGACTGCCAGGCTAGCAATCCTAGCAATTCAGGGTAGTGGTCCTCAGTCAGGGGGGTTTTGGGTTGTTTGTGATAGGTCAAGTTGATGATAATCTAGATCGCGTGGAGACGGCCAGCGCGCAGCTGAGAAGTGGGTCGAGGCCGGGGATGCGGACTGTCACCATTAACTGCCCCAGAGCGCCGGGATTGCCATGCGTTGAGGAGCGGAGCCGGCTGCAGGTGTCATCCTCTAAGCTTTTTCCGCCGCGTAATCCGGACCCACATGCGCAAGCGAACTTGTTGTTCGCGGCAGTTCGGGAGCCCCTGATCACCACTGGCAGTTGGTTTGCAAAGCCCAAGTTGGCCAGCACACGGGCTCGCTTAGAGCATGCCCCCAGGCGATCCCGAGCTCGCATGCCTTCTCCAAAAGGGATCATCGGTGAATTACCGGAAGATTATCATTGAAGAGCCATAATAAATTCTTCGATACCTGTTTCTTGTGGGCCCGTCCTTGCGAGACCCCATAGTTGAGAGGACACGCGGGAATACGATAAGAAATCGACTACCTTGAGACAAGGACGTTTTCCACGGCACTTGTGTCACCACGCCTAAAGGATGGATTTGAGAGGACGACCGGATATGCCCGTTGTGCTCCCCGGGCTGTGAAGATCGTCACTCCCGAGAGTCAGTCTCTCTGCTCTCTAACCGACCCCAGGAGAAGAGGCCGAAAAGAGGATAAGTGTCGAATGCATACAAGTACAGTATAGCTCCAAAATATAATCGTATGTTTGTGAAGCTGGAGTTGCACAGTTTGAAACTTGCTATCCAAACGTCGTTTACTCCAGTTGGTCGCGTAGCCTCTTTGTTTTGGCTGTTTGCTCTCTCGTTTTGCATTCAATTCCATTCCGTCATGGAGTCGGCAATTTCTCTGTTCCAAGACCACATCGTGGCGAGGGCGGCGACAGAAATGCCCATGTGCGCGAAGAAGTGCCTGATAGAATACCTCCCAAAATCGGCATGCCATGTGGCCTCCAACATCACGTGCATCTGCACCAACGCCCCCCTCACGGCACAGATGGGAGCATGCGTGCTGGGCGGCTGCTCGACCAGGGACGCCCTGTTGACCAAGAGGTTCGACGCAAACACGTGCGGCGCGCCCGTCGCCGACGATTCGATGGGCCTCAAGGTGATCACGCCGCTGTTTGGCGTGCTAGCCGTCCTCTTCTGCCTATGCCGGGTGTGGGCGCGGTCCCTCACGGGGCTGGCTGCCTCGTGGCAGATAGACGACTGGATGTGCCTCGTCACGACCTTCTTCTCCATCCCGCTGACGGTGGTGTCGTACCTCTTCGCGGCCCACGGCCTGGGGCGCGACCTGTGGATGGTGGACTTTGACGACATCACCTTTGTGCTCGAGATGTACTACTACTCCGAGATCCTGTACCTGGCCGTCATCTTCATGACCAAGATCTCCATCTGCTACTTCTACCTGCGCATCTTCCCCAAGAAGGAGTTCCGGGTCCGCGTCTTCACCGTCATCGGAATATCCGCCGCCAGCGCCATCGCCTTCATCGTCATCACAATCTTCCAGTGCTGGCCCATCCCGGGCGCGTGGCTGCGCTGGGACGGCACCTACAGCGCCACGTGCCGCAGCGTGCAGACGCAGGCGCTGTGGGGCGCCATCGTGTCCATCATCCTGGACGTGGCCACCATCTTCCTGCCCATGACGGAGCTCTGGGCGCTCAACATGTCGCTGCGCAAGAAGCTCGGCGTCATGACCATGTTCGCGACGGGCGTCTTCGTCGTCGTCGTGCAGGTGCTGCGCATCGTCTACCTGCTCAAGTTCTCGGCCACCACAAACTTCACGCGCGACTACACCGCCACCAGCATCTGGTCCAACGTCGAGGTCTACGTCGGCATCATGTGCGCCTGCTTCCCGCAGTGCCGCACCCTCCTCACCCGCTTCGGCCCCAAAATCTTCAACTCCACAAAGGGCGCGTCCACAAAGGGCGGGCCCGAGCCCGGCATCCGCGTCACGACCAAGATACAGAACAAGTTCTCGCAGAGGCCCTCCCGTGACGACGAGACGGAGTTTGTCGAGCTGCGTTGCGCAGCTGGGCCGGATGGCTTCAACTCGACGACCAACCTGCACCAGAAACCTGAAAAAGGTGGGCTGGGGTACAAGGAGACGGTTTGAGAGCGTTGATTGAGTAGGGTGTGAGAGCGTTGATCAAGGAGTGTAAAATGTTTTGTTTTTCTTTCTGAGCGGCGTCATTAATTGTAGATATACTTATATAAAACTTCTCCCTGACCAACATCAGGGTCTTCTTCATCAGTATTTACCGATTTCATGAATCTTATGGGTTATATATGCGTCCTGAAGTCCACCACACAAACTCATCCAGGCCAGTTTTCTCTATGTGACCCACGCAACAAGAACGCACGCAACAAGACGCCCGCTCACACCACGTGCTGCATGCCATGTTGGGTGACTATCAGGGATAATCACCGCATTGGAGAGAGATAGTCCGGCATACTCCGTAAGGGGTAGGCGCCCGGAGAGGCATCGTCTCGCATTCGCTTAGCGGGGCTTTCGTAGAAGCCCGTGAAGACGATATGGTGTCTGTAACAGGATGAGAGGGGGCACTCCTGGAAAACAAGAATCAAGAGGGAGATCAAGTCTCGTTGTATTACCCCCTACGAACATACTGCATCTTGCGCTACTCCCGCGCTGCTCAGCCGTTGCGTATCCCTATTCACTCTGGTTGTACTCAAGAACCGTTGCAATACCACACAAAGCAGCCAAGCATACGTCATATCAAAGCGGACAGAATGTAGTACATTCTCAGTAAAGCAGTCGTAGTGCCCGTTGTTGTGGGGCCTGCAGGATTGGCAGATCTCAATACTTGGCGGATCTCTGGCGGATCTTTGGAGGATCTCTAGCGGATCTCTTCTTGTTCCACTGTGGATTGAAGTGGGTCCCCTCTTCAGCCGCCATTTTCAGTTGGCACTAGCAACCCATGTCCTCGTCCCTGCTGCCAGCATGGCATGCCGGCAGTCAAGAACGTGGGGTCACGGACTTTTATAGTAGTGTACCGTATAACGGAAATGTAGTTGCTTAATCCCGGGGTGGACTAAGCGTTCGCTTTTCCCAACACTGGAGGCTGGAGGCGGCGCACCTATGCAGCACTCTGCAATGAAAGTTGAGGATCGGCAAATTGGGATGTGTAAGGGGAGTACGTATTATCATGACCCTTCGGTCGTCAGCGTGATTTGCAATCCCTCGCAGCTTAGTCGACCGGAGCCCGGAAGGAGGGCCCGTGGCTGATGATGACTCTAAATGCGCGAGTGCTCACAGGTTGACTTGCTCACAGGTGAGTCTCATATTCCAAGAATATTCTTCTCTTTCTGTCTCTAGAGCTCTTGGCTTTTCGTTCCTTTTCGGCCTCCAGTCACTCATTCCGAATGTTTTAGTCACTCATTTACCATAGTCACTCACTAGTACTTCACCTTCGTTCCCCACTCCCACATTCGCTCCAATGGCCCGAATCGCCACCTTGCTGACCGCCGCCCTGGCCGCGACAGCCACTGAGGCGTTTCCCACGCCCGAGAACATCGCCAAGTTGGCCCGAAGTACCGGGTCCGGGACCGACGGCCTAGGCTCGATCTCGGACCTCCACGCCACCTTGCTCCGTCTCCGCGACGAGCAGGAGGTGCTTACAAAGAAACGCAGATCCAGCCCGAGTCCCATCGACGTCTCGGGCCAACACGCCTTCGTCCCGCCCTCAGAGGGCGACCAGCGCGGGCCCTGCCCGGGCCTCAACGCGCTGGCCAACCACAACTACGTCAGCCACGACGGCGCCATCTCCATCGTCGAGCAGGTCAAGGCGGCCACCGAGGTGTTCAACTTCGGCGTCGACCTCGCCACCGTGCTCGGCCTGATCAGCGTGCTCTTCGTCGGTAACCCGCTGTCCGCCAACCCCAGCTACTCCATCGGCGGGGCTACCCCCGAGGTCGAGAACCTGCTGGACAACCTGGGCGGTCTGCTGGGCACGCCCGAGGGTCTCGACCACAGCCACAACATCATCGAGTCGGACGCCTCGTCGACGCGTGATGACCTGTACCAGACGGGCGACGCCGGCACGATGAACCTAGACTTCTTCACCGAGCTGTACGAGTCCATCGAGGGCGATGGGCTCACACGCGACGAGCTGGCCGACCACGCCATCCGCCGCTTCAACCACTCGATCGCCAACAACCCATACTTCTGGAACGGGCCCGTCACAAACATCATGATGCGGCCCGTCGGCTACGTCCTCGCCAACGACATCCTGTCCAACCACACAGACGACAACCCCGACGAGATGGTCTCCAAGGCCGTGCTCAGGTCCTTTTACGCCGTCACCGAGGACCCCCAAACGGGCTCCCTGTCATACACCCCGGGCCACGAGCGCATCCCCGAAAACTGGTTCCCGCGCCAGACGCCCTACACGATCCCCGACTTCAACGCCGCCGAGGCGGCCCTCCTCACCAAGAAGCCCGAGCTGCTCAGCGTGGGCGGCAACACGGGCACGGTCAACTCGTTTGCCGGGATCGACGTCGAGGACCTGACGGGCGGGGTGTTCAACGCCGCCAACCTGCTCGAGGGGAACAACCTTGTCTGCTTCGCGCTCGAGGTCGTCAAGTTCGCCGGGCCCAACGCCCTGTCGTCGGCCCTCAAGACCCTCTCCGAGCCTATCGAGCTGCTGGGCAAGGTTGTCGCACCGCTGGTGGATCTTTCGTGCCCGGTGTTTGAGGATCTGACTGTCGGTGGGACCAACTTCTGGGAACATGCGATGCAGACGTATCCGGGCGCGAACAAGAGCGGGTCGGCCTTGTGAGAGGGATGTTGTGTGATGTTGTACATAAAAAATACTTAGTAAATATATTCAACATAAATTGTTGCAGCCTTATCTAGTCAGACTTTTAGATCAGTAGCTCCCAGGACCTCGACAGGAGCTTCCCACTTGGGTTTTCGGATCGGAACGAATCGTTGAAATTGCCCCCATTGATGGGGGCTAGCGGTTGATTATATTGGGGGCTGAACCAAATCCAATGGCTGGTAATGACCCCTATTGTTGCACAATGAGGCTGATATGCAGCTGGCCAGTTCAGCTCGTGTCGGTTGAGGAGGTAGTCGTAAAGCACAGCCTCGTAATCCCTTTATATGAGGCGAATTGCCTCCACCATTTCTTCTTTCCTTCTCGGATACACCAACAATCTTCCTCCAGTGCACTGTGCGCCGTCTTGCTCAAAACTCTCGCAACAATGAATAGCACGTACCGCCATCTTTCTTCGTATCCTCCTGATCAGAATCCCCGGCGCCAGGAACATGAAGGCTCCGATTTCTCGAGTCTGCAGACTCTAGACTACGACGCTACAAGTCCTGATCATATATTGAGGAGAACCTCCGCATTGTCGTCAGGAACGCGTTCGACACAGCCATCCAACATTTCGTTGCGGAGCCCAAGTGTATCCGCCACATCTCGTTCCTCAACGGACGGCGCGGCTCTCGAACCTGCGGATCCACCACAGGCAGCAGCGGGGAAACAGCAGTCAACTAATCCAGATGTAAAAGAAACCAAGTATAACGATGACAAGAGGTCCTCTTGGAGTCTATTGCAAAAGTGGCAATGGAAGTTCGAAACCAGTCTACTTTTCGTCAGCGTGTGCTCTCTGGTCGCCATTATCGTTCTCCTGTCAGTGGAAGATGGCACGACGCTGGATAGCTGGAAGTTCTACCTATCCCTCAACACGGTGGTCTCCGTTTTGGGAACGATCTCCCGGGCATCCCTTGCTTCGGCTGTCGGTTCCTGCATAGCCCAAGAGAAATGGAACTGGTTTCACAAGCGACCGGATCCTCTTTATCTCTTCGACAGATTCGACAGTGCAAGTCGCGGCCCGCTAGGCAGCTTTAAGCTACTGTATTGGCTGAAATTTCGGTGAGTTGCAACAACATACACATGAGCCTCTTTCAAATACTTACATGGACTGTTATGCTGAAAGTTTGCTGAGATAACTAGTCATTGGGCTTCCCTTGGCGCATTATCCGCCATTGTGCTTCTAGGCTACGACCCATTCATCCAAGCAATAGTTACACAGTACGGGCAATTCGACAGTCTTATTGACCCTAAAGGAGCCTGGATAACCACGTCTTTCGATCTCGACGTGGGTCTTATGACCGAAGGAACATCCGTCGCGGCACTTAAATCTACCAGTAATAATGGAAGTTGCATTTACACGGGGACTACGGGCTCACTTTCTCAACCGGACCTGGGTATGGTCTCCAGTGTTTATGCTGGCTTTTCCAATGTTAACGTTTTCACTCCACAAACGCCTAGATATACTTGTCGGACTGGCAATTGCACTTGGGCGCCTTTTGCGTCTCTGGCGATCTGTGCCTCATGCCAGGATGTATCTCAACACCTCAAAGTTTCTTCAGAGTGGACTACAGAGGCTCTTCCCATCGGCTATATGGAAGGCAACCAGACGACTTTCTCTTTACCTCTTGTCAACCTATCCAACTTTGGAACAGGAGCAGTGTTTATTGAAGACGGATCAGTTTCTGCGATCAGCAAGACTTGGAAGGGTGGTGTCCCTGTCTCGGACGGGACGAAAGTCATGAGTGCGAAAGGGACCACCAACAGATCAGAAACAATATCTTTCACAGGTTCCGACACTTTTGCCATTGGCTTTTCTATTATCAACGCTGATCCGGCGTTCCTCGAGAACAGCATATCATGGGAATCATCCCAGCCTATTGCCACCGAGTGCAGCTTGCAATTCTGCACCAGATTTTACAAGTCCCAGGTAAATCAAGGTCAACTATCCGAGGAACTGACCGGGTCATCTATTCACTGCACCACGGGATCTTTGGCGCCGCATGGGGTTAATGAGTCTTGCGTTCAGCAGTGGAACCAGATTACCGACTACGGTCTCTCTTACGGAGTCGAACAACTGCATTTCAACCTTCCACGCAGTGACCTGCAGCTGTTTGTTACGGATGATGAGATCAGAAAGTACGGGCTATCCAGGCTGAGATCGAGCAGGTTCAACATTTCAGACCGCACGCTTAGAAGCAGCCTGTCCTGGATGAAGCAGACTCTGACACAGGAACAAATGACCTGGTACGCGGTAGCAGAAGATGTCAATGGGGAGAAATACATGGAAAGGTCATTCTGGAATCAATCTACAATCGCCGTGTCTCTGACAAACCCCTCCAACCTGATGGAGACATTCGACCGCGTCGCTGACAGCATCACCACCTGGATGCGTAACCTGGGATATGCCGGGAACCCTGTGACTGGCACAGCATGGTTATGGGTACTCCACGTTCGAGTACGATGGGCATTCGTGGCTTTTCCAGCTACCGCGACCCTGGCAGGCTGTCTTTATTGTATGGTGACAGTGTTCGAGACGCAGAGGCTCCAGCTGAAGCCTTGGAGAGACAGCTGCCTGGCGACCATGGCTTATGGCATCGGTGATGGTCTGAGAGAGAAGTTGCGACATGCAGATGATGGAAGGCGTGGAAGTATGAAGAGAGAGAGCCGGAAGCTAAAGATCATGTTGTCTGACTATGGCGACGGGATTATGCTTAGAGATGAACAAGAGCACATTCTGGACGAAGATGGTTCGGCGCTTCAAGAGAGTGCTCTAAGGATATCAGATGAGCCACAAGGGAGAGCGAGCGTTGATCATGGTAGCCGAAGGTCTTCATCCACTGTCAGGCATTGATAAGAGACACGCGGGATACAAGTGTGCATAGAGTCATTTCTACTTGTTGTTCATGTACGGACACTATTTGAGCACAGATCAGAGCAAGCCTCAGGATATTCTTTTATGTCTTAACGTCTTTTCTGAACTATGCTCCCTGGTTTTTCATCAACACAGCCGCTCCCCCCTCTTCTGAATTCTTGCGGTCTCAACTCCTAACAGATGATTGAGAGCCTTGGCAGACCTCAGCCACCACATGCAAGGAGTACTCTTCACCTGGGATAGGGGTGGCGTCTTCTAAATTCACAGTGTGCATCGCATACCCACTCCAGCATCATGGTCAGTCGCACGTATTGAGGGAATTTCTTTCACCCGCTGAGCGCGATATGAATTCAATGGTGTCATCGTAATTATGACGCTGCAAAGCACCGTTCACGGCGGGCTCTTAGCCGGGTCTCTGGTCGGAAGTGACGGAACCGACGGAACCAACGGTAAAGGCGGCTAGAGCGCGAGGCATGGCTCAGGGACATGGAGACTTTGTCTGGACGAATGGCAATTTAATATTTCTCCCCCAGCAAATAAGTCACGCTTGCCACGCGTCATGAAAGTGCCCAATATCGGGTACGAATATCTTCAACGCATTGTGGTCGCGCAACAAAGTCCACATCGACATCCAGTCCCCGATGACAGACATCGGACAGGCCTTGAGCGAGGTCGAGGCACCCGGGCCTGTGCAGAACAAGGACGAGGCGCATGTCACCTTCGACAGGTCCCTCGAGGACGAAGTCGCCAGCCACAAACGAAGTTTCCGCTCGCCGTTTCAGTCCTTTTACATCGACAGCACGCCCAGAGATTCGCCATCCGTCCAAGGCGATGACACCGAAGATGGACAGGAGTACTCAGACCCGCCCGGCGTCGGCAACTTGGCAGAGACAGCCTCAGGTGCCGCCGTCGTCGAGAACCCCAACGAGGCGCACCGCTTCACACACCACAACCTCGAGGAGGAACTCGGCCAGGGCCAGGAGCAGGAGCAGGCGGGGCACAGAGGGGCACGGCGTGAACGACGCAGCGCCGGCAAGGCCAGCCGGCTCCAGACCAGCGTCTTCATCTGGGCGCACATCGTCCTCTTCTCGATCCTGGGCGCGCTGGCGCGCGTGGGCCTGAGCCTGCTGACGGCGTACCCGGCCGAGCCCGCCCGCTTCACCAGCCTCTGGCCCAACTTCGGCGGGTCGCTCGTCCTCGGCTTCCTATCCGAGGGCGCCGAGCTCTTCCGCCACCCCAAGGCCGCGCGGAGCCTGTCGAGGGCGCCGCCGACTATCACCAAGGAGGACACGGGGGAGAGGTCTCCGTCTGACACGGAGGCCGGTGGGCGGGAAAAGGAAGGGGGCCACGCTGCTGAGGAGTCTTCCCTGCCGGTGCCGCTGCACATCGGCCTCGCGACTGGCTTCTGCGGCTCCTTCACGACTTATTCCGCCTTCATGCGCGACAGCTTTGAGGCGCTCGCGGGCATGCTGGGGACTACGTCAAGGCCTTCCCCAGGCCAGGACTTTATGAGCGTGGCTGCCGTCATCATCATCACCATAAGCATGAGCATTGGCGGCCTCAAGGCCGGGGCTCATATCGCCATCTTCCTCAAGCGCTACGAGAAGAGGCTCCCTCGGCGCGTGCTGCGCGCCATGGACCGGACCTCGGTGGTGCTCGGGTCAGCGCTCTGGGCGTGCGCGATAGCCATGGCCGTCGTGCTGGCGAGCCGTCCGTCGGCGTGGGGGATGTGGTGGGGGCAGACGCTCCTGTCCCTGGCCCTTGCGCCCCTGGGGTCCCTGCTCAGGTTCGCCGCGAGCATGTGGCTGAACAACCGCGTCGTCGGCTTCCCCTTGGGCACTTTCAGCGTCAACATGTTTGGCACACTGGTCCTCGCCGTCATGTGGGACCTGCAGCGGCTGCCGGACCGCGGGATCGCGGCCAACATCGGGGGCGATATGGTCTCGTGCCAGGTCCTGCAGGCTGTCGAGGACGGGTTTTGTGGCTGTCTGACGACTGTGAGCACTTGGGTTCTGGAGCTGAACACTCTCCGGAGGAGGCACTCTTATCAGTATGGTTTTGTTAGCATTTTCACGAGCCTGGCGATTGTTGTCGTTGTTATGGGGCCTTTGAAATGGACGGTGGGACTCAGTCAGCCTTCGTGTGTGGCGATATAGATTGAGGGTAGACTTTATCCACGGTATACACCACGACTGACTCGTCATGTTTTGTGGTGTAAAGAGAAGAAATGAGAGAAAGTAAAGACAATCTAATACTTCTTTTCTTAGGTTCAAGTTGCTGATATTGAAGCTCGAATCCCAGCACACCAGTGATGAGAGCATCTGCCATCCTTGTATGGATACCAGTGAATGCCTCAAAAAGGGGATTGACTGTTGCGTCGAATAGAAAAGTCCAGACAACAAAGTCGGGCACAACTTGAATATTGCTCCAAGTGTTTGGATCACATCCCTCTCGCCCTTTTATAGCTGTCACCTGGTAAATGACATCTGTGATGGTCAAACCCTTCGTCATGAATGTAGCAATTGATATAGAGTTGCCCGTGGCTGCTCTTGAATTCGATCTTCCCTGGTCTTGGCTTCTCCTACGGTGTTGGCGTTATACAAAAGATTCATAGATGGACTGGATGAGAACGCAATGCCAATCTACTCCTCCAATGGGTTCCATTGCTTACCTTAGGTGTGAGTCGATAGAGTGTCCCGTAGACATGCAGTAACTATGTGGTGTGATTGTGCGAAAGTTTAATTGAGTTTGAAGGAGTCGTGTACCGTAGCATGACGTAGGCCTTTTATTATGCAGAGGTTATCTCAGGTAGCATCTTTGACTGAGCGAAGGTGCATGGTTGGCACTGTGACATGTTCTGCTTCGTGCCGCGGTCCGGGCCGCGGGAAGTGTTGGAAATAGGGGGGACGGGAACGACCCTCAAGGTTGGATGACCCACGTTCTCTTCCTCACTCCGGGCAGCTCTTTGCTATTCTGGGCCAGCTGTGCCCACCACCTGGCGAGCTACCGACATCAACTAACTCAGCCTCAGCTGACATGAACGTAGCCAGGATGTACAGCAGCAGAGCAATACGTTGCCGCCATAGCGACCCTAGTCCGGACTACGGCCCGCCGCCTCCCGTTCGGCAGAATTTCGGGTGTGGATGCCGGTGAAAGAACGTCAAGATCAACTATGTAAGTACGTAAAAGGTGTACCGCGAGGCATGCACGATGAAGATCTGTGGTGGGCGGGCAAGGTTTCACTGTGGTACTGCCTGATCCTACCTCAAATGCGGGTCCGCTTTTTATGTGCGAAATATGATCTATTCTGTATCAGTCACCGATGCCTCCGAATTCGTCACGTAGAACGAGAGACCGCACGCTTTTCACATGTTGCCCGCAATGCCAAGAAAAGCAAAAACCAGGCCAAATGGAGCAGCTTGTGCTGAACAGCTGTGTGTTGTCCGAACGTCGGTAGGACATCGGCACTATAGTATATCAGAACCCCCGCCTTTTCCGATCCCCACATCTGCTGTCCCACTCATCACCTAGGTACACTGACGATCTTCCTACACCGGTTACATTGTGAGGATTTTCCCCAGTTTCCAGCGTATTTGAATTGGATCTCGCGATGGTTGCAACATACATGAGGGGGGAGTGACAGGATATCACGTACATATCACCTAATGGAATATGGCAGGCACATTGCCCAGACTCAAAGGTATACCACGGGATCGTATCTGGGCCTGCAATCATACAATCGAATATTAAACGGCGCGTGTACATATATGAATGTATATATAGAAAGAGTATACCGAAAGATTTCCCATGACCTCAAGACATCAATTCGTCATTCCTCAACCAAGCATATCAGCTTTCCTTGGCCCAATATCTTGAAGCCACTGACCTATTTGTGGTATGCCTCCACTTGGCCTTTGAATATGAAGAAGGCATTTGTCCTGAGCCTCGCTCTTGGCGGCTCAGCTGATCGAACGGCATTGTCAAACATTTTGCACCCTGTGAACTGTGTAAGTACCTACCTATTTAGACCATGCATGAACTTTCTCCCTAGACTCCTGACAAAAAGTATACAATAGTGCCAATCCCTGGTCGACGCTGGCTTCCAAAATGTCTACATGCCCAATAACACCCTCTATTCTGAGCGCGTTGAGTCGTACTGGTCCCTGACATCCCGACTCACGCCGGAATGCTTTGTTCAGCCACGAAACACAGAGGAGGTAGCTGCGGTGGTTGAAGTCTTGCTCCGAGAGACACAATGCCCCTTCGCAGTCCGTAGTGGCGGGCATTCTTCTACGGCCGGAGCCAACAACATCGAAAAGGCTGTGACGATTGATCTAGGCAAGATAGAATCCCGCCAGATTTAACTTTTGTTTATTTCTTTTTTTGGTAGGCACTAACCCAAGGCTTAGGTCTGCTCAACAAAACGACCTATGATTCTGAAAACAGCATCGCCTCGGTCGGACCAGGTGCTCGCTGGTTAGACGTCTATCGGACCCTCGACGAGTACAATTTTGGTGTCCTGGGGGGCCGCATCGGAACTGTCGGTGTCGGTGGGCTATTGCTGGGCGGCGGTTGTTCCCTGTACCTGTTCCGCCAGGGCTTCGCCACCGACAACATCGCAGCGTTCGAGGTAGTCCTGGCAAACAGCACTGTCGTCACCGCCAGCGCCCAGGAGAACAGCGACCTCTTTACCGCGCTCAAGGGCGGCGGTAACAACTTCGGCATCGTCACGCGCTTCGACCTGATGGCATTTCCCGCATCACCCATCTGGAACGGCTCAACGACGCACCCTGAAGGCGACGACCCGTCCGCCCACGTCGCGGCTCTGAAGCGGTGGGTCGACAGCGTGGAGACATACCAAAATAGCTCTGCGGCTGTGTTTTGGACATATCGCCCGCAGCTGAAGGAGACGATCATAATCAAGAGGCTGGTCGATGTCGGGGGTCGACCAAGCCCGCCAATCTTTGACGAGTTTCTTTCAATACCCGGAAACACCTCGTGGAGTTCAGCTTTGACGAACATGTCCACGATTGCTCTGGGCGGACAAGCTGCTGGGCACAGGTAACACAAACTTGACCAAGCATATCGCACCAATTCTTGATACTCATTTGTCAATAGGAATATCTGGTTTTCGGTCACGTTCAAAAACGACGAGAGAGTTTTGACCAGGGCCGTCGAGTTACACCACAGGCTAGTCGAAGAGATGAAAGCCGACTCATCTGATGGTGATTTCGAGACTCAATGCTTCTTCCAGCCATTACCGTCGATTATCGGGAAGCATGGGGTGGACAGGGGAGGCAATCTGCTCGGCATTGACAGACACAAAGATAACGCTGTCATTCTGCTCGGCTCACTTGCCATCAATGGCCAAATGCAGGAAGCCATCGGACGCGAGAAAATGATGGCATGGAAGGGAGACCTTGAGGACTATAGCCGCAGTCTTGACGCGCAAGTCGAGTACTATTACATGAATTATGCTGACGGAACACAAGACGTCTTGGCTTCTTATGGGGAGGAAAGGGTCCAAATGGCTCTGGAGGTAGCCGGGAGGTATGACCCAACAGGGGTCTTTCAGAAGCGGGTGGTGGGAGGTTTCAAATTGCCAAATGCTGCCAAGCAGGTTTAAACGAAAGAAATGGCCGCTAGATATCTACCAGAAGTACATGGCACAGAGGATAGGAATGCTTCATTATCATATTCCCGACGTTGCTAGACACTATGGATGGAGCATTTGAGCTATTTAAGCCCCTCCTGGAACACTTCATAATTATTTGACGGTAAACGCATAGACACCTTGACCATTTGTAACATAAATCACGTCCTTGTCTTTTTCACCACGTCCGGCAGCGCAAGCCGTCGGCGCGCTGAGCTTGGCAACGACGACAGGTTTGCTAGCAGAGCCGCCGGCGGGATCGTACTCAACAACCTGATTAGCCCCACTGTTCGTAGTGATGTAGAGCTTGCCGTTGTTCCCGACGCAGAGGTCATCGCCCATCAGGTTCGACCAGAGAGTGGAGACCGCGCCAGTCGGTTTGGATGTCGTGTCGACCGCCACCTTGTGGAAGCTGTTCTTGAATATGTTCGTGTACCACACAGTGCCATTGCTGTACTTCAGCCCGTCAATTCCAAATGGGATGGGCCCGCTGGGAGCCATGGTCGGGTCACTAAGGGCGACGGAAGACTCGCCGGACGAGACAGTCAGCTTGACGAGGGCGCCCTTGGCCGCGTCGCCGAGCAGGACCGTGTCGTTGTTGAACACGGCCAGGCCGTTCATGTTCTTGGCGTCCGCGATCTTCTTGACGAGCGTCGCCTTGGCCGTGCCGCCCGTGAAGTCGACCTGGTGCACCGCCGTGCCCTGCGGGGAGCCGCCGATGACGACGAAGACGTCCGGCGCGATCTCGCCGATCCCGCTCAGGCCGGATGCCCCGCTGACGGAAACGGCCGTTGAGGACGTCTTGGCCACGGGGTCGACGGCGTATAGGTTGGGACTGTTCATGTTGGTCACGAGAAGTTGGCCATTGGGGCGCACCGCGATGTTCTCGAGTGAGGCTTGCTTCACGATTTCCGTCGGGGCCACCTGACGGGAGTTGAGAAATGTCGCAGCAGCGATGCCCTGGGCTGATGCAGAGAGAATCAGGGACAAGCTGCCCAGAAGAGTTGTTGACTGGAGCATTCTGGAAAACGTGTGGGCAATCCCGCCAAAGTAGCAACTGAAACTGAGGTGGCTATGTCGATGGACAATGGTGGTTCGTCCACCAGGCGATTGTGGGTGCTGCTGCCTTCTAGATATTCAGGTCTGATTTCCCGGTCGCGGTTAAATGCAGCAGCCAGTTCATCAGCCACTATGGCTAATCTTAGCAGACTTGCCAAGATGTGAAAGATGTGTACCTCAAAAAATTATCTACCGGCTTACCAGTCGCACCTGTCTAGATTGCCGCATCTATCACATTCAAGATCGGTGTGCCATCCTCCGATATGTTCAGCGCGGGACGTAAATCTTCGCTAACTCTCATATTGCGGGGTTTGGGAAGTAGATCTTTGTATACTATATAGACTCTCTACAATTCAGGCAGGGTCTTGGCTCTTTAGTTCCTCCCAAAATGCGCATTCCGAGTAGTCAACCACGCCAGGCACGGGGACGTCATCCAAGACGACTCCCAGCGTCGAGCTCTCCGTGAAGTCAGCCCAGTCCGGACCCGGATTTCCAGCCTCCGCCATGCTCGTCCAAGCCGCCTGTATGTACGCGCTCAGGGCGACCTCCTCCTCCGTCAGGTCGCACGAACCCGTGCCGAACGGCAGTTGGCGCACCTGGCCGAACACGAAGGCGAGCTCGGACGTGTGCGTGGGCCCGAGCAGCTCTACCGCGTCCGGGGCGATGAAGGGCACCCACGGGCAGGTGGCGGTGTGGTTGAAGAGGAAGGTGTAGACCGGTGCCGTTTTCGCGCTGCTCGTCAGGGCGTTGAATGCAGGGCAGTGGATCACGGACGAGGTGTAGACATCGTCAATCGCGTAGAAGAGAGGTAGTTCCTAATTGCTGTAGCGGGAGACTGGGTACGTAGTATTAACAATGGCGGGCTGTGAGCCAAAGTTGGACACCAGAGTCTGGTCATACGCTGGACCTAATACTGTTATATTAATCAATCCAGATCGGTGTTCTCTATTTACTCCCATACAAAAGCCCAATCCACTTTGCCCGTAGCCGCCCTAACCTGGATTGAGGCCTGAATCTGTTCCAGCGGAGCCAGTATACCTGCCACAACCAACCCTTTTGCCTTGGGAAAGTTCCATTGGCCGGATAGTGGGACCACATCGTACTTGACAACCATCATAACCAACATGACTATAAGCTCGTTGACAGCAAAATGCCTCCCTGGACAAACAATTCCACCTCTTCCCCATGATCTGTGGGATGCGACAGGAACTTTTTGCTGGCCTGGAGAGCCATGGTCATGCTCTGCGCCTTTCTGCTGCTGGGGAACAAAGCGCCAGGGGTCAAATTCTGTAGCCGAGGAGCCCCAGGAATTTAGATCCCTGTGCGCCGCTGCTGAAGGCATCATAACAATATTTCCCTTCTTAAGGAGATACCTTCCACCAACGATTGTGTCTTCTTGGACAACCCGGGGGGATACATTGGTCGTCTGAAGACGCAGGACCTCGCTCACAAACGAGCGGAGCAGGGGATACTTTTCCATCACCTCTTTTATGTTGACTTTGATGACCAACTTCTCGTGCTCAGAGCTGTTCCTTGAGCCAATACTCGAGGTACCGACGACAGAGTCTATTCCCTCGCGTACCTCTGCAAGCAACGATGCGTCAGAGTACATGTAGTATATGACCCAGAACGCAACTGGCACAGAATTGGCCAACAGGCCAAAGGACAAAGCCATGTCGAAGCGTTCAATGTCGGCTTGAGGAATTTGATGTTTTTCATGCGCAACACGCCTGTCTCGAATTAGGCGGGAAGCATACGCATCACCGCCCGCTGCGTAGTAGTCACTCAAGGCCTTGAGGACTGTTTCTCGTGCCCGACAGCCTCCGCGAGCAATGACTTTGGGCAAGATGTTCAAGCTCAGGCGGGCTGCATCTCGGTGGATCTCCCTAGTCCTGTCAATAAACCGTTGACCACAATTGATCACTGCGTGATTCAAAGAGGGGGCGAGGAACGTACCACAGGCTGTCAGCCACAACAGGATTCTTGTACGGATTGCATTCCTTGCCGTATATAGCATTTGTTCCGCACACAGTGACATACTTTCGGCACCAGTCGTAGAGATCATGACAGTTCGTTTCACGGGACTCGACATCAATACCGTCGAAAAATGAAATTGAAGAGGTCAACATTCTTTTCGTCAGGCAATCCAGATCCTCGCCGGGCTTCATCGACTCTTGGCCGGCTCTCAAGAGGTCATGGGACAACTCATGTTTCCCGCTTTCTTCAAGAGTCCCACGTGCCAGCTTTTCCCAGCTTGGCTGGCTGACCGTAAGTATTCGTTTAGAAAACTCCACTAGTATGGGATTGAACGAAAAGATTCCGGGCCGGCGGTCGACGAAGGACATTAGCTCTGGTGTCGTGACAACGTATATCTTGCTTAGAGGCATGCTGAGTGTGTACACTGGACTCACGCCAGGTTTGTTTCTTTCACAGCAAATTTTAGAGTTAATGTGAACTTTCTGGGCCGTTCCAGGCGGGTCATGATAACTTACGCGAACTTTGAGTAGTAGGTCGAGCCCTGCCGAATAATACCAAGGACATGGCCAATGATTGTTGTCTCGGGGGCGATTTCTGGAGGTTCTAGCTGATCGTGTGGAAGAGACAGACAGTACTTAAGTAGACTGATTACTGCCACTACTGCGGCAGCAGCAACAGCGAGGACGAATATCATTTTCAAGGTGGAACTATGTGCGTGAATGCACCACTTGAGATCTTACGGTGAAACGCTAACCTCTGCAGTCAAATATACGAAAATTTCAGACAGGTATAACAGAGGAAATAAAATGATTTTTGAAGACAACCTTTTGGTTCTAGGAGGTGGAATGAGACTACGGTCAACCTAGGCTACGGTATCATTGCGGCTGAGACCCAACACGGCAGGCCTTTTGTGGGTACTCGCCTCTGGATACCAGTACATCATCACGGCTAAGAAAGTCCATGTCTATCTCCCAGCACAAAGTTTCAGGTGGGAGATACATCAATTCGTGTCCTGACGTTTTCCATAAAGTACCTACAGCCGGTTCACGGCGGTTCATGCTCGTGACGAAAGACGGGGAATACTTCCAACCACACAAAAATACATGCGCTTATGTATTTTTATTGTTTTCGTTATCTCTCTAGGTGTCATCAAGACGACCAACAAATTCTTGTCATTTCCGAAAGCGTGAAAGTTCCTAACATCTGTTGTGGGACCATCACTTGATGGACTGTGGCCTCGCCAAACACATGTACTATGAATAGCAGACCCATATTTCACAGGGCACATGATGAGTATTGTGTATCGAAATTAAAAACGGAACGGCCGCCATTGCCGCATTGCAACGCATTGCAAATGTCCCGTCAAAGACTGGGCGAGTTTTGTGGCCCTTGCAGTAGTTCATGTCCTCCGTTCTGTACCTCTCAAGTACTGCTGGGGTGTGTGACCGCGTGACAATTTTCATGATCCACAAACCATGGGTGCAGAGCCGCATTGCCTCTGTGCTGCAAGGACCCTGGCAACACCCGGAGACGGAAACTAGGCCAATTGGTTCATCACTATCCCTACACCAACACAATACTACACAGTATGAAGAGGAGGTTGAAAAAGACCCACATGTAAACACAACGGTCGCATCCGGACCTGGGCCAAGCGCTGAAGTGGGCCGCATCCACTGCTTAATTGGTCTAGGCGCCAACAGGATTAAAACCGCGGACGTCCTGCGCCGCAATTACGTGGGACCAACCAGCCGTGCCGCTCAAGAATCAAACCCGACGGCAAAGACTCAACTTCCTGCCCACCAGTATCACTTGAACAGCCTGGACCTGAAGCAAACCAATCTCACTGAGTTGTCCCAACACCGTCATCACTCCCAGCAGACTCTTCCCACCCCTTCTCCCCTCTGCCTCAGAGAATCGGCTCGACGCTCACACCACCATGATTTTATACTTGCTCTTGGGCTCTGCCCTTGCCTACCTCGTCTGGAGTTTGGTGTGCCTGGAGATCAATGTGAAGAGAGCTCGTTCCATGGGCATTCCGCTCGTGCGGGTCCCCATTGATCCCGTGAGGAATGTGCCATGGATGATCATTCAACCTCATGTCTGGGCCATCCTGGACCGGCTGCCCATCAAATGGTCTTCCTACCCAAATTTTGTTCGTCTCCTACACCGCGGATGGCACTTCAGAGAGAAGGCGGATACGGCACTACAGTTTGGCCCAGTCTGGGCGATTGTCACGCCGATGATGATCTATGTGCACATCACAGACCCGGGGGCAATTAATGATATCTTTTCAAGGCGTTGGGACTTTCAACGCCCTGTTCACGAGTATAGTGAGTAATGTCCTTCGAGATGACCGCACCCACGGGGCGTTTGACCGCGCACATGGCTGGGTAGACGCTAACACGATCAGACACCCTGAACGTCTACGGTCTCTCTATCTCCACGGCCGGCACTGAGGATTGGGCTCGTCATCGCAAAGCCATGGCAGCACCATTTAATGAGAGTATCATGAAGTTCGTCTGGGACGAAGGCCTTCGGCAATCTGAAGCGATGGGACGTGCCTGGAGGACCGCGAGCACGGCTCAGGCTCACTCCGAGATCCCAAGCGTCCGCAAAGACGTACGAACCATCTCGTTGAACGTGCTTTCAGCAACGGGTTTTCGGAAGTCGTATCCATTCAAAGCCTCACACGAGACAAGTGTTCAGGCAGATGACGAGGCGGGATATCGCAAAACTCTATCTACGGTTCTCGATAACGCTATCCTGATCATGCTGATCCCCTATCGGTATCTCAAGGGACCTTTTGTTCCGAAGAAACTCGTCGAAGTGGGTGATGCCGCAAGAGGTTTCAAAACTCACTTGACGGCTATGCTTGAGGATGAGGTTACAGCTTCAAAAGAGGGAAGACCAGTGTCCGGTGGTATTATGAGCGGGTTCGTTCACTCTCTAGAGCAACACCGGAAGGAGATCATCACCTCGCCCGAGCTGAAGACAAGCAAGGACGGCAAAAAGGGCCTCACTGTTGACGAGATCCTGAGCAATCTTTTTGTCATCAACTTTGCCGGGCACGACACAACAGCCAACACACTCACTTACAGTCTGTACCTACTCTCCGTCTACCCCGAGGTGCAAGACTGGCTCGCAGAGGAGATTTCTGCTATCACCAAAGATATTCCTGTCGAGGAATGGGAGTATCAAGAACTCTTCCCGCGTCTTGTTCGCTGCCGCGCCATCCTTCTGGAGACACTCCGGGTTTACGCTCCAGTCATGGTCATGACAAAGTGGACGGCCAACAATGCTCAGACGCTTAAAATTGGCGATAGAGTCATCACCATTCCTGACAACACGCGGACTATGATGCATCTTCTCGCTATTCAGCTGCATCCACAGTATTGGTCTGACTCCTACACGTGGACGCCATCGCGTTGGGTAAAACCGGAAGATGGTACCTCCGGAGGCCCTGGCCGCGAGGTACTGAGCGAGCCCACAGCAAACACCTACTTTCCGTGGTCAGACGGCCCACAGAACTGCCCGGGCAAGAAGTTTTCTGAGGTCGAGTCGGTCGCGATTCTGGCCTGTCTTTTCCGCAAAAGCCGGTTGCTGATCAGGAAGATTCCGGGAGAGGCAGATGATTCCGCGAAAAAGAGGGCATTGGCTTGTATCAATCATGCCAACCACGACCTGCTGCTTAGGATGGAGGATCCAGATCAGGTGAAGCTGGTGTGTGTGGAACATTGAGGTACTTAACGTTAGACACAATTGTGATCTATACACCGCCACCGGTTCCTATCGTTGTACTCATTTCTCAACATCAATAGTTTGTTGGCCTCTTTAGATTCATGTTGGACTAATCGGGGGTATCGGACAATTTTGATATTCGATATTTTGAATGGACTAGTGGGTCTTGTTCAAATCACATGTATCACCGCATCATGACCTCAGTGATTCGTAGTACTCCCTGTACGCCCTTAGTCGTTCCGAAAGTAACCTACCTAGTGATTTTCTATTTTCTCCAAGATGAACGGGCCTTTTCCAGACTTAAGCTCGCCGAGTACGCTTGACAGTGTATACACGCACAAGAATGGCCATCTCAAGACGAGAATGGCATAGGAAATCCCTTACGAAGTACGGTAGTCTCTCAATTCATATGTTGAGCATTTATCGTATCTTAGTACAGATATCTAGGTCGATATAGCAGAAATCAGTCTATTTGCAGGACTACTGCTCCATGGCAGCTCGTGCTGTGGGGTCTCCCAACTCAGGCAACCCAGCATTGCTCCAGAGTGGTCCCGCAGACGCCACAAGGTGGTTGTGAAAACCCCAGCCAAGAATTTCCGCATCGACAATGGGTCCGCTCGGAATCCAGCTACGGCTTTCCGAGCCACTCGGCCTGAATGATAGCCATTCTTGCACCCTCTGGTAGGGTGATACCAACAAAACGGAAGCCTTCATCAGCCTCTGTGAAAAGAGCAGCCCACATCTCAGCATCCCTCTGTCGGGCATTCCCAAAGGCCTTCATAGAGATATCCATTTTTCGAAATGCTCGGTCCGCCGCAATACTAGTCTGGCCGGGCTCAGGGATGCAAATATCGTTCACGACAACCTTGGCGTTCTTCTTAAGCGCCGGGATCAGATTCCTCAAGATTTTGACGCAGTACTTGTCGCTCCAATCGTGAAGAACCCACCGCATCAGATAGACATCTGCGTCTTTGACTGGCTGGGGAGTGAAGAAGTCGTGCTCCATCCCTTCAACACGGCTCTGAAGCTCCTTGGGGATGTCGATCCCGCTGATCACATGCGGCTGGTCTTGAACGACAATCTTGTTGATCCCCGGGTACTTTTTGGCAAGTGCAAAGGCGACCTTGCCGTCACAGCCTCCGATGTCAACGACGGAGCTCGCGTGGCTGAAATCGTAACCGCGAAGAAGGTGGTCCATCGAGAAGCTCTCATGCAGGTGCGAAAAAGACTGTGCATCCGTAAAACGTTGCTGCCGGGCCGGGTCTTTCTTGATTATCTCGAACGGAGTTTCGTTGGAATTATTCGCAAGTGCATGTCCACTTTCGTTGGGCTCCTGGCTCCCTGGCCACTTCGCCGTAGCATCAACAGTGCGAGCCAACGAAGGCAGAAATTCCACAGCGACGTTGACAAAATATGACTCCATCAAAGGATTATCAATCAGCAAGCGTGAACTAGCCGTATGTCTCACGAAGCCCTTTCGTGGCTCCGCAAAAACATGTCGACCCATTGCAACACGCAGAAAGCGAGTGACGTCTTGTTGGTCCAAGCCCGTTGCCAGGGCAATATCTTCGAACTTGGTTTCCTCCCCATTGGTCGGTACATGGCGTGCAATCTTATAACGCCAGATGTACTGCAGACTGAGCATGAGGTAGTGGTCTCCTGGGCTGCTTAGAATCAGCCCCAAAGGACCAAGGAGCAAGTGGTGCAGTTCGTCAGTTGCTTCCAAGGCAGCGTCTCTCGCCGCTGACACCTCAGCCGGGAGAGCCTGTCCGGGGGTGATGCCGTCACCGTCATCGTAGGACGGCTCAGGTAGGCCATTGGCCGAGAAGAAGGCAAGATACTTTTGAGTGTTTTCTTGGATCTGCGTAAGAAGCTGCGTCATAGGCCCGGTGCCAGGGCTTGGGATTGGGTTTTTGCTACTCATGATAAAATTTTGGGTTGAATTTGGTTGAAGCTTTGATTGGTTTGGGCCAGAAACTTTTGGAAATAGCCAAGAATTGAGTAAGAGTGCAGAGATGGTACCGCTTTGGAATGGTTATCTAGTTTATTGTCCGCAAACATTGGGTAATATAGATGTCTATTCAATCGACTGCGAAGGCTATCCTTGATTTCCCGTCGCGTGCACCTAGCCAACTCTTTGATGCCTGTTCAGTCACTTGATCCCAAACAGAACTTCTTCATGAAAATTGCGGCTCGACCGCTTTTGCCGCCACGGTGGAGCAAGGGTTATCAGAGAATAATGCGCGGAGCGTCCAAACCGGGCCCCGACCACTGTCGCACGACAAAAAGACATATCAGTTACATCTTGGGTACCAGGTCGTCTGGGACGGGTCTTCCATTGTTCTGGGGGACGATTGCGTGGGCTGAAGAATTAGTGTTGGTTCATGGGTGGGTGGCTCAGAGCTGAAAGTCTGTGGGGCCAGTGCAACTCTACCATGGAATCTGACGCGGAAGCACTCATCTGTACAAAGAGAACAATTCAATTGAACTCCACTCGAACTTCTCGCAGAGCCTCAATAGTCGTGGCAAAATTTTCTTTCTCAAAGCCAACAGCACGGGACTGCTCCGCAGTGGCGTGAGCTCCTTGCTTTCTGCTGCGCCAATGCGGCGCGGCAGATTAGTACTGATAGATTAGTACTGGTGTGCGTGCTTGCCTTCGGAGGTAGGTATGCGGCTCAGCAGACTGCTCCGCCGTTGCATGCACTGTGTTCAGGTTTCGTTGGACCACCCGGAACATGCCATTCCATCAATGCAACCTGCAGCTTGAGGAAATGGACACTCGAGTCATGATCTAGATCCACATAACCGCAAGACCCTAGAAACCCAAATAATCCCAGATGTTCGTTCCTGCCTTTTTGAGCCGCTTCGCTTAGAATCAGATACTACCAACAGCACTGTGCTGGCCGGGTGAAGATTATGACAAGTCTTTGCAAGTCACCCAAACATCTTTGGTGAGAACAACCTCAGATCGGGTCAGCCAACGGGTGGCCAGGTGACAAGGGCATTATCTGGGTCCCCTGGCTGCGCATTTGCTGAAAGGCAATGTGAGCGGCCGCTGTCTTTCTCAGGCCATGTTCGTTCGCCTTCCACCGTGGTTCCATCCTTCCCCTCTTGTCAACTACTCACTCGCCTTCTCATTCGACTTCCAATTATCATGTCACAGCCGGAAACCCAACTTGAGCTGAAGGACAGGCAGATTCAGCCACCGAACTATCTCTCGGGATGGCGTCTGCACGCTGTAATTGGCTGTCTTTTCTGGGGCGCATTCCTCATCGCACTAGACACTAATATCATTAACGTCGCCCTACCCGTTATCTCCTCTGATTTTGAAGCGCTAGAGGATTTCGCATGGTATGGAAGTGCCTACCTCCTAACTTTGACGGCCATGCAGCCCATCTATGGCTCCTTGTACAAGTATTTCCGCACCGATGTGGTGTACCGGGTGGTGATTGTCATTTTTGAAGGTAAGAGTGTTTTTACTTTTTGTTCCTGGCCACCACCAGCCCACATACCAGATAGCTAATGACCTAGTGTAGTCGGATCCGTTATCTGCGCCGCGGCGACCACTTCGAATATGTTCATTGTTGGAAGAGCTGTTGCGGGATTCGGGGCTGCCGGAGTGCTTCAAGGTGCACTGAGCATTATAAGCCAGGTGGTCCCATTGGAAAAAAGGTACGCCAGATATGTCTTCATTTTCCCAAGCAACCTTGGTGTCGTGCGGCGGAAGTGGAGATTGACATTTGATTCCCAAGGCCATTGTACATGGGCGTTGTTATCAGCGTCTTTGTGATTACCGTTACCATTGGCCCCGTACTCGGGGGGGTTTTCACACAACATAGCACTTGGCGCTGGTGTTTTTGGATGTAAGTCTTGTGCCCTATCAATTTATCCGAACGGCGTGAAAGTCTCCTCATATGGCTGCCTGAAACTGAATGATGGCTAATATTGGAGTAGCAATCTTCCCATTGGCGGATTAGTCCTGCTTGGTCTGACCGTCTTTCTTCGGTTGAAAGGCGATCAAGGCAGCGACCGTGATCTTGCGTTGAAGGCAAAGCTTCAGAAGATGGATCCACTGGGGTGCCTCTTGTTCACCGCAGCCGCCTGCTGCCTCTTGCTCGCACTGCAATGGGGTGGACAGACCAAGCCCTGGAACTCGCCTGACGTGATCGGTTGCCTTGTCGGAGCTTTTACCATTGGCTGTTGCTTCACTTGGGTCCAATGGAAAAGGGGTGAAAATGCTCTCATCCCACTCCGAGTGCTCCAAAAGAGATCTGTCTGGACCGGAGCTATGGTGTTGTTCTTCCTTGGGGCTCAAACATATCTCGTACGTATTCATGTTCAACTCCTCCTCAGAGACTAACTAACCAATCAAACGACCTGCAGAACACATATTTTCTGCCTTTTTGGTTTCAGGGTGTTCGAGCTTTTAGCCCCGTCAGGACCGGTCTGGCCTTCATGGCTCTTCTCATCCCTCAGATGATATCACTCATCATCATCGGGGCCATCGTCAAGCAGTTCGGGAGTTACGTCCCCTACATGCTTGTCGGTGAACTTATAGCTATCGGCGGCCAAGCAATGCTTACTCAACTTCGGCCCGAGAGCAGCGTGGCATATTGGGCCGCATCGCTTGTCGTGGCTGGCCTTGGCACTGGGATGGCAATGCAATTGCCCTTCACGGCCATCGCATTAGTATTGTCGGACAACGACATACCTATCGGGAACGCCATCGCTGTCCTTTTCCAGCAACTTGGTGGCGCCCTATTTATCTCACTGGGCCAGACCGTTACCATCACCTCGTTAACGAGTCTTACGCGGAAACTTCTCCCCGAGGTTCCACCACAACTTGTGGTGAGCAGTGGGGTTGCAAACCTCGACGCGATCGCTTCCGATCCTCGGGAACTTGCCGTCTTGCGCAACATATGGAACTCTGCTGTGGCGCGCACCATGATCTTGGCTGTCGCTGTCGTGGCAGCATCCGTGCCATTCACATTGGGAATGGAGTGGCTTAATTCTATCAAAGTTGCCGCACAAAGGCGGGAGGCTGCTGCTGTCAAGGAAGATGAGCCGCTTGAGACGGCAACTCACGATGTCGGTCCCAACGTTGGAGGGAAGGGTGAGAAGGTTCAGAACAACATAGCAGAAGTCTAATTTTTCGATAGATGGCATGTGGTGTAAATCTAGTACCCTAGCGCCAGAGTTATCTAATTGGGCATGAAGTTCAGCAATAGTTTCAGAGTTGAATACAGCCTTGTTTTCATTGTTTTTAGAAGCCCAGATAAATGATCGCCTTATGACGATCAATGATTGTGGTTAATGGAGAGCGGATGAGCCAGGAGAGTGCCCTTCTACCTCATTGAGTACGTAGCGCTGAAGTGCAGTTTTGTCAC
Organism: Diaporthe nobilis; assembly: GCA_023078575.1. Classification (NCBI taxonomy): domain Eukaryota; kingdom Fungi; phylum Ascomycota; class Sordariomycetes; order Diaporthales; family Diaporthaceae; genus Diaporthe; species Diaporthe nobilis. The sequence continues at coordinate 449,256 of JAKZJT010000013.1, read as the reverse complement.
GGTAGAGGCCTCAGCGCACGAGTTGGGTTAGAGATTTTACGCCTTCCCAGATCCCTTCAAATGCCTTGCGCCATCCTCGAGTGGTCTAAGCGATTCGAAATCTCGAACCAACATGCATTCAAAGCCCAGGCAATAAATTCGCGCAGTCACATTATGCCCAGCTCCGACATGCAGAGCACTAGATATGGATCAAAAAATCCTTCGGGCCCACCTTCGGTGCCGTTGGCTGTTTTCCTGGCCCTCCCTCCGGTCTGCTGCCTCGCCTGAGCAAGACACTGTGACTCTTGGTTGAGGCCTGGTTCCACAATCGCCCAAAATTAGACTTGAGCTTAATTTAGCTCAGTTCTTCCTGATATGGTTCAGACTACCGATCGTAATGGTGTTGGTGCTCAAGTGCAAGAAAGCCTGCTTAATATCAGACATTCTCGTCCCAGAAGGGTTCAGTATCCATTGAAAGGCACGTACGAACCCAGCATCTCTGTGGTCACTCAGCATCACTTACAGACACATTTCTACTCTTTCTTCCAAAGTTCGCCATGTCTTCTGCCGGAGGAGAATCGACCACCACCAATCTGCAACGGGTCAGCCAGGTGACCTTTCTTGTAAGCACTGCACTCAGTTCGACCGATGGAGGAAGTGCACGTGATGATATTTGAATGCTAACAGGCCCGCAGGCAACTGCATGGTCCGCCACGGTTCTGTCACTGCTCTTTTTGGCTTTTCGCCTGGCTGTCCGCATCCAGTCTTTCCGCAGACTGCAAAGTGATGACTGGCTGGTGATTAGTGCCTGGGTCATGCTTCTCGCGTTCACCATCGCTTGGCAGGTTGAAGCCTACTTTTTGTACTGGACGTACGATGTTTCTAACGGCAAAGCCCTGCCCACCGAAGCCTTTTTCAACCAGTATACCACCTTTTTGCGCTTCGTTGTCGTGTGGAACTATCTATTCTACTCCAGTCTATGGGCTGTCAAACTGTCTTTCCTCATCTTCTTCCGACGACTAGGTTCGAAGACAAAATCTCACCGAATTTGGTGGTGGGTAGTTTTGCTTTTGACCATTGGGGGTTGGTTTGGCTGCATTGCCGACATCGATTACCGGTGCACCTTAGGTGACATGAACTACATTTTCAGTGAGTGTGAATACCGCGGTATCTCTACTAGTATGTAAGCCTAGCTAACGGTTTGATTCTAAGCTGTCTGTCCCACACCAAGTCACATCAACTGGCAAAACCATACTTTCTACGGAAACATGGCAGCGGATGTGATCACGGATGTGCTTATCCTCTCAATTCCTGTCATCATCTTGTGGAATGTTCAGATTCCGTGGCGCAACAAGATTATCCTGTTTGGCGTTTTTTCAGCAACTATGTTGATCATTACGATCTCGGTTATCCGTGTGGCTTTAGTAAAAGGCACACAGCAGCAACTCAAAGAGCCAGCTATTGACTGGCTGTATCTCTGGTCCGCAGTCGAAATGGCAACATGTAAGGACGAACTTCGCATGCATTGTCCCTTCTCAATGGCTCATTCAAGACTAATCTGCTTTTAGCGATCGCCGTTGCCTCTGTTGGCTCCTTCCGTCAACTGTTCCTCTCAAAGAAACAGCCTCAGCTAGGTCAAAGGTCAAGCTCTTACGGTTCCCAGAGGGTCTGGCTATTCAAAGGTGTCTTTTCACGCTTCACACGTGATTCTTCGAAAGCGAACTGCCAAAATGATTCTCTGGAGGATTTGAGCAATACGTCTAGTGACTTCAACAAAGTGACGCAGGATGATCATCCACAGAGATGTGTGGCACCTCTGAAGGCAGTCCATGTCCAAACGGATTACGAAGTCACCAGTGCTCACACCACTCCTGCCCCATGGGTTGACGGTCCCACAAGCGTCTTCCCATCACCCCCGTCCGAGTATGATCATGGTGGATATCATCAGGGGAACTACACCTGGGCCCGTTGATAAGGAAGCGGCAAGAGTCTAAGGTACTGGCAAGTCATGGATCAGTATTTGAGTAGATGGCGGGAGGATGCAGGCGAAGTTGGTTAATCGGCACTTTAAGCGCTCAAGTTTTGAGAGGAATGTTACAGATCCGTAGCCCAAATTCGAATCTGAAAATCGGCCTCACCTGTTCACTGCTTGATAGAATCGGCTTATCAAGCTTTCCTAGAACTTCTTTGACGTTTGCAATCGTAATTATTGGTTCTCGGGCTTATCTTCTCACACCTGAAATCACTCGGTCCTTTCTATTACGAACCGCGTCACCCCGGGCAATTGCGTCCTACGGTATGGCGTAGAGACTCGTTCCTAATCACTCACTTCTCCACAAAGTAAAAATGGGGAAGAAAAGCGACAGGTCCAAGCCGACAGACGGACCAGGAGGCTCGGGCCGAGCACGTCCGTTGAATCAATCTCTAAGCGCCTGGGACTCAAAACCGCCTTTCCTTGCCGCAGTCTTGCCTTGAACTCATGCAAAAAAGTGGCATCATGGCGTACCATCCCTCGGGCAACGGTGGATTAGGCCGCGTTGATGCTCCACTATAGCCGCCCGCTGCCTGAAATTCGGTCCATCGCTATGGCCCAGAACGCTGCGGCACAGCAATGAGATGCTTGTGACATGGTTGCGGAAGCCTTCACTGTGATGATTCCTGCATGTAGTACTAGTCAGAAGGCACAAATTGAGTTTCGGCCTCCGTCCGAAAACGTACAGCCGAGCTCGGGTGTAGGCAAACAGCACATGGTGCACACACAGTGCCGTCGTATGATATTCTCACCAACGGCCCTCGGATCGAGGCGTGTAGGGTCAGGTTGGTGGAGTTGCGGCACAGCAGGGTGGAGCCAGGACAACGGGGACGATTCAGTGCAACACAGTAGAAATTAAAAGAGGAAAAATAGAGGACAAAACAAATCCCCACCAGCCGGCAGCCTAGGCGTTTTCGTTCGCTAGCACAGCCAACATACACATTGCAACATACACATTGCAAGTGTGGATCAGTGTCACCGAACCTAGTCAAGTGGATACTTTCCAAGCCACATGCCTACATGCCCGGGCTGAAAATGCACCCTGTACCAACTGTAGTCAAGCTGAGGTGAGATCCTGAATGCGTACCACACGTCGGGGCACGCCTCTGTTTGGACAAATCACATTGAATGTACCCTGCTGAACAGACAGCACTGGTCATAACACTTTCTTAGCATGCAGTTTATGAGGTGGGGACAGATAAGGCGTCGTCTGTTGGTGAAGACATTACCAGGGGGGAAATGCCACGATGTCACATTGTATTGACTGGCAGCCTGTTGAAAAGGTCATGACAGGAAAGAATCCGTGATGCCGCCTTGGAAACGTCGGAGCTATTTTTAGTATTCGTAGAATTGCTCTAGCAAGGCATCAGGTGGTGTGCAGAGATCCCATGGATCAGAGAACAGGCCTCTGGGTCTGCGCAGCGAGAAATGGGATACAAGAGACAAGGAACTCGCACCAAATCAACAGACATGGTCGTGATATCAGAGGACAACCAAGATTCAAATATACACCGCACAGATTTTGTTACTTGCTCCAAAACACTCTAGTGGGACTTCGCCCTTGGAAAGCGCAATGGAGATAATCCAGCTACCCTTCAATGTCTTCAGACAGACAAGTCAAACCACTCTCCAAGCCTTGGGGTGCGCCTTCTTTGTATTCATAGTAGCTCTCACATCGACTTTTTCCGGACTATTTAAGCGGCCTAAGCGCGTGTCGTGCGCTATTCCATCCACTTTACCGGTTCTCAGGAACACTATACCTTTCGCGTTTGACGGACTCAACTTTTTACGATATGCTAGGTAAGTCTTCTCTGACAATTGTGGTAACAGGTCTAACAGTTCTCCTAGCCGTTTCGTTCCGAGCCCATGGACAATGGAAATCCCAATCTTCAGAGATAAGGTCTACATTGTCCAAGGGCCCAAAAATGTGAACAAACTCCTGCAGAGTGGACAGGTGACTGTCAATCGCTCCTACGGGCTAGTTCTACAGCGGTGCTTCGGCATGAACAAGAAGGCTGCGGACGCCTATCATTCCGATACTTCGGGATCAAGACTGAAGCCATTGGCTGGGTCCAGTTCAAGAACAGAAGAGCGGATTCTTCACCTGACGCACGAGAACCTAGTGACTGGATTGCTCCAGAACGGACTAGAACCAACAATGGACCGGCTCATGTCTCACCTGGAACATTCTCTCGAAGAAGAGCAACAAGGCCACGATGTGATCCTTGGATGTTACAACCACGGCTGGAGGGATGAGCCAGACCTTGCGTCATTCTTCCAACAGCACTTGGGCTCTTCCATAATAAAGGCACTTTTTGGTGACCTTCTCCTTGAACTGAACCCAGACTTCATCAACGACTTGTGGAAATACGACGAGGATATCATCCGGACGATCCAGAGGATCCCGTCATTCTGGATACCCGAAGTTTACCAATTACGTGCCCGCTTGATTGAATCGGTCAAGAGATGGCACACGAGGGCTGATTGTCCAAGGAAGGCCGACGCATCCCATGATCCTGACATTGTTAGGAATTGGGGGACGAAGATGATGATGGAGAGATTTCGGATGTTGTTAGGTACGGCTGGACAGGACAAGAGTTCTGTGGCTTCCGCAGACCTAGCATTGATCTGGGCGTACGTATACAAACTCTTCGTCCCGACCTACCAGTCAGCATGATTCCGCGCTAACGTCTCAATAGATCCGTGACAAATGTCGTGCCATCCTCTGTGACACTCGTGTTGCACATTTTCAAGTCACCCGAAATACTGGCTTCACTACGGGCCTCGCTGGACCAGCTTCCGGATACTCCAAGCTGCAAGGATTTGGAGGCCATTCCATTGCTCTCGTCGATGTATGCCGAGACTCTGCGCTTCGGCGTGCAGATTCACATCCCACGCAATGCGCCACACCACGAACTCGAGGTAGGTGGTGTCAGAATCCAGAAGAACAAGCTGGTTATGGCAAACACCTGGCTTGCGCACATGGATGAAGCCGTATGGAATACGAAGGGTGGAAAGAGGCCTCTAGATGAGTTCTGCGCGGAGAGGTTTCTTGTTGATCCAGAAGACCCCAGCAGTGGTCCAGCAAAGGAGCGAGTATCCGCCACTCCAAACCAGAAGTCGAACAACGACAAAGTCCGATTTTCCACTGACGGGCTCGAAGGCGGATGGATACCATTTGGAGGTAGGGCAGCTCTGCATTTTTATCATCATCGCGAAATTGGCTAACCTGAACATAGGCGGCCAGCATGCGTGCCCTGGGCGACTTCTAGCCAAACGGATCATGCTCCAAACAACGGCTTTGATGATCAAGAAGTTTGACATCGACATTGATCATGATCCCAGTGATAAAGCTCTTCATTTTGGTTCTCCGAGATTTGGATTTGGTGTTAAAAAGCCTGCTGGGCCTGTGAGATTCAGAATACGTCGAAGGGTCTGATGCGCTTGCGGGGAAAAGGACTGGGTGGTGTAGTGGAAGCCTTTGTTCTAAACTAATTACCTTTGTGGTCATCAGTAGATCAGTAACTGTAAATAAAAATAAGATTTCACACGATTTCAAAAGCCCAAGTCGCCCAAAACTTTAAGTGTTGCATGGTTGAATGAGGCTAAAAGGTTCGTCGCTCTACACACTTTGAATGCGGGCCCACTCTGTCTTCGAGACTCATGGACTTTTATACTGGTACCGGATTTGACCAAGCTGACGGAATGATCCTTTAGTAGTGATAATTGTGAAACTATGATTTACCCCTACTAGTAATGACTTCCCGGAGTCCGTGTATGAGTTGCAGAATCCCCTGAGCCAACTGCCCATCATCTAGGTCGGTAAGGGGCTGGAAGACTTGGTTAACAGTCCTAGCACCTTTCCAGCTCACATCCTCACCACCTTGGACGAGGACCCATCGCTCATTAAAAGCACCATCATGGAATACGGGGCCGGCCAGTCTATCCAGGACCTACGCTCGGTCGCTGCATTCAGCGCAAAATTTGCTGCCCTCTTACCTTTCGGCGCTGATGATGTAAGTTTTCATTCACAAGGCCAATCACCTGTGTTCTATCCAACCAAAAACATGTGTTCTTTGTTTACAACCTGATTCTCTCCCCAAGGGTCGCCTGTCTTCGAGCAGCTACACCGGAGCACCTCAACACGACTCTCTCGGGTATGTTTCTGAACGGGAGCGATAGTTTCGATTTCGATTTCAACGGATTCCAACCTGCGATTGACGGCAGTCTCATCCCCGCCCATCACACGGAAGCAGGCGTCAAGGTCCCCTCCCTGATAGATTCTACCGCGCATGAGGGAACGGAGAAAGTACTAGGAGTTCACGGGGGCGGACGCGCATCTCCCGCCGCGAATGGTGCCATGGGCGATCTCGACCTTGGGTGACGGAGACGCGGCGCCGGTCAGAACCAGGCTGGGACCGAGGAGCACAGCAAGAGACTCCATGATCCAACCGTTCCCCATGGTCAAATGACGATCTGATTCGATTTTTCCCTTCTAGTTTTAGATCGAAAAATAAAACTGTGGTGAGCGGAAGAAGGTGTTTGTTGATTTTTTGCACAGACAGGGATCGTCCATTGTGATTCGTCAATGCAGGGTGCTGAGTTGCTAACCCCAATATGCACCCACCATCCTTCTCCAGGTGAGATGTGGCGTTCATAAATATCCTACCACACATATTCCTAGTGCTTATTCAGTCTGATGTCTTGACCTTTTTAAGATTGTGTGTACTCTGCAATGCAACTGTAAGACCTTGCCCTATTGCTGCCCAACGCAGAACCTCTTTACAACAATAATGAAGCGCCGGGGCGATACCATAGCAAATCATGGCGACTCCGACCGAGCCAGAGATCCTGTCCTTTGAGACTCTGCTTCATAGAGTTAGGATCCGAACCGGTCCCTTGCGCAAGATTATTGCTGATACCGGCTGTTTAACTCACTACTTTTAAGGGCCTCTTTAAGCTAATTGGGGTTATCGCACAGAGCAAACAACAAATATCTGCGAAGGCATCGATTCCTGGAAGCCTATAAAAGTCGGTGTAATGCACGATTTTTAGTGGGAGTTGGAGAACCAGCTGTGCTCAGAACTCTATAGTGACCACCGGCCCGCTATCCCGGAAGCGGCACATGCGCCAGCACGGTAAAAGCTCGGAACATTGTCACCGACCTGCTTGTGAAACCCCTGGTCACTCGTGTCTGGTAGGTTCCTGCTCCACATAGCCAATTGCACATTAGATAGTCAAGATTGGCAAGTCGTCTGGAACTCTAGCGATGTCCCAAACAGCTTTATCTCCACAGTACATCCTGCTTCAACTATCACTATCAGTCCAATATTGCATCTCATTACCCATTACAGACCCTGCTCTGCCCGCCCGGTCTGTCGTCTTAGCTAAAGCGCGCCGGCACCATGTCTAGAGCTTACCCGTCGCTGATGTGGCGCGAGGCGTCGCCCGGAGTCTGGCAACGTGACGTCGACGAGGCCGAAAAGCTCTACTATGCTCTTGCAAAATTGTATGAAGGTAGCGGTCGCATGTTCTTCGAAATGACAGGGCACTTGTCCGTCAGCGTGGACATTCCTCAGGGACAGACTCGAGAGGCTGTTGGGCAACGTCTCGAGACCGCCTTGAGGCACGGCTGGCTTGCCCTACGATATGACCACCCAACCATCGCGTCTCAGGTCTCTCACGATCCGGCTACGGGACAAGTTACCAAGACCTACCGTACTTGTCCGGCTGACACGGAACGTGATGTCTGGCTTGCGAAAACATTTGTTTCCTATCGCGACTGGGGAGAAAGGGGAAGAATGGGCCAACAGTGACCCCCCGGCGCCAAAAATCCCAACTCTATTCGTGCTAAAGCCACAAACAACTAGTACCAGCGGCTCAGTGGCCTCGAACGCGATACGTCGAGATCTTGTCCTCCGGTCCCCTCACGAGATCGTTGATGGCATCGGCACCTTGCATATGTTCAACAATCTGACACGACTCATCGCGGACGCATACGAAGCAGGAAGTTCATACAAAACCCCTAGTTTTGACGGGTCAGAAACCAAGAACCTCAGCCCTCCATTCCGCGTCGCCGCGAATGTACCAACCGAGTTGACAAACCGTCAAAAACAACACCTGTCCGAGCAGAACGCACACAAAGCCGCGGCTTCTCAGGATGACGGGGACATCAAGGTCCTCGGGATCCCTTACCAGCACGGTCCCACGGTCCCTGGCAAGCACCAACGCGTCGCGCTGGACTTCTCCGAGCGCGACACGGCAGCCCTCATCGCGGCCTGCAAGAGCCTCAGGGCAACCGTCACCCACGCGTTCCACGCCGCCATCGCCATGGCCGTCCGAGACGTCCAAGAACGCAAGCCGCAGCCGCAGCAGGTCCGATACGTCAACTACATCCTGCGGAACGAGCGCAGGAGCTGCGCCGACCCGTACGACACCCCGAGGCATGCCGTTTCTGTCTACCACTCGGTCTCGGGTCGTGCACTGACGGTAGACATGACCCTGCCGGCTTCGGGCGATGCCATCAGCCCCGCTGATAGGGGAAAGGAGTTCCGCTCCATCGTCGAGAAGATCAGACATTTCTACGATGCCGTGCGGGACGATGGCGACCACTACGCCTTGTCGCTGCCCATATGGGAAGCCGGCTGCCCCGAGCTGCCAAAGAGCGACGCAATCCCACCTGTGCCACCGCCGAATCCAAAGCCGTCGGTGTCAATCTCCAGCATGGGAAATGTCGATGCGATTATCGCATCGAAACATGGTCAGATCATGGTCGACAGGCCCTGGGTTACGGGGGAGGAGCTTGGAAACGGGCTTGGTCTGTTCCTGGGCACCTTTAGGGGCAGAATGAGCCTCAGCGCTGCCTGTAATGATGCCTGGCATAATAAGGCTGAGGTCGAAGATTTCGTGTACCGCTGCAGAGATATCGTGTTGAATGGACTCGGGCTTTCGGAAAGCTCTAAGTAGGTAGTCTCTTGCACACCAACAAGCTGTATATCAACAAATCGTCAGATATGCTTCGTGGTTATAACGACCCACTTGGACCGCTTGCTTCCGAATGCAATCAAGCCAATTTCCAACAGATAGGACCTAAAGAGGCGGGCGCGTGACTAGCCACGCAGCCACGCGACTTCAGGACGAGATCCAGACTCCCTGACCTCTTCTATGCGAAACCGTGCACACTGCCAAGTGTTTCGGGCCGCGTTTCGCGCAATATAAGTAAACTGGGTTTAGTAAGACCAACCTTAACCCGCGGTTAGCAGGCGCTAGATCGCAAGCCATGGGGCGGGCCCCGATTAACTACCGTGGCGCCCCTCGATCTCCCAGTTGATATTTAATTAGAATGGCGTCGTTCGCTGCTCTTGGAAAAGGCCCATTGAGGCGACATGGTGCCTGGATTTATTACGCGCTTGGATAGCTTCATTACGGCCTGAACTAGAGGCGGCTCTACCGGCTTGGGCCGCCGCGGGTTAGCTCGGACCGCATTCTAAGCAGAATAGTTACATGGCGCTTGTGGACGCGTCGAATCATCGCGGTGGTTAGGATGCTCTAGCGGGCTCCACGACTTTAGCATAATATGGATCCGGGCATTTATCGAGGGTTCCTTTGTCTCTTGTCGAGCGCAATATGCTTCTTTTCAATCTAACCCGGTGTCTCACCAGCCCTACCAAACACAATTGTCGCGGCCCGAAACATCACGGGCCAACATCACGACATATATGGAATGGTAGTTAATTGCTTTATCAAGCTACTAATACACAATGAACCCGAAAAACCGGCCTTTAGAGCCACCCAAGGACGCCGTTCCTCCCAGCGGTGGGCAAGAACTCTCAGCGGCAAACCTGGCGGTCTTGCAGGAAGAGATTCTCCGACAGGAAAAGATTCGCAAAGAGGAAGAGATTCTCACACCTGAAGAGATTCTCAGAAGGGAAGAGTTTCTCCGAAAGGAAAAGATTCTCAAACAGGAAGCGGATCTCAGAAAGAGGGAGTACTTCAGACAGGAAGAGATTCTCAGAATGGAAGAGGAAGAGCCGAGGCTTGCACTTCAAAAATTGAAGGTCCGGGAGCTCTTCGACCGCGGTGTCCCGTTCTTCACGAAACCGGCGATAAAGAAGCTCAAGGACCAGCTCGACACCATCAAGTCCATGGCCGAGAGTGGCAGGTCGACAGACGGCCAGAAATTCGTGTTTTCGTCCATCACGGGGCAGACGGTCGAGCGTGCAGTCCTCAAGAACCTGACACAGTCGGTGCAATTTGGCAAAGAGAAAGTGCTGTAAGTGTTTTACCCAACCATAGACCATCGCCGCAAGTGCCCTTTCAGCTTGGGTATTCCTTCAGGCTTTGGCACATTTTACCACATTTTACCGACTAAGTCTCGATGTCTCACTATTCTTATGCACCTTCATTCGTTTTGTGGCAACGATCAAGTCTGACACCGAAACTAGGCTCGAACCGTGTCTGTTGTACACAACCTACCAATCCCTAATGAACCACAGATACTCGGACCAGGCGCTTTGTCCCCTACAGATATGCTATGGCGGCCACGAAGAGCAAAACCACAGCAGCCTTAAAGACACACGAGACGCATTCCATTCATATCGGGCTACATGGGAGGCCAGCGAGGACTGCCGCAGGTTGAAATCCTCCATGGCAGCCGCCGCCTCACTACCCGGCATCACCAAGATCATCGCCTTCGCGTGCTCGTCAATGTCGCGCGACGACGCCTACACAAGACACCGGAGCGCCACGCAGCACGCCCTAATCCTCACACTCCGCGATCTGCTCCAGGCGTCGCAGCCGGGCGTGCAGATCAGTTGCCTCGCGCAGGACCCCGTCTACACCGAGGTCGACAGGGCGGTCCTCGCGGGGGTCGGGGTCACGGTCGTCGACGACCCGCAGGGGTTCCTCGAGGTCGACGACCAGAGCGTCGTCCTGTCCTTCTCCCCAAACGTGTGCGTCAGGCAGGTCATCACCGACCTCGCGCGCCCGGTCGTCCTGGCCTGGGACACGGTCCTCACCGAGGAGCAGACGGTAGACCACTGGGCGGCGGCGTATGAGCTTCCGCACAAGGGATCTAGAAGCGCGGAGGACGTCGAGGCGCGCCTTTGTGACCCCGAGTCGTCTCGGGTGCGGGCGATGGTCCGGGAAGAGTACGTCCAGGTCGAGAACCTGGATACAGAAGACTTTGGTGACATCAGCGTTTACATTAGATGTGATGGAAGGAGGACTTGAGAGAAAGTTACTTCTTGCCATCCGGAGTTCTAAAGACGGGGGGGACTGCGGTTTTAGTCACGCATATGGTAAGGAAAAGCTTTTAGGCACCGATGTGGCCAAGAGAAATGGAGTTGTGTGCTAGCAAAGATCCCTAAGATATGTTATGCTTCTAGAAAGTTACAAGCAGATACAATGCATACAAATTTCATGTCTCCCCTCATGTGAAAACCATGTTTGAAGTTCCCAACACGCCCAATGAAAGCATGATTCCCAGTGGAGCCATGGCCTGAGTCCACGAAATACTCCCAGCACGTTGCCGAACCCCACCAGTGCAGCCACACCCAGATGCAGCAAGATTCACAGCAGATCCCAAGCAGAACGATCCGTAGAAGAAACCCGATATTTTGTAAAAAAAGACAGCGCGAGCAAATTTTCCGAATTGATAGCCCCTGGGTATCTTAACACTACGACTTCAGCCTTGCTTAACTGAAGCTGTTGGCCAGCCGTCCAAAATCCGCCCCCATGTACCACCAAAAGAAGACCTGACTTGCGTCCCACCGCTCTAGTATCGTGTACTCGCAATATATGCCCCAGAGCTACCTCATCCTACTCACCCATCTTGACCACCCCCTCACTCGCCTGCGTCTCCTCCCTGTCCACCTTGAGCGCGTCCTCCAGCGTGTTCGCCGTCTCGTCGACGACGACGGGCTCGCGGCCCTTCTCGCTGTCGACGTAGTACCGCACCGAAGCCGGGTTGCCCATAGCGACACAGCTGCGTGGCACGTCCTTGGTGACGACGCTGCCGGCGCCGATGGTCGAGTACGAGCCGATGGTGACGCCCGGGAGGACGGTGACACCCGCGCCGACCCAGACCCCGTCGCCGATGACCACCTTTGCGCCCCAGCTGCCCGGCTTGCCCGTGATGAACTCGCTACGCTCCTCGAACCGGACGGGGTGGCCGACGCCGATGATGGTCACGCCCGGGCCGAAGGAGCACTGCTCGCCGATGACGATGTCGGCGACGGGGGTGTCGAGGATGGTAAGGTTCCGGTTGATGAAGGTGGTGGGCGCGATCTTCACGCGCAGGCCGTAGTCCATGTAGACCGGCTGCTTGACGTAGGGGATCGTGGGGCGTGGGGTCGGGCTGTCTGCGACGGGGGTGACGGGCGGAGTGTGCTCGGCGGTCGAGTCGGGGGCCTCCGGCTTGGCTTTCTTGAAGATGGCTGAGAAGTCGACGGCGGGAGTGGCTTCGGTTTCTCTTCTGGTCTTGTTGTTGGGCTCCACGATGCTATAGCGGCGTGGTCAGTCTTGTAATGTTCTTCTTTCCAAAGGCTACCCGAGTCGGTGAGTCTCCCGGCCTCTCATCGTCTTGACCCGTCCCGGGATCGTCCTGGATATGTGGCCGCAGCAGGTTACATGCGGCTCGGGTCGAAGACTTACCACTTCCATCCATCCACACGATCGTCAATCGCCACATCCTCGGGCAGCTTGTTGTACTCCTGGCATGCAAGCGCGCATCGAAGCCTGGCGGCTCGGAAGTCGTCGTTTCCACTCATAAAGGCAATTCGTCTCGCCTGTCCGTTGCTGACAGGGCTGGCCCCCATGGAGCAGTTGTCCTCGCCCTCGTCTCTGGTCGGCAGGTCACTGGTCCCCACATGGATCGGGTAGCGAAGTCGCCTGTCGACCAAGCACTGGCTGGCCTCTCCGCCACGGAGGGATGACTGGTGGAACGAATGATCGCACATCGTAGCTGTTGCGTCTCTGGTTTTTTGGATTTTGATGCTCGTTTCCTTGGTCTGCGACTTTTAGTTGGTAAAGAGCTGAAGGGTCGGAAATTGCTCAGTGGCCCCTTCCTTCCTCGAAGTGCTTGCAGGGTTTCGGGTCGGGGGCCCAAACTTGTAATGAAGCAGCGGTTTTTTATAATGGCAAGGGCGATGGAGAGTACGTCAGTGTCACTCCATCTGAGCTGAGCCGGCGTGCTGGCGTGGCTCAATGGAGGCATGAAGGCAACTTTTCACTCACGCTATTAGACCGCGAACCAAACGAGTGACGGCTGCGTGGGCACGGCGTGGCTAATCAGACACAAAACATCCCCTCGGTGAGACAGGACAAGGTGAGCGACAAGCTGACGATCCAAGGTCGAGCTCGCCATGTAGCCACAGGCGCGACGCCCCCGGCAGAGCTTGGCCAAGCTCGAGGCAATTATTATGGCTGATCCCCCCGGGTAATAAGGGGCCGCTCGGATAGGTGTCAGCCCTCTCGTGGGTCGGAGGGAGCTCGTGCCGTTGTGAAACATATCATGAGCATGCCCCGGGACGTGTGAAGGCAGCCGTGAGGCTGGAGTGTTGTGAGGTTGATTCGATCAGGACTTACGTCGTTGGGGTTGCGGGAGACGTTTGTGGACCCAGGAGCTGAGCGCCTAGTGCCTCTGGCTTGTGACTACTCACATATCCTAAGCCTCCAGTAGGGTCGGGATTGGAGTCAATTGGCCTCGTTAACGAGACCGGGAATGTATTCCTGATTGGCATGTCCCGCCCCAGAGACTGGGGAGCACCGGGGAAGTCTTTCGTGCATACATCACATATTTCATGCGGCAACTCTTGATGTTGGCACAGAACAAGCTATATCCGGCGGTTACACCGGGCGTTGCGGTCAGAGTCGCACCGCGGGCACACTGACACACGAGGTGTGTGTAGCATATTGCATACTGGCACAGCACGTCAGGTGCTGATTGGGCTGCCCAACTACCCCCCTGAGGTGCCGGCAGTTCCGTCAGCTTATCGTCATCCCTCACATTCCTCGATAACGTTCGTGCAAACCATAAAAGGCTCACATGGCCGCCGTCTTTGCTTTTTCTGCCGGCCCAACACGGGCCTAACCCTGAACACAATCGGCTCACTTCGGTGTATCCCGTGTGGCGGCCCTTCTAAAAGTACAACGCACCCAGACAGCTGGGCTTCCCTTTCAGGCCTTGTACAGATCGAGAATGGTCGATCAGCCGCACCCGTTCCTGTCCCCTTTGATCGCCCAAGTACTAGCCCGAACGTCGACGTCACCGCGAACTGCGACCTCTTGGAACAGGTCGGTTGTTTGGTTCTTCATTTCCTCCCGCCGCTCAATCCCCCTTTTGAGAGAAAGAAGCATCGTCGGGACGCGTATAACAGCCTCCGTAAGAGGTGGGCAATTGCTTATGTCGTGGCCATATTGGCAATAGTGAACAAGATTCCACAACTTTTCACCGGCTATACGCATCCTACCCAGTTCATCGGCGTCAGCTTACCATCTTGGGGAAAGGGGTGCCCAGCTCTGGGGTATGACAGCATTGAGAGGCAAATGAAGATGGTATCAAAGCCACCAACTAGTTGGGGATGGTGTATGTTCAACCATATTCAACGTAATTCACATAGGGGAGATAGTCATCTGGTTGACCCGTGCTGCTTTCATCCGAAGTTTTATCTGTATTTGTAAGGGCATTGAAAATATCAGCCAAAGGCTCAACAAGTACAGCCAGTCTTAAACACTATCACGCCCTGTCCAGCCACACCCCCAACCGGAAGCGCCATGAAAAGAGACTCACCGAACCCAGACCTCAATCGGCGCCACAGGAAGCCAGAAAGGGGGGAAATGTAGAGCTCAGCGTTGAGACAGGGCTTGCAAGAGTTTGTCATCAGCAAGGTCGATGCACTCCTGGACCTCCAGCCGTGCATGAGTATATAAGCCCAGCATGCCCCTCAGTATTGTCAAGACCGGCATGAGATCTGTGTCCCATCTTGGGATCAGCGGTCCAGGTGTAAGCCACGATGATGGGAGCTCCGGGTCGGCGCCATGTTCCAGAAGGGCCCTAATAGCTTCGACATGCGCCTTTTGTGCATCGGCTGGCGGTGCCCCTCTGGTAGCCAAGGTGTCAAGATGTAAAATGAACTTTGCCCACACAGAAAGCCTATCACAGGTTTCGTTCGGATCTGCGCCAAGTTCTAGCGCGAGGTGAAGCAGTTCGATGTTGGGAGAGCGATTTCCGATCGTGATATCAGAGCCCAGGTAGTCGGAAAACCGCCCAACGAGGATACAATTTAGGACGGAGTGGCCGCGCTTGGCATGCAAGACCTCTGCCGTCAATTCCTTCTTCAGGTAGGCCACAAGATCGAAATCTATGGCAACCTCAAGAAAGTCGGGAACCTCTGCTTGGCACTCGTGGAAGCTCGCGGAAAGATACCACCCCTGGTTGGCCGCCTTGTGTGCCTTCGCACGTCCGAGGGATTCGACAATGGGTCTTAATTGGGCCGCAATGAGGGCGGATTCGTCCGAATACTTCAAATCTTCGGTCCCAAGGGCGCTCAAGACGTAACTCGACAGACCCAGAGCCAGCTGGGTGCGTCGGTGGTTGCCTTCGTGGTCGAGTGACTGTATCTGTGCCAGTCTGGCCTTGCACAAGAACAACCTAGTGTTGAAAGGACCTCCGGAGTATGCCTCGAGCTTCTGAAGCACGTCTGCGCTGACAAGAAAGTCCCGGAGGGACCGATGAATGAAGCCGACGTGGCGGTTGCATGCTATCAAAAGCCCCAAGAAACTTTGATCTTCGCTAGGCAATGTTTCCAGCGCATCGTGGCCCATCTCGCCGGGTACTGATATTTCTGGAAAGCCAACAAAATGCTCTGCATCTCCAGGCGTGTAGTAGCACTCGATGAGCCCCCGGCATCTGCTATTAATCCGGCGAGCGGTCGTTTCGAGCCTCGACTCCAATTCGGCGATATTGTTCGGATCAAAAGCGGTGGCCTTATACTTTCCACGGGATTGGAAGGCCTCTTGAAAGCTTGCTAGGTAGGAAAGGTCAAGTAGCCGAAGCCCATGTAGAGCTGTAAACGAGCTCTCATCATGAAGAGCGATCTGAAACAATTGGGACGCTTCCTTCCTGTACTCTGGCGGGATCGAATCGATGAAACGTGTAAAATAACTGTCAAGATCACGCGGTAGTTGATGAGCCTTGTCGACCAGTTCGGGGAAAGTGGCCCCGTCCCTTGCTGCTCGGAGAAGCTCGTGGACGACAAGCCTCACCCACAGAAAGACACCGGAAGCTGTGTCCACAAGGAATGCTATCAAGTCGTCCATGATGCGAGGGTTACCTCGGCTCAAAACCCGGATACGTCGATCCTTAGCAAAACGTTCTGTGACATACGTTTGAATGTCACTGTACGTCAGGGTCTCCAGTTTCAGGCGGGGGTGATCTTCGAAAGCGTCTCGAAATATGTTGTCCGGCCGGCTTGATATACAAAGCTTGACGTTACGGTAAGTCGCAAGGTCAAGTATGAAATCAATAAGTTCTTCTCGCCGTTCCTCGTCACCTTGAAGTTCCTACATTTTCTGAGTTAGGAAAGAAGACTTCCACTGCACTTGTCTATACCACGTAGTCGGGGTGACCGCAGGCTGTGTAACATCAAATTCAACTTACATCGAGGCCGTCAATGAGGAAGAATAGATGTGCCTCGGTTGTGCGAATGAATGCACGTATCCCGTTCAGCAACTCTGACTCGGTCCATTCGCTGAAAGTGGTATCAGGCAAAAGTGCTGTTCTCCATCGGCTCGGAGAAACGCATGGTTCACAAAGTCCAGGCACTTCATCAAGCAGTTGGAAAAGCAGGGATCGCAGCATGCCCATCCAAGACTTCTGCAATGTCGTACCCGGATTCCAAAAGAAGTGTGCCGCTTTAACAACAGCCCTGGATTCTGCCCAGGGACACAGATGGTCCTGAACGTCCAGTCTGTCGTATATGAACCGAGCAAGCGTCGATTTGCCGGAACCTGCAGCCAAGATTAAAGACTGCACACGATTGAGCGATTCACGTTGTTTGCGCAGACTCACCAGGCTTTCCGTGAATCCAGTAAATGCTGTGAGGATTGTCTGCGCTTCTGGCCCATGAAACAAAACTATGCCAGTCATTTCGCGCACTTGGGTCAGTCTGAAAGAGCCATTCGTATGTGTTCTCGTAAGCGCTGGATATTTCCTCTTTCCGCTCCAGCATCTGTGGAAATTGCAAGCTTTGCAGTACTCTGTGCTGCGCAGCCACGTCGTTCATTGACACCTCCAATGGCTTCCTCGCTTCATCTGAAGCTCTCTGCTGCTCCCAAATCCGTGCGATCTGTTTTGACAGCTGGAATAGTTCAGTCTGTTGTACATCGCTGATTCCGTCCACTGGGTTCGGGCGATGATCGAGCGAGATTTCGTTCAGACAAGATGTCAACTTTCTAATCTCTGCCTTCAACGAGCCCGTACTCTTCTTGACGGTGTCAAGTATGCGGACTTCGACGTCAGTGGTAGCCTTCATGACACTATTCTGCATCACAAAGGAGCGCTCACTGGGGAGACCATAATGATCAGCGGGATGCCGAGCTTGGTCAGGGTGATTCCTTCGTGAGTTAGATCTTCAGACTTACTGCATGAGGAGCAAGAAAGCCAGAGTCAGATTCGCTCGACTCTCGGCGACCGCCTTTTCAAAACTTGCTAGCTTGTCCTGATACCACATCGTTTTGATGCTGCTGCCGACGCTATGCCAAACAGATTTCTTGGTGACCTTAAGGCTCTCGAGAAGGCGGATGAAATCACCCGACAACCTCAGGCACTCCTCATTTGCCTCGACCAGCCTCAGCTCCGTGGGAGACAGCGGGATCTTCCCAAGCGGGTCTGGTATAAAGGTTTGGAGCTCATCGTTGAGGCCTTCAATTGTGTACAGGTTGCCGATGAGGATGCTGACTTCATCCGGGGCTCCACCCTTGTAGCACTCCGCAGTCTTGCCTAGGACACGGAGGCTTGTCTCCACAATCTGGAGGACATTGCACGCGACGGAAAATGCACTAAGAGGATCAAGAACCATCACGACGAGGGCTAGCAACCTTGAGAAAACAGGAGAGACTGGCAGTTCTCGCTGGATTTGTTGCGTCGATTTTTTTTTCCTTGACGCTGGCCAGGAAGAGGAGTGGACAATGCAGGTCGTGTGGTCGCAGGCCATAGGCCTCCTACGACATGCATCCGACCCACCCCTGCTCTTTCGATTCGCCCACAACCTCCAAGGAGTCCCACTAGATCAGGACAAGCATGCTGACGTTACACAGCTGTGGTTACACAACGCGCAGGACCCACATCTGGTGGAATTCTGTTCAGACAATTCACCATTGAAAGTTGTGACTAGATGTGTTGTCCTAGCTACGTACGACAAACTTCAAAGTACACACAAGCCTATCTAGGCCATATTGATAACGTTCGTTGACACAGATTACTGGTCTCTTTTGTGAAGTGGTGGGTTAAGCTACAGCAGTGCCGTAGTCTCTGGTGTTTTTGGCGGCCTGCAAAAACATATTTGACCAATACAAGCCAGGTATTGCGGAGTAAATATCGTCCACACTGACTTCGATTACTCAAATGGACTTTACCCTTTTCTGAAATGATGTGTCATATGCCGGACTGCTCCCAGCAACATGCAACAAGTCATGAGTCCTTGCCCACTGATCGTTGTTCTTGATAAGCAGGCGTATAATCTGTATACCTGTTCCAGTGCATCCAGGACAGCAGTCACAATACTGCTTGAGATGTCTCGAGGCTATGATGGAATTTCATCGCGGAAGAAAGCATTCGCCATAGAGCTACATACCATGGTCAATGCGGCGGCTTTCATGGCTCTGAACGTTGAAGCGGGTATGATAACAGAATCTTTCCACTTGGACCTCACAGTTGGCTACCTTGAGCAAAACGAGATTTAACGCTTACAAATATGTTCGTGGCAGTGGATTGGTTTTGGGGAGAGGGGGGGCTGTCTTGAACAAGGGAAACGTTCGCAAGTCCGTCTATAAAGGGTGCCCTCTGGCCCTTCTGCCGTCAGAATTCTGGGCATACGCCCACTTGGAATACAAAAGTCGCACAGTTTTCCAGAACCAGTCGACTCTGCCACGACGTCTTTGCTGCCAACAATATGTCGCCCAGTGAAATGGTCAGGAGCCTGGCGTTCTTCAAGGGAGCCATTACAAGTTTTTTAAATCAGCCGTGATCATACTTGAGCATCGAATCAGCACGCCAGCGCTCGTGTCATGGCAAGTGTAAATCTGGATGTCAGCAGTTCGATCGCCCCTACAAAGCGAACCATCGCGATTCTGGTCTCTAAGCTGAGAACCACGAGGAAGTATGATGTTCACGAGACCGCGGGCGAGGTGTTTGGGAAGGGTAATGCAATTTCTCGGTTGGTTCGTGAGTCACTTGTCATACAACACTTCCAAATGGCTGTATGCGCGAGAATTATGTCCACAGAAACTGAACTGTGTGTAGTTCTTGCACGTCTTGAACCTTCTGCAAGCCAGAACAGACAGGCCATGTGGAAGAACCCAATTACTACATGAGCCAGAAGACACTAGCAGGTTATTGGCACGGGCTTAGAGTCTGAAGAAGGACCGACTCGTCAGAACACGGCAACAGCATTTCCGAAAATCTTTCCTGAAAACCAAATCAATTGCATGGCCGCAGATTGGCCTGCGGCAGGACAGGCCTGCAGGTGAGTAGCACATGTTGCCTCACTTGAGAATAGCCTCAGCCAGGATTGGATGGACGAACACTAAATTGGAAATGAGGCCCAGAACTCAAAATAAAACCACAACAAGACTGTGGTATCATTGCTCGAGGAGACGCTGTTCAGCTCGGCATTCGGCAGGCGTAAACTTAAGTCTAAATCTCATTAATGTACGAGGGTTGCAGTTCTCTAGAGCCTGAAGGTTGAATGGTCAGCAGAGGGCCAGCCCTGGAGGCCAGCCAGCCAGCCAGCGCCCATCGAATCATATTGTCCAGCAGGATTCATAAAATTGAGTAAAAACGCGACAGTGTATCGTCACTTTCGAGTCTGGCAACTTCACCATGTTGACGTTGTCAAGAAAAGACAAAGAGGTAAAAGAAAACAATGAAAGCCGTCCACACGTGGCTGGCAGGGTTCCCCGGCCCCCAGCCTCTGCAGCCGAGGGTGCGGATCCCGAGGTCGAGGCCCCCTTTGTTCTCGCGCGGAGCTGTCCCGTGGTCCCGCGAGTCCCGCTGGGCGCCAGTTGGGCTCTGTGGTTCTGGACCCCCCGGCTCTTTGTTCCCTGGTGAGCCCTGGACACACTGCAACCTCGGAACAAGTTTTGGGTGCGCGCAACCCGGGACCTTCAAGGCCAGTCAAGGAAAAAACAACGCACGCGATCACCCAGGTGTGCCCAGGCAGGCCGCTTCCCCAGCGATGCTGAGCTCTGGAGTCTGGACCCTAGGGGGTGCTCGGCGTTGCAGTGGCGCGCATGATAGATGTTCGGCGGCGAGACATATTGTCCTACAACCGAGTGCAAGGCGGGCCCTGGGGCAGGTGGGCTCGATGGTCTCAGGAGGGTCAGATCCCGCCCTCCTCTGTGTCTCTCTGCGTCTCTGCTGCTGCCTCGGATCCGGGGATGGTTGACACACCGCGCGGCACAGAGCAGAGCTATCCCAGGTTCACCTACTATAGAGCTGGACCCCTAATCTAGCCCCCGCCCATTCAGAGTCCCATGTGCCCTCCATCTGTTCCTGATGGCGAAACGACCGAACTGTGAGCTAGGAACGATCCGACGGCGTGAGTTGCACGACGACGGCCATGGCCCCTGTAGATCCAGCTGGGCAGGGTTCTGTAGTGGGTGTGGACGGGTTTGCCTTTCGTGTCCAGCCAGCCAGCCAGCCAGCCGAGCGATATGATTTCGATCCAGTGTATCTGTCACTGGGACGACAAGATAGACGACGTCGAGCTTATTTGGGCCAGGCTAATGGCTGGTGAGTGAGGGGCTGACAGGTGAGGTCTCGGCTTCCTCTCCCTCAATGTGGTCTGTGTGGTGGTTCTGGCAGCAATACAGCAAGCAGATGGGCATGAGATGGGATCGGATGAAATGGGATGACTCGCTGTGGCGGCGGGGTCGACGAAGCAAGTTCGCCACGGAGGGATCATGGCGCAAATAATTGCATGGTTTACAGATGCCCATCGCCGTCTCTTCTTTCCACCCAGCCGGCTGGCAGAACGACGACTTGAATTGCTTGATGGCGGGCATGCGCTGTTAGAGAGCAGGCTTGGTTGTTTCGACATTCCAATGCTCACAATGCCACTCCTGTGATCATTGTCAGGACAAAGGAAACGTGGTGGGTGCGTGACCCGTCCCGCCGCGTCGGAAACGCCAGAGACACGCGCGAGAAAGGCACCCAAGGAGACTGATGCGACATCCGAGCCCACGGCACGCCCAGCTACATTAGGACATAGTGTTGACTGGGCCTTGGCGATCCGCGATGGTGGAATGGATGGTGGGTTTTGTGGCGCTGGTCTGGCCCCGGCCTTACGACTACGGAGGAGGGTTCGGTGATTTGGGCCGTGTTGATACGAACTCGACGGTGCAGCGAGAGCTCGAGCGCGGGGCAGGACTTTTCGTCGTTAATTGTTACTGTAGTGAGTCTGTGTCTCTGCCGTGGGTCTGTCTGTCCTCTGTCCTGTCGCTCTCCTTCTCCCTCGAACAATTGACTGTGACTGATTGCACTGCCACGTTTCGGCTCGAGGGGGGACGGACCGTTTGAATGATCTTTGTCTCTGTCCCGTCCCGCTCTCTCCTCTCCTCTTTACTCTGTTTCTATTTCTATGCATCCCCTTACTTCTGTCTACCTCGGTACGGAGAAACTGGAGTTGATTGCTCGAGTGATTGATTGATTGACTGACTGGAGTGTCTTGCTTGACGACGAGTCTTGCCCCTTCCCCTTCACTTCCGTTCCCTTTCCCCAGTCCCTTCCTCATTCAGCAACGCAGTTTGCAGACGACAGGGAGGCGCATGTGGGGCGGCCGCTAATAGCTGCAGCTGCCCACTTCCGAGCCTAGCTTCAACCCAAACTGGGAAGACACCGGGACAGGGATGGGCTTGAACAGGGAAGGAACAGGGATGGGTCGAGTCGCTGATAGACGACTAAAGTGGGAGTAGCAGCGGGACAAGTGGGAGGGCTGGACAGAGAAGGCAGGGATGGGCCAGTCGTGATTGCCAGGGATGAGATTGTCGCCCTTGTTGTCCCTTCTTGTCCAGCTCGTCCCTCTGCCCGTCTGCCCGTCTGGGTCCTTGAATCCGTTTCCCTGGTGGATTGGCGATCGACCTGCCACTCTGTGCTTTGCTCTCCAATTTTTCCAATTGTTGCCGGTTTGGCCTCTGTTTTGATCTTCGTATCGCGGGTCGGAGCTGTGGAGTCGCACCGCCCTTGGGGATTCATGCGCAGGAGATCTACCTGAAAATTGTGGAAAACAGACGTCAACTGCCCAGCCGTTGAAGCGAAGAGCACAGTCAGTCTAACAATCAATGGACCAGCCCATACCAAGTCCTGAAAGGTATCCACGAGGTACGTGGACATTGTACCACCTCCACCCCCTCTCACCCGTCCACTCGGCTAGTCAATTGCAAAACCTACCAACCTAATTTGGGCTTAGCTCCGTCCCCGCGGTAGCTCGAGAATTCCCTCCTTCATCAACCAACCTCCATCCAGTTCTCGCCTGTTTTCTGCTATCTCACATATTTCTTTACCTTCCGCCCACACCCACAACCCAGCCACTCTTTGCTATCTTCTTCTCCCTCTCGCCTCCCTTCCATATCATTCATCCGTACCTAGATTCCATACCTACATAGAGGATTCCAAGTGTCTGGACTTCCTCTCCTTTTGCCAGACCACGCAAATTACGCAGATTGCGCGGAGCTTAATCCTGGATTGATTCCACTCGGAAGCGAAGCCCCACCCACGACCGATACCAAGTATAGCTCGACCGGCCGACCAGTCAGTCAAGTCAGTCAGCCAGTCTG
Organism: Diaporthe nobilis; assembly: GCA_023078575.1. Taxonomy (NCBI): domain Eukaryota; kingdom Fungi; phylum Ascomycota; class Sordariomycetes; order Diaporthales; family Diaporthaceae; genus Diaporthe; species Diaporthe nobilis. The sequence continues at coordinate 426,191 of JAKZJT010000013.1, read as the reverse complement.
CCGGGAACCACTCACGCTGTCCCACGACAAAACAACGAGCAACGACTCCCTCCACGACGCAACGAACTCTCCTGTGAAACAAGTCGACGATCACTTCATTACATATCACACGTGATACTCGACAGTCCTCGTCCTCTCTCGACCTAGAACCAGTCTTCCAAAATGGCTCCAGGACTCTTTGAACGCATCCAGTCCAAGATCGACATCTGGCGCCTCGAGCAGCGCTACACCCGCCGCCGCAACAGGCGCTCGACTTTCGTCTCCAACGCCATCTACGTCGACGGCGAGTACATTTACCAGACCCCCAACACTACTGGCTCGTCCAACAACTCGAACTCATCCGCCTTCGAGAGTGCCAGCGCATCACCCACACACGCACAAACCTTTGGCTCAGCAGCAACAACAGAAGCCCCCACAGCCACCAAGGAGCGCAAGAAGCTTAACCGCTTCAGCTCGATGCCAGGGTTTGGGTCAATGAGCAAGAGGGACAGTGTTATCGCCCCGCCACCTGCAGACTGGAGGACACAGAGGGCGAGTTTCGACGGCACGAGGTAAAAGTGCGCAGATACTCGCATGACGCGATCAGCTGCGAACTCTGATGCGCTTTGGGCAAATTTTCAGTCAATCCTGCCGCTCGCAACAAGACGAGAGTCTCGCGTCCCAATCTCGGTTGTGGATGACGGACGACACTCATGTGGAGTCCCGCGACGCAGGGTGCAGCGACCAACACCGCCGATCGCACCCCGGGGGGTATCATAGACACGACTTTGGCCTACGCCTGAGCCTGAGCCTGGCCTGAGCCTGGCCTGCATCTAGTACTGGAGTTGTCGATACCGACTCCAGCAGTGGGCCCGTGCCATCAGACAAGCGCACACAATAGCGCTGCCGATGTTGTTCATTTACAGACACGTCTTCGCATTTCTCGCGACATCGCACATTTTTCGCTACCTATTTAGACCAGATGACGTCCTGGAATATTGTCAAGTCATCTTTCCGGCGCGCGGTGTTAAACATCGGCCTGGGATGCTCTTACTGCTTTTTGTAATTTTTTTTGGCTGGCCGCCCTGGATGGTTTTGCGCCAGCTGTCGCCAACGATCTAGCATGTGCTGATGTATATACTTTATTTACACGAGAGGGCCCTGTCGGGAATGGAGGGGAAAATCATACAATACTTCACAACCACAAAAAGGCCTTATTGGTGTTCTCGTGCCATGTCGCCTGTCTTGTCTCATCCGTCCTCATCTCGTGACGTTCTGTACTGACTTGTCCCAAACAGGCCGTCATATACTGAACTCGCACAGAGTCACAGACACCTGCTGCGGGCGGCCGAGGAGATCGGCCCGGTGTGTTCGGCTGCACGTCTGGGACCCGAATCGGTTGGTTATGTTGAGGTCCAACAGGACGGGCCACCCGCGGCCCCCAACGTGCAGCCCAACAGGTGTCGAGCTGGTGGTGGTGGTGACACAGGCCCCCTTGTTGGCCGCGTGGCTGCATGGCTGCGGCCCGTCGGCACGCCCACCACACAGCGTCTGCAGATATGCATCCATCCGCGCCCCCGGCCGGTTGGCGACAGTGGAGGCGCCCGAGGTTGTGATCGTCGGCCGTCTTTGTGACACGGGGGTGGCCTTTGTTCGCGTAGGTTACTGGGATTTTGAGGCGGGTGCTGTTGGATGGTCGCTGTTCGACGCAGGGCCACGGCAGGCCACGACGACCGTCTACTCCTGGAATGGTCCCAAGTGAAGAGGTGACCTTGCAGTGTGCCACGAGTCCGCCGTGCTGGCAGCCGACCACGGTGGTGAGCCGGGTACATCTGAAGGCTTTCCGGCTTTCTCGATCAGCCGCCTTAGCTTCAGGTCTGTCCCTTCATCGAGTGGGAACATGGCGACATCCAAAGAACGCCGCTCCTCCAGAATATCGGCCGCAGTCCTGCCTCGACTGTCCTCTGCATCTGGATCGACCCCGGACACATCCGCCATCGCGAGCACGGCGTCGACGACTTGCTCAGCCGTACACCGCTCTGCCATGAAATGCAGGACATTCATCCCCTCCTCAGCGACAAAAGTCATGTCACAGTCCCCATGCCCGATATAGAGCTCCACGACCCGCGCAGCTCCATCGTAGATGGCCCAGTGCAACGGCAGCCAGCCCCGGACGTCCGTGATCGAGATATCAGCTCCCCTGTCCAAGAGAAGTCGTGCGATGTCGATGTGGCTATCAAAACAGCAAAGCGAGATAGGTGTGCGGCCATACGAGTCGCGCGCGTCGATGTCCGAGTCTGCATCAAGCAGCTCGTGCATAACCTTGAGCACGTCTTCCTCCCGCACCCCGTACGCGCCAATCGTCTGCAGCGGCGTCTTACCCTCAAAGGATCTTTGGCGCACGTCCGCGCCGTGCGCGAGCAGATCGTCCACCAGCTCCGGGTTGCCCTGCGCCGCGGCGTTGTGCAGCGGGGAGCGGCCGGCGGTGTTGGCGATGTTCGGGTCGGCTCCGTGAGCGAGGAGAGCGTGAGATCTGGGGACGTCATCTCGTCTCACGGCCCACCAGAGCGGGGTCCGGCCTAGGAGGTCTGGCTTGTTGATGTCCTCTGGGTGCTCTGATAGGTAATCTTCAAGGTCTAGTTGGGACATGCCCAGGACTATTCGGTGGGCGGTGGTAAATTCTAGATCATCCGGCACCTCGTCTAGCCTGAAGAGTGTGTGAAGCTGTGCTGCTAGCTCGCGGGAACAGGCCGTGTTGACGCGCTGGAAGGCGAGGTCGCGGGGCGTGAATCCGCAGAAGTCGGCCGCCTCCACGTCGGCGCCGCTGTCGAGGAGGAAGCGCACGACGTCCAGGTGGCCACGGAAGATCCCATCGAATAGCGTGTTCCGCCCCGAGACCGGGTTGGAGTCGTGGATGCCCGCCCTACCTTCGATATACAGTTTTCTGAGTGCAGCAAGATTCCCTTGCTCAGCCGTGTAATACGCCGGCGTCTCGATGATCCTCCTCGACCGGAGGAGGAGCTCCGGCCCCTGGACCGGCGCTGCCTTGAGCCAGATGGAGATCGTGCTCGACGCGAGCCAGCCGGGAAGCGTGACGTCGACGGAGGCAGAAGGGCTTAGGCTGCGTGCGCAGCTTGGGACGGTGCAGTCGGAGCTCAGGGGCCGTATCTCTGAGAAGGTCACGGAGAGGGCGCCGAGCCAGTCTCGCGTGGAGCGTGGAGTGCATAGCCTGCGTCTCTTATGGCACGCACATCGGCATATGGTCGAACAGTGGGATTTTGCCTGTTGCTGCTCCTTCTGAGGACGAATCATGGGCTCGATGAGTTGTTGTTTGTCAGGTTCTTCGACCTCATTCGCTATCTGCATGCTGTGACGCAGACGAACAACAGACGCAGAGTGATGGTCTCTTAGTTCAGACTGGCCATTTCTGCCTTGGCCCTTGATTGACTCCAGTAGCTGTACCATCTGAACCTGTGCAATTCCCATTTCTTCCGTCTTCTGAGCGAGGTACCCAAACTGTGCTGCCTGCTCAGTCAAGGTCCCTCTTGTGACTTGTCCGGAGATCACAAGCTGCTGGAGATCCACCTCGATGCGTCCCGTCTGACCGTAGGTCACCGCAGACAAGACCAAGCTCAGATCGTTTCGAATATCGGAAAGCTGCCGCTTATAGTCCCGGGGCTTCTCCTGATACCGAACATAGTATATCGGGGACCGCAGCTTGCTCGGGCTCGTTAAACCATGGTCTTTCAAGTAGCGCGCCAGCTCCAGCAGTTTCTGCTCGCTGCGCTGGATGTGGAAGATGAGGCCTTGGCTCAGATGGTGACCCGACGATTGCCAATTGTTAACGTCCTTGAGAGTCGTCTCCAATGCTTTCGCTGCGTCGGCGATGTCGATGAGCTCCTGTGGCGCGTGCTCAATGGCCTTCACGGTTTTGATCACGAACCCGGCGGCGCCCATGACGGCGAGCACGCTCACAGAAATTGACAGGGGGTCCATGATGACGAATGTAGGCAGACAGGCAGGTAAATGTCTTCGCCTTGATCAAACGTTCAGTCCTAAGCCCTTGAAGGACGCCGCAGAAAGGGAAATACCTTTCAGAAGGTGACGGAGGGGCTGAATACCCATTTCAATATCGGGTTGAGTAGTGGAGTGGGGGCGACATCCAACACATGGAGACGAGAGAAATATAATTTTAGAGTCCTCCACTCAGCTGTGCCGCGCTCTAGCCATATGCGCTCGTGCAGATTATGCAGTCTGCAGCAGGGGGTCACTACTTGATTGCTGCAATTGGACACTTTTCAAACCAGTGGCATCGTATCTAGACGGTTTATTGCCAGTACAGTGATACGAACAATACTATTCTCCATTCGCAGATCTTCCAAAAGACGCTGATATGTATTATGCCGCGAGTTCCAAAGATGACGAGGGAGTCTTTATATCATCCCCAGACGGGCACAGATACGAACACAACTATGTCGATAATGATCACCAGTTCCATGGGATGCTCCCTGAATTACACATTGACATCCAGCACCACCACCCGCGCTCACGCAGCCCTGGGCATTGCGGAATAGATAAGTATACCCAAGAATAATGACTGCGCAACATTGTTGACCATGACGATTCACAGACTGTGAAATATGGTATCACACGCGACGAACAGCGCCCGGAAGAGAGACACGACAGCTACATTGTGGTAGGTTACCATAGCCGATATACAGTAGCTGTATGGCATTGAACGGGTGGTTGTGCAGCGATATCGAAAGCAATGACCGTGCCCATGCGCTGACGCTGTTGTAGGAGACGCCTCGGCAGAAGTGCAAAAAATGACATTGTGCCCTTTGATATCAGGGCCCTTTCAATGTGTCGTCGGAATGGCGCTTGTAATTAGTGCCCTGGTTGATGAAGACATGCGCATCGTGATTCGTTGATCTGTGGATGTCTGGAGGGAATCATTGGTTTCCTGGCGCCCGCGTCAATGCGTGGATCTCCTGAAGGCCGGAACGATCGGTTGTGGCGGATCGGTCGGCTTTTGTGACGACCTTGTAAACCCACCACTGCCTTCCGTAGCCCCTACTCTGACCAAGTATCCCGCTCGGCCTGCCTCACCCACCTCGCTTACAACCGCCATGTCCGACGCTCCGGTTCTGAAGCGCAAGCGCATCACCAACGCCTGCAACAGCTGTCGTGCCAAGAAATCCAAGGTCAGAATGCTCCCACCCGGCTTCTCACACCGTCCCATCTTGACAAGCGCTCCATCTTAAGCTTACATTTAGTGTGATGGCAGGCGGCCAATATGTGGCCGTTGCTCCGGCTATGGCTACTATTGCACCTGGGGAAAACAGGCACAAAGCCAGACCACTCCCGGGGCCCAGATAACAGGCTCTGCTACTGGCCTCGAGAGGTCTCAACAGCTACTTGCCGTCTATCAACAGCTGGTGCAATCTCTCACTCCACAGCTGCCCCGAGATACCCGGGCTGAAGTGCGTAACTGTCTCACCACCGTCCAAGCCCGAGTGGGCGCCCTCGCACCAAGCGATGTAGACGCGTCTCCGTCCAACTCTGCCGATACCCCCACCGTTCAGCCCGTCCACGGTCGGAGGTATCTAGGCGAGATCAGCGACGTGCACTTCTGCAATGTCGTAAAGCTGACGGCTGAGTCGGATGGTGATGCTCGCGAGACTACCGACTGTGTGGACAACTACGACCCCGAAGAACTCGCGCCCCCTCGGCCTTTCTCGCAGCCGTTGATGAACATGCCCGGACGAGCCCAGGTGGAAGAGGACCTCCAAACCTACTTCTCCACCATCCACTTTGCCTATCCCTTTGTCAGCAAGCCATCCTTCATGGCCAAGCTTGAGACCCTACAGACTCAGGGGGTCGTCTCAGGTCTGACGCCGTCATGGCTCTCTCTGCTATGTCAGTATGCTCCGCTCTAGTCAACGCCGCACACGTGCCATTGACAATTTCTAGACGCGCTCCTCGCAATTGGGGCCTACTACAATTCATTCCTTGGGAGGCACACACAAGAGGAACACTCGCACCAGAGGCTGTTTGAACAATCTCTCATTTGGTCTGAAAATGACATGTTGGAGAGGTCTTTGACTCAAAGTTCAGCACTCCTGGCTCACTGTTTTTACTTGCTCGCAACGTCACAGATCGAGCGGTACGTGATATTCAAACCTTCCTTGAAACCGGCAGCCCAACTAATCCGGCCGTCAGGTGCTGGGTGTCTCTGGGCCTAGCGATCCGCCTGGGGCAGAGCATTGGCTTGCATGTAAACGTGGAAGAGCTGAGCATGGCCGAGACCGGGGCACAACACGACAACTACTCTGAGAGCAGGGCCCGGGTGTGGTATTGTCTTTACGTGCTTGACAGACTACTAGCCTTGCAACTAGGCCGACCGCCAGCGATATCTGATCAGGACTGCCATGCCCCTATCCCCCACCCGCTGCCCGAGCTGGAACTGGACGGCCAGGAGGCCCACGACTCCGGTACACGAAGCGGGAGCGAACCAAGACGCCTGAGTGACTATTTCGCGTCCGTCATCAAGTTCTCTTCCATCGTCGGCCGAGTGCTTCGAGAAACATACCACCCTCGACGGCAGATCCTCGCGAGCCTGAGTAGCACTGAGAGCTGTGACAAGCAGCTTCTTGATTGGAAGAACAGCTTGCCTCGTCATCTCAGATTTGACGTTGGCCACGTTTTCGAAAAGTCGGTGACCTTTAAGCGACAGGTAATGATTAGAGACCAACCCCCTCCCCCCGAGGTTTTATTGCTTATCGCCGACTAATCTGGTTACAAAGAGAAACATGCTGGCGATCAAGTTCCACCACATCCGAACCCTCATCCACCGACCGTACTTGTGCTACCCACACCTCAAGGGCCACAACGCGCAGGTCCTCCTGCCCGAGCAACACGCCCAGATCCGCGAGTACGGGAACACGTGCGTGCGGGAGGCCCAGGCCATCGCGCACCTCATGTACAACGTCAGCGACACGAGCGACATCGTTCTCAACTACCCCTGGTGGCAGATGATCTCGTGCCTCGTGTGCGCGGGATCCGTGCTGGTCCTGGCCGACACCTTCGCCAGGTATGAGCCCCGCGGGGACCTCGGCCCCCCGGCGTCCTCGGGGCTCGGCGAGGACATCGAGACGCTCGTGCACGTGCTGCACGCGCTGAGCGGCAATTCGAACGGCGCCGAGCTCGCGTGCAGCATGATGAGGAGCATCCGGGCGCGGAGCGCGCGCATCTCGGTGAACAACTCGGTCGAGTCGTCCTCCAGCGGGGTGTTGCCGGAAGTCACCCCAGGTACCATTGCGAGCGGAGGGGACAGGAGCCAGCACAGCCAGGAGGCGTATAGCTACTGTGACGATCTCGGCGACGCGGGGCCTGGGTTGGCGGTGGGTCAGATGGCCGCGGCTGGCCAGATGGAGGACGTGGGGATGGAAGGGAACATTGGCGGCCCTAACTCGTGGCCCATGGTGATTCCCGACTGGATGAACTGGTCTACGGAGTTTTTGGAAACCTTTCAGAGCTCAGATGAATCGACGCAGGGCTTCGTCCGGGTTTGACGTTGAGAATGAGCAGAAGTGACGATGAGATCGATCGTTCACTCGTCGACCGACTCGAGCACATACAATACTCGATAACTACACAAAATACGTCAGGCCATGTAAAAAATAGTGTGCAATAGGTGTCACTACTTCATCTTGTAGGCGGTCATAAAAGTATATCCACGAATGTTACCGTGTCTCACCAGAGAAGTCCCAATACCCTGTAGGATGGCTGTTGCTGCTTTTGAGGATAGCTCTCCATGAACGAGGCTTGCTGGTTCCAACATGATCATTCTAACTATATCACAATTTGAAAACTCACCTACAAGACTGTCATTTCTCGACAGTTGGGACACATTACACCGAGAGGCATGAGTAAATTATGCTTCTGCTCTGGGTCGAAGGCATTATATCGAAGCTAGCTTTTGAATCTTTATCGCTACCTACCCTAATTTGTCATAGAAAATTGAACAGTGGCAAGTGGTCAACACCAAAGAATTCCAATCTTAACCATGAGCAAGTCATCACAGACGCGTGGCCACTCGAATCGACCTGGACGCCTTGAGGTCGTCGGCGACCTCTTTCGCAACTCTTTGGCCGTCCTCTATCCCACCGTCAAGGAATCCCCTCCAGCCCATGGCCCAGTCCGCACTCCCGAACCAGACATTACCCTGCTTTTCTCGTAGTGCATCCAGGTAGCGGCTGACCTGGTTTGGCTTGAACCACTCCCAAGCCCCCCTTGCGAATTCATCATTGTGCCAGTTATGGAACACAACCCTCTTCAAGTCCTTCTCCTCCGTGCCCGGCAGGAGCTGCTTCCACGCCTCCAAGGTCGCACCGATGTCCTCCTCCGCCTGCAGGTGCACGCCGGGGAGCGAGCTCCCAAACGCGACCAGGTGGGTGTTGCCAGCCGGCGTGGTGCCGTCGCCAAATGTGTACGTCAGCTTGCCGTGCGGGTAGTTGAACGAGCCCAGCGACCGCAGCTCGGGCTTGGCGACCTCGACGTGGCATTTCACGACGTGGTTCGCGTGGCCCTCGACGCTCGCCTGCGTCTTGAGCGGCAGCAGCGCGGGCGTGAACTGGATCGAGTGCAGCACGTTGAGGGGCACGGTGCAGATGACCCTCTTTGCCCTGAACACGCTGCCGTCCCGGCCCGTCACCTCGACCACGCCGCCCTTGTCGTGCACGCCCGCGACGGGCGTCGAGAAGCTGTGGCCCAGCCTCCCCGTGGCGTGGGCCTCGTCGAACAGGCACCGCTGCAGCGCGCTCTGACCGCACCTGAGCTTGTACGTCAGGCCCATCTCGATGAAGTCCCTGTAGTCCCAGTTGGCGAGCGCCCACCACCGCAGCATCTCGAAAAAGGACGAGTCCTCCCACTGGCCACCGCACGTGATGCTCAGGAAGCCCTCGAGCATGTTCCGCTCGAGCGGGCTGAGGTCGTCGGCGATCTGCGCGATGCGGTCCCCGAGCGACATCCTGTCGTAGACGGCCACGGCCTCCCTGTTGCGCAGCGCGTCGTGCGGCCAGGGGATCACGGTCCGGCCGAGCTTGCCGTCCACGTCGACCAGCTTCTTGAGGCCGGACTCGGAGATGCGGTCTTCCTCCTCGTGCGACATGAGGATGGCCGGCTTGTCCCTGGACATGGTCACGGCGCACTTGTTGATGCCGCCCGAGTACGACATGGACACCTCGAGGTTGCCGAGGAGGTTGTACCGGAAGAGCTCGCGCCAGATGAAGGGCTGTGTCCAGTGCACCCATGTGCCGCCCATCTCGAAGGGGTACCCGTCGATGTTTGACGACCATGACCGGCCGCCGATTCTGTCGCGCGCCTCGATCAGGAGTGTGCTGTGCCCTGTTGTCGTCAGGTCACGGATGGCGGTGAGGCCTGTGTATCCTGCGCCGATGACTGCTACATCATAGACTGTGTCTTTTGAGGAAACGGTCGACTGGGGCTGTATCACTCCAAGACATGGCACTCCAGCCTTGAGCCCAGTCTCGGGCGTCCATTGGTAGCCGTCACGGCTGGTGTGGCCTGGTGGGTTGGCCATTGGGGGCCTGAGCTACTAAGGCTGGCTGATTGCTGTTCTATGGCGAAGTCTTTTGATTGATGAACCTTTGGTGTTTCAGATGAATTTGAAGACAGCAATGTTATGACTGATATGCCCTGGGACATGGTCTTCTGTTCTCGTGGTGCATGATTCCATATTTATACCGTGTTGCTGATGCGTTTCGCAGAGTTTCTCACTTTTAATTCCTGATTTGGTATACTCTGATAAGTATTATGTTAACCTACACCACAAAGTGAGACTTAGATATCTTGGGTCGATGCTCGGGAGACACGGATTTGTTCGACGTCGTTGGAATCTCACTTTTATGCCCCAATCTGGTAATTTTCCAACAGCCGAGACGCGGAGAGAGAAGCCCAGCTTAGCGCGAGGAAGCGGCTGGCTTACACGCCGGGCGCCCTATCAGATACAGACAGAAGGCGCTACTTGGCGGGTTTTGCATTGACAGAGGCTTGCTCTCGGTCTGGAGCCTGTCTAGAAATCGCTAAGCACAAACGCAGAACGGCAGTCGCTCGGCAATTGCTATGGCAGATCTGGGGTCATTTTCTCACTTTATTATCCGTTTTCGGTAATGCGATTAGGCTTTCCTTAGCCCGGCTGCTCAATCTCCAGCCATGCGCTGCTCTAAGGTCGCATCCTGCACAGCACTGACAGAGTGCCAGCGGGCTGCCACGTCCTGCGTTCCAGGGTACCGCTGTGAGAACCTCCACCCAGACGGTCGTGGGTTCGTGGATAAGGCTTGATCCACCCAGGTCGACTTGCCCTGTGTCATCATTCTTTACTCCTCCTGCTTGCGAGATAAGACAACAAGATACGCGCTGCGGCTTGAAAGAGGCTGCATATTCACTTTGATAGGAATTGATCTTCTTATCTTCTCGACAAGGCACTACGGTTACAGCAAGCGTGGCACCATTCTCCTATAAAGTCGAACGAAGAATGGCCAGATCTCACATCTTGACAGATCTGAACGACAGTTCATCCTAAGCCAAGGCGATCTATTCACAGTTTGAAGTCCAGATTTGGCTTCCGGCTACCGCTCCACTTCTACATTTAGACAATATGGCGTCAGAGAATCCAGAACACAAGGCTCAGGATTTTTCAAAATCCGGGGAAATTGACCTCGCCGCCCTGGAAAAAAGTACGTAAAGAAATCCACTCCTGCCCTACGGACCGGGCCCCCGTCGCGATGCAAAAATCAGCTGTTGACTGACTGTGTTTAACCATAATATTAGATGTTTCCAACTCCTTTGGCACCGTCGAGAGTCCGACCCAGCCGTCCCAAGACCTCGGACTACTCGCCATCATTTCCATAGGATGGAACATCTGCAACAGTTGGGCCGCCATAGCGGCGACGCTGGCCATCTCCGTCGCCTCTGGAGGACCGGTGACGCTGATATATGGCATCATCATCATATTCATGTTCGGAGGAGCATGCGCGCTGAGCATGGCTGAGATAGCGTCTGTTCATCCTACCGCTGGTGGACAATACCACTGGACGAGCATCCTGGCTCCTGCATCCGCAAGCAGAGGACTGGTAAGTGGCCTTGGAGACAGCTGGTACTTTGCGCACACCTCTCCATAGACGCTGACTTTGGGAACAGAGTTACTGGTGTGGCGCTATCAACGTGTTCGGATGGATCGCGACCTCGGCTGGATTTATCATCACCTTTCCAACCATGGCTCTGGCTTTGGCCTCGTTCTGGAACCCGGGCTACAACGTTCAGACATGGCACGTCTTCTTAATATTCCAGGCCATGAACTTCTTGATGGTGTCGTATAACATCTTCCTGCTGAAAAGAACCATCTGGTTGCAGGATGTGGGATGTAAGTTCAGCCCTCAACCCATCCCCGTCCCCAGACTCTGCTGTCTTGAACTTAAGATTGTCCTTGGAAATGTTGCTGACTCTTTGTGATCTTACTACTATAGTCTTCCTTTCGCTCATAGCCTTCTTCGTTATTACAATCACCTGCCTCGCCGAGTCGAACCCGAAACAAAGCAGCGACTTTGTATGGAGAGAATTCGTCAATACGTCCGGCTGGTCTTCGGATGGAATTGTCTTCCTCACAGGTCTTGTCAATCCCAATTTCATTTTCTCCGGCCTTGACGGTGCGATTCACTTGGCCGAGGAATGCACCAATGCGGCAGTAGCTGTGCCCCGAGCTCTTGTCTCGACGGTGGTCATCGGTTTCGTGACGGCGCTGGTCTTCGCTATTGGCATGTGCTACAGTTACCACGACTTCGACGCCGTGCTTGCTTCACCGTGAGTCTGGTCTCCTCCCCTGTCTGGCTGTCGCTCCCCTGGAAAATGCACGCTGACGCTGTGTCATAATACAGTTTTCCCGCCCTCGAGATATGGTACCAAGCCACCTCCAGTCCAGCCGTCGCCTCTTTCTTCCTCGTTACGCTCAACGTAATCACGCTCTTCGCCATCTCCGGAGCCATACAGACAGCCTCTCGGCTTACATGGTCCTTTGCTCGAGACGACGCCGTCGTGTTCGCTCCGTTCCTAAGCCGCATTCACCCCCGATGGGGCGTGCCCGTCTGGTCCCTGATCGCCAACAGCGCATGTGTATTCGTCTTGGGATGCGTATACTTGGGCTCGTCGACAGCGTTCAACGCCCTGGTCAGCACCGGCATTATCTTGCAGCAACTCAGCTTCGCCTTCCCTGCCGCACTGATGTTGTACCGCCGGGCGAAGGGGACGCTCGAAGAGGTCATGCCTCAAGCCAAAATTGGCTTCAGGTTACGATTTGGGGTCGGCCCCGTTGCCAATGTCTTGACGATAGTCATGGCCCTGCTGGCGTTGGTTTTCTATGACCTTCCGGTAGTGTTGCCCGTTACAGTTGGGAATATGAGTAAGACTCGCCCGCCGTCCTATCTACCCTTTTGGCACACGACTTGACTAACAGCTTCACAGATTATGCGTGTGCTGTGATTGGAGTGATGGGTCTCCTTGCGCTAGCTAACTGGTTTGGATACGCGACGAGGAAATATCAAGGTCCCAGGATGGAGCACATCAATTAGGAGCACCATGAAGATTTTGTCCAAGAAATGATAGCAAGATTATATTTTTCAGCGCCCGAATACAGCACAAACAGGACTCGACGCAGGCAGCTGCCGTGCATAATGTTGGGGAGGCAATCAAGCGAACGAGATGTGCGACTGGTGAGAGAGAGGAAGTCAAAAACTGAGAGTAAGCCCCCACCGAGTAACCTGATCTGTAAAATCATAGTGCTCAATGAACCGAAATCCACAAAGTCAGTTTTGAATACAGCAATGCAGTTGAAATATTACATGAAATATGTACTCACTGGACTGAAGGACCGCAATTGCATAGACATACAAACTTTTGCTCCACCCTGACCCAGGTAGTCTTCAAACTGAGGTTGTGGATCACCCATGGAGGCAGTGCTGATGATAAGGCGAAAACCGATCTCAGTTATTTCAAACAGCACCTCACTTGGGTCACACGAGCCACTGTGTTCACCACAGATCCATTGCAGATGTCTCCTATCACCGACGCCAAAGAAACTATTCCACGTCAATGTCAAAAACGGGCTCGGTTGATGCTCCGCCGCCTGTACTTCGGGTTCAACCCGGCGCGAAGCACAGCGCCACGGCGACGAGACTTTGAGCTGTTGCTCCGGATATATGGAGCCGCCACACTCGGTCGCTTCCATTGCCAGAGCGAAGCCCATGACTGCGGCCTGTTGGCGAGGTGTGAGCTTGTCCTGGTCACTGTCGTCTGGGTCTCTAGACTCCAAGAGAGACATTGTCGAAGTGAACCAGCGCTGATACCCGATGGTGTAGGCCAAAATGATCGCGGCATCGAAGACCCTCAAAGCTAAGCCTGCGAAGCCTTGGTGCCGCTCGTAGTGTCGATCCTCTGGAGCTTTCTTTGACTTGAGGTATTTCTCTAGGTCAAGAGGCCGCACAGGAGTGCTCCCCGCATGCGGATAATTAATCCTGTTAGAGTCTTCATCTTCGTACCAACGAAGAGTCAGGATTCTCAGGGCATAGCAGAGCTGTTTTAGTTGGTCCCAGTAGTGGCTTACTGGGGCACGTACCTCGAAGATGGCATCAAACAGCACCTCGACTTGGCTCTTCCCATAGTCCACTGCGATGTAGATTTCAGATGATGGAGCATCCTTCTGATACCCCACCAGCCCTAGCAGTCCGTACACAGCATCTGACGACCTCGTACAGCGAGTAACATCACAAGCATAGACTATGTCTATCACTCGCCACAGTGGCATCCTTCTCCCTTTGCTTTTTGCCTCCTTGTCCTTGACTCGGAGCTCGAGAAATCTCGTTGCCCCTCTAGACCTGATAGTCCAAAGTTTTCCCGGTGCGTCGGCTTCGTCCCTTTCGTAATTCTGAAGCTTCTTTTCCAGAGCATCAAAATTCATAGTCACGTCGCCAGCCATAACGAGAGCCCGCTTTGCCAGGACGACCTCCTGCATAACCCAAACACGACTCCAATACTCAAGGCACGCGATCTGATATATTGGGCGAAGTTTATATCTGTACCTGCGGTTCGCATTGAACATGTCATCGGAACAATCGCATACGCTCTTCAGTGCGTTCCGGATTGCATCGCTATTGCCCAGCCATATCAGAACCTCAGCAGCTTGTGAATAGATCTGTCCCATCCTCGGCACTTGCTGGCTGATCTCCTCCATGTCCGACTGGTTGAGGCTGAGAGAGTCGGTCCAGATCAGCAGGTCACACCACTTACGGTGCATTGTCTGCAACGTGGCGTGAACCTGGATATAGTGGAGGAATTGCCACAGATTCTCATGAATTCGAAATAGTCGCAACTTCTGCTTATCCAATCGGAGGTAGATATCTTTCAACGGCGTTGGATCTCCCCATTGGTAGGATAGAGCACGATAATTGAGCTCCGGATGGAATACAAGGTCTCGGAACAAGATCTCACAAACGATGCGATTGTTGACCGGGATAGGCAGGACCCGAATAAGACGGACGGTAGTCTCTGTGGCGAGCTTTTCATACACAGGTCCGTCATAAATCATGAAACGAAGCCTTCGTAGATATAAATAACAGTCACCGGATGAATTGGTGATAGCGCGAAGTGTGCGTTGACACGGACAGTAGTAGTGACGTCTTTTATTTCGGTTGATAGGAGTGGGCCAAGAGGAACGAGGCATTACTAAGAGACACGAAAGAAGAGAGAGGGCAAATTATTGATAGAAAGATGAAAACAAGAATAAGGGCACAGAAACTTAAGGTAATACATGCCAGCTGGCACTGCATGCAACCCCCTGCTCCGTGTGTGACTCGACCGTCTCATATTATTCCAATTGAAGAACTGGGCGAAAATGCTGAAATCCCAGTATGCAAGATACCGTCAATTGTGGAGCTTCCTGTGCACATCCATGGATTGTCCTCAGACGCTTCTCTTGATGCTGTCTTTGGGCACCCTTGCTGACTTTGATGAGTCTCCTTTTTTTACAGATGTTGCAGATGTATATTGAAATCTAAACGAACCTTTGTGAACGTACACAAGCAGACTCAATAGATGATCAGGCAAGGCACAAGCCTCACAAGGTCCTTTTTTGTCACATACATGGCACTAAAATATTACCAAGAATTATCTGTGTGACGCGAGGTTGCCAGCTGAAAAGCCACGTGATTGATGCAGACTTATGTACGTTCAGCTGCGGGGTGGTTGTCAGCACATCTTTAAAGCCTATGATATAGCAACAGCACCAATACTTTTGGCAAACACTCATAGACCTACTATTGTTGAAGTATTTTACCCGCGGGAAATGCCTTCATCTTTCTTGAAGAAGATTGGTCTCTCGAAGAGTCCGATCAATGAACATGGGGGCCGGGTGCAAGGATCGGGCCCCGTTGTCCCTACCGCGCCTCAGACTACTGATCCCGCAGTTACACCCTCGGGCCATGATACAATTCAAGAAAACGGGTTCAGAAATCTCTGGAGAGAAGCATTCACGTCCCTGCCTCAAGAAGACCGCGAAATACTGCCAGTGCCTGACGGGGACGGGACGCCGGGGGACAAGGCCTCGCACCTGGCTGCGGTAGAAAGAGTCAAGGAGCTCACCGAGGTCAAGTACGAGGAATACTGCAAGCGAGGCTGGCACACAAAGAAAGGCGACACGACCAAAGAGACAAACATCAAGATAAAAGCCCAGGACATCATGTGTGCCGCGCTGAAGTTCGACAGCATAGTCAAGGGCGGACTCAAGTTCGACCCCAGCGGTTACGGGACGACAGTCTGGGGAGTGCTGTCTGGTGTTCTGACGCTGGTGCAGAATGACAAGGATCGAGCAGATGCGGTATTTGATTCGGTGGAGGTGCTGGCGAGGTTCCTACCCAAGTACGCAATCATTGAAGACCATTATCTGGACAGGAAGACACAGCACCGGAATCGCTTCGAAGATCAGATCAAGAATGTGTACATTTCCATTCTGAAGTATGCTATATGTGTGCAAAAAGAACTGAACAGGTCCCTTCCAGGTAAAAAAAACTCCTAGAGTTGATCCTTTTACCATCAAGCCCCAAAGACTGACGCACGCAGGTCGAGTCTTGGGGAGCTTCTGGGAATTGGAAAATCAAGATGTCAAGATCCTCAAGGATGAATTAGCCGATAACGATGAGAAGGTGGCAGATGAGTGCCATAGGGTAGCTCACCAGTACCGGAAGCAGGAGTTTGAAGAACTCAAGGACCAGGCATTAGAGGCCCTGGACCAGATCAACCTCTCTGTGAAGAAACTCCTAGAAGCTGAAAAGCTCAGGACCCTCAAGTGGCTGTCCGACAGCCCTCTCACAGACAAACAGCAGCAACTTCGCAGTAAAGTTGAAAGACTCAACAGAAACTCTGGAGAATGGCTTCTGGCATCGGAAGAGTATTTGTCCTGGCTAACATCACCGCACGCGTTTCTGTGGCTGCATGGTACCTCAGGCTGTGGGAAATCCATTCTCTGCTCCACAGTGGTCAAAAGCCTGGTTGAGTCTGCGATGGAGAACAGCAACGTGATAGTCGCGTATTGGTATTTTGACAACGCCGATTCGCAGACTCAGAACCTTCAACGACTGCTACGTCTGGTCCTGCGCCGGATCTCAGCCAAGGCTTCGCCGTTCCCAGAAGCTGTGCGCGACCTGGCGAATAAGCACGAGGCCGCCGGTTCTGCACCTGGTACCGCGGCCCTGATCAGGACTCTGAAAGATACCGTCGCCATGCTGGAAGAAGATGTCTTTCTGGTGCTAGACGCTATCGATGAGTATCAGACAGGCAATGAGGCCCTCCGCGAGGAGTTTCTGGACTTGCTGGTCGAACTAGGCAATGAAAGGCTGCTCAAGTTGCACATTCTCGTCACATCCATATCTGAATCAGATATTGAGAATGCCTTCGTGCGCATCCGGCCGCCCCCTGCAAGCATGGATGTCGAGAAGCCAGTGTCTGTGGACGTTGAGGCTTATCTGGCTACAACTATTGAAAGATACGGCGCAGAGAAGCAATGGGGTTCCGAGATCAAGACTAGAATTGAGATGGCCCTCAAAAATGATGGGTAGGTACGAAGATGATCCTTATTTGGCGTGTTTTTGGCTGATTTCAGAATAGGAGATTCCGCATCATATCGATAAACAGCTCCAGGACTTGCGTAAGTGCTATGACGACAAAGAAATCGATGCTGCATTGGAAAATATCCCGCCCAGTATCGAGGATGCATATGTACGGAAGTTACAGAACGTCGCACCCAAGGATGTTCGCAGACTTCGTCACGTCTTCTACTGGATTTCAGTGGCAGCCCGGCAACTTACAACCTCCGAGCTCGCGGCGGCTCCCGGAGTTGACCTCCGGAATCCTGAGTATCTGTTCGATCTATGCCCAAGAAGTATGATTCGACTGGGAAAGCAAACGACGTCTGACGAGGACGAAAGCGGTTTGCCGCAGCAAGCACTGAGCGGTTCGTCCGCCACGGAGACGAATATCGCGACCTTTGACCACCCTTCCGTGAAGAGGTTTCTCTATTCCTCCAAGATCCAAAACTGCGGCGATAGTCGGATATCGCCGTTCTTTGTATCAGAGAGAACTGTGAATTCTGAGTTTGCGAAACTAATGATTGACCATCTACTTGCGATCCAGCAGCCAAACATAGACCCCTCAAGCCTCGAGACCATGCCATTTTTGCTGTATGCTGCACGCTACTGGCACGAACACATGAATAACGGCGGAATAATCCTTGAGGAGGACGAGGTGCTCAGCTCTAGGTTGCTAATTTTGTTTGGCGACCCGATGAGCCCAGCTTACCTCAACTGGATACGTACCTGGAACCCGGAGAGGAAAACAACAGATCTTGGGCTGACTCAAGAAGATTGCTCATCGCCGTTGTACATGTCCATCTTCTTGGGACTCGGAGGCATCTCGAACATTCTTATCGACAAAGGATCATATATCAATGGAACTGGCGGCCTAATGCATACTGCTCTACAACTGGCCTCTCAGCGGGAGGAAACTAGCATCTCACAGAAGCTCATTGATGCCGGAGAGGACATCGATACGGTTCCACATGATCAACCGACAGCACTCCACATCGCTGTGGATAATGGCAATGCCAAGCTCGTGGAGCTTTTGCTTGCAGCAGGGGCGACACCAGATGCACGACACACAGCGAAGGGCTCGACACTTCAACTGGCAAGCTTCAGAGGATCGACAAGTATTGTCAATTTGCTGGTTGCTTCAGGAGCCGACGTCAATCTTCGAAGCGGCCTCTTCGGGACTGCCCTACAAGCTGCAGCAGCGGCCGGCCACAGTGAGATTGTCACCATCTTGTTAGACAAAGGCGCAGAACCAGACGCGGTGGGCGGCATTCTTGGTTCCGCCATCCAAGCTGCTGAAACTGGTGGGCATTCTGGGGTGGTGAAGCAGCTTGTTGCTGGAGGCGTCTTGTGGGACGAAGAAGGGGATTCTATGTGGCATGAAGCCTACGACCGCTGGAACTCATCGTCGTCAATGCCCAAGGTCCCAGAATACCTGCTTCTGAACGAACCGTCACTGAGATCTTAAACCCAGAAGATGCTTGCTGGAGTCCTCAAAATATTAAACTCCCCGCTGCCTGATGCGAGCAATGTGTCCGAGGTTTCAAAACAAAAGGATTGGCGACGAAGGAAGGCAGCACACACCGAGAAGCTGAAGCTTGCACAAGATATCCAGAGACAAGGAAATATAAGGCCGGAAAGCAAGCATTATGTTTACAGGGCATCTTTCTTTGCGGCTCTGTTGCATTTCAAGGTTGAAGTAAGTTGATCACCCCTGTTTTGCTTGCATGATCTAATTGAGGACAGGTCCTGAGTCTCTCGGGCAAGTACGCTGCTTATGACAAGTTCGCCGCGCTGGACCAGATCATGGACAGTTTGAGTGTCAGCATTTCCCACATGGCCTATTTTCAGAAGACTATAGAGCATGGCACTTCGGATGAGCTGCTGGCTGCGAGACACGAATTAGTGAACTGCTACGCTTTGGCCTTAGAGTTGGTTTATCGTGGTTTAGACGCCTTAGTAATGAGGAAAAGGAAAAGACTTACGGCCATGTTTTTGGCATTCAAGGGGGATCAGCGGGTCGACTTCCAACGATATCTGGACGAGATTCAACGCGGTTTCGAGAGGGTCGAGTCGCTTGTGAGGATAACACGCCTGCAGGAGCCATTCAATGCAGACACAGCTAGCAAGATGCAGAACGAGCTGCTGGAGAAAACGCAGCAAGGGGTTCAGGAGGTCTTTCGGACTCACGAAGAGAATATACAGAAAGAACTGGCAAGCCTAGAGCACCGCATCATGGAGTCCGTCCGGGATATGCTTCCTGGGATCATTCGCGAGGAGATGCGCAAGTTGCTCGCAGAACAGAGGGAAGATGCGAATATGTGACGAGATGGTCAATGTGATCGGAATTCGTTGCAGTCACTTGGCGTCTTTGAAGAGCCACTGTATTGAGTCAAGGGCGAATACAGGTATATAGACTTTGATTCCAACAGACAGATCTGTCACCCACACACAGCCTGCTGCGCCATAACATACTTTATGTAATGCTCATTTGTGTAGCCAATCTAGTTTGGGTTGCACCCATGTTAGTATTGGCAGTAATCACAGACGGGGTAGACGCTCTCCCTGTAGCTAATGAGGACATGGTGACTTTCAAAAGAAAAGTGCGCAGGGAAACAAGCTTGTTAATTATTCCAGCTACATAGCCCGCTCTTGGTGCCTGGCTCCTAAGGAAGCATGGGGACGATTTCCACCCACTATGAAAGCCGCGTTCTCACCAACGGACCAAGTGGTGCCAAATCCTAAACGGAAGGCCTGGTGCTGTAGTGCTCTGCCAGGGACTTGCACCCGCCAATCTTGACGTCGTAGACACCCTGGCCCGCACATCCGTAGCAGTAGGGATCTGATACGGAGAGGCCCGTGCCGTTGCAATCAGCACATTGAACGGGTCGATAGGTTCCTTCCTTTGGCTGGTCCGTCTTAAGCCTCTTGCAAGAGGAGCACTTGTCTCCCGTCACGACAACAGGCTTGGACTTCTTTGGTCCCTGGGGCTCCTTAGAGCCCCTGCCGTGCTTCGAGTGCTTGGATGATGATCCGGACATCTCTGGTAGATGGACGGTAGAGTCTTGTGGGTACAGAAATAGTCGGCGTTGTGGAAATGACTCGGTCGCTTCACTAAACCGTATTTGACTCACTCCAGGATGTAGGCCGAGTATGTCTTTGCCCTCTGGATTATGCTGGTACGCTGTAGGGAAAGGCTGAACGGACTTTAGGTCAGCAAGTATGAACCAGATCATGCATTCGCGGGCGACCACATACTCAAAAATGGCTGTATCGTTGTCTCGTTGTCCGTGACTTTTGGCTGCTTGTTTTTGTTCGCGTGTCGTCTGCAAGAGTCGCTTGACAATGATTTCCGTTGGTTCAGTTCCGTTCCTGATGATGCTGTTGATGCTGATCAAAGGGCTGAGATTTCGGAAAAGGGAACTGAGAACTGTCTTTATATACTTATTTCTAGACCTCGTCACTGGATCGAGTCTTTCAACAGAAACTCTAACATCCGTGTTGTTGGCTATGTGTACTGACTCCATCTTGGTCTGACTTGGATAGTGACGTTACACAGAATGGTTCACTGAAAGACACAACACGCAAGTCGAAGAAAGTCACAGTCGCCAGATCCTCTCATTATTCGAGTGAGCAGAAAAAAAGAGCAGACTGAATCACATTGACACTGGAAATCACTGACGGAAGAGGGTTGGACATTGTTCGAGCCACGAGAGCCTGTTTCTCACTAACTACTTATAGCAACTCGAAGCTGGAGAAATGCAGCGTGTTGGAGGTGACTGATGTGTATCTCAAATATGAGGTCTTCAACGAAGTACATAGCCATGACAAGCAAGAACATTTTGTTAAATTATCTAAGTGGCTTGCTATCAAGGATCAGTGTGATGCGATTGCTGGTGGTGATGTCAATCTTGGGTCCCCTTAAGCGTGTAGACAACTACAGTATTACCAAATCATTGGATATTTTCCTAATGCGTTATGTGGCATTCGGGTCTTGCTTGTCTTCTTATCAAGCATCCACTTCTGCATGTCCAATATATACGCGTAAATCAGTTTCATGGAGTGTCAGCCCCATGCGATACGCGTGTAGCGCGACAAGGGCATGCCCCTGCATACTCACATATGGCACCCAGTCGTGGAGTCTGTGGAGGGCGATCTCAGCAGCCAAGCTCAACAAGTATTGTGAGTATCTGTTTCGCATTTTATGATTAGTGATCCTCGACATGACTACTGTAACCACCTGGCGCACGGTATCTCCGACTTCTCAGTCTCATCGTGCGTATTCCAGCTGGTTATCTTGGCCCATGATAGTCTATAAGTTAAGTGGCCTACATTCGGCCCACCCCCTGATTCAGCCCACCCAAACGGTCCTCCTCGCTATATCACCCCTTTAATTAAAGTCACTCTAAATCCTCATTATTACTCACAATAATGCATTCCTCTATATTTATAGTATCTTTAAAAGCATCTATTTCTACTAAGTTATCTTTAATCATGCTAGCATTAATTTACGCCCTATATATATACTTAATTCTAATGAATATAAAGTTTAGGCTTATTTCAATCTTTTTCCTCTTTTAAGGTATTATAGCCATTAATTTATCTTTAAGGATTTAATTTTCTTAGAAAAGCATTATTAATTATCAATCTTTTTTATTATATGCTTTTTATACCTTTTAAAAGAATAATTATTAAGTTATAATTAACTTTTTTTATAAATTATAATTAACAAAAGCAACCTATATCTTTTAAAATACTCTAAGAGTTAAAAAAATCCTCTTTTATAGCTTAATAGATATTAAAGTAATTAATTTAAATCTTTTAATTCTTATAGCATTATTAAAAATAAGTATAAATGCCACCTTATTAAAGTTTTTTAGCATAATTATACTTATTAATAATTTAGCTATATTAATTAGCTATAAATTAATCCCTTATTACCTAAACTTTATATATTTCTTTTAAAATATTATAAATCTTATTTTTTAATAGTAATAAAGAAATAATTACTTCTTAATATAAGTATTATTTATATATAAGTTTAAAAGATTTGCTTTCTTCTTATATATTACTTTAAAGTTAAAGAATATTCTTAGATTAAGAAGTTATAATATATATAAAATATATAATAATAAATAAAAATA
Organism: Diaporthe nobilis; assembly: GCA_023078575.1. NCBI lineage: Eukaryota > Fungi > Ascomycota > Sordariomycetes > Diaporthales > Diaporthaceae > Diaporthe > Diaporthe nobilis. The sequence continues at coordinate 403,858 of JAKZJT010000013.1, read as the reverse complement.
ATATATTTTATATAAAAAGCACTCCTATATAAAGTTAATTATATAATGGCTTTTATACCCATTTATTATTAATAAATATCATTTCTTAAGGGCATTTAGCTTAATTTAAGGGATAAAAATCTTTTATAGCTATTTAAATACTATATTATTATTTATCTAATTATTTAATATTACTATAAACTCTTAATTCTTATATCCTTTAAAGATTTTAAATTACTGCTATTAAATTAACTTCCCCTTAAAGATAATAAGGAGAGGGTATAATTTACCTATGGTAAAGATGTACTTAAAGAAGGAAATCCATATATATAATCCATAGCTTTTTTAAGTAATAACCTTCCTTTTTTTAGATTTTAAAATAATACTATTCTTCCCCTCCCCCTTAGCTATACCCCCTTTATCAATATTATAATAATTCTTTAATTTAATATTTAAAATTATTAGCAATTAAAGAAAATTAAATTATTTTTTAATTATACCTATCTTTACTCTATTTATTTAACTTAAAGTTATTTAATAGCTTTATATACTTTAAATCTTTAAATTTTTTATAAGAAATTGCCTTAATTAATAGCGGCTAAAAGGTAGTTAGCATTATTAAGGAGTAGCTACTTAAGCTATAAAAAACCTTATTTTAAAATAAGTTATTAATAGCCTTAATATTACCTAATTAATTACTTAATTAAATAGGTATATTTCTTAGGTTTTAAATAACTTTATTTATGATTTTAAAGCATTTAAATAGCTTTAAGCATTATAGTAATAATTATAAAATATAATCCTTAATACGCCCTAATATAAGGCAGCCTCTTAAATATTAGCGCCAGCCTAAATTACTTTAAATGCTATACCTATATCCTCTTTAGTATATAGCTTTATAATGAATAGATAATAATATATTATAAGTTTAAAGAGAAGAGAAAATTCCGTTATAAAGAAAACGCGAGATATATAAAGGGGTGGACCTAACGTATACGCGGGTGTGGAGTGGACCGAATCCCCGGGTGGGCCGAATGTGGGCCACTTGACTTAACAGTCTCCTCTCTCCGCCTCCGAAGCAACTTTGGAAGCAGCAGCCCAGGCGCCGAACATCGCAGTGTCTCGCGCGACGCTTTCCGAAGGTATCCGCCCGCTCTCGCAATGCTCATATTAACATTTTAATAAGGTTTCCGTCATGAGGCGCGCTCTCCTTGTGGGGCCTGTCCTGTACTGCGATAAATAACAGGAGCACGAGGACGAGTTTCGAGTTTGCGACTCCACTACTGGGTGTCCTTGGCCCCACACGACGCCCAGACCCGATCGCCGCGATCCCAGCATGTGTCTCGGGGCTCGTAGGGCGGCCTGGGCGGGCGGGCGGCTGCAAGATTCATGCACGCGCTAAGGCAAAGCGTCCAGATCAACATCTTGGAATCTTCCGCAAATCCGCGCGACTCGGACCCCGCTCCCCCCAAATCGAACTGAGCCGCCTTTTTTGACGACATGCCGGCTCCAGCCACGAGCGTACCGATACTGTGCAAGACAGCAGAGACTGGATGGCATGATCGATGGGCTCTGACAAGCCAAAGAAATGTGAGATTGCACCGGCCTGGCCTGTCGGCCCGGGTGCCCGACCCCTGAGCTGAGTTCTCTATTCCCGTGGCCCCCTAATCGAGCGGTGCATCTGCTCGCTATCTGGGTCATCGTCGTCGAGTCGAGATAACACGCCCATGACTGCCCGCTGACTCGGAATCCCTACACAGCCTGTTATCATTGCACAAAGAGGAGGATAGTGTGTGATCTGACAGAGCCGAAGTGCAACAAGTGCGCGAAAAAGGGGCTGGACTGCCCCGGGTACGGCATCAGGTACCGCTTCGCCGACGGGAAAACAGCCTCATCGACCGAGTTCGAGCCGGCCGAGAGTTCACGGAACGCTGCATCCTCGTCCTCAACGTCCTCATTCTCCGCAAAGCGCCGACAGCCTGACCTGAAATGGGTTGACGTGTCTAGTCGGGTGAAGAGGGCGAGGGCAGCTGCCGAGCAAGGGGCAAGCGCCGATGCCACTCCCGGCGCAGCAGCACCCCTAAGCTCATCCGCGACGAGTTCTGGGGGGAGCTTGGATGTCATTCGAAGGCAACAAGGCGTTCATGCATTTGGACAAAGTCGACAACACAACGACAGCGAGAGCCATGGCCACCACTATTGGTCTCAGCAGATCCGGGTTTCCTCGCCGCGGGAGACTTTCGAATCGTCTTCTGGTGACGGCAATGAGAACGACGTGATTGAGATCACGCGAACGGGTGACCTTGGTGGCACGCTGGCCCGGCCAGAATTCTCGCCAATAACGATGAACCTGCCCTCTCTACTCTCAAACCCGGACCCACGGATACGTCTCCTCTTCAAGCACTGTGAGCAAAGCCTTTCCCCACCGCTTCGCCAGCCCGGTTCTCATGTCGAGCTACCTACTGACAGTCGGCCGTAGTCTCAACCCACGTCTCTCCCGTGATGCTCATGTACGACGATGAGGCCAACGGCTACCGACGCCAGATACTTCCCCTCGCCCACGCCGACCCCATCGTCGAGCGCGCCGTGTGTGTCGCGGCAGCGTTCCACCTGTCTCGACAAGTCCCGGAGCTGCGCCTCCCCGCCGAGTCGGGCCGTGCTGCCATCGTCAGCAAGCTGTCGTCCGAGGTCGATCTCAGCGATTCGACCTGGGCAACTCTTATTCTGCTCATCGTCGCGGACCTGGTGACAGGCCACGAACATGTACTCACGCTGTACAAGATGCTTGTTGCTTTCCTGGATGCCCGAGGCCATACTGGAGAAGGGGGAACACCATTGCAGAATTTCTTATATAACCAATCAAAACTGTAAGTCACTCATTGTAAACATCAATGGCATCCACGAAACGGGTGCAGATTGGCCAGAAGTACTAAATCGAACAGAATATCGCTGTTTGCTTACCCCATCCTGGGCGAGTCAAAAGCAGTGGCCGACTTCTCGAAGTTCCTCAACGGGCTCATGGCGAGCCACGAGCAGCTGAAGCAGCGCCAGCGCCAGAGCGTGGAGTTCCTCGTCAGCACCGACCAGCTCCCCACGAGCACCCAGGGCTTGTTCGACTCCCGGACGCGGCTGTACATGGAGATCACGCGCGCCGCGACGGAGATATACGTCCTGCGCGCATGCACCCCAGACGACACCTCGCCCGGGACGGCCCTGCCCACCAGGAAGTCCGAGACGACGGTGCTCCCGCTGCTGCCGAACCTGGACGCGACCGAGACGGCCATGGACGAGACGTACAGCCCGCTCGAGAGCATGCCGGACCGCATCGCGCACATGCGGGGGCTCTTTGAGCAGGTCGACCCTTCGGCTCCGGGTTCGCACACCATCGTGTGGCCCGCCTTCATCGCGGCGGCCGAGTCGCGCGAGGACGACAACAGGGAGTTCTTCTCGTCGATATTGCGGCGGCTGTGGCAGTCGACCGGGTACGCCAATGTTCTCCGGGGCCTGGACGCGCTGCCGGCGCTGTGGGAGAGGCAGAGGAGGGGACAGAGGTGGACGGCCGCGCTGCAGGAGCTGAAGACTGTTGTGATGTGAGATGATTTTATGTGTGCGGGTATATATTCATTATGTGTGTGATTTTGTTATCAGTCTGTTGAGTCATTAGAGATATCCGCGGAGAATCAACGCCCATGTTCCAAAAAGTCCAGATAAACGCCAGCTGAAACGGTTCACAATTCGCCCTCGACAACCAAGACGACAATCCACCTCAGAAGATGTCCGTGACAAACCTCTCGTTCCTCATCCGCTTCACAAAAGCATTAACCTCCTCGGGCGTGTAATCCTTCCCATTCCTCTTGGCCCCGGCGGCAATCAGCCGCCTCGCCACGGCCCCGATCCCCTTGGCCAGGCTCCTGCTCCCGCAGATATAAAACCTCGCGCCCTCGAGCCACAGCCGGTCGATGTCCTCCCGGTCCCTCAGCATCCGGTCCTGCACATATTTACACCCATCCTCCTGTCCCTCCTCGTCGTGCTGCTGGCTAAACACCCACCTGACGTCCACCGCCCCGAGCCCGGCCCACGCCTCCAGCTCCTCCCGGTACAGCTGGTCGCGCCCGGGCCGCCGGCACCCCGCGAACAGCACCGCGGGCGCGAGGGCCTTGCCGCCCTCGGCGATGAGCGTCGCCCGCTCCTGCACGAACCCCCGGAACGGCGCGATCCCGCTGCCGTTGCACATCATCACCACGGGCGTGGCCGCCGCGTCCAGCGGCAGCCGGAAGTACTTGTTTGTGCTGCGCACCGAGACGAGGACGCGGTCGCCGCGGGTGAGGGACCGCATGTAGCTGCCCGCGACGCCGAGGAAGCGGCTCGGCTGCTCGTCTTTGCCAGCTGTGCCGTTGGTGGTGGTGGTGCCGGCCTTGGGGGAGGAGGACGACGAAGAGTCCCCGTTGGGCTGGTACCAGGCTGGCGCGTCGAGGACGGCGTACGTCAGGGTCGCGGACTGGGGCGAGGCCAGCGGGGAGGACGAGATGGAGTAGTGCCTCGTGCGCATGGGCGGCAGCAGGGAGAGGAAGGTGGCGAAGGGGAGGGGGAGGTCGGCCTTGTGCCTCGTCAGGAGGTCGAGGATGGTGATGCGCTTCTCGATGACCTCCGAGGCGAATAGGTCCGGGGAGAGGTAGCTCGTCAGGGTCTCCTTGACGCTTGGGGAGCCGCACACCGAGACCAGCGCCTCGATGTCCTGCTTCGTCGCAGGCTGGGAGATCTCGACGTAGCCCTGGAGCAGGTCGAAGATGCCAATGGGCTTTCCCGTGGGGAGCGAGGTCGCCGAGCCCGGCTTGATGGTGATCATGCCGTCCCACGGAAGGTTGAAGTGGTTCATGACCCGTCTGACGTACTCCTTGGGGTTCAGGGGCAGCACGGCGAGGTAGTCGCCTGCAGAATAGGTCATATTGGACGGGAGCTCGATCTCGATGTGGCGCTTCTCCGGCTCGCCCTCCGCGGTGAGGACTCTGGCGTCGATCACGTTGGCCCATTGTACGTTCTGCTGGAGATGGGCCGCACGCTCCTCGTTGGTGAGTTCGATCTCGATGGTCGGGATGGTAGAGAATTTGGACGAGTCTTCAGACGACGACAGGTACGGGCCAAGGGCTGGCCACAATTTACCGCTTGTCCATGTCTCGAAGTCGCCAAAAGTGTCTTGCTTGCTGACGTCTGATAAACCGCGGTCTGCGATCCTTTCCGCGCCTAGGATGGGGAGAATATCATCCACCAACGTCGGGATCTTCTGGAAAGTGGACGCCCAGTCGCTGTGGCCACAGCCAAAGACGGCGTACTTGACCCCCTCGAGCTTCTTGTCCTCGCTTTCCTGCTTCAAGCTCTGCAGCCATGCCACAAAACGCGCGGCATCATCGGTAGGAAGTCCCTCGTAAGAGGCTGTGATAATCACCGTTGGCTTGTCCTTGGGAACCTGGCCCATAGCCGCATCCAGCGTCCGGACATCAGCCAGCAGGCCCCTCTGGGCACACTGCCCTGCCAGCTTCTGCGCCAGAGCCTGGCAAGTCCCCGTGTTCGACCCATACAAGATGGAGAGGGCATGATCACCAGTAGCAACAGCCTCGACCGCCTTGGGGACGCCGTCCTTGTGCTGCCCACCAGTGGCCCTGTCGCCGCTCAGCCGCTGGAGGAGTATCGTCGGCGTGATGCCCTCTCTCAGGCTGGCCCGCATGTAAAAGTCCTTGGGCTTCAGCGTCAGCGTCTGCACGACCTTCATCTCGTAGTTCGGGTCGTCCAGCCGCATGTCAAAGTTCTGCAGGATCAGCGCCACCGCCAGCACGGCCTCCTGCCACGCAAACGCCCGCCCGATGCACGCCCGCATCCCCGTCCCGAACGGCTTCCACGCGTTCTTGGGAAGCTTCTCGAAGTTCTCGTCCAGCATTCTCTCCGGCCTGAACTCCTCGGCGTCCTCGCCGTATACCTTGGGGTCCTGCATGATCTTCCCGATGAGGCACACGATGGACTTGCCGCGCGGGATCTCGTACTTCTGCTTGCTCTCTGGGTCCTTGGCCCCGATGTACACCGGGTCTTCTGTGTTCTCGGGCCGGATGGCGCGGCTGAAAGCCGGTGCGGTGGGTGTGAGGCGAAGGGTCTCGCGGAGCACGGCGTTGATGTATTTCAGCTCGTTGACGTGCTTGGGCTCAAGCTTTGAGTGGCCCACCACGCGGTCGACCTCGGCCTGGGCGGCGAAGTAGGCGTTTGGGTTCTTGAGGAGTTGGAGGAAAGCGAAGGAAAGGAGTCCAGACGTCGTCTCATGACCTGTGGTTGGTCAGTGTGTCAACATTTACCAGGCATACTCGTTTGAAGCAGTCAACTCACCGGCGATCAGGAAAGTCTGCATGTTTGCAGCAATAAGCTCATCCCTCATCGTCTTCCCGGTCTTGGGGTCCTTGCCGTTGATCAAAGAATTGAGCAGATCCTTTTTCTCCGTAGGGTGGTCCCTTCGGTATTGCACCAACTCTTGTGAGGTATCCTCCATGAACTTGACACTCTGCTTGACCTCCTCATTGTACGAGGGGAACAGCCTGGTGATGAGCCCGGCAAGCTGTCCGGAGCTGTTCGCCGCGCCTAAGGTGGTATTCATGGCCTTGACGAACGGGTGCATTTCTTCCTGATAGAAAGAGTTGAAACGGAAGTCCATGGCACACAATGCGATCGTATCTAGCGTCAGCCGCGAGAAGTCTTCCGAGGCTTGGATCTTGTGCGTCGGGCCCTGCCTTGCCCATTTGAGAACAAGTTGTGATGCAATGTCGTGCATTTCTGTAGCAAGGTTCTGTCAGCGAACTGTTGCTCTCCCTTCACTGTCGCTTTAGGGTGTCTTCTGACCATCAAACATCTCAGCCACAGCCAGAGGCCCAAAGGCAGGCATCAGGATGCGGTGAGCCTGGCCCCAGTCGTCCTCCTTCTCGCTCTTCTGCGTGAACAGGCCCCGCGGCTTGCCAGACGCGTCCGCCGCGCTGGCCAGCTTGCCGCCGAGCAGCTTGTAGAACCGTGTCTCATCGCAGAGCTCGTCGAAGAGGTCAAAACCGCTGACCATGATCGACTCCCGCCCCGGCGCCTTCACCTTGAAGATGGGCCCGTGGATGTCGGCGATGCGCTCGATGGCCCGCAGGGGGACCTCGTCCTGCAGGTCGAAGATGTTGCCGACGATAGGCAGCCCGGGAGGGCCACCAATCTCGGTGGGGACAGCCATTGCCTGTCTACTTGTGCCTCGTATCTGATCAGGCCAAGTGTTGAAGAATCTTGAAACACTCAAGTTGTGTATGAGTAGAGTCTACCCAGCGAGCTAAGGAGGGAATCAAAACGGAAGAGTAGCGAGTGGGAGGGCGGGGAGGTGTTTGTTCAACTCGGGCGTAGCTTGGAGGATGACATCTAGGAGCTCACGCCTGTCAGGAAAAGACTCGCGGCATGGTGGCTTATATGGAAGCCGGGAGGATTCCAGATCAAACACGGGTTCAACGAGCTACCATTGCCTGGGTCCAGTGGAGCTAGTCCACATGTGAATCCTTAGAGCTGTCTTGACATGCATATGCTTGCGTTAGCTCGCCAAGGGGCGCAGTCTGGAAGGAGTCTGATATGCTGGAGCTAGAACAAGGGGCCATAACGAGAACGAGAACGATGACGGCGGTAGCGTCGGGCTGTGGGGGCTGACGTTCAGGTCACTTGTCCTGCGTGCACAACAGACATGTCTTTGAGATACATTTTCTATCTAATATGCGTTGGTATTGACGTGGTGATTACGCTGGTTTAAATGACTCTTTTCCCCGAACTGCCCAACTTCAGCCGCCAGAAGAGCACGGCTGTTGGTCGAAACGGCATTGTCAGAAGCAGCAGCTCTGCACGGTGATGTTTTACCCGCCAAAAATGGTCCCCCACAGCAAGTGATGCGAGAGCGGGCTCACTGACCCGGGGTGGACCCTGTAAGCCGCCTAGTACAAAGCTTGTGTCCTCGTCTCGAGCGGGAAAGGAGCCGGGGTTTGCTGAATGACCCGTTTCGGGATCGCATCCTCCCCTCGGGTTCGGCTGAGTGTGGCTGATGCCGCCCGACTGCAAATCACGGAACAGACGGAGTCTGAGAATGAGGGGCATGCCGCCGACGAAGATTGGTTCCCAATCAGTACTAGTATGTATAACCAGTCAGGTCTCAGCGAGCACCACGCTGGTATTCCGTCAAGTCAAGGTCGAATACAGTTGTGAAATATGCCTGGGGCCTTGAATCACTCCATCCTCGGAAAAAGGCAAGCTGACGCCTCGGCGCCCAAGTGTCGCCGATCTTCATGTGGGACAGCCTTCGGCTGACTGAATTAGGCACACAACCATGAACTACAACGTGCCGAGGTTGAGATGGCCGGCGTTTATGACGATCAAATATTCTGCCTCTGGCGTGAATGAACAGGCCAGGCTGAATAAGTCATCAACACAATTCTTACCCAGACCTGCCTCTGACTTTAGTCGTTTCTCTTCCGAGCGACACCTTAGATTCAACTTGGATGAACAGGAATTAGTGAATGGTCTACAACACAAGGTCGGTTCTACTTTGGTTTTCGTACGCTCGGGAAATCTCAAACAATTACTTCGCTTTTTTTGCAGTGGGGGAACAAGCCAACTTTTCAAGGAGAAATATGGTTTAATAGTCTAATATGAGAATCTATGCTGGTTGCAGTAAACCGCCCAGGCCCATGTATCCCATGTGCTTTACACCTCAATCGCTTGTATCGAACTCGTCTATGACACTGACGGGTTTCACGAATTTCCCAAGTGGCTGATACTTGAGGTGATGTATGCCGAAGCCCTCAGGACCACCAATCTCGATCCCCCTCTCTGAACCAGTCCATCTATCGCTGGCTGCAATCCCCAGAACAGTGACAAGGAGGCCATATCGGTACTCTGGGGTACCGATGGCCTCGCCGTTCTGCGCGTCGATGACGGAAATCAAATCCGGCACAATGCAAAGCACGTCCTCCTGCTTCTCCAGAACCTCGCTATCGTCCCCGTTGTTCTCGTGGCCACGCACCCTGATGGCCGCGATGTTCTCGTTCTTGAACGGGATCTTGATCAGACCCTCGAAACGGCTTCTTCCATGTTCACTCTTCAAGGCGCCAGTGTCCCCTTCCTTTGCCTCGGCCACGTCCATACCCTCGATAAGACACTCGCCATAGACGTGTCCCATCCTCAGCGTCCTCGTGACGCCCACAATCTTGCCTTTCCACAGGACCCTGGCCGCCCCGCTTCCTCCAACCTCTTTGACGATCTCTTCGGCGACCTCGTCAACAATGTTGGCCCGCCTCGCCTTCTCAACTGCCCTACCAATCCTCCATGCTGCAGATATGGTGTGTTCCACAGCCCACCGTCTTGTCTCAGCGCCAGATACAGGACCCTCGGCACAGCCGGCATGCGAGCCCATCTGGCTAATCGCAGCCCGCAGCGCCCTCTCGACCTGCAGGTCGGACGTGGCACTAGTCATGATGATCGTGTTCCCATTCCCATCGCACATGGACAGCGGACAGAAAATAGGCTGCCGCTCGTTGAACACAACAGGCGTGGTCTGCCACTTGGTGGGATACGCCCTCCCCATCCAGTCCCCGTCCACACACGGCAGGTCCATGTTACTCGACGCGCCGAGGATCATCCCCTGCAGCCCGTTGCCCCCGCCAATCTCCAGCGCGATCATGTGCGTCGCCCGCTGTCCCACGGGGAGTATCTTGCCCAGGTCCACCTGCGCCTGCATCATCTCGTCGCCAGCGAGCTTCTCGATCCCCACCGTCGGGCTGCCCATCCCGCCGCCGCAGCCGACGCGGTCGTCGTCCGCCAGGTCATCGGGCGACACCACGCGCACGACGGCCCCCGCGCGCAGCATCTGCCGCAGCCGCACCATGTGGGAGTAGGGGGACCCGCCGCCGCCGGTGCCGAGGATGTAGCAGCCCGTGCTGATCCAGCCGAGGTCGGTCTCGTTGACGAGCCAGACGCGGTTCTTGACTGTTGGGCGGTATGTGGTCGGGTCAGCGTCCTTTGCTTCTTGCCGAGATACTGGCTTCTCCGTGCCGTTGGGCTCGACTGACGTAGACCCATTCGTGCGGGCTCTCTTCTCGTACTGGTCCATGTCGTTGGTGGTTTGCTCTTGGTCGTTCGCGGGTGGGACGGTGGCGAGATCCGTCCTCGAAAAGTCGAAATCGCCGGCGGCGCGGACGATGAACCGCGTCTTGTTGGCGATGTACTGTAGTGGGAGCGTTTCCATCTCGACGACCTTGACGGACTCGCGCGATGCACCTGCAGCCACTGTCTTCTCGGTGACCTCTGCCGAGATCTCATCGAGCAGCTTTTGTGTCGACTTGGTTTCGGTAGACTTGACTGTGTCGACCACGGCGCTGACTCTTGCCATGGCTGCTCCAATGGCATTGGCCACTTCCGAGTACCGGGGCTTGAGGACCTTGCTTGCGCCTTTCAGTTCATCGGGGGATATGACCGCACCCCCGCCGACAAGCAGGACTGGGAGATCCTCGGGGGAAGTCTTCATCATGTCGATGACCTTCTCCAGTTTCTGCTTGATGATCGCTCTCGTCTCGCTCAGCTCATCACCAGTCAGCTTTCCTTGGACGAGTGATGGATTGCCGATCTTCACATCGGGCCTGGCCAGGACAGTAGCATCCGTGGTTGTCAACACGTTGCCTCCGAAAACAATAGCCTCTTCTGTAAGTTTGTATCCCACAGAGTCCGGTCCCACAGTCGTAGGTTTACCATCTGCCCCTTTGCGGATGATTGACCCGCCTCCGAGACCAATGCTCTTGATATCAGGGCACGAGAAATTCATCCTCACTCCAGCGAGCTCACTGTAAGCCGCCTGCTGCCTCGGGAACCCATTGGCGAGGAGGAGCCCGATATCAGTCGTAGTCCCGCCGATGTCGACGACCATCATCGCCTGGCCCTGCTGCTGCTCCTCACCCTGTATCAGAAAGGCAGCACCACGCATCGAGTTTGTCGGCCCGCTGCTGAACGTCCTGATGGGCAGCCTCGCGGCAATCTCACCCGCGAGCAGGGTCCCGTCGTTCTGCGTGATGAAGACGGGACAGTCCAGCCCCAATTTCCTCACGGGGTCCTGAAAAGACCGGATCGTCCTGCGCGCAAACGGCAGGATCGCCGCGTTCAGGATCGCCGCGTTCTCCCTCTCCAGGAACCCCAGATTCGCGACCTCCTTGCTCAGCACCACGTCGACGTCCCCGCCGAGGACCTCCCTCACGATCTCGGCGGCCCGCTCCTCCTGCCGGTGCACCGTGTCGATGGGGCTGAAGACGCCGTTGACGACGACGGCGCGGATGCCCTTTTCCTTGATGGCCGCGCACTCCTCCCGCACGGCGCCCTCGTCCAGCTCCCGGATCAGCACCCCGTCCACCTCGAGCCCGCCGTCGACGCTGGCCCAGCACCCCAGCACCAGCTCGCGCATGTCGCCGGGCCAGTCGACGCACGGCGGCGCGTGCTTGCCGAACGGCCCCGCGAGCCGCAGGACCGCGACCTTGCATAACCGGTTCGCGTCCCGCTCCACGACGGCGTTGACAAAGTGCGTCGTGCCGATCGTCACCGAGGCCACGTCCGCCGGGCTGATGGGCGGGTCCGAGGCCGTGAACATGTGCGTGATGGCCGCGTTGATGCCGTCGCTCGGGTTCGTCGTCGTCGGCGCCTTGTGGTGGGCCAGTATGCCCTTGCTGGGCGACGAGGACTGCGACGGGTCGATGATGACGCCGTCTGTGTTGGTGCCGCCCACGTCGACGCCGATCCGGAGGCGCTTGGTTGTGTGAGGCGAGGCCATATTGTTGGTTTTGCTCCGGCGATGCTGCCGGTTGGCCTTTCTGTTGTGAGATTCTTTTTGGCGGGTGCTGGCCAATATCAGAATTGCGATCAAGGGCTTCCCTCATCCATGCGCATTTGTGTGTAATAACATACTGCCGATGACGCCTTGCATGGCCTCTTGTCGTAATATAGTGTGGTCCTCTTCCCCTCGGGAAGGATCCGCATGCCGGGCGGCACTTCTCGGAGGGCGCCGGTGATCCAAAACACGATAAGGGAAAGTGCCGGAATGTCTTTGTATCCATGCCGTAAAAGTGTACTTATATATTGTCTTTCAAGTCTTTTGAACATTTATCTGACTCATACTATGTGTTGCTTGGTAACAACATCCGGGTTGGTGCTACTAATGATGTGAAAGCAGCAGACCGTGCTCATCTCGCCCGCCGGCTACACTCATTTGCATTCCACACCGCCAAAACCACGCTAATAACACCGCCGTATTAACACACACCTAAGTTATATACACACTATCATTTCAGCAACATATTATATATTATTCCATATTCCTTAACAAATACTACTTCAATTCAATTCAGCCCAACACCAAAATATAAAGGGCATTCTTAGCTATTTAACGCTTTTTTTCATATTAATTTTAGAGTTATGGCTATATTACAATATATATTGGAAATATAAATTCAAAGAACATCATAATTAAACTTAATATATTTACAGCTGCAACACTATAAATAGATCTCCAATTTAATTAAACTTAATATAAATAAATAGAAAGCATTCCCAGCTATTAAACGATTCTTTCCACATTAATTCTAAAGGTTTAATTATAATGCAATATATATTGGAAGTATAATTTTAATTAATAATTATCATCTATTAAAATATATAAGGAGAGTGCTTTTAGTAATTCAGTCAAAAACACCTTACTTACACCTAGGGTGTATATTAGTTACACCCTCCTGTTCAAAACACTAAATCAACTATCCTTAAGCAATCATTCTAAATAAAACTCACAACGTAAATTGCGACATAACCAAACCTCCAAAATTAACGTAGAAAGAAGCATTTGATAGCTAGGAATGCCCTCTATCTATCTATATTAAGTTCAATTGAATTGGAGTTAAATTGATAGAGTTGGTTTTATGTGCACACAACTTAGGTATATTGCAACATAGTGGCGTCGCTAGCGTGGTTTTAGCGGTGTGGAATGCAAATGAGTGTAGTTACCGGCGGATCTGGACTTGACTTTCTCCTCTGGGCCCTGGGCCCCTACCTCTGAATAAGGGGGATACCATAACAAAACACTTTTTTTCCTCATTTTCCATACTGGTTACTATTAACTGAAACAATAATACAAATCGAGATTCGGACCATTGTCAAGAATACAAACCCACAATTTACGGCCCCCTTCGAAGAACGCATCCATAGTGGCTAACATCAAACTTACAGTACCAAAGCGTGGGGGCTGAGATGTTTAAAGACATCAAACCAAGACTGGTTAGTAGAGTCAGAAAGCCAAACCGTCTTAAAGACAGACTTGACAGCCTCGATCGAAGCAAAACGCATATCGTCGTAGAGCAAATCCGTCATGTCCAGGACCGCCCTCTGCTCGTCAGCGGACACGGAATGAGCCCCAGCGATAAAGAGCGGGAAGATGACGCAGTTGATAACCTTTGCCTGGCGCGGGATCTCGAAGATGCACGCGAGGCACGACTTGACGTGCTGCTGGACAAGCGCGTGCCGCGTCGGGAGGCCGCAGAGGGCCCTGTATAGGTACAGCAGGGCGGCGTGCTGAAAGGCGCGGATCAAGGTGAAGGCGTGCACGGCTTCCAGCTCCGTGGCGGAGAGGACATCCGACTCTTCTGACAATGTGCTCTGGCCGTCGCAGTCCTCAATCGTCAGCGGCGCATACACGGGACGGAGGGCGGCCTCGAACTGCCGGACCCGCGTGATGGAGAAGTCCTCGGCCATGGTGGTGGTCGTCTGTAGGTACAGGCTCATGCCGGCCATCTCGCGGAAGACGGACGCGAGGGACACCCTGCCCAGGGGGTCCCGGCCCCACCAGACCGGACCGTGGTCGATGAGGTCCCAAACGCCGGGGGCAAAGGACGCGGGCCGGCCCCGGATGACGGCCGTCGTGAGATCCGTGGTTGCGAACTCCGAGAGCAACATGTGGAGCGGTTCGGGGGCCTTCCTCAGCGCGGCGCGGATGCCGCCCAGGCGCTCGAGAATAGCTAGGACACCGCTGTGGTGGCTGGACGTCGAGGCGGACTTAATAGTGCACCCCACGTACCCTAGTACCCGTTAATCATCTGCCACGGCTCCTGAAGTGATACATCCTGGCACATTCCAAAACATTACAGACGGGAACCGTGAAAGGACAAAAATGGGACTTACCGTCGTCAAAGTAGAGCAAGATGACGGCGAACAGAAGCACCACGAGGGTCCCGGTGCCCTGAACATCAACGCAGCACCCGGCGATCTCGGTCCTCACGGCGGCCAGGCACTCGAGGCGCCGCTTCCCGGGGGCGTCGTGGCCACGCGAGCCGCCATCCTGCAGCCGCCTGTGCGAGTCGGAGAGCACGCACGCCGCGAGGAGGACAACGCGGTGCTCGAGCGCGACGGGCGTCGGGGCGGCGCAGGGCTCCTTGGACGTGGTGAGGAGGGGCCAGACGCGGCGGTGGAAGTAGTCGAGGGCGCGGCGCTCGCACACGTCCAGGGACACGGTCAGGCGCACCTCGCCCCGGGGGATAATGTTGACGCTGCTGCTGCCGTACGCCGCCTGGGGCACGCGGCTGCTCGGCCGGGTGCTCCACCTTATCAGGCGGCTGTTGTAGTCGCACGTCGTCCCGGACGAGGCGCAGTGCCTGCAGACTGGCTTGGCGAGGTCGCATTTCACGCGGCGCTTCTTGCACGGCCAGCATGAGCCTTTTGTGGTCCTGATCCGGTGTGCCGGCATTGCTTCTCAGGAGAGGGATTGTTCCTTCCTTTCGTTGTTTTACTTCTCCGAGCTTAGTAATTAAAGAGAGACTTTCGTTTGATGCCGAAATGGAACAAGGTAGCGCATTCGCCGTGGGACTGGAGGTTGCAGCGGGCGTCGATAGCGGACGACGTCTGTCGTTGTATCATAGTGGTTAATATATTGTGCTTCCATCTTTACAACACGTGCTGCATTTCTTGCAATCTGCAGAGGTATCATCTCACATTCTCCATAACTATCAAGCACTGTCTCAACAGGGTTGATGATCAAGTGTGTTATCCAAATTCTCAAACTCGACGTTGGCGCTCGCATGCGGCAGCTTTACTTGATGGAGACTAGAGTTCTGTTTCTCGATGTATATAGAATGGGCAGATGGGATAAACGCTTTGTGAGTTGTAAGTAACGGCTTTGATCCTAAAGATTGTTGAGGCAAAACCTGGGATAGTCATTGAGGAGTGTTAGAGGGGTAAATATATTAGACGCCACACTCGGTCTGGCGCTATCAGTAGTCTATGCGCCCCGAGTTGTAGTCGCGTACAAATGCCACATCCGGATTAGCCGCGGCTCCTGACACAGATCTCCGGGGTTGCGGCCAGTTCTACAACGGGCTAGATAAGATAGGCAGGGGTTTGTTAAGATTCAGGGTACCGTGCATTAGTATGCTAATCAGGATTATTGATAGATTTGCCGATCATGTGGCCCATTGGGCGACGCGTATAGACTCGACGCCAGCTGTAGCCCCTTGTGGGGTCCAATGCTGCATGCAACCATCACTAGCATTGAATAAGATGTATGTTAGGATAGACTGAGAGGAGTTGCACAATCCGGTGACACCATAGCCTTATTTGTTCCGTTACCCCTTACCACGTTGGTAGTGACGAACCGAACCTCAGAGCACACGGTTCCAAACCCCTTAAAGCTTGCTGTCCCTATTAACACAGCAAGACCCAGCAGTCTCAGCCGCATTGGAAGGAAATGCATTCTTCGAGGTCTTATCGGCATCAACAACCGAAGGCACCACCCAGAGCGCCGGGTTCTTCTTGAAGAAGTTAGACGCCCTGATCATGACGCCGACCGGCTCGGCCGGCATGATGGGAAAATCCTCGGTGCGCGGGAAGTGCGTCAGGCCGAACTGGATATAACACACGATATCCGTGTTCTCGATCGGCTCGTCCCGCGCGGCCCAGTCCACCACGGTCCCGTTGAAGGGGTGCCCGTCCTCGCCGCTCGACTGGCACACGTAGTCACCCGCGGGGAACAGCTCGTAGTCCCTGTAGGGCACGACCCACAGCGCCTTGCGCGCGAACCCGGCCCGCTTCCACACGGTGCTGCCCTCCTTGGCGAGGATGGACGGGCAGCTGTTGTTGAGGATCTTGTACGCGGCGGGCTTCTTCGACACGGCGCTGACGCTGTTGGGGTTGGTGATGTCCCACGACCGGCCCGTCTCGTGGCAGTAGTCTGCGGCGCCCTCGAGCGCCGTGCGGAGGGGCGTCTTCCTGCAGTAGAAGCCGTTGCCGTGCGGGTTCCCGGGCGACCCGAGGGGGTCGTCGGACAGCGCGGCGTCGTTCTGCACGACCGTGTTGTTGGGGCCGTCGACCTCCGGGTCCACGCGCAGGGAGAAGATGTGCTGGTGGTTGTGCGCGTTCACGCGCGGCGCGACCTCGGCGCCGTACGGCGCGGCCGTCTCGCCGGGTGCCATGCAGTACGTGTTGAGCATGCCCGTCAGCTTGATCTCCAGCTTGTAGGTGCCGTCCAGGGTGAAGGTGTGGTAGAAGCAGTACTCGTAGTTGGCGGCCGTGATGATCTGCGAGATGATGAGCTTGCGGTCGCGGGCCGAGATGACGGTGCCGTCGCGGTAGTCGGTGTGCTTGTAGAGGAGGCCGTTGTCCTCCTCGTGGATGCAGATCGCATTCTTGAGCACGGCCGCCTCACCCGAGCTCACCGCCATGACGGCGTCGATGTAGTGGATGACGCCCTTGCAGTCGCAGCCGAGCTTGAGGGAGTTGGTCATGAGGCCCGTGCCGTACTCGCCCACGTCAAAGGCATGCTTGCGGTGGTGGGGAGGATCAGGGTTGCCGTACGGAACGACCATCTCGACGACGCTGATGCGGTTGAAGAGGCTGCGCTCGCGGCCCTCAGCCTGGTCGTCGATGCGGACATCGGACAGAACGATGCCCTCACGGTAGTTGAAGCCAATGTGCATCTTCAGTCCCGCCCAGAAGATCTCATTGCCTGACATGCGGAACGAGACGCCCTGAGGCTGGGTGATGTCGATGGGCTTGAGCCTACCCGGCTGGTAGTCGTTACCGATGAAGGCAGGCATGTAGTTGTGCTCCCCCAGGGGCACCCTGGTGCGCTCGCCGTTGACCAGGCGGATGTCGACAGACAGGACCTCGGCCTTCTCCGTGTCGACGACAACGGAGAAGTCGAGCGGGTGGGCGTACTGGTTGTCGCCGGGCGAGTTGCGGTAGTAGACAATCCCCTGCTGCAGGCGGCGGTCGGTGCCCCAGCGGTGGTCAAAGCCAATGGCCCACGCGTCGATGAAGACCTTGGACATGTCGTGGATGCCGATTTCGCGGCACGCCTCGATGACACGGGGGTCCTTGCGGGTGACGCTCTCGCAGATGTCGAGGTCCTCCAGGGTGAGGGTGGGAGCAACGTCGGTGACATCCTTCCAGATCTCGACCTCGGAGCTCTTCAGGTTGACGACGACCTCGGAGACCTGCGAGCAACCGAGCTCAATGACGATTGCAAAGGCGCGGCGGTCCGGGCGAGGGGCGCAGCCTGACTTGAAGGCTGCATACTCATTCTTCTTGGGTTCACGAAGAGTGAGGCAGTTGAATTTCAGCGTCTTGGGGCTGGCATACTCCTTGATGAGTCTGGCAGCGCTCTGGATCTCTTCAATCGATAGCTGATCTATACGTACAGTGGGAGTCAGCTCAAGATCTATGACTGGACTTGTCTGCAGCCAAATCTGTTCTGGGCGATGATGTCCCTCCACCTACCGAGAGGATGTGCTGAGAGCTGCGTGGACAGGTCTGGAGCGGCGTCGTTGGGCCCTTCCCGCAAGATGGTGTAGCCGGCTATGGAAGAGGTGTCTGCAATCATGATGAGGGCTGTCTGGACTGAGCGACTGTGCCATACGAGTGTCTTTGTCGGCGTCGACCAAGGTCGATTGTTGATAGAGAGGGGGTTCAGTGATGCCGGGAGGCTCAATATTCAAGTGGTGCTGAGGATGGTGAGCAACTTGTTTGAAGATGTCTAGTCTGGGACCTGAAGTAGGAAGAAGAGATTCCGCGATCAAGTGCATTTGCTTGTCGCTAGTACTTATAGTTGGGAGACTGTTCTCGGCTTCTACGGGTGATTCAGAACAATCCCAGGCTAGCTGCGGGCGGATGTTGGAATCATACCGATGACAACATTAATTAATCGTATGATAGACTCAGCTATGCGTTTGATATCATGTACATTGTAGCTGTGGTCCACACCGTGGTCCACCAGGATCCCATCGCTAACCGACGATGACCATTTCAACGACCAAACAGCCGTCCAATTCTGTCACCGGTGCCCATTGTCCAACCAAGCCCAACGCCGTCGGGCGGGACCCTCCAAAGGAAACGGGTCTAGCCTCAGCGAGTCGGGGCTCGGTGCGTAGGATCGGGACTGGACCGGAGGCGGCCAGCACCGCTGGTGCCGCTTGACTCGCACAGGGGGGTTGGACACTTTGCATGCCGAATCGGGTAAGAAAATCGACCACGCTCTGCCCGCATGACCAGGCCGTCGGTACGCGCAACCCTCACTATCTTCTGTAGTGTGACGCGATTCCGGTGGGCCGGTCCCTGGTCAGGGCCGATTTCCCCACACGCTACGGTAGCGGCTATCGTTGGCACAGGGCGCCCCCGGTCTTGAAACGAACTGTAACGTGCGGTGCCATCGGTGCCACAGTACCTGGAAGATCCTCGATTACACTGGCTTCAGCGCCGTCTTCACCTGATGGGCTCAGGTTACTGCGAGTTAGGCAAGACATCTATCACGATAAATCATCTGGAAATTTGCACGTAGTCTTGAAAGGTTGTAACAAGAGAATTTAAACACATCAACTAATTGAAGATACATTTCAGCTTTTCTGAGGTAGTACAGGTGAAGGAACAAGCTCCGCATTCTGCGCCTCAATAATACGCTCCGCGGCATCGTGTGTAGCCAGATACGTGTGACGCCCCTTGAACACCCAAAATCCCAAAGTGACAACCAACATAACTCCAAAAACAGCGACGGCATAGTTCATATCGGCCGGGGCTGGGTTAGGCTCGGTTGGGAAGAAAAAGAAAACACTAGTAATAGTGCAGTAGATAACGGAGACCACGTTGGCGAAGGGGCCGAACCGGCCCAGTGTGAATTCCCCCGGCGGGAGCTTCTCGCGTCCGACAATAAGGATTGTCGCGATGGGCATGGCGTAGGAGATGGTGAGAGCGACGGTGCTGACGCTCAGGATCGCCTCGAGCACCGTATTGGCGAAGATGTAGAGAATGCTCACGAGGCCGATGAGGCCGCCCTGCAGCCACAGGGCGCGCGCCGGCACCTTCCAGGTTTCGTTTACCTTGGAAAAGTAGGTGCTCCATGGTATACCGCCGTCTCGCGCAAAGCCCCAGGTCAGGCGGGAGGACGTCGTGACGATGCTCACAGCCTGGCCCATTCCGTTGAAAATAAACAAGGACAGGAGCACGGCAGCCCCTTGCAGCCCAACGGCCCCGTGGACGAGATCCACGAAGGGAAGACCGGTGGGAGGGTTAAGGACGGTGTCGAGATCCTGGATACTGAAGAGACAGGCCACCATGAAGATGAAGCCAGTGACGGCCCCGAGAACGACTGAGAGCCAGATGACGCGCGGGATGTTCTTGCGGGGCGCCGGAATCTCCTCTGCAAGGTGTACCGCCGAATCAAAGGCAGTGAGGCCATATGCGGCCTGGACGAGGCCGGTAAACCAGGCCACGCCGTCTCCCCAGCCGGTTTGGTTGATCCATCGCCCAAAAACGAACGATGCGGGCTGGAATTCCAGGTCCTCTCTCACGCCGACGGAGATGAGCAACGCCAAGCAAAATATGAAAAAAAGGCCGATGAAGCAGACGCCGACGAAGTTGTTGAAGGCTGGGAGGATGGCATCTCGGCGGCAAGCGACAAGATTGACGACTGTAACCACGAGCGTAACGCCGATATAGAGCAGAAAGTTGACCCAACCCACACCAGCCGGGGCCCAGTCCTGGACAAAGAGGACCTTCATGCTGAGGATAAAATTGGTCATAAACGCGAGCTGCGAGGCCGACAGAGTCCACCAGCCAAAAGTGTTGATCCACGCGCAGAGGTAAGACGCGAAGCGACCCGTCGGGCCAGGGCACAGCCGGTACACCCAGTACGCCTGCCCGAGGGCGGTGGGCATGCTGCTGCAGAGCTCGCCGAGCGACACGGCCACGCACACGTTGCAGAGCATGACGAGCACCAGCCCCCAGAGGATCGACACCGGCCCGCCGCTCGTCAGGCCGCTCGAGAGGCCCTGCGCAAAGGTCGACCAGGTGCCCAGCACCGACAGGGCGAGGAAGAGCATGCTCGTCGTGCTGAACTTGCGCGAGAGGGCCTGCTCGTGGCCGAGGTAGGTGAGCTCGCGCGCATCCTGGGCGGCCTGTTCGGAGGTTTCGACCTGGTCCGGTGGGGTATTCGATTCTGGGTCTTTCGACATAGCTTTGGTTCGAAAATGGGAGGAGAGTCGGGATCAAAGGGCTGCTTGGATGGTGGGTTCGGGGATGCTTTGGTGTAGGCGTCGGCAAACAGAATTGAGGGACTTTTTCTGGCACTCTATGAAGAGGCAGGGTGCCAAAGGGTTTTCTGAATTATATAGTGCCGAGCAGGGCTAAGTAGATGGAAATATTGATGCCCTAGGAGCTTGAGGCAAGAGTATGCTGATGGCCATCTTTTGTGATTTCTGCCAATACGTCTCAATCCAGTCATTAGACACCCCTGACTTGTCCATCTCCTTCCATCACTATCAATTACGACTCACCCATGTCGATTGCCGATATGGTATACCTGTGTGGCGCTGGTGCACGTGTAATTGCAGATAGTAAGACGTTAGATCTCATTACGTACGATTGGGAGTGACTGGGAGATCCGAATTGCGGAGTAGTCTAGATCTGCCTCTAATAGTGTACAGTATCATAATAAGTGCCCGCCAGTTAAGCTTTGGTCAAATTTCTTTCCCTTTTCGGCAACGGGCTTCCGACTGCGATAGCGTCGCAACCAGACTGGCACAATCCTAGTGCGACGCACGTTGGGTGGGGTCGCCAGGGTGCCCGTTGACGAGTCAGAGCAGTTGTTTTTCCGGTACGAACCACAAGGACAACTTGGTCGTATTTTCTTTCCTATTTCGTCCTACCTAGTGGGTCCAGTTGGGACATGACGTCCCCTGGTGTCTACGACTTCGTGATTTGTTAATAATGAAGAACAACTTTTTCACGGAGGAAGTTGAAGCTCATTCAGGCCTGAGTGGACAGACTACTTTCCTCTCCCCGTGACAATTTCTCTCGTCGTTCTCCCCATGGCTTCAGTTGAGCTTACTGCCCCTAATGGGCGGACATACCTCCAGCCCACAGGACTGTTCATCAACAACAAATGGGTGCAGTCGTCGGATGGAGGTAAGATTGCCAGCATAAACCCCACGTAAGATGTTTCCCCCTTCCCTTGATCACACGAGAGGTTTTTTTGCTAACACCACATTGGCACAGCAACGAGGAAGAAATAATCTCGGTCTCCGCCGCAACAAGCCAAGACGTCGACAAGGCCGTACAAGCAGCACGAGATGCCCTGCAACACTCAAGCTGGCGGGACCTGCCTGGCACAGACCGCGGCAAGCTCTTGGGGCGCCTCGCCCAGCTCATGGACGACCACCGGGAGACCTTGGCCACAATCGAGACCTGGGACAACGGGAAGCCATATTTAGTATCGCTCAACGACGACCTCACCGAGGCGGTCGAGACGCTGAGGTATTATGCTGGCTTCGCAGATAAGGTGTTTGGCCAGGTGATAGAGACGACGCCCGAAAGGTTTGCCTACACCGTCCGCGAACCGGTTGGAGTATGTGGCCAGATCATACCGTCAGTACACTCCTGCTCCTCCATCTCATCTTCACACTGCTCCTCTGTCCAATTTGTCCTCAAACACAGCAGTGACCATAAGCTCATGAACTTTGACAAAACAGCTGGAATTATCCCTTGGCAATGGCGGCCTGGAAGCTCGGCCCCGCCCTGGCCTGCGGTAACACGGTAGTCCTCAAGCCAGCAGAGCAGACGCCGCTCTCCATACTGTTCGTCGCCAACCTCGTGGCCGAAGCCGGCTTCCCACCCGGGGTCGTGAACATAGTCAACGGCCTCGGCGCCGTCGCAGGCGCGGCCCTCGCCTCCCACCCAGACGTCGACAAGATCGCCTTCACGGGCTCCACGGCCACAGCAAAACAGATCATGAAGATGGCCAGCGGCAACCTGAAGAACATCACGCTCGAGTCGGGCGGCAAGAGCCCGTTGATTGTGTTCGACGACGCCGACCTGGACCTGGCGGCCTACTGGGCCCACGCGGGCATCATGTCCAACCAGGGCCAGGTCTGCAGCGCGACGTCGAAGATCCTGGTCCAGGGCGCCGTCTACGACCACTTCCTGGCAAAATTCCGCGAGCAGGTGACCAAGATCTCCAAGGTCGGCGACCCCTTCGACGAGGGCACCTTCCAAGGGCCCCAGGTCTCCAAGGCCCAGCTCGAGAGGGTGCTGGGCTATGCCGAGGTCGGCAAGCAGGAAGGCGCAAAGCTTGAGCTCGGAGGCAAGCCTTTCTCCTCCGACGGCAAGGGTTTCTTCGTCGAGCCCACGGTCTTCACCGACGTCTCCCCGCAGATGCGGATCTTCCAGGAGGAGGTGTTTGGCCCATTTGTTGTCATCAGCCGCTTTGAGACCGAGGAGGAGGCCTTGGCTCTCGCCAACGGTACCCAGTACGGCCTGGGGAGCGCCCTCTTTACTACCAACCTCACCCGTGCCCACACCGTGGCAAAGAGGATCCAGGCTGGCGTGGTGTGGATTAACTCAAGTAACGATAGCGACTGGCGGGTTCCCTTTGGTGGCGTGAAGCAGAGCGGCATTGGCAGGGAACTTGGCGAGGCTGGTCTTGCTGCCTACTCGACTATCAAGGCCGTTTACGTGAATCTTGCTACGCCATCGAAGCTTTAAATGGCTAAATATTTCCCTGATCGGTCGTCTCAGCCAAGCCGTTGATATTGTCTTTGGAAGGTTCGAGCAATTTGGGGGTTTGTCAACTCAAGTTAATGATATAGTTAATGATGTGTGGCACACCTGATCAAGATCTCGGAGTCTATGTTGCGACTGGAACCCGAAGACGTCGTGCGAATGGAACCACCAAGCTGATCTTCTAAGACTTCATGTCCGGGAATTTCCAAAGGTCGGGTCTCAAATTGGTCGTCATTGCTGTGAGGGCTTTTCTTTCCTAGCTATTCCTCACTCGTCGTTTTCCAAGCCAGACTCAACTTCGGCATTAAACGTTCTGCGGATGTCCACCGAAGGAAGGATGCAGATGCCCCCAAATGTATCCTCGCAAAGAGATTTGTATGGAAATTATGGTCTCCCGCAAAACTCGCGATCAGGGTCATCCTTGGCCTTGTGGTTGACTTTTGGTGCTGTAATTGCGCGTTTTGAACCCGCTCCACGGCAAAGTAGTTATCGGTAAGGATTGTTTTGCCCGATGTGTGCTGTTTGGACGCTTCTTCAGCCTTATAATAAAATCTTCAAATTCAGATAGCTTTCTGTAAAAAGGAAATTAATTGATTTTGTTTCAGAAAAGCAGAAAAGTCCTGTGTCCCAGGTGTATTTTGAAACTGGTTGGACACATCAGGATATACTTCTTTTATCGGTATACCCTCCATCCAACAGGACGCAGACGACGCCTTGTATAATAACGTCTTGTCCCAATCTAACTGCGGTTCCTTACTTCCCTCGGAAAGGACCCGCATGCCGGGCGGCACTTCTCGGAGGGCGCCGATCGGGGTAGTGATAAGAAGTGCCGGGTTATCTCCATCCCACTTGCCCAAGCTGCGAAATCATGCTTCGACCTGCTGGACTATGGGGAATTCATGGCCAAAGTCGAAAGATGTGGTTCGCAGCCAGGAAAGGTCATGTGCCTATCTTCAATGCTTGACTCCGATTCGCAAGATTAAAAATCATATATGGAAAGCCATTCACGCATCTTTCACCTCCTTTCCTGGTGAGGGGCTGATATCTCCGATGTCTCACTCCCCAATTGCCTGTACTACCACGTCCATATTCTCTAATTGAACCTTATACCCCGTAGCAAAATCGCTCTCTGTAGACTTTTCTTTTCCTCCCCCAAATCCAAAGCCTGACGCGTCTTTCGCAGCCATGGAAAACGGTGGCATCAAGGCGAGACTAGGAGGTATCAAGGAGAAAGTCCGTCTGCATGGCGACGAGGCAAAACACGAGCAGACAGACTCATGGAGCAACAGAGACCTGATCCCTCTCCCCCCTGAGAGGAGGACGTGGAGTACGACACACCCAGCTCGTCTTTCCCCGGGAACCATACGCTAACGTTTCACTCCCCCTAGACTGGTTCCTCTTCTTCGGGTACTGGACCATCTCCAGCCTCAACATCAGCAACTGGCAGTCCCCCAACACGTTCCTGACCCAGGGCCTGTCAGTCTCCCAGTCCATGGCGATCATCATCATCGGCCGGCTCCTGATCTCCCTCTTCTCGACCCTCATCGCCTGGTGCGGCCTCACCTGGCACATCGGCTTCACGATCCAGAACCGCTTCTCCTGGGGCATGCGCGCCAGCTACATCCCCCTGCTGCAGCGCATCCTGCTCAACTTCCTCTGGAACGCGATCCAGTGCTGGAACGGCGGGCGGCTCGCCGCCGTGTGCCTTACGGCCATCTGGCCCAGCTTCGCCGAGATGCCCGAGTTCCTCCCCGCGGGCATGGCGGCCGTCACCACGGGCTACGAGTTTGTGGGCTTCGTCGTGTTCTGGGCGGTCTCGACGCCGTTCCTCTTCATCCGGCCCGAGAAGTTCAAGTGGCCGTTCCGCGTCACCAGCGTCTACTGCGGCATCGGGATGCTCTGCATGATGACCTGGGCGCTGGCCACGGCGAAAGGTGTCGGGCCGTTGATGACGCAGGGGCAGAACGTCCCCGGCGGGTGGAGGAACTCGTCGTGGCTGATGATGGCGGGAATCAACCAGATGCTTGGGGGGATTGCGGCGGGTATCACCAATTCGAGCGACTTTGGTCGGTATGCAAAGGGGCCGAAGCACTACGTCGGAGGGACGGTCCTGTCTGCCTGGATTGTTGGCGTCCTTGTCTCATTCATTGGCTTGGTGACCACCTCCGCTGCGCAGACAATATACGGCGAAGTATACTGGAATCCCCCGGACCTGCTGATGGTGATGATGGACAGCGGTCATGGATCCTCTAAATCCCGTGCTGGGGTGTTCTTTTTGGCATTTGGGTTCGCATTGACAGCGTGTTTCGAGAATATCTGCGGCAACGCCGTGGCTGGGGGCATCGACCTTGCTGGTCTGTTCCCTCACTACATCGACATCCGACGTGGCGCTATCATCACCTTTGTGGCAGCCTGGATCTGCCAGCCGTGGCAACTCATTAACAGGGCGACGACCTTTGTCAGCGTCTTGAGTTCGTTCTCCCTCTTCTTGAGCCCTATCATTGGAATTATGGCAACGGACTTCCTGGTGCTTCGGAAATGCAAGATCCGCCTCAGTCATTTGTATCGCATACATGACACGTCATACTGGTATTTTCACGGAGTCAATTGGAGGGCCATTGTTGCTTGGCTGTGTGGCTGGGCCCCTACGGTAGGTGGTCTGATCCTGACTGCTGGGGGAAATACGAATGGGCCCAAGGCCTTGTACCAACTCTATTACATGGCGTTCCTGGTTGGTAAGTACAGCATTCCAGCACAGTTCACATCTCACGATATTGACGAGGCGCAACAGGCTTCTTCATAAGTGCGTCGATTTTCTTCACGCTGAACAAACTGTTTCCGGTCCCTGGGATGGGCGAGTATGACGAGGTGGACTATTACGGCACGTTCTCAAGTAAAGAGCTTGCCAAGTGGGGAGTCATCCCTCCCGAGCAGGTGACTGTACTTCAGGGAGATGATGCAAGTGAGTCGCAAGTTCAAGAGACATTCGACAAGAAGGATTAGATGTGGCTTTCCGACAAAAGAGTGTAGTTATAATGTACAATGGCGTAAAGTCGTGGGCTCCGACGAGATCACGAACCACTTTAATCGTAATAACATTCTTCCCGCATTCGATATACCTCGATAACCATTTCCACAGCGAGAACGTTGATCTCGATTTTCACGGACTATCCAACACCAATGTGCTTCAGCTAGACTTGCCCGACTCTTACACATCACGAAGCCCTCGGCTTGACTCTAACCTTGAACCCGACAGGTCTGTAGTTGAACCAGCCGTCCTGGTGCCCATCCAGCTTGAAGTGCGGGTCCACCATCTCAAAGTCGCACTCGCGGATCAGCATCGCCGTGACGACCATGTTGAACTGCCACGCCCAGTGCTTGCCGATGCACTCCCTCTTCCCGTTCCCGAACCACTTCTTCACGCCAGGAGGAAGGTCTTCAAACGACTGGCCCATCATGCGCTCAGGCCTGAAGGCAAGGGGGTCGTCAAAGACGGCAGGGTCCCGGTTCACGCCCGCCAGGACAAGGATCATGGCCTGATCGTGCGCAATCTGGTACTTCCCGCCCGCCAGGAGGACAGGGCTCTTGTCCGCGTCGCCGCTCGGCCCCTTGGGTCGGGGAACCGGCTCGATGTTGAAGCCCGGCGCCGCGAAGCTCAGCCTCAGGGACTCGCGGACGATGCCCTCGATGTACTTCAGCTGCGGGAGGTGCTCGGCTCGGATCTGTGTTGTCTCGCCTGCTGCGGCTGTCCATGGGCCGACAACCTTGTCCAGCTCTTCCCTTGCCTTCGCGATGCACTCCTTGTTCTGCAGGAGGAGGTATATCTCGCTTCCAATCAGGCATGGCGCTGTTGAGCTCCCGATGGGCATGCTCACGATCTCATCTATCACTTGCTCTTCTGTCAAACCCTTGCCTGTTTGATCGTCATGTCCTTCCATCAAGGCCCAGAGTATATCCCTACGGCCTGTCGGGTTCTGCTTCCTGTGGAACACAAGGTCCTCGGCATAGTCTTCACGCATGGCCTTAATCGACTTTTTGAACTTGCTGCCATAGAACAGCCAGTTCAAGAACCCCGGCCTCGTGGGTCTCATCATGGCCTCCGAGGTCGAATCCTCCATCCCCTGCAGCATCGAATGGCTCTCCGCGGCAGTGATGCAGTTCAGCTTCTTTCCAAACATCGTCAGCGTCGTGGCCTCTAGGTTCAGCCGGTTCAGCTCGTCCATCAGGTCGACTCCGCCACTAGACTCGCCCAGCCCCTTCCACTTCGCAACCAGCTCGCCGGTGCAGCCGACGACCTCGCCGCACCACTCCCTCACGGCATCGGGCGTCAGCCTCGGCGCGACGATGCGGTGCTTGATGCCCCAGTTCTCCTCGTGGTCGAACGCCGTGAAGAGCGCGTCGTGCACCGCGCGCCGGATCTCGACGATGGGCCCGCCCACGTACTTGCGGAAGCGCTTCTCGTCGCACAGCTCCTCGGCCAGCGCGGCGCCCGCCACGAACACGATCGTCTTGCCGAGGACCTTGATCTGGAAGATCTCGCCGTGCTTCTCCGACAGGCGCTGCAGGGACTGCCACGTGTTTGAGGGCTTGACGTCGAGGATGTTGCCCACCAGCGGGAGGCCTTTCGGCTGGGGGATTGGTTGAGACATGGCTGGTGTGTGTGTGTTGATGAAAATGGGTCTCCGGATGATTTAAATGAACGTTAATTCTTCAAGGTGAGGTCATCCCTCCAGCAGACCCAAAGAATGCAGGTCTATCAGATGCAGGTGGTGCCAATGAAGAGAACTCGAAATCAAATCGGTGGGCAGAGAGGGGGTTGTTATATTCGTCTTCAGGGTACGTCGCGGTAGCTCGAGTCTCACTACTTTTCTTTGTCTCACTCGGAACAGCACATTCCTGCAGCTAACCGCTCTGGCTGGCTGAACTTCAGCTGTGGCGGGAGATGATCATCGAGCTGAGCTCAGTCAGCACCTCGCAGAATGTCGGTCGGGAACATGCCGCTTATATTCCAACAGGTATGGTCTCGAGGTGAATGCCTCAATTCGGCGCCCATAAGACTTTCGTCTTTGAAGACTGCAAGCCTAAGAAGGGAAGATGCCGAGCTGCTTAGATGATTCAAGAACAGATGGGATATTGGTGCGACGCAGCGATACTGTATTACCCATCACGGCATGATGATCATCTCCAATCGTGTCCAAGGGATGGCTTAAGACAATGCATCTTGGCTTCGAGCCTTGAAGGGCGGGATTTGATTGATCGATGGCTTGCCACAGCATGTCAATAGTCTATGTGACAGCTCATGTGAGCATGTGCTTGGCTACTTCACAGCCAGCCAGTGGTATTCGTAGGCTAATATGCGGTAGCAAAATGCTCGGCTATCAGAGAGAGTATCACAACGCAATGTCTCCAAACTTATCTTACAAAACTCAGCGTACTACCCGGCCTCATTACGCCCTTGCTTTTCCTGGTGATTCGTTGCGGCCCTCACCGTGATTCTGAGATCACGAGTCAAGCAGAAAGGCGTCTTGGCTCTTTGTCGAGCGAGGCGTGGGCAAATGGATTACAAATGCCGACCAAATAATTAAACAAGAAAATGAATATTTGATTAAACTCCTATGTGATATGATCCATTAGCTTAGCTCAAATTTCTAGAGCGGCAAGACTGGTGTGAGTTCCAATAGTTTGACAGCAGTGGGTGCTCAGATGCAGGCACGAAGCCTCTGGGTCTAGGACAAACATTATGACCTCTCCCCAGATGATACACATGATGATCTGTATCCGTGTACATCATCCTAGGGCTGTGGACTTCCCAAGTCATCTACAGAAACATGAACAAGTACTTGCAGAAAAATCCTATCCCAATAATAGTTACAGAGCTGTATCTGCCAAAGAGGTTCAAAACAGCCGCATCTAGTGGGCACTGGATGTGTCCTTGGACGAATAAACCAACGAAAATAGTAATGGTATAGTAATTAAGGCTTGGCAAAACCATGGCAGATAGTATATGGATGTGGATAGATGTACACATCGACAGAATTAGCCGTCAGTTCAAAAAGGATGGAGTCCTCCTGTGGAAGCCGCCTGTAACAAAGAGGGCGATGCGATTACCTGGTCTTTTTTTTTTACAGTTGTGCCTGAGATAGACAAAAGGACCAAACACACCACTTGTGTCATGGTTACATTACAGCAGCCTAAAAACGTCAAATTGTCATGAGCTATCGACTCAGCCCCTAGTCTAACTACTGCTGGGTAATCCCATTTGTCCAGTGGAACAGCTGCTTCGGGTCCCATCTGGACTTCAGGGCTCGCAGTTTAGGAAGCTTGCGCTCCGAGTACCAGGCCACCTGTCCCTCGTTGCCATGTGCATAATTGACGTACACCTCGAGCGTCCCATTCCTGCTTCCCGTGGCCACCAGCTCCTTGCGCGTCTCTAGCCCGAACTCCTCCGCCACAGCTGCAGAAGCTGCATCAGGCAAGACAAAGGACAGGAATCTGGTTGGGTTGTGCTTGTCAGCCGTGTTCCACCCCCCCGCATCGCTGCAGCAGCGATGTTAAGTGGTGTTGGGCAATGTATCTTACAAGTATCCTAGCGCGTCGCGGTAGGGGTAGGCGGTGGCCTCGTCTGGCACGCTCCTGGTAAAGGTGTTGGGAAATAGCTCAAGGACAAGGAGGCTTATGATGAGGCTCGGATTCTGGGCGTAGAAGCTGTCAAACTTGTCGACAAGGCCCACATATGTGGCAGTGTCGAAACTGTACACATTCATGCCCATGACCGAGTGGTTGCCACCCTTTGCGCAGGCCATTGCGTCAACTCCAAAGCGGTTGTCCTTAATCAGCCTATTCCAAGGCAACATGCCTACGCTCTGTCGTATCGGGTTCTGGTCAACGAAGGGCTGTATGTACACCATACCCTCTGCCTCCGGCCCTATGTAGATGGTCGATATCATCAGCGCCGTTTGCTGTGTCGGCATGTCGAACATGATGCTTGCAAATAGCGAAAGCTCGGCGGGCTTGTTCTCATTGAGGGACTCGATGAGGCCAAATATCTCCTTTTTGGAGGAAGCTGGATAGACAAAGTCACCGTTTAGTGCCATGCCGTTGTTGGTTTGGTCGTGAACCTGGAACGTGGCTGAAGTCACGATGCCGTAGTTGTGGCCGGCGCCCCGGAGGCCCCAGAATAAATCGCTATTCTCCTGCTCTGAGGCAGTCACAATTTCCCCAGATCCAGTCACAATAGTGACCGACTTCAAGGCGTCAAGCAGTAGCCCATGGACACCTTGGTACGGCCCGATCCCACCGCCAAGCGCGGCGCCAACCACGCCAACGCAGGAGCAGGACCCGGTCTCTGTGCAATAAGAGTTCAGTGGCACGGGTGAGTAGAAGTTGTAGAGATGCTACTCACGGATTTCTTTTCCTGCGGCATGTACCGGCTCGAAAATGTCACCAAATATGACGCCCCCGCCAACAGTCAGTAGATTTTCTTTCGGGTCGACATGAATGTCTCGGAAGAAGCCCAGATCGACCCCGATGCCCCCTTTCAGAACGCCTGTCGTGTTGGTGTATCCACTTCCACCGCCGGTCGCAAGGAAGGGGACGCCATGCTTGGACGCATAGTCGACCTAGAGGTATAAAGCCGTAAGCAGAGGAGCTGGGGTGTCAGGGTGGCAGGCTGAAAACAGACGATTTTCTTGACATCCTCGTTGCTTGCTGGCTTTGCATATACTACGTAACTAGGCGCAGCGAGGTCGTTCCAACGCTGCGTGATGTTGAGAGCGCTGGTGCGATTTGTGTCGCCGGCGAGGGCAACCTCGGAAGGGTGGCACAATATCTGCTTGAGGTCGCCATAGATGGACGTGGGTGATGCTGGAGAGGACGCGACTCTTGGTTAGACGCGTCGGAGCCAGCACAGCGGGACATTGGGGGCTCTTTTCTGGAGGTCTGAGGGAGAGGGGAGGGGCCAGGCGGGGAACGAATCGCTTACTTGAAGCGGCGGATGCCATGCTGGTCAAGAAAGTGACGAGTACCAGGAACGTAGCCAAGTCTGCTGCCACGATGTGGACCAGAGACTGAACGTTTCGAGGGGGCATTGCGAGTACAAGGAAGATATTTAAACTACTCGATGCATCTGTGTAGCAGCCGCTGGACCGATGCCGGGTCCTGAAACGATTTTAAAGTCCATTAAGTCCGCCCCAACCTGCAGAGGATTGAGGACTTTTGTCAGTGCTGCTGTGCGGCTCAGCAAAACCAACAGTCGAATAAAGTCCAATCATGCCCGCCCTAAGCCTTCCTTCCAACCAACACGTACGTACATGCTACTCTGCGTGCAGTTGGCCCTGCGATGCGACACTGGCGATAGGGAGATCCAAGATCGAGACCATGCCTCCTTCCTCGGATTCAGGATTATGGCTCAGCGTGACGTTCAGGGCATTCCCCCCCCCCGCCCCCCCTTTAGCTATTAGTCCCACTCAAGCCAACTCTGGGCTCAAATTTACGCGCGCATCGAGGTCTTGACGCAGCATGCAGACACCAGCACAGCAAGGAAAAAACAGCGGAAGAGAGACAGAGAGCGAGTGAGCCATAGGACGGCGAAGAACAACGCCCCGCGAAACCGGAGGTCACGAGATGGAACGGGACAGGCAGAAGCTCCGCTCCACTTGTGATCGATGCGCCCAGCTGAAAGTCCGCTGCAACAAGCAGAGGCCGGTCTGCGAACGCTGCGACAAGGCCGATGAGAAGTGCGTGTACGCTCCATACCGATGGAAAGGCCGACCTGGACCCGGTACCGAAAGGATCCGGCTGAGCCTAGAGTGCGGCCCGGCGCCCAGGCAAGCATACTCGGAATCCGCAGCCAACCCGCTGTCACGTAACTTACCTCAGCCACTGGCATGGCCTCTGATCCTGACGCCGCCCAGCAGCCGTGTGTTGTTTCGGGCCACGCACCCCCGGTAATGGGGTGGCAGACCCACGCATATCAGGACGCCGATGAGTTCATGAGCATGTTGGGCGCCGACTTCCAAATCATGGGCCCAGGGTCAGCACCACCACATCAGGGCGAAGGGACCGCAACCCTCCTCCCAGACGCGGACCACGAGAGCACCGCCAGCTGGGACCAGGTCGAGAGAGAGCCCAACCCTAGGGCCACCACCTTCGACATGATGAGCGAGCCGTCGGCTTTCAGTCACTACGAGTGCGGTCGCGTCATGCTGGGGCTGCTAGAGGGCCTCAGTCAGTCAAATCCGCAGTGCCAGCCAGCGGCGAAACTCACACCCGAAACGTCACCTCGGCAGAGCGGCAGGAGTTCATCAAGCAACCAGCTCATGAAATCGAACCGCGCAGCGCGCCAGCACCTGCATTTCCTCTTAACCCGCCCTTGCTGAGCTACGTGTCTGACCCGGCTCGACTCCACCTGCCTAGTGAGAACTATCCTCGCTCGGATCCTGACGCGGTACGAGGACATTTTCAGCAGCATCACGGGAGGCCCGACGCCGAGCGAGCCTCGCAGCCCGGAGGCGTCAAAGGATGGGCATGATGCTGGACGCGTGCGGCCAGGCACCGTCTTCTTCGAGCCTGCGCAATTTGAGGACTTTCCCCTGGGCCACGAGGGGGAATTGAGGATCAACGTGGAGTTGCTGCTGTGTGAGCTACAGGCCTTCGAGTCCGTCGTGGCCCGGGTCGGCAACATCAAGGTCGATCATCATAGTGAGCGGGGGGGATATGGCGAAATGGTTGTGGAGAGGCCGGGTCGGAACTCAAATCTCAGCGTTGAAGCCGTGTTCCAGGCTCTCCTGCGTGAAAGTATTTATGGACTAGGGAAGTGTATCAGGCTGTTTCGGGATTCTTTAGCTTGAGCGGGGATTCTCGCCCATTTTACAATGCCAGTCTGTACGGCTCACAAGGCTGTCACTGTTTACTTAGCCGCAAGCTACAATTATGTTCAAAACCTACTATTATCGGCATTATACTTTTTTTTCAACGCTAGGTATTTAAGCGTTTATCACTATATGAAGGGACTGATGCATACTGCTTAAGAGGCATATGTATACAGATTAAAAACGAGACCACTTACAATGCCAGGGCTGCACCCAACGCCACTCAATGTTCAAGCTCTATTTGGCGTACATCATGTGGTATGATGACAAGTGATCTTTAAGAGTCCCGGTCACATGATCGTCCGGGCGATCATCTCCCCTCACCGCCCGGCGCATTGCTCCTTTAAATACGTAAGGCAGCATCTTTATTAATAAATAAATTAATGAAAATAGTAATATTATAGGAATTAAGGATTAATATTAGGGCCGTGGGGCTGATTGCGCGCAGGGCCCCTCTGGTTGGCTTATCTTATCAGCCCAACTGGCCTTAAAAGTAATTGTAATTTGATTTTTGGGTAATTCTTGCTTTTCCTTTCTTTTTCTTAGGCAACCCTAGTTGTAAATTACCTATTCTTCACTGCCATTTTGTGCCCTTGTTGCTATTTCGATGTGAGGACCGTCACAATTAGCACTGCCAAGTCCTAATATATGTGGATGTATGTATGTATTTTCAGAATTAGCCATCAGTTCGAAAAAAGATGGACTCATCCTGTTTGCATTTGCCTAAAAACTCACGATAGAGACAACGTTCAGCTGAGGGAGCCGGCGGTGCCCAAGCCGATCTTGGCACATCCTTCGCCCAAGGGGCTAACCACACACAACATAATCAGCGCTAATGTGTGCAGTCTGACAGGGCAAGCAGGCCGGTCGTTTTTACACTATCTTCTTCTAATGTTCCAGGATGTCCCATTCGACGAATAGAAAATTACTCCACCCCCCTCTTTTCGCCACAAACTCGAGGGAGTGTCTTCAGTTGCAGCTTGTCTGTCACGGTGTTGTCATATTAAAGCCATTGCCCCCGATCAACTTGCAGTCGTGAGAGCTTCAACTTACAATAATTTCCGTTTATTGTTCCTCATCCTGTCGCGTGCGTGTCATGAACCTTGGCAAGCGTCATACATGATGAGCACCAAACCGCGGTATTCTTACGCGCCACTGTTGAGTCCCCGCCACACGCGCCTGGTCATACTTCACTCTAGCAAAACAGACAACTACCCAATCAATTGCGATCTCGTCGACGTAAATATCGATGAAGGACCCATCTACGAGGCTTTGTCGTACACCTGGAACAACGAGGTGCCGAGTAAGCCACTGGAGATCAACTCGGCCGACGGCTCAGGCCCTAGAAGCCTTCTCATAACAACAAATTGCGCGAGAGCTCTAAGGTTGCTCAGAAAACGCATCGGTCAAAGGGGCTATTCGAAGATTGGACTATGGGTCGACGCTATCAGCATCAACCAGTCCTCCAACGACGAAAGGAGCGCCCAGGTCTCCATGATGTCTGAGATTTACAAGAGGGCGAGGAATGTCGTCGTCTGGCTTGGGAACGCCCACGCGCCTCCGAATCGTAGAAGCATGCTCGCACTTCAGCTCTCACGTCCGTTCTCCATGCTCGACCGAGAGGCTCGGGCCAAGACACGGAAGCTGCGATGGATCAATAAATTATGTTCTTTGGTTTCACCGGTCGTTAAGAAGATCATTGAGAAAGGTACGTTAATGAAAACATTAACTAGACCATTGCCACATCTCTGATGAGATGTGTACTAAGATGCCGAATCTGCCTTGATGTTATCCTTCTTAGCTGACCCGGATAACAGGAAGTGCCAAGTCGCTACCGCTTTTCGGCGCCCCATACTGGACACGGGCTTGGACTTTACAGGAGTTTCCACATCTCTCTACAAGAATATTGTGTTTAAACTCTCAAGACTGTTCAATCCTTGGAATTGTCCCCTCGACAGAAGTCCTCGACGACGGACTGGATATATACCTGCACCATACACTCCTGGAAACGAACCGACGTCAGGATCTAGCCGCAGCACGCCCGAGGTTGCTGAGTATGAATCTGCCCACTGTCATAGCCTTAGAGTGCACAGATCCCCGGGATAAAGTTTTCGCATTGAGAGAATTGTTCCTCAGTGTCCTTGGAGGCATTGAGGTCGACTATAACCGGACTGTCGAAGCCATCTTCACCGAAGCTACAAGATGTCTCATACTGGCATCCCAGAATCTGGAGGCGTTGTACACATCATGCTCATGCAGGAGGTTATACAATGCCTACAGCGCGCAGAAGGAGCCATATAAAATACCTTCTTGGGCTATAGACTGGACTGGTGCGTCTGAAGGGGGTCTGTACCAAGCTTCTGATGGATTATTCCGAGAAGAAATGAGCTGGTATTGGACTTCGATCTTTGATGAAACTCCTCATGCTGGAACCGTTCTTCCTGCCTCGTTCAGTGACGACGGGCTTCTACTCAAGCTTTTCGGGAAGAGCTTCAGTCAGGTGAGCCAATGTGTCAGCGACAGACTCGCTTACCATCCGGACAACAGGGGAGGCGCGAAATCCTTCGTGAGTGTAGTCCGGAAATTTCTCAGGGAAGCTACAGAGAAACAACTCACATCGGAAGCACCCCTGGGGTGCGCCGTGGTGAAACTGCTGCGGTTCGTATACTCGGATGTATCTGACGAAATCAAAAAGGCTCAGAGCCAGATGGAAGTGGAGAGCGACGTGGACAGACTTTGTGACCTGATGGTAAACAGTGGGACAGTTTATTCGATACTAATGAGAAGAAGAAGGCTATTTGTCACAAAGGATGGGATGATTGGTGCTGGGAATAGCGACCTTGTGCCAGGAGACCTGATATGCAACTTCGCCGGCCTCAACATGCCGTTCATCGTGCGCGAGCAAGGACGACACCATGAATTAATCACCCCTGCCATTGTCGTCGGGGCAATGCGTCGAGAAATGTGGCCTAAGGATGAAAATGAAATCGTGCCATGGGAGATCGTTTGAGAATGTACAGGCGACAGGTTGAAGGAGGCCAGTTGGCGCATGTTGAAATAGCGTTATAAATGTATGGGATATCACAGCAAACGGCTTCAAAAACGACCATCCTTGTGTATTAATGTCGATTTTGTGATAGTTGTCGCAGGTATACAAACAGTCCGATTCGATGTTTGCAACGCAAACCAGATTGTGGCGTCAGTTTTGTGTGACAAACATTGTGACACATGATCGAATGTTGAATAATTCATAACTCTACGTCAACCACTCGATGCTCTCTCCAGAACGTCCTCATTGACAGATTGTGCTGGAAGCTTTTCCTCGCGACATTCTTCCACTGGCAGTCAATGATCTGAAAGTCTTAACGAGCCGTTCATCAGAGCTTTGAGGCGTTCATCACTATCATAGCGCTCTAATGAGCACTTCTTCCACTCGTCCCAGCCCTGTTCGACCCCGAAAACTTGAAGGATGGCATTTGCCAAAGGTAGCGCATACTTCCACTGCGACTCGAGACCCAGGCCCCACAAGAATCTCCTGACACGCTCATCTTTTGTAAATTCCCTCGTCACTGGAATCTCCTCATTCAGAGCCTTACCCAGCGCAATGTCGTCTGCGCTGAGCGACACATCTCCATCACAAAGAGCTCTCATGTCGGCTGACACGAGGGAAAGCCCGAAAGCCTCTCGTCGGGGGACAACTCGCGCCATCTGCCAGTCGATGATGCCGGTGATGTTGAGGTCCTCGTCGACCAACAGGTGGTCGCCCTTGTCGTCGACGTGTTTCAGATAGAAGCCGTCCTCAGGACCGCACAGCTGCGTTGCGCTTTCTTGGAGGTATCGATACACCAAGTAAGCCTCGACTGGAAATTGAGGGTAGAGCTGACCGTCCGCGATCAAGTTCAGGTACTGTTCGGCCCAAGTGGTGTAGTAATCCGCCGAGGTTTCGAATGGTCCGTATGGATCGAGACATACGAATCTGTCGCTTGCGGTGGCGGAGATAGACAGCAGGTCGCCAGGATTTCTAACGTATAGAGAGCCTGCCTTAGTGAACGGAAATTTCTCCAACTCGGCCGATATCCTTGCGAGACTCTTCCAGATCTTCTCGGAGTCACCTTGGCCGTCCCACGGCTTGCCGGGAAGCTCTTCCATGAGGAGGAAACACACTCCGACCCCGTGGTCTGTTTCCTCGGAGGGTATGCCGAACGTGAAAGCCCGCGGTGCGGGAACCGCCGTGGTCTCGAGGAACTTCAGGGTTGCATACTCGCTGCGTATCAGATATCCTGCAAGTGAGACTGGAAACCCGACCGCGAAGCCTGTGACCCGCGGCACGCGCATAAGCCAGGACGGCGACCCGTCATCGAAGCGGATGCGGACGTGGTAATTCGCACATCCGGTCAGAGCGTCTGCTCCAACGATTTTTGAGGGGTGTTCAAGAGTGCAGGGCTTGCCCTCGTTTAGGCTGGAAGCAAGTGTGCAGACTGCCTCCTCGTTAATTTGCTCGCGGAGGCGGCCGATCTCAGCGGCGATGAGCGCGGTGTAGGCTGCATCATCCAGGTCCTAGAGTCATATTATGGTTAGCAATCTGTCCATTGTGGTCGTGCGTGAATAAGGAGATTTTACCCCAGTACTGGGACACTTGTGATGATCCCGAGACATGTGAAGCCCACAAAAGTAGGAGCTGCACATGTCGCAGCCGGCTCCGACTGCGCGGGCGCTTGGTCGTTTGCATCCTGTGACCGAACAATCGAAGAACCTGCGTGCCATTGTATAATTCTGTAAAAGGACACTTTATTTTTGCCGGCGTTTAACAAAAGAAAACACCGATGTAGTGTAGGATGCGCGAAATGGGCGAGGCCGCGCAAGGAAACGTTGCTGGTGCCTAAATGTCTTCAAGGGGCCTGCGCACTCAGCATGCAGGCTAGCGGGACGTGAGATATGAAGCAGCAGCACCGGACGTCTCCCTGCGAGTAGGGCATGCGTTTGGGCAATGTATGGATTCCCTGACAATGCTACTCTGTGCGTCTGATACGGTACCATTTTTATTGCCGCTCGGGTATGATACCGCCGGGGTTGTTCAGCTCTCAAATCTGGCATCGGCCCGAAGCCCTCGAGGCGGCATTGCTTGGCATTGCAACCAACTGCACATGAGAATCACCAACAAATTCCTCTTCAAGCGTGGTTGGTCTACGGAGCGCCTCATCACATACTAGTGTTTGGTGCCTGGTCTGCCAACCAAAAGCATAACCTCAGCCTTGGACATTTGAAAAACAAATAGACAGCCTAAGCACGCCAACACTTGATATTCAAGTTGTTGGTTGACTCAAGCCCTACAAACTGTGACACGGACTGGGGTATCCCAGACAGAATGGAACGTACAGACATGAGGAATGCCTTGCTGGTCAAAGGCCGCCTGATCATCCGGCCGTTTCTGTGCAGTTGTGGCCACCGCAGGTGAACATCCATCATCATGCCAGAAGTACTTTGTGCCAAACATTTTATCAATACTGGCTGTAGGTAACATGGTTGCGTGAGGTGCATGCGGATACTCGCCCCGGTCAGCAGAGATGAGATGTAACAAAAGGTCTATGAGCACACCCCGGTAACGGTTGCAAAATAGTGTGTATAATCTCTGGGACGGTGGTGCCAAAATGAGAGGTTGCCTACCAAATCGCAAGTCGTCTACCTGGGTACGTGGGCTAGCAGGTTTGAACGTGTAGGCAGTGCCCAACTTGAGATACACCCTTTTTCTACATACATCTCTCGTGAACGAAATTAGAAATCCAACTCTGGATCTTGTGCACTTTCTCATTCTATGCCGAGTAGCCTGATAACGAGGAACCCATGGATGCTAGCGGAGGGCAAGAAGTGAGCGTCCAGTTGTGATCGAGCCTCAGCAGCACGGTGACAACAGCGTCAACACAGCATCTGGGCCGTAGTAGTGGTTCATAGTGACAGAGGACAGATCGAGACTTCTATATAAAATACCTCCGCCATCTCCGGATAGGAAGGCCCAAGACTCTCTCCATATCTTCATCTTCCACCATCCTTCTCCAATCTGCATTCAAACCATCATATCAGCCTTCACATCTGTTCAATACTGCCAGATATATCATCATGTCTCCTTCCATGTCCTACAATCCACCTGTCAACACAAAGACTGCTGCCGAGATCAGCACCCCAGTTGACAATGTCGCGGGGAGCACACGGTGTGCCAAGGAAAACTGTAACAACTGGGCCGAAGCGAACTCTCGCTTCTGCAGTGCTCGTGAGTTCTCCAATACCAGATGTCTGTTGACTCCATGGTACAGACTAACACAACGAATAAGACCAGGGTTGATGGCAGTGTTCTGCAATATTAAATAGGCCGGCAGAGGTCTAGTCCGCTCGCCGACGAGCGTTGGCACAAGTCACTCTTTTGAAAGGTGGTCGACAGCAAGCAGGAAAGGGGTGGTGAAGAGAGGTATTGAGATGACAACAAGACAACGGAGACAAGAAACGGAAGCTTGATTGCAGCATGTTCGAGTCCAGCAGATATTCCCGAGAATGATTGCACTGAACCATGAATACGTCCATCATTAGAATACATAGTTTGCCAGAAATCAAGTCATATACATGATTCCAATAAATCCGAAGGCGAGGAACCGTCACCCGTGACGTAATCCAGATAATACAGAACATCACATGCTGACCACAACACAACATCACATGTCACACCCACCCAGAGCAACAGAGGCGAGCAGAGGTCATCAAGGCACACTTCTTTAAGCGCTACCGCACATACATGTACACTCACACAGGCCAGGGAAGACTGGCTGTGTACCCACCCACTCCCCCCTTTATTCTTCGCGGCCACCGGCCCCATCCATCCTGACTGATCAAATCCATTCCCGCGCCACGCTATGAATTTGATATATACAAACATATAAAATACACAGCAATAAAAAAAAAGGGTTCTTGATAAAGAGGCAAGACACGCCGTCCCTGCCCGCTGCCGCTGCTGACAGCATCCCAGGTACCCGTTTTGGGGCTGGGAAAAGAGGGGGTATCATCGCAGAAAGGGAAAAAGTGCCTCACACTCGCGGGTCTCTGATGGGTGAGACTCACGCCCACAGACGAGCCGTAATAGTGTACAAGGTTATTGCCAGAGGGACAGATTCTCCTCTGACCCTCTGTGGCTCATGCATCTCATAACATGTTCGACCAGCCCATCTGGGCACTGCTCTCTGAAAGCGGCCGGAGTGACCATTTGAAAACACAGGTGAGCTTCGGCCTGCCGGCCTGTGGGCCCACCTCATGACCGAGCCTTCAGCGTGGCTTCCAGGTCGCCCTCTTCCATGACGGGCTCGTCCATCTCGTAGATACTATCTCGACCTTCACGGTCACTGCCACCGTCGTCCCAATCGCGCCGTGCAATGTGGTGGCCATCGTAGTCCTCGTTCGCGTCATCCTCAAGGTCGAGACTGCCTCTTGCTGCGCGCCTCGCAACCTCTCTCTCCCTCCAGATCTCTGACTTCCTCACCTCAGCATGCTGCAGACAGTCCACGTATGTCCGGAACTTGACAATCTCCCGCAGGAGGTAGCTGCTCTTCCGCTCCCAGTTCGCCATGGCCTTCTGGACGTTGGGGCCCCGTGGGCTAAAGGCGAGCAGCATAGGGCTGCGCAGCGAATTGTGTTGTTGCAGCTCGTCCTCGATACTCTTGACGTACTTCAGCAGCGTCTCAAGCTGCTCCTTCTCAGCCGAATTCGAGGGTCGCATAGATTGTGTAGGTGGCATCCACTCGGAGATGGTGATCCGGTCGCCAGGAAGCTTGTTCGACGGGTCGCCGCCCCGAGTGCTGGAGCTGCCAAAGTCGAAAGAGCCGACGGAACGGAAACTGCTACCGCGCGAGTGCATGCTCGACCGCCCAACAGCGCTATTGCTGCGCTGTCGACCTCCCGAGGTACCAGCTGCCGTGGAGCCAGTATTTTCGTTTATGGCCGTCACGAGCGCGTTGTTGATTATGGCGTCACTCCAGCCGTATTCCATGTTCGAGACACCACCGATGAGGGGGTGCGTGCTAAGCCTGGCGCTCCAGTAGTTGGCAGTCGTCACGAACTCCTTGCATATCTCCGGCGTACCGACATGAAACAGGTGCACGGCGCCGGTAGGCAGGGACAAAGCCCACACGTGGGGTCTCTGTTTCGAGTATCCTGGTGGTGGGAGAGCAGACGCAAGAGCCAGCCGGAGACTCCACGAGCCTAGGGACGTGGCATTCTCCTGCCAGTTGCCACCGCCCACCACTGCGCCCTTTTTGATATTCTGCGCGTTGCGACCGCGACGACCTGTGGACTTGTTAGGCGTGAAGGAGAAGATGCTCACGGTGCCCTTCTGGATGACGGCGAAGACCTCGGACCAGTTACGCTCCTTGGCCTTCTTATCGACACCATCCAGGTGATGCTTGTGGACGACCATGCCCTCCTTCACCCATGGTGGCCCGGCGAGCTCTAGCGACTCGTCGTCGAGCAACTGTGTGGGTTTCGGTTCGTCACTGACGAGGGACTGAACACTTCCTGTAGGGTCCTCCCGGATGATGGCCTGGCTCAGGGCATTGGCAAAGCCGATGGACTGCTGGTAGCCTCCGCCACGCGTGAAATGCGACCCAAAGGAGTCCATAGACATGGATGTCTGAGTCCTACCCAGGGAAGCCCGGCTCCACGTCGCGTTGGACTCGACAGGACTCCACATGGACTGGCCGTCGTCGAAGCTTGTTCTGCTAGAGGAGAAACCTGCGCTGCCGAACCCACGCGGTCGGGAACGACTCTTGGAGGACCAACGTGAGTTGCTCGCGCGCATAGAGTCTGGGACTCGCCCACGCATAGACGGGTTCTCTGAAGGGGCTTTGCTCAGAACACTTGGTGAGCGCTTCAGCATGCCCATCACAGACAGGCCACCAGAAGGCTGTTGTTCCGTTGCAGGCTGCTCGGCCCCAAACAGCGGCAAACGCTCATCCCGGATCGAAGCGTACGTGTCCTTCAGGACGTGCTCCATCTGCTGTTCCCAATGTTTCAACGAGCCCTCGAAGGGAGTCTTGACCAGGGGACCACAGTCGTCGAGCTCGGTCGGCGCATCACCGAGTGCAGATCCAGCTCGCATGGGGAATTTGACAAATGAGTTGCGGAAACTTGACCTTTCATGTTCAGCAGGCCCATCCCCGTCGTCGAGATGGAGTCCCTTGCCTGGCAGGACGCTGCCCCTCTTGTTAAACATGTCAGGGACAGATTCACCCAAAGCCTGTATTATTGTCGTCATCGTGTTCTTGATGAACTG
Organism: Diaporthe nobilis; assembly: GCA_023078575.1. Lineage (NCBI taxonomy): Eukaryota > Fungi > Ascomycota > Sordariomycetes > Diaporthales > Diaporthaceae > Diaporthe > Diaporthe nobilis. The sequence goes on along the minus strand of JAKZJT010000013.1, from coordinate 361,600 downwards.
GCTCCGGGTCATCTTCTGCTCGATGTCGGCCATGTGCAAGTCGGTGTTCAAGAGCATAATAGAGTAGCAGATGGTGTGGATGACGTCTGCGAGCAGCTGTTAGCATTGACAGAAGAAACGAGGGCAGAGAATGATATCCTTACCGGTGGACTTGAATCCATGATTGGGATTGCAATTGCACCAACGCCTGGAAAATGCTACCAAGATCCGATCGACCTGCTGGGTTTCCGCCCTGAGCACAAGACGGTTGCAAACGTCCCGAAGACTCGTCACGATGTTCTTGTTCTTGAAGTCGTACAGGTCCATGTACGCCTGCAATACCCGTTGTCGGATCAAGCCCTCTTCGCCCATCCACGAGGCAGCCTTATCCTTCAATATGAATTCCTCGTTGCCGTCAAAGATCTTCTGCGCCTTAGACCGATCGTCCTCGGTCGGGTCACCAACCACAAAGTAGGGCTCATCGAGAGGATTATCGGGCTTCGGGGTAGTCACCTTGGAGTTTGGCTCCGAGTCTTCAACCATGAGGCTGGGGATGCTAGCTGCTGAAGCACGCGTGTTGAGCTTGGGTTCTGTGAGAGCGCCCTCGATTGGGAGCTGCAGGCTGGTGTGACGCTCGCTCTTGATTGTACTCAGGCTGTCTTGAGTTAACCTGTCCATCTTCTTGTCCCGCATTGACGTGCTCGACGATGGTGAGGGCATGGGGTGGTTTGTCTGGATTGGGGCCAGCGACGCGCGGCCCACGTCGTTTGGTGATCTTGGGCGGCCGTCTATCGTGGACTGAGGGTCTGTCTTCCTGACCCTCGGAGGGCTTTCTTCGCTCTCGCTGTTGTCGTGCAAGAAGGAGCCGGTGCGCTCGTAGCCGTACAGCGGCCTCGGGGGGTCTCCCGATGGTGTTGTTCTTCTTTGCGTGTCAATCGCGGAGGTACTTGGTTCCCTCGACCTGGACTCCGATGGCACTGAGCGTATTGTCGCCATCGGGTCCGGCTCGTAGTCGGGTGAGAAGCTTCGTACGTTCCGGTCGGATGGCCGGCTGCCGTCAGCCTCGGAGCGATGCACTGGTGACAAGTCATCAGGTGGCTGGCGAGGTGTTGCCAGTCCTGATGATGACCCTGAGTGCGTCAGATACGGGTCCATAGCCTTTCTGAGGCTGGTGACAGGGCTTGGTTGCGCGCGAGGGGTAAGGACTTCGAGACGTTGGGATGGGGCCGGGGGGAGTTGCACTGGGGAGATGGTGGGGGCGGCAAGCATGGGTGGCACGCGAGGCAGTTCGGCATCTGTGACAGAGACGGACTTCTTGCGTCTCCTGAAGAAGCTCGAAGGCTTTTTCTGCAGTCCATGCGAGGAGTGGTTCTGTGAGCCCCTCGACGGCGGATTGCTGCCCGACTTGGATTGCGATGGGCCCTGGTTGGAGTTATTACTGCCCATGGCGGCGGCTGTGGGCGGTGCGGAATTGTTGAACGAGTTGGAAAGGCCGGTCGAGTTGGCCGATTGATCCAATGCTGCCACGACACTGTTCTTTGAACCGCCGCCAAACATCCTCTTGAAGAAGCCAGGCTTTTCCTTTGGCTGCGGTACAGAGTTTTGGGCTGGCGGGTGGTGCACGGGCTCTTTGGCCTTCTCATAGCCAACGTGTGGCGCCGGGGCGGCATCTAGCTCGAGCGTGGGACCGGATGCGGGAAGGGGCGCCGGCGTAGGGACGGGAGGTGCATCGCGGGGATTGAATCTGGAATTTGCCTGTCGGTTGGTGTTTGTGCTGCGCGAGGACTTGTTGCTTCGCTTGCGTTCGAGATTGATGGAGCGGACAGGGGAGAGGGGCTCGCCCATGGGCTCGGCCCGGTGGAAGGACGGCATTGACGGCATGTTGGGCAGCCGACGAGGTCCGACCGGCACAGTTGGGGTGGGGGCGGCATCATAGTCGTCCTCATCGCCGGCGTAGGAGTCGGAGAGCTCCAATTGCCACGGTCGCCGCTGGTGTTGTTGACGGTGCGATTGGTTTTGTTGTTGGTGGTTGTCGGGCTGCACGCCAAAGGGAGGGCTGCGGGCCAGCTCGAAGCTTGAGGAGCGCTTCGTGCCCAGACCATGTGCCCAGCGCTGGCTGCCCATGACCTGCGCGTAGCCTCCTCCTCCTGCATCAATGCTATTTGTGCTACTGCTCTTGCTGCCCCTGCCCCCTCTTGAGTGTAACGGTCTCGACCCTTGTGCGCCGCCGTTTGTGTTTCGGTGGCTGGACATCTCGCGCATGCTGCTGATCCTGCCCAGGTTGGACTGGAAGCCGGTGGAGCTGCTGTTGCTCCGCTGACCCCTGGAGAGGGTGCTCGAGTTGTCCTCGTAGTCGGAGCTGTACGAGTGGCCGTGGCCTCGCCGGGGCGGCGCCCTCGAGGTGCTAGTCATTGTCCTGGCGGCCGCGGGCGGTTCGTCGTCGTAGTAATTTGGCTCGGCGAACCCCGACATGGTGCGCGAGGCTCCACCGCCCTGGGCGCAATTCATCTGTCCCATGCTGAACTGGTCGAGAGACAGGAGCATGTTCCCGAGTAACGAGTCGCGCGTGACATTACGGGGCGAGAGGGAGAGGTCGTGGGAGTCTCGCGGCCGGGGCTGAGGGCGGGAAGGGGGAGTGGTCGCACTGGCGGGGATGTGGTGGTGGTCCCTGTCGCGGTCGTATTCAGCAGGAAAGTCATTTTCCTTGCTCGACATGTCGTCGGGTGAGAGCGGGTCGAAGAAAGTTTCGAAGTCTCCGTGGTTGTCCCGGGCGTGCTTGGCCCAACCGTGATCCGGGTCGAGTGTGCCACTTTCCGGGTCGGCGTGTCGCGCATCCCTCTCGTGCGCGGCGTAGGCCTGAGAGGAATGCTTAGCAGAGGGGGAGAAGGAAGAAGAGGCGTGGCGGTTGGCAGCGGCCTGCTTGCCCTTTGAGGAGACGGGAGGATGGCGCCGTGAGGAGGAGGAGTATGAGTAGGAGTAGGGGGAGGTCGAGTGGTGGCTTACGGTCACGGTAGATGAGGATGCGGCAGCGGCGGCGGAGGATCGCAGGCTCCTGGACGAGGACTTGTAGGGCAGCTGGGGCGGGGGCGGCGACAAGGGGGTTGTAAGGCCGGGCGGGTCGATGGCGCGGGCGGCAGAGGCATTGATTGTATTTATGTTAAGGTCGGGTCTTCGACGGTGCCCATTTCTTCGAGGGGGGTCGGGGTCAAGGTCGTAGTCATAGTCGTAGTCGGGGTGGTCGGGATGATGCATCTGGTGCACCTGGTGCATCTGATGCATCGCTGGAGGCTGTGTATGATGCCCGTACCTGTGCCGGTACCTGTACCTGCACCTGCCTGTCTGTGCCCTGTCTCTGCGTGGGTGTGGTGTGTAGTGCAGTGTATGTGCGTGCTGTGCCGCGCGGGTGCAGGCCGTCTTGTCAGTCTTGTCAAAGTCGGTCGAATGGCCTATACTAGGTAGGCTAAGGTAGCTTGGAGGCGCTCCTGAGGGCTTGAGGGCTTGAGCCTTGGAGGGGCGCGCTGTCACCGGTGTGCTATGTGGTGTGTGCGGTACCACAGATAGGCCAGACAGGCAAGCCCTTCGCGGATCTCGCTCGTCTGGTCTCGGGAATGGGACTAACGAATGACTCGAGATGGGATGTTCCAGGTCCCAATTCCAGAATACCAGGGCCCAGGTTGTCGGTGCTGGGCGCTGGTTCCTAGCCAAGGAGGCAACAGCGGGCAGCGAGGGCAGCCAGACGAGTAGCAATAGCAATAGCAGCAAGCAGCAGCAGCAGCAGCAGCAGCAGCAAGGGGGATCAGCCGTTGCGGAGCGGATGCGAAATGGGCGCCATGCAGAGCAGGGCAGGTTGGACTGGCCGGAATGGACACGACATGCATGCAAGTAATAATGAAAGGCAAAGCACAGCAATGTGAGCGAACGGGTGGTTGCACTGGTGGCTGCACTGGCTGCACTGGCGGGCGGATGAAACGAACGACTGCGAGTTAATGTGGCCGTAGGTTGGACCGGGATTGGATCGACTCGGCTGGGCTGGATTTGGCGATGATGGATGTCTTGACAGCTGGTAGTTGCCGTTGGTTGTTGGCCAGTCTCCCTCTGCGGCGCCTCGATGCAGACCAGGCGAGGCAGAAGAGACTCGAAGTGCACAGGCTGGCGGGAGAGATATCAAGGGGCGGGCGCCAAAAGGAGGAGATCGAGGACGGGGTCAAAGTTCAAGGCGAAGTGGGTGGGTGTCTGGTCCGCCTGTCTGTTCTGCTCTCCGCTGGTGTGACACTGGCTCCTCCTAGTCGAGGTCAATACTGGAGACAGACAGGCCTAGTATGGCGCGTATGGGTCGAGGTCAAAAGGTCGAGGTCAAGCCCGAGCTCGAGGTGCAGCTCGTCAAAGCTTTCTCCAGTTTACGTACAGTCAGTCCCACGTGTGTGATGGGCAGATGGGCAGATTGGCAGATCGCAGTTTGACAGGTAGACAGACAAACAGGCACACAGATAGATTGGCCTGACGGACAGCGGCACGGCCTGTCAAACTATGTGTTATGGAGACAGACGGTGTGGACGGAGATACGGCCTGTCTGTTATACCGCATTGGGTTGGTGCTGTGTCTGGCGGTTGCGTTGGTTGGCGCTTCAAAATGGACCAAGGACAAGGAGACCTGGTTGCTGAAATGAGCAGAGCAGCGATCAGTCGATACTTGGTACCTGGTGAGGCCGGCTGGCCGACTCGCAGATTGTCCGGCGGTTGAGTCGAGCACCTCTATGGCTGTCTGCTATGATAGGAGAGAATTGTGCGACCATGCACCACCAGACCTCGGACCGGATATTGGACGTCGACAATCTTGGTGTGGGGGATTGGGGATTTGTCGTGTTGCTTCTATTGTTGGCAGGATCGGCCGACAGGTGAGGGATTGATCACCTCGTCATGTGCACCGCGAAACGTGAGGACTGAAACAACATCAGAGTGGGAGGGAAGAGAGAAGAAACGGTAGATCTTCAAGGACACGAAAAAGGCAATCATCTGGAAATCAGCTGGAAGGACGAGTGACCATGACGAGCATGACTTGCAATGACTTGCAGCAGTCATGATCTAGATCCATCACTCATCACATCACATCACATCCGCAACAAACTACCATACTCTCCTCCTTGCTTCCCTTTTCCCACCATTCATCGTCATTAACAAAGCTATTGCCATCATCGTCCCATCAGACTCCTCGCGGGGAAAGATCTGGAAAAATCCAACTGGGCCACGTTGTGCTTCCTCCCCTGTCCTGCCTTTCTGACCTGTCTCCTGCCAGACCACTACTCCATCAGTTCTGTCAAGGGCAGAAAAAGAAAAGACAAGCAAGACCAGGCTCGTGGGATTAGGGTGGCATCCGGACGTGGCTTGCCCCTGTTTCCCGATGGAGGAATGGAGATGAAGAGATGGGGTGGGGCAGCCCATTGCTGATTCCTCCCGTATTGGGCCAGTGGGACTGGGGTCCTCAGATAGCTCCACGACCGAAGAGGGAAGAAGGGAAAAAGGAAAACCGCAGAGCGAGGAATAGCAGGACGCTTTACGGCAGGGACACACCAGAGATCAGGGGTGGGGTCCTTCCCTGTCTCTGCCCATTTCCCCTGTTTTCTGCATCGAGTATCCCTGTAGGAGCCGGGCAGGGATCCTGGCGTGCTTTGTATCTTGTATCTTTTTGCCTCCCTCTTCTCATTTGACTTGTTTCCCTTTCGGGCGTTGAAGAAGATGGAGGCTCATCTCGGTGACCGTGACAGTGGCATTTCCCTTGGACTTGGTCGCCTTGCCTCGTCCTACCACATTTTTCAACATAACATCAGCCTTCAACAGATGCATCTCAGTCTCAGCATCAACCCCAACTCTCAGCTCTCAGCTCTCAGCTCCCACCTCTCGAGTGCCCCAACTGCCTGCCCAACTCCACTCCACTCCCGCACACCGGCGTCTCATCACCATAGAGTCCTCCACTTCTTCTTTCCCGTGAACCAGGGGTGCGCAGGCAAATGCAGATAGCCGAGCCCAACTGACCCAATGGTCTGCACCTTAAGATTTGTCGCTTTGACGGGATCGGCCACAGCTGCACCGCTTCGCCGGACAGAGCAGGTGTCTGGTCGAGCTTTCTTTCCGCCAGCATTGGTGGCTCAAGCATGAGCCGAAGCATCGAAAAGGGGGCCAGAGGAGGGGAATCTGTCTTAGCGCCAGGTACGAGGCGCACCTGGATGGATGGGATGGGTGCATTGGCGGTACGATGCGAATGCGAAAGATGCCACCCCAGTTTCCACAAAGCCTGATTTGTCCCAAGACACCTGGGCGCATCCGCACCGACAGACACACACCCAAATACCGTAATGCACCAGAATTCATCAGTGCACGTATCTACATCCCATCCCATCGCATCAAATTTTCAATGTCGCAGCTTGCGCCAGTGCGCCTCAGCACACTCACACACCTCACAGGGCCACAGAGACACGGACAAAGACATGGTAGCAGTGACATTCCGGCACTCGAGAAAACGTGGCTTGTCCGCTGACGTGGCATCGATTAATATCAAGCCCCCATATAGACCGGCAGCATCCCCCATCCAGATCCCCAGCGAGAATCCCACCTCATCTGCCTCGACCAGTCGCAACATTTCCTTTGTCCCTTTGGCCTTTCACCCCTGGCGCCTGCATGTCGAATCGACGTGCTCTGCATGGCCTGTGAGCCTGTCAACCCCAAGGCGACACCGTAACAGACATCCAACTGTTCCATCACGGTCGGAGAGTTTGATCCATTCTTCGGCAGTAAGGCTGTAGGGCTAATTGATCGTATTGGAGAGACCACGGACGCATCTCACAGTACCACCCAGAGGACGAGGCGTCGCGAGACCAGACGAGACGAGATGGGCTGGGCAACACAAGCCAACGGCCCAATACGCAGGGCTTCCTGTCACATTGACATGTCCGAGCGTGCTCAAGTGCTGACCGACCAGGTCTGCGATGCGGTGTAACTCCATGCGATGCCATGCCATGCACGCCCGTTTGACACGAGGCTCTCAATCCCCGACCAACGCCGCCGCAAACCACTGCCAGCGCTGCCAGCACTACCAACGCCAATGCCAACGCCGGCAGCAGCAGCAGCAGCCGCATGTTCCACTGTCCAACAAAGCTGACAAGTCATGCAGGTCAATCAGCACGAGCAGCACGGCACTTGTCCATGCCGTGTTACTCGTTCTCGACGGCTTCTAACGCCATGTGGGCAGAATGCGCCTGCAGCAACCCGCGCCCGCGTGTCCGTCTGCTGTTAGACTCTACGCTAGACTCCCGAGGTCCTGTCCGTCGATTGCGGAGCTTGGGACTCTCAGCTTTCAGCCCCCAATCCACCCTGCCCCATCACGGATCCACCCTGGGGTATGCGCTCCGAGGCGACAAAGAATTCGCCTCGCCTCGGGCTGCTCGATATGTTTCCAGTTGATGAAGTCGCCCTGCATTCTCAGCACCACATCGGCTGCATGATTCCCCACGAGTCCACGATGGACTGGATGACGCCTTCATAGAAGCGGAGAATCATTGACCAAGTGGAACGGCAGAACGGCCAGACCCTTGCTTCGCCTCTGTCGTCCCTAAACACACCGCCCGGTCATCCTTTTCCTCTAATGCATGTCATGCTGTTCGCTGGCCTGCCATCCTGCCAAACACCCTTGATAAGCTCGACCAGGTCCCATTGGATTTCCCATCATAAACCCAAAGACGCCACATGATCCCAGTAACACAGGGACTTTCAGGTCTAGGACCGGGTTCCCAATCCTTCGGTGCTGTATAGGTAGCTGGGCAATCTAGCATAACAGCATACATCACAGCTACCAAAGAGAAGAAAAACAAAATCCCTAGTCACTGCAGACATCAATACCATGGGAACCACGCGCGACAGTAACGGAAACGTGTGGCGCCGAATCAGGATTAGCTATGGGTCAGCTGTATTCCAAGCGTACATACTTGAAGTTCAGATCACAACCACACTCGTTCACATCATGGCTCGTCCCGCAACCACAATTATCAAAATGTAGCCAATGACAAGTTCAAAGCAATATCTGGCCCAATTGATTTCCCTTCGATATGTTCATGTCAGATATGACGCCTTCAGCAATAAGTATGCGCTTGGCTAGTTTGGAACAACACAAAGCAGCAGGTCGAGCACTTGGGCACCTACCATCACGTGTAGCCGCCATCCTAGGCCAGCCTAATCTTCTTTCTTACAAGGCTAGCTGCACACTGAAGTGGCACAATGAATGGCCGCCAGCCTGCCCTGGGCATGTTCCTTCACTGCCGGGCAGACTGGGCATATGTGTCTATCAACGTCGTATAAATCTCTACCTATTCTATTTTATGTTTCATTCTCACATACAAACGTCGACTCCGTACTTTGGTTCTTCAAGAACACTGTTGTTCTGACATCTTTACTATTCCTCAAGGCCGACTTACTCCGCCATAATGGTCCTTGGATACAGTGGTTTCCTGGGCCTATCCAGCGCCGAGTACCGCGCACAGCTCACCTTGCTAGGATGATAGTGCGGAATTGTCGGTGTATCCGAGGGAATTGTTCGGACGGATGGATTGTACAAGAGAGACTGAAGAGATAGGGTACTTGGATGATGGGCGATTGCTCTGATTATCCATCCAATGCCGCCGGCCGACAGACGGATCTACGAGAATTTCGTATTCGCCTCGTTTCCTTGTCAGGGGCACCCAGCGAAGCATCTACACATATGCATCTCGGCTGATCAGGCTCAGTGGGTGCGCATGTGTACATAAATATAGGCGCGTGGTGTCAAGGCACATACATAAGATCACAATCTCAACTGCTCCACGATATCACGGCGCGCGGAGAAATCACAGGCCACGCCTTGCACTGCCAACACCACCACATAAATTCCTGTTCCCCCCTCTTGCCTGCACTACCTCCTATGCAATTCTCTATGGTGTGCTCCAGACTTTCTTGAAGTGAAACATTACCTGTAGACATGTTGAAGAAATCCTATACACCGCTATGGCCTTTTCGCCAGTGTGATGCAGGAGGAATCCGGCAGCCACAGGTGGTATGTGGATATTGCTCAGTTTGCATTGCAGAATTTAGAACAATATCAATCATGCTTTCTCTTCTTTTATTGGTCACGGTATGGCTCTTCTCTCTTTGTGTCCGCGAGACAAAAACAAGCCACCGCTTGCGGTCAACCCACCAATTCTGACTATGCATGTAACCTTTGTCTTGCATATCCGGATTGCCCAAAGATGGTGCGTTACAGCGGAACGGAATTTGGACAACAGATTGAAGGACCCTATTATCAAGAATTTGAGACCTCACCCACACCTCGAGGCCCAACTTGTGAGGGAGTGTGAGACTGGTTTCAGTCCCGCCCGAAGGCACACGCAAAACTACACTGATGCTACCACAAGGAGGAGGGGTTCGAGGACGTGGCCGAGGGGGCCGAGGGGGCCGAGGGGGCCGGGGGGGTGGCCGGGGTCGTGGTAGAGGCGGCGGCCGCGGCGGCTGGCGAGGAAGAGGAGGTGGTGATGGCTGGAGGGGAAGAGGAGGCGTTGATCGTGGGCGAGGTGGACCAGGAGGAGGCGGTGGTGAGAGGCCAGAAAGAAGCGCAGCCCCGAGCCCTGAAACCGGTGGACCAGGTGCCCCCAACACGGAAGAACAGTACTGGGCAAACTTCCGGGGCACAGTGAAGAAGCACTGGTGCAATTTCTTCGAGTACCACCGAAGAGGCCTGTCACGGGACCGTCGTAAGCCTTGGGACGACGAGAACATACCGCCAATATGGACGGAACCCGCCGAAACAAGCTGGGATGGACGCTACCCAACCGATGTGCAACCGACGCTTGACCTCCAGGCACAGAACCGAACTGGATATGAAAGGTATAGCGGGAGCGGAGGATCGGCGAGGCGGCGCAAGAGGGGCGACGCGGAGGCCGGGGCCGAGGACGTGAGAGAAAGGCTTGCCCGGCAGGGTACTCCCGTGCGGCTGTGCAAGGTGCTGGGCTGGGGCGGCAATGGAGTGGCGAGCCTGTTCGAGGTCTGGCCTGGCGGGGAGGACGCGCCGAGCAAGAAGGTCGTCGTCAAGTCGCTGCTGCGGAGGGGCCTCGGCATGGATCTGGAGTGGTTTTATAACCTAGTTCGTGCCACACCCTGATCCTAGTGAACAGACGTCCGGACAATCGCGGTTCATTGCCGCGGCTCATGTTCCCCCTTTGCTGACGACCAAGCACTGCTCCAGGCGCTCAGGCGGGCCCGGCATATCATCCAGGCGCGCTTCTGGGCAAGAGAGATAATCCCCACAGCGGACGAAATCCAAGATGCTTGGCAACCTATTGACGACGACCGCACCATGCTGACGCTCGAGTTCATGAAGAATGGAGATATGCACCACCTCATCGCGAAGCTGGCCAGGACCAACGACTCGGTACCGCAGCCGATCCTGTGGCGTATCTTTTTCTGCCGTGAGTCTGCTCCGAGGCTGGCCTGCCCGACCTGGTATCTCCTTCCTGATGCTAGAAGCATTACTGACTCAGTCTTTACCGTTGCAATTAGTTGTCAGAGGTTGTATCGCGATGTATTCACCACCGAGGTCAATAACGCTCCCAGACGGGACATTGTTGCCCGAGGAGCAGTGGAGGCCTGTTCATGGTCCTGATATGGAGGAGACTTTGCCCGCACAGACGTCGGACAGCATGCCTGCTGGCTGGAATTTCATACACTACGATCTTGATCCCCAGAATGGTAATGTGGAACTCCTGTTGCTCTGTCCCACTGTCGCCTGCCAGGGGCAGATATGATGCTAACTATTGCGGAATGCTCGTAGTCTTGATCGGCGATATGGACGGCGGAGAGCATTCGGTGGCGCCTATTTTCAAGATCAGCGACCTTGGGTTGGGCAAATGCCGGCCGGATAGGGATCCGGATCTCACGACACCGTGCGTACATGATTACGACTGGTCCTGCCCCCTCCTACTGACCTCCAGCGAGATCCCGCGGTTGACCCTTTCTTTCACCAAGCGACTTCACTGGCTTGCCACTGTTCGATACTGGCTGCGGCTAACGTGTGTCCTTTGCAGTCTAGGATCATGGAAATGGCGGCAAATGGGCAAGATAATCTACCTATTACCGGTACGTGAGAAGTCCACTTGACGGGCGTAGAAAAGCAGTATAAGCGAGAGATTGGCAAAGGAAAGGCCAACAACTAACAACCCGAGAATCATGACAGGAGCAATACCACAAAGAATGGGACTACATACAAAAGTTTCCACCTCTTGAATCCGAGCCTCCTCAGGTGGCAGGGCAGTATGGGCCATGGAGCAATATCTTTCAGGCCGCACTCGTAAGCTGTTCTCTTACTCTCTCACACACTCGCTCACTCACTCAGCCCCGCTGTCCACTCTTTCGCCTCTAATGTTACCCTAACCAGTCCATGCAAAACCTCATAACAAAAGCCACCGTCCCCTACCCGCCCGTGGCCATGGGGCCCCTCAACGACCCGGCGGGCGCCCACCTCTTCGACAGCGCGGCCAGGGTCCACGACTCGAGGGGCAACCCCCTGCCGTCCTTCTACACGCACGGGTACAACCTCGCCTCGGAGCCGGGCCTCGACGAGGACTTTCTGCACCTCCTGCTGCGCTGCCTTGCGGACATGCCCGTCGACCGGCCCTCGCTGTGGGAGCTGAACTGGGTCATGACCAACAAGGAGAGGTCGCCCGGCTGGGCCATCCCCGAGAACGACCCGGACGGGATCCGGGCTTGGTGTGATAGGATGTTTAGGGACCCGCCTGCTGTGAGTGCTGCTTGTCATTCTGTTCCCTTTGGACTGTGCCTGTTTTTGCTATGCTAGTGTGGTGATTTTGGCTGACTGGTTGTCCCTTGTCGGTACACCACAGCCCCCGGCGTCTGCGGCAGAGTCGTCCACGGCCCTCGCGCCCGAGGTGTTTGCGACCGCGATGCAGCAGCCCCAAGCGCCAGGGAACGATAGAGTTCCTGGTGACCAGGATGATGATGGTGATGATGACGACATGGATGATGGCGGAGACACCGTGATCCCTGAAACTGTGCTCTGACCACACATAGGCCTGCGATGTCTGGACAGGCGGCACCGCGATCGTAGATGTCTCGAGCGGCTGGGGGAGTGGTTATTGAGAGTATTTTGATTGGTGTCTAGGCACACAGAGAGATAGAAAGAGATGGTGAACTCGCCGGTCGACAATATAGACGCAAAACCTGGACAGAACGGTGGGAGGAGAGCGCACCTAACCCGTAGGCAGAGATTCATCTGCTATGAATTGATCGCATTGGTAGAGACTGGTATACTGTTCTCGATTTTCTAGTAGTTTTTTTTTGTTTTTTTTGGATATATAACTTTTGCTCTATAAGTATAGCATGTACTTGATTTTGTGCCACGGCGAACGCCCAGGTCTGTTGATGAAGATCACCGTTGGATTGTGAAGCGTTGGTCCGGACTCCGCTCAGTGAGTATTGAGGTTAGGCGGGTGAATTCCGGGAATGAGCCTGCCTCTGGGTCATTGCAATTTCATACAAACGGGGAGTCACAGAACTGAAGCAGTCACTTATTCGCTGCGATCACTTGTCCGAATAGCTCTGTCACCACCAGGGTAACCTCTTGTCCTGTTTTGTTGGTCTCATTAGGTGGACTGCTCACCCCTGCACCCCTGCCTCGGAGCCGAAACGGCCTAGTCTCATGGCCATCTGCCGGCGACGCTCATCTGCGCACAGGAGTCGTGACGTTCGTCTCTTTCGGCTTCTCTCCGTTTCTCCTTCCAATAAGCCAATTTATTCATTAATACCGCGTCCGGCCTCACATACTCACGCAAGGCCTCCTGCACAAGATCAAATCTGCGGGAGAAAACCCTATGCTCTCTCGTGCAAAAGCGGTCATGGCATCAGCAGCACGCACATACCTGGCCTTTCAGCACGACGCCAAGCTGCACAAGCTCCCGACCAAGGTCACCGCCATCCACGCATTCTCGTCCCTCGAGGAGGTCAACCGCGGGCTCTTCAAGCAAGGGACCGACCAGGACCATGTAGTCGTCACGGAAAAGACAATTTTTCATCCCCAGGGTGGAGGGCAGCCGTCCGACGTCGGCACGATAACAGGCCCGTCCGGCGAGACGTTTGACGTCCAGGCCGTGCGCATGGACGCCGTCCGGGACGGGCAGGTCCTCCACTTCGGCCGCTTCGCCGCCACCACCGCCAACTCCCAACCGGCCTTCAGCCCCGGCGACACGGTCGAGCAGGCCATCGACGCCGACAAGCGCCTGCTGTACTCGCGGCTGCACACGGCGGGCCACGTGCTGGGCGCCGCGGTGCGCCACCTGCTCGAGAAGGAGGTCGAGGGCTTCGACGAGCTCAAGGCGTCGCACTTCCCCGACTCGGCGGCGTGCGAGTTCGCCGGGCTCATCGAGGCGCGGTGGAAGGACCCCGTGCAGAAGAAGGTCGACGAGTACGTCGCTGCCGCGATGCCGGTTGAGATCGACTGGTGGGACGAGGAGGATTTTAGGAGGAATGGGCTGGAGAGGCTTATCCCTGATAGGAGCCTTGCGCCGCCGGGGGAGAAGTTCCGGGTTGTGAATATTGTGGGCGCGGAGGTTTATCCTTGTGGGGGCACGCATGTTGACACGACTGATTTGTGTGGTGCCACGAAGGTCAAGAAGATTTCGAGGAGTAAGGGCACGTCGCGGGTTAGCTACACAGTGACATGAGCACATGATGAGTGTTTGTGGTTCTCTCGGACTCAAGCTTGGGCTGGCGAGGTCGGAGGGCGACGGGACTGCCGACATGCTTGGGTTGTTTTTACACTTACACTGTGGTACAGGTCTGGTCCCTGTCACAGTTAGACGCGTTTAGAACAATTAGAGAACGAATGGAGACGCAAGGAGAATTGTTTATCAGAACGCCTAGTGGTCACTTCATTCGTCTTTTTCATCTGCGGCTCGGGTGCCTACTCTTGTGCATGGGAACTCATCATCTCACAGCTGACGATAATCTATCCGGGATACGGATGAACCAGGGCCTCGGGTGCAACGCAAACAGGCCGTGGCCTGTGAGAGACAAACATTGTATTTCAGGCCCTCTGTCCCACTCATGCCGCCATGGCGGTTGCAGGCAACGCCCGATTATGGACACGAGGTCTTGACTCGGCCTGGGTTCGGTAAATGCAGCAATACAAGCCAATTAATTCATATCATCTACCAATTGGTGTCAGTTTTGCTCATGATTTTACGGGCTCTTGTGCGCCAGTCCATCCGCTGACCTCTTTGGGTAAACAAAATGAGCGGATGCAACATCTGTTGGTGACGATGTATTCCTAACACTACTTCGATTGATATGGCATGAGCTTACACCCGTCTTTAACTATTTCTCCTGTTCCCCCTCTGTGAGCACAAATATTCTGATCATTCTGCTGCTCATAATCATAGATCACATCAGCAACACTCCTCCAAATCCGTGCTCGCCTCGACGCTCCTATCGGCAATCAATGGTGCCTTCAATGCAAGATGACAACCAATTCATCTAACACCACTACCACAGAATTGGTCGGATGGCAAGCCGGGCCAGATACTCGTGGAACGATGAGCATCTTGGTCAACTTCACATCTGTCATCTTTCTCATTACCTGGACCAATTTTCATCCTACAGTTGGGATCAACTGGAAGCAACGGATACTCACTACCGTCATGGCGATTTTGGTTCCAGAATTACCAGCATTGGTGGCCATCAGAGACTTCATACTTGCGCACCGACTATGGGTGCTTTTGCGATCAAACACTGAGTCTAAGCGATGGAAAGAGGGTTGGACCTTGGAAAAGTCCTTTTTGGTCGTTAAGGGAGGCATCTGTGTTCGGCCGCATTACCGAAATCGTCTGGCGGATCAGTCGAACGATAGACGATGCAAAAGCACAAAAGCAGGCAATATCGTTGACACCCAAACTTTCCTTTGGCTCGCATGTGTGGGAAGTCTCAAGTATTTGGACTTTCCCAGTGCCGAGGAAATTCATGACAAGTCCAAAGCGGACTGGTTTGCCAAAACCATCGCCGTGTCACAGCTCCTTTGGACCGTCATAAGCATTGGATGCAGGGACAGCAACAACTACACCGTTTCCCTATTGGAGAACATGATGTTGGAATGGATCGTATTCGGAGTCCTGGCCTCAGCCTTGTGGTGGAGATGCCCAAAAGGTATCGAAGTTCCCTACCACGTTCCCATGCGCGATCACAGTGGACTTGATCACCCCGAGCCTGCGGAAACATCCCAATCTGATCTCGACCAACCGCACTACACACAAGGGCTACGCAACAGGCTCATGGAGTCAGAAAATAACTATCATCTGCAATTCGGGGCTGATATTACAATGGTAATGATGGCCTGTGCAGTTGGATCTGTCCCTTCGGCTCGCATGAAATCGTTCTACGAAAACCTGAGACATTTAGTGCGTGTTGACGGGACTTGTAAGGTCTTCACAATGATTTACATCGCGTCAGCGATGTTATTCATCATGATGGATATCAGGTTCTTTCGCATGTCGCAGTACGCTGAAGACTTTCACAGAAGATATGTCCAGTTAGAGGAGCTCGAGAATTCCGCGTTCAACGAAGGACATACAGGATCGAATTGCAAGTGGCGAAGCCTAGCAAAAGGGATGGGTCTTTATACCGCCACTGAGTTGAACTTCAAGTATCGGGCCGGAATTGCCGATCCGCATAATGTTTTATTGAAAGTGGTTGTGGTGGCTGTTTTCATTGCCACAATTTGTCAATTTGCAAGGCTGGTCATTGCTCTCACAGCCTTTTCCAACGCCCCTCGGGATATATACGATGTTCCCAAGGCCTGGATTTTGGAGGTTCTGTTGCATTTTGGTGGATAAGACTTGGCTGTCTCCTCGTTCCAACACTCAGGGAAGGGATATGGTTTGTTCTCATGTCCTTCGGTTAAGATGGCTGTAAAGGTTTTGGAGACAAAGACATTTTCATGGAGTGGGAGTGGATGTTTTCTTTACATTTGATTGTCATAAATGATTTCTTAGAGAAGGTGGAGATAATTCGGATTGAGAGGCAAAGAGCTAGAATTCTTGTCATGTAAAGGAAGCTTACAGCCTCTGTTCCACGGCCAAGAAAATACAGTTCTCAGGTCATTATGCGACTAGTTAAAGCTGTCCATGTTCTGATTCCCTATAGTGTTGATGGGAATCAAGATTTCTTATGGTCTGCTCCCGTGCCGTGAGCGGCCTCAAGAGGCTCTGGCTTTGTCTTTGCGGAACACAGACGAAATGGCGGCCGACCACCTTGACATGTCGCCCACCGCGCCCATTAAACAATGATAAAGTCGCTTTTTGGGCTCCAGAGATGACAGACAGTGTAGTACCAGTAAATGGATCGAGTCCCTGGAGATTCAGAGGGGCTGTTCCAGTTTCTTGTTCTTGTGAATTTCGGAGGTCATGTTCACTTTGAAAAGTGAATTTAGTCTTTCCCAATGGTTATGCAATGTAGCCCATACTTCTCAGGAAATTCACTTACTTTACTGCAGGTGAATGGTGGTCAACCATTCACTACTAGGCATGACCCCATATAATATTTGTTTAGAGGCATACCACGGAAGACTTCTTTCCTCGGACACTTCTACCTTCCTTCATTGCGAACCTCATCTTGGGTGGCATAGAAAACTCAACTCCCTTGAATCGCAGCCACAAATAAAACCTTGCCCTTCAGTTCTCAGCTTGCAAGCCTGCGACACACACCTCATCCTGCCCCCCATCTCTAGACTTCTTTCTACAACAAACACAACTCACGACCAACATGTCCGAGATAATCATGTCTGGAGCAAACCCAGCTACTCTTGTTCCCGGCTGCCATCTCCTTGATGACCTGCCTGTCGAGCTGCACCTGAAGGTCTACGAATTCTTCTTCAAGGGCTCACAGATCCGCGCCACCCTTGCAGAGAATGTCAAGCACTCTTACACTCAAAACCCAGCCGTCGTCCTGCGTCATTCCAAGCACTTCAACCTCCTACTGAGCTGCCGAACAATCTACAACGAAGCTCTGGCTAGCTACTGGTCTACAACAGTGCTAAAACTCGAGTCCCCACCCATGATATTCGGCAAGCTCTCTGCATTTCGTCCTGCCAAGTTCAAGCTGGACACATATGCCCACCGTCTCTGCATCGCCCTGCCCGAAACATTGAAGGCAAATGTCAAGCACATCAGAGGCATGGTGCTGCCTGCCTTGAAGGGTGGATTCGTCGAGGAGAATCCCTCACTCACGGCTTCGGCACTCCTCGGAACGTTCAAGAAGCTTGCCACCTGCGAGATAACCCCGACCCTTGCTCATCCGGTGGACGGCCTCGTCTCACATACCAAGGATCCAAAGAACGAGGGTTTCAGCCACTTCAAGATGATCTGGGGAGAGGAGCCAACACACTTCTTGGCTGATCGTTATGGAATCGACGCCACTGCTGGGGTTACCTTTTTGTTCAAGGGTGCCATCATGTTTTCCTTGGCCACGGACGAAGTTAATAGGTCTGCTTCCCTCAAGAAGAGTCTGGTATGTTAAGATCCTCACGGCATGCAAAGGGATCTGTGCTGACATTTGCTGAATTTTCTAGCCTCAGTTCCGAAACTTCTCAACCGGCGTTGCCTTCGAGGATGCTACACGCAAGCTTGACGATGAGGAGGGCTACAAGAAAGTCATGCAGGCCAGGGTGTAGCTTTTGGGGGATGGGAAAGGGTGAGCAGCCATGCAAGGCTTGAGGTTGGGATTGTGTGCCCAAACAGAAAGCTCACGAAGGAGGGTTGGTTCAGACACCTTTGAACTTTTGGAGTGGCCTCGGCAGAAGGAGATCCCAAATTCTGTAGATGGGGCCAATCGTTGCATTGAAAGCGATGCGGAGCACTTGTGCAGGTGGTATACAGACGCAAGGATGCATTTTTACCTAGTCCGCAGTGGTAGGGAATTAAACACGCTTACTACGAAACATGGACATATTGAAGGAACATCGTGACGACGTTGCAGGGAGTGTCGGGCTATCTAACCCTACTATCAAAATGATGATCACAAATGATGGCCACCAAGGTAATTGGAGTTCAGCAAGCGATACTTCTGGCAAGGCTGCATGTCTGTCTGTATGTCTGTGTTTTCATTCAAGGCACTGTCCCGGAAAGTCAAGCTAGTTGGATCACTGATGGTATGGAAGCATGATATGGGGGGATGATCAAAACTGGTGATGTCTGTATTAAGAGGGAGTAGTGTCTTGAGTCTGATTCCAAAAGTCCACCGTTCCACGCTTGCGTACTATTTGTGCGTACCCGCCGCCACCGATGCCCTTGACAGGCAGTGAGAAAATCTACGAATTTCCCCTGATGTCATTCCTCATTGCCAAGCTCCAATTTCCCTCATAGTTCCTGGCGTGCCTCTTCTGCAGGTGCTTGATTGTCAAGGACCATGGCGAAATACGCCTCCTCGTCGTCGATCTGATCCAGATCATCCGCGTAGAAGACCTTTCCTGTGCTGAAGTTGTAGAAGCAGACCTGTTGGGAAGCATAATTTTAGCAGGTGGCAAATCATTAATCGACCTGTGGTGATCGGTGCATTGAAAAATAACGCATGATCTCTTACTTTTCAATCTTCTTTAGATTGTCCTTCGACGAGCCATCCTCCTTCGAACACACCACGGCGGAAGAATATACGGCAGATGACAGCTGGACCTCCGTCACAGATGAGCTTGTTGAAATCCCTGCGGTGCGCTTCGAAATCGTCGTCAATCTGTTCTTGAATGGTAGGAGGATTATCCCAACCTGTCATATTATAGATGAACCCATATTGGAAACCAATTGCTTGCAGGCTCTGGAACTCATCCAGGCAGCCATGTACAGGACGTTGATTCAGATGGGTGGCACGGAGACCTCGGATGTGCTTGATATGCAGCTTGGCGAAACTAGGCACCACTGACTGTAAGAAGAAGAGGATTTCGTTGTCCTCACGGTCACCGTAGAGCATGGTCTTGCTCCAGTAGGTCTCTAGGGCTTCATTGTAGGCTTGGCGGCAGGTGAGCAGGAAGTTGCGGTGGTCAGTAGGCCACAAGATGTTGCGGTACGTGCGGTTTCCAATGACATGGCTTTGCTTGTATGATGTCCTGGAGCCCTCGAAGACCTCATTGTAGATCTGGAGGCGAAGCTCCGGGGGGAGCTTGGTGAAGAGGGGAGAATCGTTGGGTTTCTCCTTGTTGGCCATATCTTGAGTGTCAGAAATGCCTTCCATTTTGTGTTGCTTGAATCATGGTGGTGGGAGCAGATGCTGCTTTGGTAGTGTGAAGGAAGATTGGGAGTCTTGTTTGAGTTGAAAGGAGGCAAAAAAATGCTGCCGAGAAACAATATGGACCTTAAAAGGTTCGAAATGCTGCTGGCCAGAAGCGTGTGGGCAATGTGATTAACGGAGTCACTGGGGTCTCCTGAAGCAGTCTAACAGAACTACAAGGGGGTGATTCACAGCATCTGAGTTATTTCGAAATCTACAAGTACTGATGGAGGTGGAACATGATCAGACGAGCTCGGATGTTGAGCAAACAGATACGATAGTTCAACTACCTGCGACTGTGCACATTAGCCTGAACCTGCAGACTGTGGACTAAGGACACAAGGATATGTGCCTAGGTGGTCCATAAGAATTCTGTCAGGAATGAAATTGCAACAAAGATTGATATGCTCGCTGATAAAATCAGAAATGGACTGGGGAGGGAACCAGCTCAGTAAGGCCTCGTCCATCCTCCGACCCCGATTCGAGTTGTCGAGTGAGACAGCCCCAGTCTCTTCACTCCACCCTACCAGTGACTCAGTGCATCATAATATGACACTGAGTAGCAGAATGAACTTGACAATCTTATCATCAGAGCCCGGCTCCCTCGGCCTCTGATTAGCAGAGTTTGTTCATCATCGCATCAACTTGGGTTCGGGATCGCTGGACACCCCGGCCCCACGAGCCATATGGTTCACGGCAATGTATGAAAAAGTCAACGCAGGTCCCAAGGTCGAGCCCGACCCGGGATACGATCTCCCCATCACCGACGCCGTCGTGTTGCCCGCGGCGTAAAGGCCGCCGACGGGGTCGCCGCGGGTGTTGATGACCTGGGCGTTGTCGTCCGTGAGCAGGCCGCCCTTTGTGCCCAGATCCCCCGGGTACACCCTGAGCGCGTAGAACGGCGCCGTCTCAACCGGGCCGAGGTTTCCGTTGGGCTTGACGAGATCGTCCGCAAAGAAGCGGTCGTACTCGTTCCCGCCGCGGCCAAAGTCGTTGTCCTCGCCGCGCCGGGCCATGGCGTTGAACCGCTCGACGGTCGCGCCCAGCGTCGCGGGCGGCACGCCGATCTTGCCCGCCAGGTCATGTAGCGTGGCGCCTCTGTAGACGAAACCGGACTGCAGCGCGGAGTCTGGGGTGAGACCGGGGAGTAGAGATGCGAAGGGGTACCTGCGGCGGTGACTGGCGTCCAGGACGATCCACGCCGGTATCGTCGGCACGGAGCGGTTGCGCTCGTACATGGCGTGGACCGCGTCGGTGTAGGGCTGCGCCTCGTTCATGAAGCGGTCGCCGCCGCCGTCGACAATGATGCTGTGCGGCAGCGCCCGCTCGTAGACGAGGAAGAAGCGCTGACCGGAGCGTGGGTCGATTGCCGATGGCCCCCACCACGCGTCGTCCATGAGGGCGACCTGGGCGTCGACTCCGTGCACGGGATGCGTCCCGATGCGGATGGCATCACCTGTGTCGCCCTCCTGTGTTAACGTCCACGCATCGCTGACGGGGCCCTCCTGGTGTTGTTGCCTCATCTGCACGTTGCGGGCGAACCCCCCCGCGACAAGGAGCACTCCCCGGCGGGCGCGGATCCGGACCGTCTGTTTCTCGGCCTCGCGGTGCACGACCGCCCCGAGGACACTCTGGCGCTCGTCGTCGAGGATGAGGCCCGTCAGCGGACTGTTGCGCCAGAGGTCGAAGCGCTGCTGTTGAAGGTTGAGATGGAGCAGCTGGCAGACGAGCGCGAATCCCATGGTGACGGGGAGTTGGCCCAGGGCCTTTCGGCCGAGACCCCTGAGGCCGATGATCTTGGCCGCATGGAGCATGTTGGACAGCGATGTGGCGGAGCGGAACAGCCTCGACGCTTCTTCGGTGTGGACTGGGGGGTAACTCGGCCCGCGGCGGACGAGGGCACGCCAGTCCCGGCCAAGCTTCCGGGTGTCGAACAGGGCCGACTCGACGCTGCGCTTGATGTGCCCTCCCGGGAGGTCTGGGTAGTAGTTGGGATACCGGCCAGATGCCCGCCCCTGGAATCCCGTCTCCCGGAGGAAGTCGAGCATGCGAGGGGCGTGCTGCACAAAGGCCAGCCTCCGTCCTGCGGATGACGCAGGGCCGGCCTCGCCTATGCACTGATTCATGTACTCGAGAGCTGTATCGAGGCTGTCGTCCTCGCCCAGGGCCTTGTGGTATGCGTTGTTTGGTATCCAGATGGCCCCGCCGGAGAGGGCCGTTGTGCCACCAATCTTGTCTGTCTTCTCCAGTATGATGGATCGGAGCGACAGGGCACTGCACCGCAGAGCGGCAAGCAGGCCTGCGCCGCCCGAGCCGCAGATGATCACATCTGTCTCTTGGTCGAACTTGGTGGAATCTTGAGCCTGACTGGCGTGGCGATGCGGTACCAGTCTATGGGGACTGTTGACGTGGCGGACTCGCCGCAGGAAGCTTCTCTGGACGGTGAGCATGGCAGTAAGATAGATGCCAGTGGATAAACAGCTCCCGAGGTTCTACACCACCAAGACCTGAGGCCGAAGCCGTGCGTACATCACACGATCATCTCAAAAGCCCAGCCGCAAAGTACCCCGCAAGTTGTGTCTAGAAAGAAAGCCAGGTCATGTTATTGATTGTATTTGACTTGTGCGGAGACCTCTACCAGGGGAGCTGTCGTACGCCGTTACACCGGCCAGCACACTAATTCCTCCCCCGCGGTAACGCAAACGCTGATTTGGGATTCTAGCTGGGCAGCACGGTCGCATGTCAGCACTAAATCGGTTACATCAATGCTACCGGCAACGCGATATTCAGCTCTACCAATGAGTTGAGAGACCAGGGAATATATGGCTTTGTGTTGCATGTCAACTAGATTATGCCAACATCAGTAAAAACGTAGTTGGTGCTGGGATATTGGTTATGTTTTAGAGGACTTGAACAGCATTGATGAATCCTGTAGGAATTTCCATTCAGTGATGATATTGTGAAAGGGTAGTTGGGATCTGTATCTGACATGCCCTGGTTCGGCTCAAGGACATAGGGTCAGTTTATGCAATCAAGTGATTTGCCTTGTATTATTTAGGGATAAGTTATGTCCCTTGACTTGGACAGTATGATATAACCACTGCAGCTAAAAAAAATGAACTCTGTACTCTATCAGCATTCAAATATGGTCCATATCACTACCTAGGTAGTATATTTAAGGATAACTAGCTCCTGCATGAAATCTAGTCATGTTTTCCTCTGAGACGACTGAGACATCACAAGAGGACCAACTTAGACTTATCCCGCTGACCCTTACCCCACCCCACCAGGCCCACACCGGGCCACGTTCCGGGGCTGCCTGCCGCCGCGCAGGTCCACATCGCAGATTTACGAGAACATCTACTAGTGCAAACCATGATTTTCATCAAGGCAACTTGGCCGAGTGGTCTAAGGCGCTACGTTCAGGTGGAATCATCTTCGTAGTCTCGAAAGAGGCGTGCGTTCGAGTCGCACAGTTGTCAAATTCTTTTTGCGCTTCAATGGACCCTGCAGAAATTTTCATTCTTTTTTTTGCACAGAATTTGTCATGATCCACAACCTGCGCACCACTATGCTATGGTGGAACATTGGAGATGGAGCTCAAGTTTGGTCGAAGCAGGTAGGCTGTCACTAGCCGCTCCCAAGAAGGCCCTTTGAACTTACTCGCAAGATTAGTTTGTGGCAACTCGATGCATACCCAGCCTTGCAAAATTTTCACACAACGGAATTGCCTGCTGTAATGCCATAAAAGGCTCCTTGCACCTCGGCAATCCCAGCTAAATCGATTGAAGGGGCAACTAAAGGCGCACCTGGTTGCTTGTATTGGGAGCCGGGACAACGCGTGATACCAGGCTCTCCAAAGCACTGAAAATTCCACCTTCCTAATCAAAGACTGCAACTCTAAATCTCTGTGGATGTCAATTGAGACATGGCTACGAAAATAAAGATTCTTGACATATCAGTACCGACTATTGGCGCAAGAGAAGGCCTCAACGCAGGACATGCATGGTTCGATAATGTTTTCAGTAGGGCATCATCTTGCGCAATTGTACATAGTTTGGCCGGAACCCACCTAACACGGCCCACAATTCTCTTCAATTTGTTGTGAGGTATCACTAGGTCAATGCTCTTCATTGGACGCAGCTCATGCGCCGGTTCACCTCTTCTTGGTCTTGCCTTTGGCCTCTCGTTATTCTCGCTCCCGTTCTTGCCTTGCTGTCATCTCTTTCAACTCTCTCTCAGTTCTGTTCTGCTCCCCTCAACTCTTATGCTCCTGTTGCCTATGTTGTGATATATGATCCTCTTCTTGACGCGCTTCTGGTCTCTGTGTCACGCTTTGCGATCTCCGCTTTGCGATCTCCGCCTAAACCTTGTCTTTGATCTATTAGGATTGCAGAGGCAATGGGGGCTGCTGGTTTGTAGCAGGGTCTCCCGGCTGAGGTGGCCGAGTCCATTTCTGACTGGACGACAAATCCTTCATAATGCTGTCGAGCAGTTGTTCAGCTTGGATCAGATCTTGCCTCGTCATTGTCAGGTTCTCTTTCAGGGTTGGCTCTGTGTTGCCATCGTTACTTTGGAACTGGCCTAGCACTCGAAGACGCTGAAATAATTAGAGATTGTCAGCATGGAACATTGGAAGACAAACAAAACATTGTAACATACTGTTCTCACAAAAGCTCTCAGCCGAGACTCGTCTCTGGAGGCCCGGAACCAAGAAATCATTGTCTTGCTAAGTTCACTGGACTCCTTTGAGAACGTTCTGATGAAAGCTCCCAACTGGTTTCGAGTCTCTGTAGTCATGGGAACCTCAGGGAACCTCTGAGCTTCATAGGCTTCCGCTTCCTCCTGACTGATGGTTCTGAAGCGTATCATCAGTGACTCCAGCTCCTGCCGATCCCTATCTTCTTCAGCTGCTTGGTCGTCCTCTGGTGTATCATGCGAGCGAGCCCTGGCCGCGTCGATGATATCCTTCCGGAAGCTGGACGGGTGGATGCTGATGTCGTCAATATTAGTGACTGTGCTGGCCTCTCCTGTCACTTGATCTTCTGGAACACGCATCTCTTTCTTGAAGTCTCCTTGGACGGTGTCGATGATATCCCAAATTGTGTCAGTGTCGGCGGCCTTTTGGAAACTGAATGCCATGTCGGTGAGGGTCTGACGTTGCGTCCAAACAATCAACGTGTCCTGTTGCTTTTGAAAACTATCACCCTCGTGTACTCTTTCCTCTAAGATCAAGCGGCCGGGATCTTCTTCGGAGTTGAACATGATATGGGCTTCTTTCCTCCCGTCAGCGGTCTCGACAAATTCGGCTGTGCAGTAGCCCGTGCCTTGATCCTGCCAGTCATTGTCGCCTAACTTATAGAGCTTGGCCCGACCTCTATCCACCGTTGGCTGATGGGTTCCACCCTGATCTCCGTCTTTGGTTTTGATCTCGGCATGCTCCCTGTCAATACTCGGCACAGCACGGATTCGCTCCAGCATATCGTCCACAGATGCAAGGACTTCTGCCTTCCTCACCATGACTTCCTCGTCATTGCGTGCGTCAATGAAGTTAACCGTTGACCACACTTGCTGCCTGATCATCGTCACTATATGGGTGGACTGATCTTGCCGCTTCTGAGGATCCGAAGGCGGGTTGGCTATTAATTCCTCGCACATGGGAAGCAAGGCGGCCCTAAAGTGGCTGTCGGCAGCATTGATCTCATCAATTGCTCGCGCAGGATCGAAGTTGTCGGCATGAGGCTCCTCGACAACATGCGTCTCCTGGTCAAGCGAAAGTCGTGCTGGCAGTACATTTATGCGCGCACCGTTCAGTGTGGACCCATGCATAGATGCAACGGCTAAACGAACATCAACAGCGTCTCCTAATTGGACCATTGCAAAGTCATCCATTAGAGTGACCTCTGATATCGCCCCGAAGCCTCTAAAGCGGAAGTGATTCTCAATGTCGTCCTCGCTAACCACACGGGGCAGGCCGGTCACATAGACGCAGGGCTGGGAAGGAGGTGAGCCCTGAAAAGGATGAGCCTCTTTATCAGTAACTTGAGAATTGTCTTCATTGGACGAGACAGCCTCCGAGTTTGCCTCAAGAACTCCGTGGCTGTGCACTTCGTCATCGTCGACAGTCCTTGGCACAGCAAAGATGGCGAGTTGTTCCTGGTGTGTGGCCACATGCCGTTTAAAATGCGTTAGGGAAACCAGGATGTCAGCCAGTTGAATACTTGATGAAGTTCGTCCTTCTGTGTGATGCCTTCGATATGACAGAACAGATGCCCAATCGTCACAGAAAGGGCAGTCTTGCGCATTCAATTGAGACGGAACTAGCTTCCCATGTTCAATGAGCGATAGAACCTCCTCGTTGGAGTGAGTCCCATGTTCACCGAGGATGTGCTGCTGGAGAGTTCTTGTAGCCCTGCACTGGATACCGCACAGTTTGCACATGTAGAGCGAGTGGTGATGTTTTAACTCGTGGTTGAACCAAGAATCGCGGTCACCAAACATCTTATGCTCACATTCGTCTCCGCCTGACGTGCAAACGTATGCTTTGAGATCTCGATAGGCATGGATCCTGTGTCCAGTCAGATAAAATCACGAGAAAGCCAGGCCACAGGAATTGACATGGTGAAAGCGTAAATAAGACTACAAAATCTGGCCGAGAAATGATCCAACGAGCTTCCACGTACTTCCATGACTTTTCCAGGCGGAACGATTGCAGGGTGAAGCAAATTGGGCACTCGAAGTACTCCCCGTCTGGGCCCAAATCTGCCAGACTAGGCAGCCTAAGACTCGTATCGTTGTTGAAAGCTGTTGACGCTGATACCAATGACACAGAGTCATCTTCTACCTCAACAGGTAGGCTAAGAAACTCGGATGGAGGTAAATTTCCCGGGACCGCGAAGGTCGTGGCTTTACTCGATTGCACTATGGTCATTGCGCCGGCCGTAGGGTCAATAGCCTCAACTTCAAGTTTTGCCTTGTGATCCCGACCGTAGTTGATGAATTGCCGTCGTTTCGCATTCGCACAGCCTAGCCTGGATGCCAACCACCGTGATTCTTGGGAAGACAGTTTTTGGTACCTTTCCTGGACATAGTTCATGTCGAACTGTGGCGAAAACTCGAACTCAGACTGTTGAAGGGCTCGTTCAAACCGGTCCCGGGGTGTCGCTTTTCTTACTAGAATCCCGATCCGGAACAGAGCTTTGAGGCACTCAGACACCATGCTCAAGATTGAGATGGCCTCTTCTTTGCTGGACGTGTACTCTGTACCTGGTACAAAGTCATCCTCCGGCAGGTCGACTCTCCCTGGGTCCTCTTGCTTATCTTTGATGTTTGACCCGAGATCCACCCCGGTCTCAGAGCAAAGTGTCAGGACTGGAAATCAGTCAGCCAAGTGGTACTGGAGGAACCAAAGAGTGAATATAATGTACGGTCTTGTATGGCCTCTTGCATATCGTCGAGTTGTTCACAGATCTGGCCTTGCACCTCCGGGCAATCTGCCAGTCTCGACTCCAGGGAAATCCGTTTGTGTGCTTGATGAAGAGCTCCAAGGTTGCCAGTCCATAGCTTGAACCTGTCTAGGACGTCTTCCACATCCTGCGGTTCTATGGGCGCTTCGGTGGTCCTTACCTCTTCCAGCAGATCAAGCAGGCTCTGTGTGACGTCCCAGCTGCGGTCCGCAACGCTGCGGCCACTGGGCTGTGGCATGATGGTAATTCCCTGGAGATAAGCCGATTTCCTGGGCTATACGATGTAATGTGGAAGTCCATCAAAGCATACTGTTAGAAGAAGACTTGTCAATGATCTGATCGCAGAAAATGAGGCTTGTCCAGGTGGACCCAGGTGAGGATAACGGGCGGGGGCGGTGACATCCTGCCCCAGAAAAGCCACAGCGTGCAAGTGAGAATATGCAGCTTCCAAGGCATACTGCTTATCGATTGGGGCAGGGGCAATATCGCGCACGCGTGCGGGGCATTTTGCGATGCTGACTGCGCACGCCACACACTTTCATGTTCTTCCATCACTCCAAGGCTCCCACGTTGTCATCGTCCTCTAGAGTCTTTCTTCAGGTTTTATACAGTAGTCCGAGCCACCGTATACGCCAAGGAACTCCAGATGTCGGGCCTAGAAGTCGCCGGCCTGGTTCTCGGAGCATTCCCCATTGCAATAGAGGTCCTCGGTAGATACAAAGAAGTGGCCAGACGACTTGGATTCTGGTACAAGATCGCTACCGAGCACAAGAGGTGTGACTCCCAGCTCAAATTTCACCAACTTGTATATGTGAGCAACTTGAAGAAACTGCTACTACCGCTGGCAGGCCTCAATGACGCGCGCATCGACGAGTTGTTGGACAATCCGGGAGGCAAGAGTTGGACCGAGGCCAGGACTACAGAAAACCTTGAGAAACGTCTTGGAGACTCACACGACATCTACATGGAATGTATAGCTGAGTTTCATGAGTGGCTGGAAGCGATGAATCGCGAACTAGCTTTTGATGTGGCTTCAAAACAACCATTACGAAACCCGACGCCTGCGGTGAGCTTAATGGTGATACACTCTCCATCATTCATTATTCACGGCTGACAAGCGATCGTAGAAACAGCCTCAGCCTAAATCTAAGGCAGAGACACTCAAAGACCAGGGCAAATGGCAACTGTATCGAGTAAGATTCAGTCAGGCGGAGAAGGACCGGGAGGAGATTTTCGCGAAGCTTGAGAACTGCAACAAGAGGCTGAAGCTGCTGCTGCAGATCAGTGAAGACAATGTTGATCTGGCTCAGAAGAGAGCGACAGCTAGAAGTAACGAGACCAACGCATTGTGTCGGTTCTGGCGGCAGGCCAGCAGAGCGTTCACAGCTCTTTCTGTGGCTTGGAACTGCAACTGTCGACCACAACACTCGACGAGACTGCTCTTGGAACACCGGACAAATACACCGACTGACTTCCGCCTTTTATACTCCAAGGGCCTGCAGAAACTCGAGGAGGCACGCAGGATCAGGATCACTGAAAAGAGTACAGACCTCGACACCTCAGCTTCGATTCAGATAAGCCCCTGTAGGCCCGGCGCTGGGACTGTGCCTTTGCACACCCCAAGTCATCGAGACTCTACGCCCAAAGGCTCAGCCTTGAAGAAGAAAACATCATATTCTGCTGGAAACATCAGGTATGAATCACTTGTCGAGGTGAGCCTCTTCGCGTGTGGCCCTATGCTAACTGCCACACAGGACACAGCCGTCGGTAACCATCACGCAAGTTGAAAGCTCTCCGGCTCCCATAGCTGGTTCCTCGTGTTTGACCCAGCCCATCGCCGACCTGTGTCGGTCACTCGAATGCTCCGATGGGCAATTATGTGGCTTCATTGGTGAAGAAGACTGTCGATATTACGTCTTTCAAGAGCCTGCAGTGCTGGGTCGATCGGGTTCACCCAGAAGTATCACTCTAGATGCACTCCTGCAAAGAGACGGTCTGCCTTGCCCAACGAGACGACAGAGAGTTGCATTAGCTTTCATCCTCTCATCGTCGTTCTTGCAGCTCCTAGAATCGCCATGGCTGTCGGCCACTTGGCGGAAATCAGATGTCGTATTCTTCGAGGACCCTGCCCTTCCCGGAGTTTTCAAGCTCGACGAGCCCCATCTCAACAACTGTCTCCAGAGGAAATCAGAACCCGGCCCTCTAATGGAAAATATCCGCAGGATGCAACTGTCGTCATCACTGGAAATGCTTGGCATCGTTCTTTTGGAGCTGTGCTTCGGGAAACTCTTGGGAGAGCAGCCTTGCCGCCTCAAATATTCCGACACGGGAGATAGCACTATCGAGAGAGCGCTCGATATCCAAGCTGCAAGGGAGTGGCATGGAGACATAGAGGAGGAGGCTGGATTCGACTATTCTGTCGCTGTGGGCTGGTGTTTGGGAGGAATGCTCAGCACGCCGCCGGACCGATGGAGAGAGGCCATGCTTGGGAAGGTCGTCCAGTCCTTGGAGTCATGTCACAAGTATCTACAATAGCAGATATCCTCTGTCGGTGTTTGGAATAATGTGATGCCACTTCCCCATGCTGCACAACTTATGATTAAATTCTGATAGCGACTTCTCTTGTTCGAGGCGAGGTCTCGCCTTCCGCTCCTCGTCGGCTCGACCAACCTAACTAACTTACTGTTCCACAACGGCCATGCAGGGAGCAAATGGCAAGAGTCACAACTTCCGTGTGCCCGTATATTGGCTGTCAATCTATGACCACGAGGGCGAGATTCCTTGCAACAATGCCCGTATTCCATTGTCAGAACCACGCCGCATGAACACATGCTCGTACTGAACCCAAGGAAGCCACAGCACCGCGGACGGGCTGCAGCAGAGCCATGCCATCTCTCCGTGACAGGCCAGCCACGAACAGGTGTCGGATACCTGCAGCCGCACGCACGCGCGTGCATGCATATAGGGCCAAAGGACCTGTTGCACCGCCGTCCGGGGGGGAGGGAGAAACGTCGCATCGAAAGTGCTCGTGGAGCGAAGAAAAAAAGGCCCACTGCAAAAGGTGAACAAAAAAACCCCCATAATCACATTTTCGGCAGCCTGCGCCCGCGGGCCGGCTTGGCCCTCGCACAGAGCCCTCACCAGCGGGCAATGCTAGTTATGATGACGGCAGATCGACACGAAACCTCGCCGACCTTGCAGCTGCAGGAAGGCTAGCGCAGGCGAAGGCAGGTGAGACAGCTCGCTGGCCTCTTTTTTTCTTTCGGCTTCGGCTTCGGCCTCGGCGATCACGCATGTCTTGGGCAGAGATTAACCGCGCAGGAGAGACTGCGCTGCGCTGCGCTACTCTACTCCACCCCCGGGCCTGGACTTTACTGTGCATCATGACAGGCGCAGACTCCTCTCAGCCACCAAGCAGCTCATATGTTTTCGCAGTTTTTTGGTTTAAATGGATCTCAGGCTATTTATATAAAAACACCATAATTGCCTCGCTGGGAGCAAAAGAATCATGAACTCATCAACGGGAGCAAAGATCGAGCTGCGCCAGCGCGAGCGCTCTGACATCCCGAGACTCCGCGACATCATAACGGCCGTACACGCAGAGACCGGCTACCCGGTAGACGGCCCATCCTGTTTCGAAGCCTTCCTGGACCCTCCTCCCGACCAGCTGCTCCACGCCATCACGGCCGTGCTTGTTCCTGCCGCCGACCAACAAGACGCCGACCGACGCGAACACGCCATCGCCGGTCACGCGATGATCATGTCGCCGAGCGCAGCTGCTGGCGTTCTGAACCCGGCGTCAGAGGTGCACCTGGAGCGCGGGGGCACGATGGAAAACCACGCAGTGCTGAGCCGCTTCTTCGTCGACCCGGCCGCGCAGGCAAGGGGTGTCGGGTCCAGGATGCTCGAGGAGGCGACCGCATGGGCGGGGCGGGAGGGCAAGAGGCTCGTTCTCGTGGTGCTCGAAAAGGACGAGGGCGCGATCAGGCTGTATGACAGGGCGGGATGGGTAAGGGTTGGTGAGCATGTCTTTACTAGCAAATGGGGCACTGGATACAACGCTTTGGCTTACCTGGGGCCGCAGTGAGTCAGGTTTCAGGTTTTCTTTTGACTGAATGACTGAGTTACTGACTGAGTTGAGCGACTGGCTATGGTCTTGGGCGTATGTAGCCGTGGCAAGTCTGCGAAAGTAAGTAAGCCTTGCCGAACCGTGAGACATGTCTTCCTTGTGCTTCTGCGTGAAAGGTGCCCGTCAATAGTTTTTCGCATGCTTATTCTCATGTTTTTCATCTGGCATAATAAGTGAAGGTAAGTAGCCACGATGGGCATGTGGACAAACAGTTTTCAGTCTCAGCTGTCGTCGAGAAAGTGTAGTCGTCTTCTTGTGGATCGGCACGGACGATCGATTAGGCAGGGCAGGACACATAAAACGAGCAAAAGGTCTTTTTTTCGAAAAAGAAAAAAGAAGATTCCGCAGCCAGTCCAGTCGCCGCCAGTGTCTCGGAGAGCTGCATCGTACGACGCGGCTTTGGCCGTGCTCCCCTTGCCCCCAAGTGTGACATGAGACAGATCAGGTGATGGGGTCAAATGCGAGGTCCTTTCTGACTTGACGCAGGGCCCGCCCTCCTGTTGGCGGCTTCGGCCGAGCGGTAGCACGAAGCACACTGAAGTAGAGTAAGGAGTGAGAACAAAGAAGCGAGACCCCCGAACTGCAGCTCGCTTATCACTGATGAGATCTCGCACGGATGCATGAAGCGAGTCGACGATGCTGAATCGGGCCAAGCGAGTTGCTTTTGGGCCCTCCCCTCTGCGCTGAGGGGAGAGAAAAGAAGAAAAAGAAAAAAATGCAACATGCAGTGCAGCAAAAGAGCAGAGGAAACTGTCGTGGGACTTGCCAGATCTGCAGCGCGGCATCGGGCGCATCCTTCAATGGAACTGTCACGGCAGGATACCGTGCCTGCCATCCTGCGGCCCTGCGGCCGCGCCGTCATATGCCTCATGCCAGCGGCCAGCAAAGTCCCCTACTCCCGGCCTCTTGTGCCACATTTGGGCAGTCTGGCAGCCCCAGGCATACCTGTTGGTGGGTGGGATGGACTGGACTGGCGCGAACTGGGCGAGTGGGATGAAGAAGCATGCGGGTGGCTGCAGGTTCGCGTCCTAATCGACAGGGGCAAATGTGAAGGGGTTCGCTTGATCGCCCCCGTGCAGCGTTGGATGACGACGAGTCTGCTCTGCCCCAGGCCCGGCCAGTTCTGTGTATTGCTTCACACACCACTAACAAGAAAACAAAGTGAGTCAGTGGCGTAACCCCAAGCCCCTCCTGCCCCTCCCCCTTCCACCTCTAGACGTTCTTTTGTTTCTCTCGTTTTTTTTTCTTCCCTCTGACTGAACACAGCCAACGTAACACGGTGCCAAAAACGTGTCTCGGGCTCTCGATTCGACCTGCAAACCGAGGCTATCACACTGTGCAACGTCTTTTATATCGAGTCGTTTTCGAAGCCAATGAGGTCCCCGTGGGCTTAGTGTCATGTTGATTATCCCCGCGGCTTCACACCTTCGCCAGGCCTGCCAGGCTTGCCCGGCTCGCCAGTGAATATCTAGACCTGCCACCTACCCGTCAGTCACATCTGTGTCTCGGCTGGCGGCCAGGCAGTTCAACGGCGATCTCGCGCCCGTGTAAAAGAAAGAAAAAAGGCGCTGCTCCCTAGCCAGAGCAAATAGTCTGGAAGGAGCCGCTGCCAACCATTGATCAGAAGGGATCATCATGCTGTCTCTTGCTTGTGCGCGGGGGCCGAACCGTGCGTACCACCGACCCTGATCCGGACTATTCTTGCCCTGGACACGGGGTGAATGTACCTCGGCTGTGCTATCACAACTGACGGAGCACGGAGCAGACCGTCTGAGCTTGATTGCGTTTGTGGATCAACATTCACCGGGAGAACCAGCAGGCCACGCTTTTTTGCTTGGCTGCAACTTCACTTCTGCCAGCCAGCCAGCCCAGTCCCGTCTCGGGTACAGTGCCCCGTTTGGGACCTGCGAGATGCCAAAGGGGACTCGGGATGCGTCCGAGTGTGGAATGTATGAGAAGTATGAGACAGAGATCCGCACGGCGGGCAGTACAAAAGCATCTC
The DNA here is from genome assembly GCA_023078575.1 of Diaporthe nobilis. Taxonomy (NCBI): domain Eukaryota; kingdom Fungi; phylum Ascomycota; class Sordariomycetes; order Diaporthales; family Diaporthaceae; genus Diaporthe; species Diaporthe nobilis. The sequence goes on along the minus strand of JAKZJT010000013.1, from coordinate 328,690 downwards.
GATCAAGCTTCGTGGCGGGCTAGCGTTGCCAGTAGCCCCTTCCCTGCCCTGCCGGTGACTCTCTCCCTTCGGTCCCCCTGGCAGACAAAGGCATAGAAACATTATCCCAGCCCCTCGTCAATTTTTGGACGTCACTCCATGACCTTGGGACGATCAACCAAACAAACCCAAGGGTCCACACCAACAGGGACCACCCACCAACCTAGGAACTGTCTTCGGACCTCACACCTAAAAGAGAGTCCCAGCAAACGATTTGCGAATATCAAACCAAACATGAACGAACCTCGCCGCCCTCCACGCACCGCCCAGGTCGACACGCCATATCACACAGACTCGGAAAGCACGAGCGGCACACTGACGGCCCCGGAGCCCCCAAAGGAGGATGACCCGTCCCAGTCGCGCCACGGCCTGTCCAAGGTCCGCCACATAGTCCTCGTCGGCAGCATGTTCCTGACGCTCTTCCTCCCGGCGCTGGACCAGACCATCGTGTCCACCGCCCTCCCCAAGATCATGAACAGCCTCGGCGGGTCCTCGTCCAACTCGGGCTACACGTGGGTCGGGTCCGGGTACGCCCTCACGCAGGCGGTGGTGATGCCGCTGTTCGGCCAGGCGTCCGAGGTCTTTGGGCGGAAGTGGGCCTTCGTGGCGGCCATATCTATCTTCATGGCGGGCAGCTGCCTGTGCGGCGCGTCGCAGAACGTCTCGATGCTGGTCGCCTCCAGGATGGTGCAGGGCATGGGAGCGGGCGGCATCACGGCGCTGGTCATCATCCTCATCGGGGACCTGGTCGGCACGCGGAAGAGGGGCAAGTACCAGGGGTTCATCGGGGCGACGTGGGCTGTTGCGTCGGCCCTTGGGCCGGTGCTGTCTGGTGTGCTTGCTGATCATATCAGCTGGAGATGGGTGAGTGCTCTCACCACTGCGAGTGAATACAGCCGGAGGAGGATGCTGATGTTGCTGTACAGTGCTTTCTCATCAATCTTCCAATTTGTCTTGTCTGTCTCATCATCACCCTTCTGTTCCTCAACATGTCACGACCGTCGAAGAGTTTCCTGGAAGCCATTAAGACCCTCGATATAGTGGGCATCCTGGCAATCGGTGCGGCGACAGTCCTCACCCTACTCGCATTCGAGTGGACCTCGCTCGGCACCTCATGGAGCTCACCACAGGTTTTGATCTCATTGATTACGGCAGCTCTGTCTTTAGGGTTTTTCATATATGCCGAGACCAAAGCCACAAAGCCAGTCATCCCACTGCGCTTCTTCACACACCCCACCAGGATCGGGGCTTATCTGGCAGCGTTCTTCCACGCTGTTGCGTACATGGGCCTGAACTACTATCTTCCAATTTATTTCCAGGCTGTCCGGGGCCAGAGTGCTTCTGAGAGCGGTGTGAGCATGCTGCCTCTCGTCTTGATGTTTGGCATCGCAAGCACCGGGGCAGGGTACCTCATCACAGCGACAAAGAAGTATCAAACATTGATCTGTGGCTCTTTCCTGGTGGCAACCATGGGCTGTGGTATGCTTGTCCACCTCAACAAGTCGACCTCAACAGCTGTCACCGTGGTCCTGTTACTCATAGCCGGAATCGGCGTCGCCCCGAACTTCAACTCCCTTCTCATTCCTATCCACGCCTCCTTCGACGAAACATCCGACAACTCAGACATCGCCATGTCGGCATCGACCTACTCGTTCATCCGCACAATCGGGCTCAGCATGGGCATCAGCATCAGCGGCCTCGTCTGCTTCGACGAGCTGCAGAAACTCAACACGGGGTCCACGTCGGAGCTGAGCATATCGGAGCTCATCGACAGCGTGGGCAAGATGGTGGGCGAGGAGAGGGCGCGGACGATAAGTGTCTTCGAGACCGCCATGACACACGTGTTCATCGAGGTGGCGGCCGTCATGGGCGCGGGGATGGTGGCCAGCTTCTTGATCCGGAAGCACCAGCTCGGGGAGAAGGTCCGCTCCGACCACAAGATCCAGATGGTGCCCGTCAAGAGGGCGGGTGATAAGGTTCTGTCTGAACAGAGTTCACAGGCGCCTCTCAGGCCGAATGCTGATCAGAGGTGTTGATCAGCCCGGTGTGGGTGTGCGCATTCTCTCTCTGTGTGTTTAGCCGCTATCAAGACAGGAATCGATCGAGTACTCAGGCGAATGTGAGGAGCCCAAGCTGGAAAACCACGGTCAACTGTGACCCTGATGGGGCAGGGGGGACAAAATACATGAGTACAGCATGTATAATATTTATTATACCGGAGATGGCGGCGTACGGAGAAAGGTGTAGGCTGGCCCTCTCCAGCTCTTGGAATCGATTGAGTCTGTTCTGTCAAAGTCGTGTGTGCGCCCTTCCCCCCCAGACCGAAGTCGGGTCCGGTTTCGTTGTGATGATTAAAGCACTTGTGTTCGATTGGTGCAAATTGGAATCCTGCGGCCATCATCGACACTTTGTCTTATTTAATCCTTGCCACCAGACTAAACCTGTAAGCACCACACGTCGGCTTGGTACAAATTCTGTTATTGGATCCTTTCTCATTATAACAGAGTATGCCGTTCAAACGGCCCCGTGTAAGCTTGAGTCGTTGTTTGTTACGCTCAAAACGTAAGCTCCGCCTGGGCGTGTCTTGTAGGCCGGAGTCCCTCTCTTCGCTTGAAACGTAAGTTCCGCTCAAATGGCCCACGGGAGTCTTGAGTCGCTCTCCGCTAAACCCAATCCGTAAGCTCCGCTCAGAATTTCCCGGCGTAGCGCGTAGACTTGACTCTATCTTCACTACGGGTAACAAACGCATGTGATGGTCACAATTAGTCAACAGCGTTTGTGGTGTATTTTTTGTTACAAACTAGAGCGTCATCGCAACTCCAATTTTTGGTGAGGGCGAGTGTTCTCCGGTTCGTCCAACTCCAACCGTGTCTTGGCCGGTGCTGGTGCGGGGACTGTACTCCGATGCCCACAGGGCGCTGCTGACTGATCTCACTGCATGTGGTTTTACTTGGTCTGCTTGATGCGGGCCCATTATTAATTCTATAGACGCAGGGAGTGCTTTCGCACTCAGAAGTCTTCCTGATTGCATTAAGCACTCGGTTGTAGCAGAGTCAACATCCAAAATCACGAAACCATCGAGCGAGTATTCATCTCAACAAGAGCCACAATGGCGACGACAATCACTCAGGTGGACACAATCCCCTTGACTGAACTCCCAAGGCCAGCCTCCAGTTCAAGGCCACATTCTGTTATTCCCCCTCTTCCACTCAGCCAGATACCCACCAGCCGTCAGCCATCTCCCCGAGTCTTTGAGGCCGAGCCCACGACCACACTAAACAAGTCAAGGAGGGCCTTGATCACCACCCTCGTTATCTTGGCCAGCCTCACACAGGTAAATACTTCATGAATACTTCAGACGAGCATCTCGGCTGACACGTCCAAGTATGCTGCGAACTTTGTAACGCTGGCTGGCGGGCTAGCGTTCAGCAAGAAGCTGGGTCGAGACGTTGGTCCGGGGGAGGCGAACTGGATGCCTGCTGCATACTCGTGAGGACATCTACCCCGTCGTCATCTCTTTGTTCTCCTGGGGACCCTTCCTGACAAAACCATCATAGCCTCACTCAGAGCACATTTGTGCTGGTCAGCGGCCGGCTCGGCGCCGTCTACGGCCACAAATACATCCTCCTCCTTGGCGGCGCAATCATCTCCGTCTTCTCCCTCGCCACCGCCTTCACCACGACCTACAACACCTTCGTCGCCGTGCGGGCCCTGACGGGTATCGGCGGCGGGCTCATCATGCCCAACGCCGTGGCCATGATCACCATCGTCGTGCCGCCGGGCCGCGCGCGGAACCTCACCATGGGCTTCTTCGCAGCCGCCGCGCCCATCGGCGGGTGGGTCGGGGGCCTCATCGCGGGGCTGTTCATGACGACGGCACGGTGGCAGATGATGTTTGTTTTCTTGGCTGGGTTCACGGCCGTGCTGTTCGGGCTGCTGTTCATGGAGCTGCCCCGCGAGGTCCCTGTTGACAAGGGCGGGAAGATCGACTATACTGGGGCGGGGCTGGGGCTCACCAGCCTGCTGCTTTTCAACTTTGTGTGGAACCAGGCCCCTTCTGCCGGGTGGTCGACGCCGTACGAGATTGCCCTGCTGGTCGTGTCCGTCGCATTGTTCGTGGGATTCCTCGCGTGGGAGAAGTACGTCGCCCAGGAGCCGATCATGCCGGTCAGCATCTTCAAGGCGCCGACCTTCACTGCTATGCTTTTCGTCGTGCTGCTCAGCTACATGTCCTTTGGCATATCGCTGTGGTACATGATCGCCTGGGAGCAGATCCTCCGCGGCCTGAACGTGATCCAGCTGACTGTGGTCTGGACGCCGTTTGTCCCTGGGTCCGTCATCGCTGTCTTCATCGCGGCGTGGCTTATTCCCAGGCTCGCGGCCCAGTACATCATTGCTCTGGGTGTGGTGTGCGTGGTGGTGTCCAATTTGCTGCTGGCGACAATGCCCGTCCATCAGACGTACTGGGCTCAGACATTCCCCGCCATTCTCGTGGGGAGTATGTGTCCCGACCTGGTGTACGTCGCCGCACAAGTTATCGCCAGCAACAGCGTCAGCCGTAAGCAACAGGGCATCGCGGGGAGTTTGATCGGCACTTTGAATCTGTATGGAAACAGTCTGGGGCTGGGGTTCGCAGGCACAATCGAGACTCAACTCCTGAAACAGACGCACGACGAGGCGCATGGGTATCGAGCGGTGCTGTACTTCGGGGTGGCTTTAGCAGTGGCTGGCCTGGTTCTGAACTTCCTTTTCGTGCGAGTGCCCAAGGATGAGCGGGAAGGATGGGGCCCTGCTGACCAGGACGCTGAGGATATCCCTGTTGTGGGAGCTACGCTGAGGAGGGGTGGTGCTGCTACTGGCGTTGAGAATAGCGCAGCAGCATGAGCATGAGATGACACTATGTTCAGTACAGGTTTTCATGTAGGGACCGCGTTAAGTGCTGGAGTTCTAATCGTTGATTGTCAGAGGCAATAATTGAGGCTCAACCCCCCAGAGAAGCCTAGCAAGTACAACTCAAGCTGTCTCTAATCAATACTTGTCCCCTTCCTTCCTTGGTTACACTGCTCCGCCGATGCCTGTGGATCTAGTCATGGGCTTGCTTGGACTTCACGACTACCTCAGCCTTCCTGACGACGCGGCACTGGTTGTAGTTCTGGCCATCGCTGTTTCCGTGCTTGAGAAGCATCGGAGTCTTGACCAGATCGACAGTCGTGCTCTTTCCGTGTCCCTCATCTTCATCCCAGAGATCGATGTCATCCATCCGGTCCGTCTTGATCCTGAAGCTGTGCAGTTGCCCGATGCGAGGGTCCCTTGTCGCGCATACCCAGTATGCCCGACTGCAGGCCATTGCTGTGGCAAGTTCGTACGCTTTGTCGGCGATGCCCTCCAGACCAGTTTCCAACTTTTCCTGGTCCTTGATAACCGAGTGGTCGAGAAGGAGCGATGCGACGTCTTGCACGAATTGCTCTCGTCTGGACCCGCCCTCGCCCCAGGAGGTAGGCCCCTTGTAGTGCTTCGAAAGGAATTGGGCGGTGAGAGTGCGCCAAGCGTAGAACTCCTCCACGGCATCTGTGAAAATATGAATTATTGACATTGGACTGACCTCGGTATCACTCAAGTGGCTTACCTGAAGTACCGGTTCTGATTGTCTTCTCTGGCATCATCTCGCTGAAGGCTTTGGTCGGTGCACTCAGCAAGGGCCCGATGAGTTTGTTCCAGATAGCGGCCACGATGATGGCCTCTTTAGCTCCTGGGTGCTTGGACTTCAGATATGCAGTGGAGTCACTGCCGGTCAGGCTTTCAAAAAACACCTTCTGATCATTCTTGCGGGCGATGGAATAGGGAGAGCCCTTGAAGTAGTCGTGGACGAAGTTGTTGATGGTGTAGAACAGCGTGTTGAACAGGCTCGTGATGGACGCGTCGTCGGGTCCTTGGATCGTGCCCATTTTGGACTGGAGTGTTGAGAGTCCCGGCGCGTCATCTTCCATCTTCAGCTTCTTGCTGGTCTCGTCGCTGTCGGACCTTTCGTCGACATTCTTTCTTTTGTCGACGGTCATGGTTGCGGTGTTGCGGTAGGATTTGAGATGGTAGTGTCTGGGTTTTCGAAGTGTCAGCAGAGATGTTTTGTGGTCCCACTGGAAGACAGCCCGTCAGAGGAGCACCCGAAGAAAGGTTATCCCATAGGAGGCTGTCCAATAGTAGGTTGTACCATAGGAGGTTGTACCATAGGAGGTTGTACCATAGGAGGTTGTCCCATGGGAGGGCGTGCAATTGGAAGGTTGGGCGATTGCTGATCAAGTCAAGAGTCAGGATGGGGCCCAGTACATACCTCTGTACCCAGCCATGTGGGTCAAATGTTTGTTGCACAGTGGTACGAGGCCATACAAGCGCTCCCCAAGTGAGGTTACCTGTTAATCAGTACCTAGGTACCAAACCGGCAGCTAGTGCAAGGGAAAGGTTTTGGAGGCTCAAGTTTGCTGCTTAATGGGATGAAAGCTGCTGGGCCTACCGAGAGAAACTCCCCTGGAGCTGTAAAGGTATTGCAGTTTCGTGCTTGAGAGCGTTCCCAAACCCCCCTAACCGTTTGTTCACTTTCAGCTGATTTTCAATCTGATCTGCTCTCCTTCTCTCCTGCTCGGTCGTCCTCTTTTGCGTTTGTCTACCTATTCCCTTTTTCGTTCTCGCTTCGTGAGCTCCGCTCCTGCTAAGCCAACTGCCATAATTCCCCGCTGTGCGCACCAGCTAACAGAAGAGCTCTCCTTGTTATTTCCAACTTCGACATCCGTTCAGATCATCGCGAACCCAGGACAGGAGCCGCACCCATAACGACAGCTTGAGCACGTGTGAGCCATCGGTCAATGTGAAAATGGAGGATGCTCTTCAGCAAAGCCCCCAACCGATACAGCTTGTTGTCGGGTTGGACTTTGGAACAACGTACGTAAAATCATCAGGTTTTGTAACTTGACATACTGATCAGAGCTTTAGCTTCTCTGGTGTTGCCTGGCAGCAACATTATTCGCACAGCACGCACATGAGCGAGGCCGAAACCCCCACTGTTCGTGCCTGGCCAAGTTCCCACGGCCCAGATCAAGACGAGAGCAAGGTGCCATCGAGACTCTTTTTCGACGACCAAGGCAAAGTCACTGCGTGGGGCTACGAGACCGCTGATGCCGATGGGATTAACATGGAATGGTTCAAGCTTGCCATCGTACCCGACAAAGACCTTCCCTCCTACCTCCGGAGCTCCGCGAAGCTGAAAGAGACGAGGAAGCACCTGCGCAACTTGGGAATCAGCGCAACCCAAGTCATCGAGCAATACATTGGCAAAGTCTGGACGCACGCACAGGGCGAGATCAGGAATGCCATCGGAGATCGGGACTTCAAGTCCATGCCTATCCACGTCGTCATCACGATTCCAGCCATCTGGGGAAACCAGGACATCCAAATAATGAAGGACGCTGCAGCTTTCAGCATTCTACAGTCGCGCTCTGCAGGCCTTACTACTTACGAGTTCATCTCGGAGCCGGAAGCAGCTGTGCAAGCCTATGCACAGAAGTTGCAACTCAAGCTTGATGAGAATGACATTGTCATGGTTGCAGACATGGGTGGTGGTACCGCCGATATCATCTCCTACCAGAAGGTGGGCAAGGGCGAGAAGTCTTTTTTGGAGCTGAAAGAGGCTGCTCCAGGAGAAGGTAAGCGCATGACGGGAAGCTTTCGCCGTGCATGGCTGACCGGGACCAGGCGATCTTTGCGGAGCCATATTTGTGGACGAGGCATTCGAGAAGCTGCTTTTGAACAGACTCCCAGTGAAGCACAAGAACCTCAGAACCAACGAACCCGGTGCTTGGAGAAGGATTCTTTCCGAGCAGTGGCAGCACCACATCAAGCGGAGCTTCAAATGGGCGGGAACCGGCAAAGTGTGGCCTGTCATCCTTTCCAACGCCAATCCAAATGTTGATGTCGTACTGTTGCATGAGAATGAGATTCGAGACGTCTTTGAGGGCTCGGTGATGCCCAGAACCATCAACCTCATTAAACAGCAGATCGAGCGAGTCAAGAAGGCCCATGGAGGCAAGGGCCCGCGCATCATTCTACCGGTTGGTGGTTTTGGTCGCTGTCCCTACGTGCTTCAGAGATTGCGAGAGGAGTTTGAAGGCAGCAGTGTCGCTTCGAAAAGCACCAAGAACGGCGGAAACAAAAAGCAGAAGCTGGACTGTCCCGGGATAGAGATTCACAGCGAGACTGGCGAAATGCCATGGACAGCAGTTTGCCGAGGCGCTTGCCAGTTCGGTATGCGTGCACAACTGAACAACCGTCTTGTGAAGAGCCGATCGTCCAGAATCAGTGTTGGTTTCGTTCAGAATGAGCCAGGCTCAGAAGAAGAGGGTGGCGAATACATGCCTGTCTTTGATGTCTACATGATTCCGAACTTCATGAGATGGGTGGTCAAGAAGGTATGTACTCACAACCCTCCTCCGTCTGCGTTTTTCTCTCATATGTTCATATCCCGTATTGTACTGACTTCTCTGCACGGAATAGGGTGATGTGATCAGCACTGACAAGAAGTCAACAATGCCCATGTTCCTCTCTTTCGACCCAGAGGCAAAAGGAATGAATACTCACCACTCAATGTTCTACGCCTACGATGGTGATTCACCCCCTGAACGATTTGGAGGAGTGGGGGCTGGATTCCAGGAGTACGGCGACATGAAGATCACTCTCACAAAGCCGATTGAGCAACTCAAATTTGAGGACTCGGACACTGGTGGAAGTCGCGTTTTCGACTACAATTTGCAGATCGAGATCGTTGGAGGCTCGGTTCAGATCACTGCTACCTCTGCCGTTCGTGGTGATGGCGACAAGGAAGTGGGAAAATTGGTCCTGCCTAAGCTTGACACGATGTAGAAGCCTGGGTCACCAGGACTCTCTGCTGCATGGCTTAGGAGCCTGCCAGCATCAAGTTGATGGCAGATTGCTCAACGCGTCCTGCAATGGGACAGCAGAGCCCGAGATGAGAGTTTGCCAATTCAGGAGAGGACGGACAATCCCTTATTAAGCAAAGAATAAGTCGCATGAGAATTGAGCATAGAATAATCAAGAATGCATTCATCTCTCCGATCTATCAATATGGTATTTCTTGTTCCTCAAGCTCGCGGTTATATGTTGATACTTTACAGGCTTTCAACATTTGTCGTAACGAGCTCAAAGTCTAGAAAAGCAGCGAAATAAAGGAAAAACTGCGCTTCTAGTCATCATTCATATGCGTGACAGGATAAGACGAATAGCAATAGAAATCTTGACGCCTCCATTCCCAATTCCTCTTCCATGTGGACGGCTGTATTCGGACCGTTCGAACAACTGCGAGACCGAAGTTGTAGTCCGGCAGACTGGATCATCACACCCCAAGCCGGCATTGTTGCATTCGAGTATGTCACGATGTCTCGCATGAGCAAAACATGGAGACAGGTTTGCAGAAGTATGAAAAGGGAACAAAGATTTGGTCTGGATGAACTGAATGTCCGAGACTGCTATGTAGATATGAATCTGTCTATGAGAATTATGCACCTTTACTCCCCGACAGCTATTCCAATACTACTGTACAAATGCTGGTACCGTGTCTCTTGACTTGAAAGCCCTTAAGGAAGTGTGCGTCTCTTCGGACAAAGCCTTCGTGCGCCTCGACGTTGGCGCCAGTTGGGGCCAGGTCTACCACAAACTGATCGACAAGGGAGTAATGGTCGCAGGGGACCCGCGCGGATGTACTCGTTGGAGCTGGCATGATCGTTCCCCATTGAAATCTGCAAAGGCAGCAACCAATTGTCTTGCTCCAGCCGGCTGGCAGTATGAAAAGAAGAACCGCCCGTATCTTCATACCAGAATCAAGACAACACAACTCTTCCACCAATTTTCTCACTATAACCTCTAATAATAATAAATATTTTGATATAATTTAAATTAAATGCTTAATCGAAAGATGCTAATATAAATAATATTAAGTATATATAATATAGTTATAAAATAATTAGGGTGTTAATATAAAAGGTTTAGGCGAATTTGGGAGGTACTTAGAGCTGTGGTTGGTTTTTTTTGTATACTGCTAGGCCGGATGATATCTCCTTGCGCTCGCACGACCACTGCGGTCCGTCCCTCAAAGTGCAATTGATCTTGTTTCCTTGACGTTAGTCGCATGTGTGTCATTTCTTGGCGCCGTTCTTTTTGGGACACCTTGTCACCAGGCCTTCGCTTTGATGGGCATGGATTTCAGACGGCGTCTAGCAGCTTGCAGATCTAGTCGTTAGCCTTTTGCCTCCCAGAACGGGCTGCGTAGCTGGAAATCCCAAACAAAAGATGTGGCGCTCAATCTAGTGTAGTTCTAGGTTCTAGTTTCTAGCCCTAAGACACCAAGATGTGAAGGGGCGGCCAGTCGAGAGTCGTGTCGTCACCTCACGGCAAACCCATCGGGCTGCAAGTCGCACCAGCATCATTCTCATCACTAGGGCGATTTTACCTGGCTGGAACTAGAACAGTAAACTAGACTTGATCTGCAGCCAAACCACAAGGCAGGCCAGGGAAATTGATAGGCTCTGCCCCCTGACATTCCGGCCTTTATCGTACTGGCCGGATCCAGCATTCTCACAGAAGTATTATTGTCGGACGCTGACAACAAGGAAGAGCCCATAGAAAACAGTACCGGAGGCCATCTGCCTTTTAGTGCGTCAACTAGACTGGGGCAGTGTGGTTACACAAACGTCCAGACCACCCAATTATTGTGGCGGGGCGCAAGCCCTGACAAAGTTGGGTTTTCGGACCAACCGACAAGATCGCGCCCCAAACATCTGACCAGTCAGTTCGGCTCGAGAGTAGTCCTGTGTCAAAGCGATCGGTGGGGCTCCAGGAGCTGGAACATAGCTCGATATAAGCCCAACTTGCCACTCTCCTATTCAACTACATCTTCAACGACCCGGGACAATTCCTATTCGGACTCATCGCTCAATCTTCGTCAATCTGGTGCCGCATCCGCCACGATGAACCTCACAAGCATACCGGAATGCGGTGTGAGTACCTCTCATCTCAATAACAGCATACCTTGTCTTGTGTGATCACATAATGACAGATCTGAGCAGGTAAATTGCCTGATATCCGCCCTCTCTCAGTCATCATGCCTCCCCAGCGACGTTTCCTGCCTCTGTGCCGACCAAGTCAATAATGAATTTGCCAAATCATGTGTTCTCAGAAATTGCTCAGTCAAGGAGCAGTTGACCATACAAAGAGTAACCTCTCTGGGCTGCGGCTTCACATATGACGACACGACTGGGAGTCTGAAGTTACTACACTCTCTACTTTTTGTGTCACAGACAATATTTTTCATCCTTCGTATGGCCTCAAGAGCTCTGAAACTAGCGCCGTGGGGTCTTGATGACACAACTATTGTGATATCGTGGGCATGTTCTCGTCACCTATGAGTACCTATATTCCACCCGTTGGACATTATTGCTGACCATTCACAGGTACTTACCGTAGGGTTCTTCGCAAGTGGAATAGCAGGTGCGGTTGTTTGCATTTCAGGTCTCGCAGACGGATTACTTACCATCCCATCACAGAGGCGGAACTCGGCGCTGGAAAGCCATACTGGACGTTTGAATTCTGGGAGCTCACGACCTTATTCAAGGTCTACTTCATATTCGAGATGCTCTACACCGTGACGCTGGGAATGATTAAGATTTCAATCTGCTTCCTTTACATACGAATATTTTCGAATTCGACACTGAAAAAGGTACTCTGGGGTACTCAGATCTTCAATCTCTTGCTTGTCGTGGCGGTCCTAGGTGCCGAATTTGGCCAGTGCGTGCCGCTGAGTTACCTTTGGGATGCATGGGATCAGGAACATTCTGGCCGCTGCTTCAATATTAACGTCGTGGTCTACGCTCATTCAGCCATCAACATCGCCCTGGACGTCTGGATGCTCATTCTGCCGGCTACCCAGGTCTGGAGGCTGAACATGTCGTTTAAGAAGAAGCTTGGCGTCTCGGCCATTTTCGCTATAGGGATCTTGTAAGCTTTTTGGCATAATGACTTTGAGGAAACGATATAAGAGGCATTTACCTTGGCTGACCACTCATCTTATAGTCTGACGGCTGTCAGTATCGTCCGTCTCACGACACTGAGTCAATTCGGCAAGGACCCTGGAGATTACAGTAAGACTATTGCCTTCCCCATGGTCGCGCTCACATAAGAGTTACTAAAACCTCTTTGCAGAAAACTATTACCCTGTAATGGTCTGGACTGTCGTCGAGCTGACCGTCGGCATGATCGTCGCAAGTCTTCCAGCAGCTCGCATAATCGTCGTCAAGTACGGCACGAATGCCCTCGAGGCTACCATCAGATCATCCAGGAGGACCGAGTCGCAGACTTTGCCTTCACACGAGAAAAAGTCCACCAGCGCCAGCAACAGCAGTAGCTTGAGCAGGTTCGGTAGAAGGTTGAGGCCACCGATGCTGGCCTTCGGCGGCGGTGGGTTGACGATCAGCAACTGGAGTGAATTGCCGGCGAGTGAAGCCTCACGCTACGATACTTCGCCGGGCAGCATGCCTCCAATCGAGCTAAATTCCGGAAACAGCATTTCGCAAAATAAGCGTGTACATGAAGGCGAAACAAAAGAAAAAGAAGTCATAATGTAAACAAGCTTTTTCTGGAGAAAGCGGATATTCACAAAACAAAAAGCAAATAAATAAAGGCACATATAAGGCTTTAATACAAGAATGTACACCCGTTACTTCATATATACATATATAAATATATATTTATATACTACTTACGAGACTGGGAGAGGAAGACCAAGAAATGATGCAAGGATCGAGTCCGATTATATGTATGATAGACGGAATTATGCTGAAGTTTCGGCGGTAGCAGTCAACTCCAGCTCTGGCCATCCAGCAAAAGGCCACGAGGTATCACTCATAACTTCGACTATGCCCCGGTCCAGGAAAAACCAATGTTGCCTAGGTACATGTGTAATTTTGGACTAACATTTTGCATACAAATTAAATATCGACTGATACCGCAGCCCTGGCTAGAGATAATGTCCGAAAATAATGTTTCAATGGACCCGTAACAAGATCTTAACATAAAGAAATTCTTTCCGTATACTATTGCACCTACTCCTCTGTCCGAGTACTACCTTGTTTCACCCGGTTAGTGAGATCTCTAATCACGTAAATTTCTCCGTACAGGTCCGTCACCGAGATGAACAGCCTCACAGCGTCCAATATCTCCCGACCGAGCCTGTTGTCACCACCAATCTCCTCCTCCAGCCTCGTCATCGCCGACTCCATCCCCCGCCGCTCGTACTCCGCAATCCACATCAGTTGCGCCTTACTAGCATCCACATCCGCATCAAGTCCGCCGCCCTCCCCATCACGGTGGAAATCAGCAAAGTCAAGAGAGTTCAGATTGCCCTCGGTGCGGTCCCGCGAGAAACTCGCATAGTCGTTGTACATGCGGCACACGCTGGCCAGGTGCCGGCACAAGTCCTCGGCCACGTAGGCCGTTTTGGCAGAGTACCCGTATAGATCGAAGGAGGAAGCCTGCGGCGTCGGGGAGCCGACGAGGCAGTTGAAGAAGACGAAGGCGCACGGGCAAGACGTGTGCTCGGACGACGTGCTGCGGACCCAGCTGTAGAAGGTCCTGCCCGTTGTGGATGGACGTGGCGTCCCGTTATGCTGTGTGGTGGTTGATTTACCATTTTCCGGTCGGAGGGTCCGCAGCGCCTTGTTGTCCTCGGCTTGCTGCAGGTGAGCGAGCAAGAACGCCTCTACTTCATTCTTCACGCGCTCGCTGAGGTGCACCCGCCTCCTCATCACAGATGGATGGCGCAGAACGTACGAGACAAACTTGCGGAGCACCCTTTCTGCGTTCACAAGCGCAGTGATGGTGTGAGCTTCAGCGGTGATCTTTCTGCGTTTCACACCATTCTCGCCTTGAAAGTGATGCTCCTCCCTGCCGAGAGGAAGAAGAGGCCCCGCCTGCTCACCACGGACCACGCGTTTGACCACATCCCTCACTCGATCCAGCTGCGTGCTCAAGTCCTGCTCCACCACCCCCTCCATGTATTCGTCCGCCTGATACACAAGCATGGAGAAATTCATCATCTCGTAAAGCACTTTGGGGCTGGCAGCCTTGCCGCCGTACAGCGCGCCGCATGCCGTCCAGGTGAGCGGCACGAATATGAGATATTTGTCCTTGGCCGCCTTGTCCGCGTCTCCGTTGCTGCGCCCATTCCTGTCCTCCGGCGCGGGGAACACATCGTACTTGTGCCTCTCGAGGTCGCGCAGCGCGTACGTCGCCTGTAGCTCAGCGGCGCGGAGAAGGCTGTGCTCGAGTTGAGAGGGGCCCAGGAGAGGCGTGTGGGCCATCAGCGTACCGGCCTTCCGCATTGCGGCGAGGATTTTAGGGTGAGGGAGCAGTTGTGATAGGTATGGTATGGCCGGATCTCCGTTTTGCTGCTGAGGGAGCGAGGTGTGCATCGCTGCCTGGCAGTAAACCTCGGAGAGGAGGGGCGAGGCATAGGTGACTTTCTCGATCCAGATATATTTTCCTTTCGCCCATTCACTCTGACCGGATGCCTCCAGATAAGACTTTGCCCGGTTAATGCAAGATTCAATTCCGTATAGGTCCGACTCGTCCCGCAGCCATGGAAGGTGTGCGAGCGACGATAAGGCTAGTATGGCATAGGCCGTCACCTCGCACATACCATCCCATGAGCCCCCTTCCTCTTGAGAACTAAGAATTGTGATTAAGACCTGGATCGATGCAAACGGAATGTGTTCATTGAAGAGTATGTGGCATTGTAACGAAACTTTCTTGAGCAGCTCTGTGTTGTCCACACTGTAAAGGCGCTCAAGAGCTTGAGATAGTAGCATCAAGGAATAGAGTTGAGAGCGGTGCTGCATGTGTTCAGTCAGTCTCTGTATGTATTGAGGTCGCGTGCATCATGTGAACGGGGTGAAGTGAATGGTCGTTGCGTACCCATTTGTCCATGATCTGGGCCGTGAAAATGCGGTTACTGAGGAATTTGACCGTCTTGATGATCTGTGAGGTGTATGGCAGAGGATCCTCGAGCATGACGAGACACATCAGGACGTTGCAGTTGGTACTGAAGCTCGAGTTTCTTTCTCCCTGATACGTCAAGAAGTGCTCGTCACCCTCGAACGTCGCGACGAGTGGCCCAATGTCGATGTCCGTCCTCCCTAGGTATCTCAGGGCCAGGATAGCTTTTGCCGTATCATCCGCATCCGGGACGGTCGTGTCTGGAGCTGCGATAATTTTGTTTTAGCGACGTGAAGTGTATATTAATTTGCCCGGGAAACCTCTCTTACTGAAGCCAACACGTCCCTGACCTTCAGACAAGGCACGCTCTAAAATGCCACGGAGAGCTGCTGAATATTCTTCTTCGATCGGAATACCAGCGTGAGCAAGTGTTGTGACGGTCTATCAAGTGAATACACGTCAGCGGCCTGATTCTACGCCCCGAGCTAATTGAGTCCGCAATGAATTGTAGAACTTACCCACGAAACCTCGAACATAGTCGTGGGCCAAGCACAAGGCACGCCACCCCTGCCCTGTCCCGTGCCTTGACGCAAAACAGTCCTCAAATAGTTTTCAGCATCATCGTCCCATTCAGTGGCATTCATGAGGTACGCAGCTGTGGATGACGGCGAGTTCAACATGGATCCATTGGGCTCGAGCCGGCAGCGGATCCGGTCGAAGTTGATATGCCCAATCAGCGACTCCAGTGAGTGCAGCAATGTGGATGGTCTCTCATAAATGGAATCCTGCGATGTCGAGAGACGTCTCTGTTTTTCGCGGAACACTGCATCAAGTTCTGTCAAGCACGGGGATGTAACAGTCACTCCGTCCGCAGCGAGGAGTTTTACGTGCTGCGTGATCAACATCTCAAAACCTACTTGGTCGCATGATGACACATCATACCGCTTCAGTAACACCTCGAGGGCTCGTTGGGCCTTTTGGCAGCGTGTTTGTAAATCCTCATTAGCACGACTCCACGCCAAGTGTCTTCGGAGAGCCAACAATGCCGCAGCTGTGTTGAGGATCCCGTCGGCAACTGTCGCGTAGGATGGCCACTCTCCGTCAACGGATTGGTGCTGCAGGATATAATCGAAACATTCCGGGAAAAGCCACTGTCCAGAACCGACTGGCTTCTCGATCATGGCAAGCCCTGACCTCGGTTAGAACAAATAGAAGAAGAGGATACTCCTGGAAGGGGGCAAAGACCAAATTGATTGTCTGGACTTGACAAACGTCATGCCGCCTCTAGTCTACTATTCATGACTTACATGCAGTGTCATAGATGGATGGAGACATTGACCCATATCCTTCTCCTGAGGAACAAGCCTCCGCGAGGGTCGCAAGTAAAGGGCCCGGGCCCGATACGCCCATTCGGTTCTTCCCTGGTGCCATTGTAATTCGTCCACCTTCTGATTGGGTCGCTGCATAGAATGAAGTCTTCAAAACAATGCTAGGACAACTCGACCTCGAACGACATAATACTGTACAATTAGTATTTGTATAAGCCCGGGACCTTCTTCCACTGCATTTCCGTTTCAATCAAAAACCGGATATGGGACAATACCAGGAGAAATCCCGTGACCGACAGGAATGCACAGGTCGAAGCAGCCCCTCGTCCCAAGCCAGTGCCGATCCGTGGTACACAGTGAGGGTCTCTTGGAGCCCTGCCCGCTCATGCAGCTGTTGGGTTGCATTCTTGTGTTTCTGGCCGAGGCAACTCCGCCATCCTTCTGCACGACTCTGATGATCTGTTTACTAAGTAGGGTCCACATATGTGATGAGATTAGCTTACAGCAGATAATCCTAGCATTTCCAAATTACTTACATGTGCGGGCATGCACCTTCGATCAATGAGCGCGCCATGGCCCCCAGGTGGGCCCCTAACGTGCATTCTACACCAACCTGTTCAAGTAGGCGCGAGTGCGACTCTCCTGTGTACCTTTTACTTAGCGCGAGTTCGGTTCCATTTTCTACCGGATGTTCTATGTCGGCACAGATTTCGGAATCCTTCCGTACCAAAGATCGAAGAAATCGGGAAAAGTGTTTCTACACGTGGGGTGGCACAATATTATCGGGGACTTTGGAACTCCGGCTGGCGTTACACCGAGAACAAACTGTCAGACCCGAGGTCCGAGTTGGAGGTTCGACTTCACTTTGAGCTTGATCCAAGGCTCTGCCATCGGCGAGCTGGTGGCGAAATTAGACATTTCGCTCATGAGAATCAGACAGTATGTAAATTCCAGCATTGATGAGCCTAGCTGAAGGGAAGAGCCAGCATTGACGTGTCCGCCCTGGGACATTGACGAGGACTTTCGAAGAACACTGGTGGAAGAGGGAGTAGGAGCTTGGTATATTCTACTGTTCTACTTATTCCGCCTCCTAATGCCTTTGCCATCTCAAAAATTAATTCCGAGGTTCTCCTTTCTCCGCCGAACGGAAAGTCTCCCAAAGGGATGAAACAAAATAAACTCGTGCATCATAGCATTAGGCGGCCGTTTCCCAGTCGGGAATTTGAATTCATATTCATCCAGGAGCTTAATGAGCAGAACCTTCGCAGTCATGCTCGCAAAAAAGCGGCCTGGGCACGCCCAGCGGCCCGAACCCCAGGTTAGCAGCAGCGGGTCCACATGGCGGAACGGCTGCGCGCGGTGGCTCGCCAGATCGGCGTCGTAGAAGCGCCGGCCCCTGTACGCCTCCGGGTCCTCGAACACATCTGGGTCCATGGACTTGTGGTGGGCGCCGACGGCGATGGTCTGGCCCTTCCTGAGGCGCAGCCCGTCCGACAGCGTGTAGTCCTCGCCGACGACTCGGCCGTAGAGCAGCATGGCGCTCGGCGCGAGGCGGCTGCTCTCCTTCATGGCGGACTCGAGCTTGTCCAGCCCGTTGAAGGCGGCCTGGTCCCAGACGCCGCCGCAACTTGCGTGCTGGAGGCGGATCTCCTCGCGCACCTCGTCCAGGAGCTGCGGGTGCGCGACCAGGTCGCATATGGTCTCGACCACGAAGTTGGCCGTGCTGTAGGTGCCGCCGGCCGTGAGCGTGCCGGTGAGGCGGGCGAGGGACCATGGGTCCTTTTGCAGGGTTGACCGCGCGTCTTTGACCATCCAGGAGATCATGTCGGGGCTTGTCGGGAGGCCTTCGTCTGATTCCTTCATGCGCTGTTTGACCAACGGAACAATGCGCTCTTCTATAACCTTCCAGCCACTCTCGAGGTACCATTTTTGCGGGAGGAGCCACACTAGGTACGGCTGGAGAAATGTGGGGATCCAGCGCATGACGAAGACAATGGTGAATACTGAGAGCACATTTATTAGCTCAAGTATGGAATATTCCGCAGCCAGATTACGTACGGTGCTTCGTGTGCTCGTGGCATAATCGCACCATCTCGGGATCATCACAGGTCGGTGGCCCGTATAACACCAAAGAAACAACCTCGCTGACACACTTCACGACAGTGTCGAGGGGATCAATGACGGTCCACGGGGTCTCGGGGTCCTGCGGCAGCAGACGCTCCAACGCTCTGCAAGCACGCTGGCCCGTCGGCTCCAGCAGGTCCGGCAGTGCTGGGCTTATTCGGCTAAGTAATATCTTGACGTGGTAACTCGTGCGCCGCACAATGTCTATGCCAGTCAGGTGGCCGAGCATTGTTAGTGCGTGCCATTGTCTCGAGCTGATGACCTCCACGGGAAGTTTGTTCAGCTCTGGGATGTGGTCGGCCGAGAGGACGATGACATCGGTGTCACCGCGGGCGAGCCTATACGGACTACCCCCAAACTAGATGAATACATTAGCACTGGCATTTCTCAAGTTGTTAAAAGTTGATTCAGGTCCTCCTACCTTTTCATGGGCGTTGTCCAGTATTTTCCTAGCGCGAACGGCCCACCGCAGTCGTGCCAGAGCATGTGGTTCCCTGGAGAAATACCGATTGACCACTGGGAGTGCGTCATTGTACGTCTTGTCGTGACTGAAGCAATAGAATAATGGCAGTGCGACAAGAAACAGCGCGACCCAGAGGCTAGGGCCGGAAATGCCGTGGGTTGGGATGCTCACATCCTCCCATGTGGCGCTGGCATTTTGTTCGGAAGCCATGTCCATTCCTGCAAAAGGAGTTCGATGCCTGCATAGGGGGGGAAATATCGCGAGGGAAAAACGACGGAATAATGAGCATTTAGGAAGTCGCTAAGACATTTTGATGCTTGGCATGTCGCAAAAACCTGACCACTCCCATCATCTCGAAAATCGATTGCGCGACAACGGCGTCTGTCAACTGCAAGCCCAGAGCTCGAAGGATCCGCCACTCTCTCTGGCTTGTGGAACATTAGATATCAAACCCTGTCGTGTCACCAACATGCAACGGGCTGCAGTGTGCTGCTTGGCTTGCAGGTTGGAAGGATGTGTAACAACCCCGGTACCATTTTTGCGAGCCGAGGTTCCTTCTACATCAGGAATTTGCCGGACCAACTCTGCTGGAGATCGCCAATGTCTGTCTGCATGCGCGTCGGCGTGCGGCAACTCCGTGAGTTGCTGCATTACACTTTACCCAATGAGGTTCCAGACTTTGCTCTTCATCCCACAACGCAATCGAGGGTAAATTTTTACTTATCTTTCCAATGACACTTCGGTCATTGGGACAATCTCGTTCACTGTGCGCAATTGCACGTTGCTTGCTCCACCACCCCAGCCTCGGCGATGCCCTCGTAGGGGTTATTTAACCGCTATCACTTACTTGGTGCTTGGCCGGTCCAACGTGGGCGCGACTGTCCAGGCCGCCTGCTGCATCAGGAAGCTCTTTCGGGATCATTCGTGTTATGTAACTCGTGGCCAAATGTAGTTGTCCTACCCGAGTACTTGGGACTGAATCGGCCGATAATCCTGGCTGCACAATTAAGCGCAACACTCATGGTGGCACACCCGAAAGTAGAAGGGGTTGTCGCCACTCGCAAGGCTGGAGTGACCTCTGAGGGTTCAAGACTCCCTGCTCGTGTCTGCATATGGCGTGAAACAGGACACGACATGACACCTCTGACCGGTCAATCCTCCAACATGCACTGCGACCAGATGCTTACTCAAGGCTCTGAGGTATTTAGTTCGGTGGCACAAGTAACCCTGACAAAAAGACAAATCCAGTCGTCGCACAGGCAGAACCGTCCAGCCCCCTTGGCTGCTTCCTGTGGTCTCGTGTCGCTAGTGCTGACCACATATTTGAAGCCTTTCCATGTGGCATTTGGTCAGACGTCCGGTTCCGGGCCGCTAGAAGAGAGAAAGAAAACCGGACGAAGAAAAAAAGAAGTCTCACAACAAAGCATCACGCACGCACCGAACTCGTTCTTCTGGGACCGACTTTTACGGGAAATGGATACTGCCGAAATCCCTTCGTTGATCACCACCGGACTGGTGGTGGTATCGGTGGTCTTCCCCATTCTCTCGCTGGGCTCAGTGCTGCTGCGACTCAAGGCCCGGATGAGGACGAAAGCTGGCCTACTGGGCGACGACTGGTGGATCGTGGCAACATGGGTGAGTTCGCCGATATTTTGATCGTCGTCTCTCGACGACTTGTGGCACCACAGACCCGCCACGGGCAATGTTATTGACCTGAGACATCGATAGGTGCTCTCCCTCGCGCTTAGTATCAATGTTTGGGTCTATGCCGACCTGATAGGCATCAACTATTTCAAGACGGACCCTTTGTCGGGCAACGTCTACTCCGCAGTCGTCAGTGTTCCCGTGCCGCCTCGACCCCAAATTGTCTCGGGCATGCCGGCCGCTCTAACACATTGAACGGACAGTGTCTTGTCGTTGCTTCTTGCCTCGTTCAGATTGTCTTGACGACGGTGAAGATATCCATATTGCTCCTATACAAAAGGATATTCTCTATACCGTCATTCAGGATTGCCGTATGGATCGCCATCGTCTTCGTCTCGCTCTGGGGGATAGCCATGATTCTTGTAAGCACCTCACCAACGGGCAACCACGTGATAAGAATATCTGCTCACCGTCGTCGCCGCCGCCTCAGATCGTCGCCATCCAGGGTAACCCTGCAGACTTCGTCCGGGCTGGGGCCGCTGGGGAATTATACGCCTGGAGGCTCGACCCCGCCATAGTCGGCTACACACAGGTTGGGTCAAGCTTGATTCTCGACGTCGTAATTCTTTGCTTTCCTCTGCCGATCATCTCCACTCTTCACATGCCCACAAAAAGAAAGGTCATGGTTGGTGCCATCTTTTGGCTCGGCATCTTGTAAGTCAGGTCTCATCAGTCACGACGTGCTTCGCAATGGCGTCTTGCCCTGGAGTTTCTCACCCTGCATCCTGCGAATGGTCCTGCCTTTTTGGTATGCTCTTCTAACATACATACCCACTCAATAGCTGCTGCGTCGCCTCCGCAGTCCGTCTAGCCTTGAACCACCAGGTCCTTACACAAATCCACAGCCTGAAGGCTTCAGTCTGTAAGTCTCTAGTCACTGAGGGAGGAGGGCGGGGACTTTAGAAAAGACACACTTGCTAACGTTTCATACCAGCCAAGCAAGCAACACAATTTTGCTTCCTCGTGATTGAACCCCACTGCTCCATCATCGCAGGTTGTCTACCCACGTTCGGCCCGCTCATCTCGGGCGGACGCGCCCCAGAGTCACTCGTTCGAAGCGTCCGGTCTATTCTCTCCCTCGCGAGCGGCATGAGTTCACCGCGCGGCAGCAAGAACAGGGACGCGGTCCGGCTGCCCAGCAACAACGCCTCCAGGCAGGAGATCACTACGGTGGACGACGAGCAGGGCCAGCTCCCCTTGCAGAGCACCACGAAGACACAGATCAACTCCGGAACTACGAAGGTGCACGGCGATTCGATCGAGCTGAATGATCTTGAAGGGGGCGGTATCAATGTCACCAGAGGCGTCGATGTGGTGAGGTCGTAGATCATCGTCAGGAAGTCTGAGGTGAGAGCGACTGCAAAACCAATTTGTGACGGCTGGAAAGGGGATTGGGGATGAGATGAACGGATTTGAGGTAATGCGCTGCTGGGGGAGAAGGTGGGTGTATTTCCAGATAGCAGAGTGTAAATATATAAGCTACTTTCATATTCATGTCAGTGAATATCTATCCTTGCGGTGATCACTTGCTAATGTACATCTTGGTGACCCATATATACCCGAACTTGTAAGGAACGGCAGCCAATTCATCATGTTGTACTGAATGCCCCGATAAAAAATGATACGCGTATTTCTCTACGCAGATAATTTCATGAGGATCTGCATAACCATTCTTTCCCCACAGATACTTAATGCTTGGCCTTCATTAAATGCACGTGCATTGCACCGTACTACATACATGCCATCCCTACCACGTGATGATCGCCTTCCACTCAAAAGGGAGCGGCACCCACCTTCCGCCGCCTGATGAGCATCTTGGTCCACGGCCACGTGAACAAAAACTCGTGCAGCATCATATTCGCAGGCCTTCCAGCCCCAGGGAGGAACTTGAAATCGTACTCGCAGAGCAGCTTGACAAAAAGCATCTTCAGCTCCAGCTCGGCAAAGAACCTCCCCGGGCACGCAGCCCGGCCGTACCCAAAGTTGAGTCTGGTGGGCGTGGTCGAGCTGAACGTCAAGGCCTTGCCCTTGCCCCCGGGCCCTCCTGGACCTTCTTCCTTCGCGGACAGGCGGTACTGGCGCAGCCCATCAAACACCTCGGGGTCTGCGGTGTGCGCGGGGTCGTTCTCGATCGCGTAGATCGGCATGCACACGTAGGCGCCCTTGGGGATGTGCAGCCCGTTCTGGAACGTGTACGGGGCGAGGAAGATCCGTTTCAGCCCCGTGGTCGTCGGCGGGGACGTGCGCTGGGACTCGATCAGCACGCTGTCGAGCTTGTGCAGCCTCTCGTAAGGCGCGTCCCGCCAGTCCCTGGCCACGGAGTCGATCTCGGCCCGCAGCTCGTCCAGTAGCTCCGGGTGCGCCGTGACGTCGTATATGATGTTCACTATGCGCAAGAGGACCGTGTGCACCGACGCCAGGGCTAGGATGACCATGACGTGGGAGATGGTGGCAGGGTTGCGGTCTCTTCCGCGGGCCGAGTCGATGAGCCAGCTGAGGACGTTGATGTGTTGGTCGTCATTGTCCTGAGGGACAAAACGGCCGGCGTCATTTTCGGCGAGGAGTTCCTGTATCTTTGGGCCGAGGAGCTTCTTCGCCCTGCGGAGGTATCCATTGCAGTACCAATAAGGAGGCAGGAGCCAGCAGGCTACCGGACGCGTCCACCGTGGAAGAAATCGAAGGCACACAATTGTCTGGAATACTGGGCGAAGACATATTAGTGATACACAAGTGCGTAATGTAATGACTAGACTTACGGGATTCAACATATTCGACGCCAAGAGTCAACCATTCCTCATTGTTTGCAAACGCTGGGCCAGTAATTGCCTGGGAGGAGAATCTGGCTGAGACCTTGCTAAAAGCCTGATAGGGTTGGAAAACAGCCCAATCCTCGCTGTTCGGGAGACATTCCGCGAGTGCATTACAGAGCTCTTTCTCCAGCCCGGGTGTCACCAATCCGAGTCTCGGGGTCAGCTTACGCTGAATAATGGAGTGATGAAGCCTGCTCTCAAGGACTAGGTCCAGTCCCGTGTAGGAGCCGAGCAGATCATTTTCAAGCCCACCATGGGGGCTTGCGACAGTCGGAGGTATCGCCACGAGCTCTTCAAGGACAGAAAGCGGCAGGACAATCACGTTCTTGTCATTTTGCACCAACTGGAACGCACTCGTTTTGAACTTGGCATCCAGGTCAGTCTGACGCCCCCCGTTGCTTGTAATGAAAGAAAGTTACGAAGGCAAGGTCTACTCACGCGACGGTATCCTCTCTGCAAGAGGGAAGCCGCGTCCCATGCAAACAGTGAGTTGGACACAATTCGGGGTGTGAAAGTCCACGGGGTGCCAACAGAGGGCAGACCAGGCAATTTGGCAATGTCTCTTCTTGCCAGCACAGAGTCAATCACAAAGTACAAAAGTACCAAAGCGAGCGTTCCGCCGCACACAAATTGCCAGGAAGGATACTGCCATTGAATCATATTGGCAACCAGCGTATTTGGCATCATGGCAAGTCCTGTTGGTGATCTCCAAGCTGTCTCAAAATCTGGGGTGCTATCATTCGCGGACTTTGGTGTGGCTGCAAACGTGCATCAGCCATCCGTCTGGCAGGGAACTTGGTGTGGGTGGTTGGCGTTGGGATGACTGCGCACCTGGGGCACGGGAAAGACCCTGAAAAATCGAGGCTTTGAAATAGGGTACACAGCCGGCCCAAACTGGTCAACCGTTGTTTTATTTCCATCCCCGGAGAAAGTATCTAAAAAGCATGCAATTCCCGATGGGCTAAGTTATCGCATGCGACGGGCGGCTGTGAGGTTGCGTTAGGATCGCAACTTGCAGGAAGACCAAGCAATTTTACGCGGTGGTACGCAGCTCGCTCCCCCAAGAGGGGAAGATTCGCAACAGCACATCGAGTTGCGTGGTCACTGCCTGAAATGTGCCGTTCTACCGATGTGGGATTCACACGGTGTGCAAGGAGGCATGGGAGAGGTTACACAGCATAGATAAAACCTTGGCAAATTCCAAATTGTTAGGCAACACACATCCAGAACACGTCCTGCACCATACATGTCATTTTATACCGGCCAATCCAAGCTCGGTTCCTTCCGCACGGTGGCCGGGTTCAAAATTTTGTATGATGTGAGTTATCATCTGATCAATGGCCGACATATGATGCCCGGAACTCGTACCGTCCATGTAGAGAATACAACGGCCCCATTTTTCGCTGGCGACCTTCCCGTCCAGTCTATCAATTCCACTAGCCCAGGTTTCGCGTCCATCGCGCTCAACATCCAACATGTTGGATGCAGAACCCTCCGTTCTTACTCTGTTGCCCCTTGTTAGTTCAATCCATACTTCATCACCATTGTGATCACGCCACTAGAGAGCCTTAACAGCCATGAGTGGAAACACTGCGGACTCTAAAACGGAGTCAGCTCCGAGCGAAGATGCGGGAAAGCCGGAGGCCAAGGAAGTCCTTCCGGACTCCGGAGCCGAACAGCGCCTCCCAAGCATCGGCGCCCAGGATAGCTCGACAGATGATCCCAACGAGGTACGAGGCGGCAAGCTGATCATGATCAATGCCTCCCTCTGCCTGTGTACCCTTCTCGTCGGCTTGGTAAGTCCACGAATCCCGCACATCGAATTATCACGAGAACTGGCTGAACTAAAAGTGCACCCGGTAGGACTTCACTTTGATCGCCACCGCGATTCCGCGTATTACATCTGAGTTCAACTCGATCCAAGACGTAGGCTGGTATGGAGCCGCCTTCCAGCTCGCACTGTGAGTCGTCCTTTTTTTGGGCCGACTTTGGCCATCGTGCTCTTGTGCCCGCGCCGTCGCTGATCCAGAGGCTCTTTTGTCCAGATGCGCGGCACAGCCCCTCGCAGGCAAGGCGTTTACCCTGTTCTCGAAGAAGCTCTCCTACCTGGTCTATCTCGCCGTCTTCGAGATCGGGAGCCTGGTCTGCGCCCTGGCACCGTCGTCCGCGGCCCTGATCGCGGGCAGGGCCATCGCCGGCCTGGGCGCCTCGGGCATGTTTGCGGGTGGCTTTGCGGTCCAGGCTGCCATCATACCGCTGCACAAACGGGCCATATGGATTGGGATCATATCCGCCACGTTTTCGGTTGCTAGTATCGTTGGACCCGTGATTGGCGGTGCCCTTACAGAGGTTCGATTGTCCCCCGGGCCCCTTCCATCTCTCACTCCACCAGACTCCAGGCATGCGTCAAGCGTACACAGCTGACGACTCTCTCGTTTAAAGCATTCTACCTGGAGATGGTGCTTCTATATCAACTTGCCCATTGGGGCCTTCGCTGCTGGGGTATTCACGCTGTTTGTGCATATCAAGACAACTAGCTCGGAGCGTGTTCCCATCCTGAGTCGTATCAAGGGCCTAGACCTGCTCGGTTTCGCCTTGTTCTCGGGCTTCATGATCATGCTACTGTTGGCCCTGCAATGGGGCGGCGTGTCCTATGCCTGGAACTCATCGACCATCATTGGGCTTTTGGTAGGCTCCGTCGTGGTTTTGGGCCTGTTTATTCCTTGGCAACTACACATGCAAGACGACGCGCTCATCCCGCCGAGACTCTTTAGGGCTCACCGGAACGTGGGACTACTTTGCGCCCAATCCTTCTTCGTCAATGGGCCGTTCCAGGTCATCATCTACTGGTTGCCCATCTGGTTCCAGGCTGTGCGAGGGGATACCCCCACAGAGAGTGGGGTGAATTACCTCCCAACTGTGATATCTGACGCCGTCATGGCCTTGTTGGGTACCGGTATTGTGATGAAGATTGGGTGGTGGAACCCCTTCCTCTTGTTCGCAAACGCCCTGGTGTGCCTCTCCGGCGGCCTACTGAGCACCATATATCCAGGAATCTCCAGCGGGCATTGGATTGGGTACCAGATCTTGGGAGGAACGGGTTTTGCCCTGACCACCAACCTTGTGAGCAATTATCCGCACGAGCCTGTTCCCATCTGATCTTGAAGCTGACGGCTTTTGCCAACCCCCCTTTCCAGGCACAAGTCGGGATGCAAACATCACTACCACAAGACCTTGTTCCGATCGGATCGTCGAATTTGCTTATGTTCGTGTCTACCAGCTGCTCTGTATTTCTGGCACTGGGCCAGCTCATCTTTCAGAAGAGGCTGGAGACGAACCTGTCCGCTGTGGTCACATCAGATCTTGTGCAAAAGGTCATATCAGCAGGTGCAACCAATTTTAGAGCACTGGTTCCTGATGCGGAGCTGGCTGCGGTAGTGAAAGCTTACGGAAAGGCTTGCACACAGGTATTTGTGAGTTCTCTCCCCATGACCTCCATTTTTGCCCCGAGATGTACCAGTAGATGAGACAGGACCGCAAAGTTATCAACCAGGCCGCTTACACCGACACCGACATAGTACCTCCCTGCCGCAGCCCCGGTCCTCTCTTTTGCATTGGCTTGTGGATGTCAGTGGATTTCCACCAAGAAGAAGCCGTCAGATACCGAGAATGGCGAGACAAAGGAGGTTGCGAACTCCTGATACTAGATCTCAGTGTCCGTTCAACCAACAGTGGATTCCTACTGGATACTAGGGGGTTTGCTTCCAAACTTGGATGGGATTTCAAGTTATTTTAATAATATAACACGTCAGGCAGGTTGTGTTCAAACAAACATAGATATTACTATACATATTTAATTTTGGTTTATCACGGTGATTTGGTTGCTGGGATATACCAGAGTCGAGCTACGACTGATCAAATTTAATACTTTTCATGGTTGAGCTGCATCTTAGAGGAAGGATACGAGAAAACGGATTAATTTCTTTCAGGGTATGGAAATGTTTGTTCCACGATGACACCGTCAGCTCTCTGCAGAATATGACCGGTACATTTTGACGTCCAGCCTCAATCGATGGTTGTCGAATAGCGTTACAAAACGGGGATGGAGAAAGTGGGCGGACGCCAGTTACACGGGCGCTAAGCAAGCCACGCAAGCCGGCAACCACCAACTGGGGGCGGGTAGAAACCAACACCAAGTGCGGATGTACTGAGTACACGCTGTGTTACAGTCTCGGCATTACAGCACTTGGGTAACTGAGGGGCTCCCCCGCTGCACCGTACTGCGCTTGTATGCTGACAAGAGGGGTATCCGGGCCGAGTGTATCGAACCAGCGACATTCAAGCTTTGACACATTGTCACGCCGGCCATGTAAAAGATAATGATTGACGTTGTGGACGGCGAGGAAGTGACAGATCTGGGAGAATGAGAATTCAGGTAGGAAACGTACTTCCAATTGCATCTGGCTCCAAGAGGCAATGACATGTTTTTGGTGGGTGGTTCTCGGTCTGTTGGTCCGGGGCGCAGCACATAGCCGTCACGACCCGCGTATGTACCGTCACCGTAACTGCCCCTGCAGCGTTTGTTTGGTGACTGTGAAACTCAGCCATGCCATAAACGGTGACGCGCCTGGATATTTAACGAAGAGCCCGATTGCACTTTCGCTTTGCTTTTCTTCCTTCCTGAGCACAACCTCGTCTCTGTGAGCTTCTCGTAGGACTCCTTGTATTCAGTGTCTCAATAGCCACGACCACGAACAGAGAGCAAAATGACGAAACCAATCCGTGTCTGGATGGCGCGTAAGTAATGGACCAGCGACTCCCGGCCTGCCCTGGCCCGACATTAGCACTGCAGCTGACTCCGAACTAAACATCTAGCTCCCGGGCCGAACCCATGGAAGGTACCGTGGAAGAACTATTGGTCTGTCCGCGCACGGGGGTTTGCTGACATGGAGGAACTAGGTCGTCATCGTGCTTGAGGAGTTGCAGGTGCCCTACGAGATCAAGTCCTTCAAGTTCGAGGAGATTAAGAAGAAGCCGTTCATAGACATCAACCCAAACGGCCGCGTCCCGGGTACGTGAGCACGCCATGAAGATATCGAGGGAATCACTTTTGTTTCTGACCGATGTAAAGCCATCGAGGATCCAAACACAGACATCACCTTGTGGGAGTCCGGCGCGATCATCACATATCTGATCGAGCAGTATGACAAAAACCACGTCCTCAGCTACGACACGCTGAAGGAGAAGCATCAATGCAACCAATGGCGTATGGCAGACCTCTTCATATACTCAATTCCCCTCAACTGTTATCCCGCCACCCCTCATTGTAAGCGAGGGGGAACTCAGCTAACGGAGAATCCTTCGAAAACGCAGTGCACTTCCAAATGAGCGGCCAGGGCCCCTACTTCGGCCAGGCGGGCTGGTTCAACGTGCTTCACGCCGAGAAGCTCCCCTCGGCCATCGAGCGCTACCAGGCCGAGGTGCGCCGCATCCAGGGCGTCCTCGACGGCCAGCTCAAGGACCGCCAGTGGCTCGTCGGCGACAAGATGACGTACGCGGACATGGCCTTTGCGCCGTGGAACGACCGCACCGACGCGCTGCTCGAGTGCGCCGCGGCCGACAAGTTCCAGGGTTTCCCGCACCTGCAGGCGTGGCACGAGCGCGTCACGGCCCGGCCCTCGTGGAAGAAGGCCATGGAGACGCGCGCGGTGCTGATGGACGAGCAGGGGCTTGATTGGCATGGGATGCCGAAGGGGATGAAGAACATGGCTGAGTACCAGGCCAAGATCAAGGCTGAGGAGAAGGCGGGCTAGTCTGGGACGTGTAAAGACCAGAGGTAGCACAATAGTTGGTGATTACCAGTCCCAATGAGACCAGAATGGTACTCGATCTATCTGACCTTGTATGTCTTATCAATGTTGTGTCTGCCGTTCCCCAGCGAGCAGCGTCTCCTGAATTCGTTGAGATGGCAGCCAGCGTTCAGCCGGTATGAGCCACCAAGAGATCAGGGCGAAGATTGTCACGATACCCATGATAACCGGGGCATAGTTCAGAGTGGCAGCCTCCACTGGGAAGACGTAGGGTGAGAAAAGCACCGCCACCACCCACCCATTCCACAAGACAGCAATGGCCTGAAATGGCTTGCTCAGTCGTCCTAGACTCCATGCCGGCTTTGGGAATTGCTTCGGTGTCAAGAAGAGGCGACCAAGACAGATCAGTCCATAAGCCGCAGCCGAGGGGACACCTGCTGCCGACACGAGCGAGGTGAAGGCCACCGACGATGGGAGGATCGTGCATGTGATCAGGGAGGAAACTCCCCAAACGACAAGGACGGCGTTCCGAGGCTGTCCATCGACGACTTTCGCTACCCAGGGTGACCAAGGTAGAACGCCATCACGGGCCACCGCAAAGACTAGGCGAGATGCTGCGAGGATGGCAATAGCAGTGTTCTGGATGCTTTATTAGCCTTGGAGAGTTTCCTTGGAGCTGCTGGGATCTACTCACAAACCACAATGCAACCGTGCAGATGATGTTCATGAAGATATGTCCACCTTCTCCCAGAATGGCTGCGTATAGGGGCACAAATGGCTGCGTGCCGCCAAAGGAGAACAGCGTATCTGCGTCAGGCTGGTGGAGGACAAAGTCAGAACACGTAAACCACCGTTACGTCAAGATGGGGATTACTTACAACACAGAACAAGAAAAGAATGACGACGATAAAGCCTCCAATGCCGCTGGTGACCGTGCTCCAGAAGATTCCTCGGGCTGCTGCAACGCTGGCGTTCTTTGTCTCCTCAGCAACATGCCCTGAAGCATCAAATCCGATGAGAATTCCGGCGGTGGCAAGGTAAGACAAACACCAGTTCCACCCTGCCGGAGCTCCTGTCCCGTTGTAGGTGGTCATGAAGGCGTCGTGGGCGGATCTAAAGCCATAGATGCTGTTGCTCGTCGCGACTGGCAGCCAAATCATGTTTAGGACGAAGTCAAGGAGAACGAATGAGGTTGACAGGTAGAAGATCCATTTGAAGTACCGGGCTAGAGTAATCTTTTAGCCTAGTGTCAACGCCGCGGATGGGGTGACCTACGCGGCAGGAGGTTCCAGATGGCTGCCAAGGCCAGCATGATCTCTGTTGTAATCCATTGCACAGCACGAAATTTCACACTCGATGTATCAGACGGGAAGTCGAGATTGAACACGACAATTTCCTAAACCGTTGGTCAGTCTTTATGCAGCATAGTCTGAAATTTCAAGGGAACACTTACCGATAAGATGTAGTTGACAGCAGATTGCGTGTTGCCTATGCTCCTGTCAGAGAGTGCCGTGAATATTATATTCGAGACTATTCAACGTACTCGCGCAGAATGTCGTCCATGCAGTCGTGCTCCACCATGCAACGATGAACCCAAAGAGCCGGCCGAAGCGAGGACCGCCGGCCTCAGCTGCCCACAGGTAGATGGATCCGGCGAGTGGGAGTGAAGAGCAAATCTCTGCAATGACTGCTGCTGTTATGAAAGTAAAGACGCATGTTACGAGGAAACTCGTCCTGAGTGTGCATGAGTAAGAAATTCACTCATCCACCGCAGGGGTCTGAATTGGGGCAATACCAATAGGCGAGATTTCCTCCAGCTGCTATTCCAGTAGAAAATGTCACACGAACACCGCCGATGAAATATAGAGCAGCTGCATGAAGTTAGTTCCTTTCTTCGTGGGGTGTGCCGCATTGTCCCTACCAAATGTTGTCGCGAAGTTGTGGAATGTGTTAAAGGTTCTGTGCAGGACCTGAAGATGTGAGCTGCTTGACTCAGCCGCCACAAAAAGCTTATGTCACTGACTGGTTTGTAGCCCAAGTTTTCCTGCGGGATTTATCGTCAGCCCGTCCGTTCCGTCCGCCAATGTTCCAGATATCGCATCGCCAGCATCGAGCCACCTACCAAAACCTGAGCATCCCTCGATGATTCCTGTTCCGGATCTCCCTTGGAAACGTTCGCGTCCTTCTGCACGCTTGCATCTTCGCGATCCGTGGCCATGGTGACAAAGAGTCCCGCCCGGATGGTGTTGTAAGGTTGATGAAGAAGCCGAGCTGATCAGCGAGTCAACAGGGAGAGAGCGCCGAAAATGGAGGGGCCGCCAATGTCTTATATCAGGTGCGTCAGCTCGCTCAGGGGGCCAGTTAAAATCCTGTCTAGTGTGCCGGGCTGACCTCCAGGTGAGGAATGGCTTGATGGGGTTTTGGAGGAGGAAGTCTGTCACGCAATTAGCGCAGGGAAAACGCAATGGTGCCGACTGCGCGGCTGGCTTGAATAAAGTGGAACTGCTCCGACCCTTATAGAGAGGAACCACCGAGGCCGGTGATTTGATCCCCATATTCTGCATATTCTGGAACTACAACGCCATCGACGCTATTTAATTTGTTATTTGAGTCCGAAAGGGGCCAAACACGTCTCTCTTTTCCCCAATCAGAAACGACATTCTACTCTCGCTTCAATGTCGTTCTTAGTCCTCACAGGCCTGGGGTTGCTATGCTTGGTAACATTGGGAGTTGTTAAAGTGAGTTAGAATTGCTAACAACTTGAATTGGCAGCTTCTCACTGACCAGTCCGAGGCTGTAACTCGGGCACATGCATCGCCATTATCGCAAGTTCCCAATGCGGGCTGGGGCGCAGGATACTCACGCTTGCTATGGTCTTTCTATCAAGAGTTCCGAGGCAACATCACCATCGAGCTTCCCAAGATTCATGAAAAACTAGGTCAGTTCTCGTTGCAAATGACAATTTGTGGATGGACGCCACGAATTTCTGACAAGAACGGTGGCAGGCCCCTTGGTGCGAATAGGACCCAACGAAGTCTCCTTCTACTCCGTAGATATATACGACACGATACATAAGGTCAATAGTGGTTTTGCCAAGGACCCTCGTACATATGGAGAATTTGTTCAAGATGGACATCCTGCTCTCTTCTCTATCACGTATGCGGTCCCCTGCAGCCTTTGGAATCGGTTTTCGCCGTATACAGCTGACACAAGATAGGGACCCAGAAGAACACTCAAAACGGCGGAGGATCCTTGGTCAGCTATTCAGTCGAACCAACATCGCAAAACTCGAAGGACTGATGTTGCACCACATTAACGCATTCGTCGATGCCGTCGGCCAGAAGCGCGGCTCCATTGACGTTGGCCCGGCTTGTAGGGCACTGGAGGCCGACATTATTTGTACGATTTCTTGAGAACCGGTCCTGACGGCGAGGGGAAAATCTCTGAATTCCGCTAATAGTCACAGCTGGGTTCTCATTTGGTGAAGCCGTGAACGCCGTTGCCGCTTGGGCGAGAGGGGAAGAATTGGCAATTGTGGCCAACAATGACAGGAAAGCGACATTCATGCCTCTAGTCAGTGACTCCTCAGCGCAAAGGCAAATTCGCATGCTAATTGTCTCAGCTTATGAATTTCCCGGACTTGTATGAAGTTTGGACCTATTTTGAAGATTTGTTGTGTCGAGTGCGAGGGTCAAAAGTCTCGTACAAGCAAGGACTCCAACAATACGACGAGGTCCGTTGAATCCGCTCTGTCTCTCTCTGATGTAGCTCACGCGCGTACAGTGGACTCTCAAGGCGTGGGTTGGGAACAAGGACCCCGACAAGGAGTCATCTTTTCCGAATCTGATCAAGGTCATGATTGCAGCCGGCGTCCCGACGCAAACCGCATTGTCCGAGGCAAAAGAGAACCTCGGGCCAGGAACAGATACCACTTCAGCCTCCTTAGCGCACATTGTTTACGCTCTTTCAAGAAATCCGGTATACCAACAGAAGCTATACGAGGATATCGCTGCATTGGGATTCCCTACCGATATGAGCTCCCTGGAGAACATCCCCCGTCTGAGAGCCTGCGTGAAGGAGGGTATCCGCTGGGCTGGCGCCGCAGCAGCTATGTTGCCTCGCGTGGTCCCACGGGGCGGCGTTGAGCTGTGTGGCAAATTCATACCTGAAGGAGTGAGTCCCCTGAATGCATATATCAACCCACATTTCGAATTCAACTTCTAATCCCCGCTTTCTCAGACTGTTTTGACTTCGTCACCAATTTGGTACCTCAGAGACAAATATGCGTATCCAAATCCTGAGCTGTTCGACCCATACCGCTGGATCGACAACAGCGGAAATGCCAGCTCGGAAAACTCCATCAGAGACAAATTCTACTTGCCATTTTCGAAGGGAGCCAATGTCTGCATTGGGAATCAGTAAGCTTAAAAGTTTTGCATGTTTGGAAATGATGCTAACTGGCCGCTGTACCAGCTTTTCTTACTATGAGATATATCTGAGCTTAGCAAAGATACTCGAGAAGTATGAGCTCGTGCACGAGGCGGGTACCGCCATATCCACTCCATTGGCAGGACTTAGCAGCCCGGATTGGCAGCCAGTACAGTTGCCCAAGAGAAAAGAGTGGGTTGCCGCAGTCTTGGTAGAGCCCCTGCTTGTTCAGGCAGTATCGCGGAGTCGCAAAGCATGATGAGCCATAAAGACGAGAGAAGGGACTAAGTCACCTCGGTGTGGGCGGGAGTGAAGGCGAACAAAAGGAATCTGTCGAATGAAACTTTGGTAAGAAACCATGGTTTTGGGTCAGCAGAGATGAAGCAAAGTGAACTCTGGCAGTCGTGAGTGGGGCAATGCTATTGGGTCGATCTGTTTGGCAGAGCCAGGAACGGTCTTGCATGCATCAACTTTTCGCTATACAGCCACGGTTTACCAGCCTGAATGCATGTAGCAGAATCCCACGGGGTAAGACATTCATGAAGTCTGTGTGACTTTGCGTTCTCGGACGTACGTGATGAAGAACAGTGCTTTGTGCTCATACTGGCGGCGTAAAGGATGCTGAAGCATCATATTCAAACACAGCTTCTATAGTGACAGTCTTTCTGCATAGAGTGCGAACTACTCCGGGGCCACCCAGGCGAAGGATTATGTAATATCACAGGACTTTAAAAATATGGAAGCCACAGACTTGTCCTCCATGTAATTTATCTGTACCCTATGCGTCTAGTATGATGTGATGCTTGGTAGGCTCGGGGCGAGGGAACCACATTGCTGGGTCATTTTAGATTATCACTAGACTGTGTATTAGTGAGACAGTATCTGGGACTTGGCGCCATGTTCGGTACTAAGGCTCAGGCACGAAGCATCAGAACCGTAGAAATGGAATACCGGTAGCAGCCGGCTGGTAAGAGTATTATATCTGATATTCCATCCACCAAGGGCAAATCTGGTGCTGGGATGATATTGATTTAGACTCCAGAGAACCGTTCTGGCCCCCAGCACTAGACTCGCTGAAGTGATGCCCTCAAGGTGCAGGAAGTGCAACTAGTTGTGGACTAGTCCGTATGGTGGTCTCTTAGTAGAATCATTTCAGCAATAAAAATTGAAAGAAAACTAATTGGCCTCACAAATTGCGAGTATTCAAGGTATTTACATCTTCACACCCTGCTCTCCAATCAGGACCTTCTTCGTCTTTGCTCTTCTCAGTTCGCAGTCAACCAAACCTACACCCTAAGCACATCACACTATTGAGGACATAAATGTGTCTTTGCTCGACCTGACCTACTACTCAAAAACTAAAGTTACCCTTACCAACAACACAAACTGTCAAAGCTCAGCCGGTGCCCGACACAAGTCGCATCTATTGCCGCAAACCACAAGCCTCGAGTTATCCAACCTCACAGGCCAGCCACCATCCATCTCTCGATTCTCGCACCTATACACGAGCTAGCTGCTATTGCATGTGAGCATAACAGTGAGCTCATATCGCTCCACCTAAACCGACACATTCAAAGCACACCACGAAAAACATATCGCAAAACACCATCTACGCCATCCACAACATGGCTTCAACTAGCCAAGCTATCGTCAAGCCTCCCAACTGGCTTGACGGAAGCCGGATTCCGGCCGAGATCAAGCTTATCATTCTCCAACATATCACCAGTCATCATGACCTACTTTCTCTCATCGAAGTCTACCCTGAATGGGTGCTCGCGTTGTGGAAGACCTACCCAAAGCAACTGTTTCCACGTGCCTGGGATAATGTGTTTAACGAAATTGACGAGGATCTAATCCCTGAACTAAATTGGGTCTACCACATACGAAAGATAAGGAAGAACTATGGAAAAGTCATGTTGTCTTATCAAGAAACGCAGTGGCATAGGGACCAGCTTCAGGATGCCCTCCGCGCACTCCTTAGCACAGATGACATAGAATTCCCAGCAGTGGAAGCAAGCCTTGACTCAGTTCTTGACCTCGGAAAGATTGTTCGGGAAGTCTATTCGTTGACTTTTCGTTACTCGAACGACGCTTGGAAAAGAATCCACCACATCGCAGAAGAGACTGGAACGGGCTCAGTCTCCTCCACGGGCCACACAACCCCGCCCGCGATTCAACTCACAGTTTCAGAACGGTTCAAGTTCGCCCGGGCATTCTTCAGGGTCGAGATATACCTTCTCACCAAGTACTGGACAAACCTTCAAGGCGAGCGTCACATCCTCGACATGGGTACGGACATCCTTGAATTCATTCCTCACAGCGAGAACGACGAAGAGAGGGGTCAGTTTGACTCGTGCCTGCGCTATATGTTCCACGCCTACCGACGACTCCTGAAGATGACAGCGAAGGAGCTGGGTGCTCCGGAGCTACCGACCAGAGACGATCTTGCGTGGGTCCGAACCGAGGAAGAAGACTATTCCGGCGATTACCAGTTCAAGGACTATCCGACAATGAAAACAGACAACCCAATCTTCAAGTTCGCACAAAGATCCATCTCGGAAGAACAATGCTTCCTACTCTGGCTCTGCGAAGACGGAATCGCCACCCTCGAGAAAGTTCACCAGGTCGAACGCACCGTGCGTCGAGACGACTTCATACGATGTTTCAGCGAGGAGCGACACAGCTGGGAGACGGTCAAGCTGCGCCACAGGCTCTTCAGATACGACTCCTGTGTTGAGGAAACCCTTTCTCGTCAGCATTCTTGGTCCGGTTCCAGCGACACCAACATGGAGCGCAACAGGCATCCCGTCATGAGCCTGTACGGAACGGGCAGGCATACGAGATATGCCGACGTCTCATCAAAGTGGGCGTGCGCCTCGGCGTTCCTGACTTGGTTTGCAAAAGATTCCGACGCCGGGTGGTTTGAACAAAGGGGCGGCATCACACTTAATATGCGCGGCCGCTGGATCACGCTGTCGGATACGGACTCGGAGGCGTTCACATGGAAGCCATTTTGCCTCAAGGACAGGATACACGGTGGTGTTCCCCACGGCCACCCATACATGCTCACCCGTGAAAAGTATGAGTTCCGCTCGCTCCCGAAGCAGGTGTTCCTGATTCGGCCCCGATAGGCATTTGATGGAAGAGGGGTGATCAGCTGGATTTCGGGTGTCATTATTGATGGGGATGTTGAATACCCACGCGACAGAATGGATCATTGCAAGCGGTGGTATTGAGTGCCGGGGAATTACAAGTATGCTTAGAATGAATATGAGAAATGCCTTACCACATTTGCTTCAGAGTTTGATTCGAAACATGTCCGTCATTCCGACTCGGCGGCGTTGACTTGCTAGAGTATTCAGCGTAATAAACCTCTTAAATACTAATAACGAAGAATTTGCCTGTCAATTCATTAAATCCTCAATTGTCCGCGAAACGCCCCTGAATCTGCGCATGATCACTGAGACGCGGTACTTTAAGCTAATCTGAGTCAAAAGCTATCAGATTCTTCCTAGGCAGCCTAGTAACAGACACTCATATCACAATCAAACAGGACGGAAGAATACAGCTATGGCATTAGACCGAACAAGGTAAAGGAAAGCATGGATGTTTAGTGGTGTAGTCAGTGAGTGGAGAAAGTTGCATGGTCAATGGGCTTCAGTATCTGCCCCTTGCACTCCCAAATGCCTTAATGACGCTTTTCCAGCCGCAGTGGTTAGTCATGTCATCCCATCTTAATAATCCACCATTGTCGCACTGTTTCTGCTAACATCTGCAGTAGGTTCGGACCCGAGTCCGGCGCCCACCGCTCCGGGACCCACTTATCCGGACTTTATGATGTGAGTGTATGAAGTCATAAGCTGGCGCTGAATGTCGATGATAGTGACGACACCGTGACATGGCGTAGACGACCTTTCGACAATCCGCCAAACAAATAAAACGTGCACTCACTCGCCAATTGATCTTGGTTCCGTGCAATTGATATGAATATTCTATCTCCTTCAATAATGAATAGTGCCACTCAAACAGCCTACGATTCTGACATTTTACATCCATTTTCTCCCTACGCTTGGTTCTAAATAATTTCACACGCCTTTATCATCACCATTCCCAAAGCTACACAACCTCCACCCACAATGCCGACCCAACGAGTTTTCCAGCTCAGCGGCACCTGCAACAACTATCCCTGGGGCAAGAAGGGAAAGCAGTCGCTGGCCGCCCAGCTATGCGCAAGAACGCCAGGCACCGACTTCAAGATCGAAGATGAGCAGTACTACTCGGAGATGTGGTTTGGCGACTACCCGGACTTTCCGGCGCGGGTACTGGAGACGGGCGAGCTGCTTGCGGACGTTCTGAAGAGGGACCAGCAGACGCTTCTGGGCAAGAAGGTCGTGGACACGATGGATGCGCAGCTGCCATTCCTGCCAAAGGTAAGCAAGCCTTGAGCTCGGGAACCGTTGAGCAGGCACGGAGGCTGACTTTAATGCTCAACTTGCAGATTCTCTCGATAGCAAAAGCACTTCCGCTCCAACTGCATCCCAACAAAGATTTGGCCACCAAACTGCACAAGCAAGATCCGAACCAGTTCACGGACCCCAATCACAAGCCCGAGATCGCAGTCGCCCTCTCATTTTTCGAGGTATTCGCAGGCTTCAAGCCACTCTCAGAAATCCAGCCTCTGTTCAAACTCTCCGCCCTGAGCTCCTACTCACCAGCCGCACCGGTGGACAAGTGGAGCAATGAGGCCCTCCGCGAAGTCACCCGCAACCTCCTCAAGGCGGACGAGGCGACCGTCAAGACCATCGAGAGCGACCTGCTCAACACGCCGCGGTCGGACCTCAAGGCCGCCGGCGCTGAGTACATCCTGGACCTGCTCCCCCGGCTGCAGGGCCAATACGGCCCGGGTGACAACGGGTCGATCGTCGCCCTGACGTGCATGAACTTTCTCACGTTCCAGCCCCTCGACGCCATCTACATCCCCGCCGACGGGATCCACGCCTACCTGTCCGGCAACATTGTCGAGTGCATGGCGCGGTCGAACAATGTTCTCAACGTGGGGTTCTGCCCGGCCGCCGACAGGAACAACGTCGATATGTTTTCCAGTACCCTGACGTTCAAGTCCCATAGCCGGGAGGACGTGGTCCTCCCCAGGCAGAAGAGCGAGAGGAGCAAGACCGGTAGGACTGAGGTTTATAAGCCGCCCATGAGCGAGTTTGACATGATCGTTGCTGGACTGAGGGCTGGGGAGAGTGATGAGCTCAAGGCGAGTGAGGGCCCGGGTGTTTTGCTTGTTACCCAGGGCACCGGGAAGATGAGCGCGGAGGGCAAGGAGTTTGAGTTAAAGGAGGGTTTCATCTACTATGTAGCTCCAGGTGTCGACCTCAAGTGGGAGACAGAGAGCGGGATGCAGGTATTCATGGCTGCTGTATGATACTGTAAGATGAGTTAGAAAAGAATTAGAAATTCAGCCGTGTGATCCACGCCAAATATTTGATGCTCAGGAGACAGTCTTTCATTTGACTCAAACCCGGGTGAGCTCAGAAGAACACGTAGTTGAGTCACGCAACAGGTTTCACAACTCAGAAATAGTGAGAAACAAGGATAGGGCAATAATCGAGCATCGTATCATCACACTTTTCTACAAAGTTTTCCAAAGCCCATGCTCCACGACTACCAGGTACCACGATACCGGGATTCCACTAAGCAGTCTTGGCCGTGTCAGGCTTGAACCAAGCCTTGGGCCCAAACCAAGTCCCCTTGACGAAGCTGTTCCAGTACACGCTGGGGAAGAAGTCCTTCTTGAGGTGGTAGAACACCCTCCGGGGCACGTCCTGGCTGCCGATGCCGGGGACCTTGGCAAAGGTCTCGTCGGGGACGCCGCCGTACTTGAACTCGCAGAGCATGAGCTCGTTGTGGCCGGTCAGCAGCGGGCACGAGGCGTAGCCGGTGTAGCCGGCCTTGAGCTGCTCGCCGCGGATGGTGGACAGCAGGTTGTCGACCAGGACGGGGGCCTGGGAGCTGATGGCGGCCGCGGTCTTGGAGTTGGGCAGCGAGGAGGCGTCGCCGATGGAGAAGACGTTGGAGTACTTGTTGTGCTTGGTTGTGGTCTTGTCGACGTCGACCCATCCAGCAGAGTCGGCTGTGATTCCCAGCATTAGTATCTTTGATCGGAGGTTGTATCCTCAGCCTTGGCACTTGTGGTTCACTTACCCAGCGGTGACTTTGCCACCCAGTCAAAAGGCTTCTGGGGAGGAACGACGTGCAGGAACCCAAACTCCTTCTCAACCTCCTTGCCATCTGCCGCGAGGTTCTTGAAAGTGGCGACCTTCTTAGACGCATCGATTGAGACCAAGTTGTGTTGGAAGAGGCCCTCTACGCCGCGCTTGACACGTAGCTCCTCGAGAGCCTTTGAGTACTTTGGCACAGCGAACATGGCGGGGCCACCGGTGGCAAAGTAAGGCAGGATCTCCTTCCTCACGCCGTCCCTCTCCCACTGCGACAGAGCCATCCAGAGGATCTTCTGTGGCGCGCCGGCGCACTTGATGACGCCGGCTGGCTGGGTGAAAACGGCCGTTCCCTTCTTGAAGTCCTGGATGTTCTTCCACACCTGCTCCACGGTCTTGTTGGAGTAGATGGAGCTCACTTTGCTGCCGGGGTCCTGGAGAGCCTCGGGGAGTCCCTTGATCCCCGAGAAGTTTGTCTCGAGGCCGGGAGCCACAATCAGATACTCGTAGGAGACCTCGACGCCGTCTGCCGTCTTGAGCTGGTTGTTCTCCGGGTCGAACTGGGAGACCTGCAGGGGGTAATGCGTGACGCCAGATGGGATGAGGCTGGACAGTGGCCGGCTCATATCGCTCAATGGCTTGAGTCCAGAGCCAACGAGAGTCCATCCGGGCTGGTAGTGGTGGTCCTTGGCCGGGTCGAGGATGGCGATATCGTCCTGCTGGAACTGTTTCGAGCGCGCCAACTGGGCTGCGACGGTCACGCCGGCCGTGCCGCCACCAACGACAACGACACGGTGGTGAGGCTTGGGGGGTATCGAAGTGACGGTGGCATAGGTTCTGAATGAAGAGGTTCTCAGGCCCTTCGCAGATGCGCGAGCAGCCCTCGCCCCCAGTGCTCCAGCCATGGTTTGGACCGTGGGTGAGTGAGTCGCTATGCTCTTTCTCGATGACGCAATTTGAGGAGCAAACGATTGCGAGGATGGATGATTGCCCTTTCACCCTAAAAATGTGTTGCCAGGGGGTGAGTTGAAGTATGTAGGAGTGTGTTTATGAGTGAGAAAGTGTGTGTTCGCAAAAGGCTTCGCAAAAGGCACCACTCTTACTAACCTTTGCTTCCTAAATCGCAGCAGGGGCTATGGCGTGATCGGCTGTCGGTGGTCGATTTGTGAGAATAGCCGGAGCTGAGCCAGATGCCGCAGCGACTGCCCTAACCCTGGACTGCCCGGGAGCAAGGCCCTTGTCTCACCCACTAAGTGCTTGTAGCCTTGTTGGACACCGCAAAAAGGTTGACCGTCTCGAACTTGGCTTCACACATTACTTCAAGTCATGAAGCGGTCAATGCATTATGACAGGTGCAATTTCTCCAGCCGCAATGGTTTGCTGTACCACTTTGGAATTTCGTACTTCATTGATTTGTCCATCTTTTGTTACTGCCCAAATCTTTTTGCTTGCTTTTAAACGCCCAGTCACCGCTTTTTTTTTATCATGATGACAGATTCCTCGCAGTTACAGACTGATTTCATACCGTTCTGGAAACGTATTATTTCGTTGGGGCGTCTTCAGGAGCCAAATACGGAAAGATATCGGAGCCGGCAGATCACAAAGGACTTCACACAATGAACCTAGGGAATTAACTTACTTTTACTGTTGCCAGTCAAGAATATGTAACTCACTACACAGCGTACATAATTTTCTTTGTCTAATAATGTTCTATTTTGAGATATGAATGATGGACGAAACGTTTTATAGACGAAATTATACTTACCTGTTTCGCTGATTCAGCCGTGCCGGACGACGATCGGTCAGGACTCTCGTATCACTGAGCGCCAAGGAATTCAACGAGTGCCTCAGGGCTTATCACATAGGCGTCCCTGAGTTTCTGCACCAAAGCTTCCAAGTCCTCACCCGGAGCTGACTCGAGGATAACCTTTCGGATCCGAGTTGAGCTAATTTCAGGCTTATCAGCCTCGTTATCATCCGTGAGCAGTCTCAGCGCGGAACCTGCCGGGGTCTTGAGGGTACACTCCCACACAGACCTCGTGACGCCGTCATCCCCAGTCTCGTTGTTGATTTCCGACCAGCGGCTCCAACCTCCTCTGAGCCTCCTCGGGCGACTCCTGACCCATGTATCCTCATTTGCGCGCTGGACCTCCGAGAAGATAATCTTGTTGCACATGATAAGCGCAGGGTGTCTGATCGGGCTGTTATACCATAGGTGATCCGGGCCCTTGAGACTTACGAACTCGACATCGAACCCGTCCGCGGCCGCCAACTCTACCACGCGGCGCATGTACCGGGGAATGGGCGCGAACTCGGGGAAGCTCCACACCTTGGTCTTGCACGCGAGCTCCCTCAGCGCCTCCGTCCCGCGGAGGTGGGCCATGACGAGCTCCGCGCGCTGCTTGAGCGTCAGCATGACCCGGCGCGGCGCGGGCTCGGCGCTCTTCCTGGCGTCCTCCTTGGCCTGGAGACCGTCGTCGGGGATGGGGATAACGAAACTCGATACAATGTTTAGGCCCGGGCCGCTGTTGTTAAAGCCGTCAGCCAGGATCTCCATGTGGCCTGAGTGAGGTGGATTAAAGGCTCCCGTATATGTGAGAATGTGGTTGGTCCGGTCCGACCGGAGGAAAGGCTTGTCGTTTTCCGTGATCTTGCGTGCGAATATCGATGCAGGGAGATGTTTTTCTACATTAGGATCTACCATTTCCTGCCAAGATTGGATCAGATATCGCTTTAGGCACACAGTTCTTACTGGCTCTTCCATGGGCGACTCGGGTGATTCGGCCCTGCGCCGTTTGGCCGATCCCGAAGGGGCAATGTTCTTTCGTTTCAATCCAGGCATGTTGCAAAGGTTGTTCACAAGTATTTTCAAATTTGTTTAAGAAGAAGTTGTGTTATTGGTTAATGAATTGATTTTCTTGACTAGCCAAAGTTCATCATCTGTGGAATGAGGATGGTTCTTATCTGTACCCCTTGAACGGTGTTTGCCGATCGCTCAACGACAATATCCCCCTTGTATTGTTCGAACCAAGGATCTTTTAGTCTATTTTAAGGACAAAGAATGTCGCAGAACTCTGGTACAAAGACCGCGGTACCCATATCATTCATGGAGTAAGATAACAGAATTTATTCTAATACAATGGAGTCAGGCGGTCCACCCGTTTCAACTTTGAACAATCATGAATTCATGAGAAGCAGAAGAGGACAAAGACCAAAAGCATTCTGAAGCGGAGAATCAAACTAATTATTTGGACTATACTATGTATCTTTCTAGGTACATGTTGCAAATGGACTGGTAGCTAGCGCCTGTCTGATATCCTCCGCTGCTACGTGCTTCTTGAAGAGGCTCGCCCAGCTGTTTAAGATGTCGAAATGGAAGCTTTTAAAGGCTTTCAGCTGAAAGAAATCGGGGAAGAGATGAGGGATATTGGGGTATACCATCAACCTGGTCTCTACCCCCTCCTCCCTCAGTGCCCGCTCGTAGATAAGACCATCATCTCTGAGAGGATCCGCACCGCACACCTGGACAAATGTTGGCGGCATTCCCTTGTGTGGGTTCTTCGAGTTGAAGGGAGAAAATTCCGGCGACTTGACATCGGCATCGTAGGCAAAGTTAAACATATCCATAGCCTGCCGATCCAGACCCGGGGCACCGGAACATTGCGTCCTCGAGAAATAGATTTGTTTGTACTTTTCGGGTACGATCTCCGGCTCGAGGACCCATGGAACGCCAAGCCAGAGTCCAGTCACAGCTGGGCTGAGCCGTTCATCGAGAGATTTCTGCGTCGTGACCGCGGCCAAATTTCCTCCAGCCGAGACGCCTCCAATCACAAATCCAGCTGCAAGGTCCACCTGAAGATGCTCTGCGTTCTGTGTGATCCAAAGAATGCCATCCCATACGTCGTGTGGTGCTGTGGGAAATTTATGCTTTGGGGCGAGGCGGTAAGACAGGCTGATCACGGTAACGTTTAGAAGTCTCGTAGCTAGGCGAGCGTAGGGGCTCAGCTGGTCGCAGTCCCCGAACATGAAACCACCACCAAAGAGCAGGACAAGAAGCGGATGCTTCCCTTCATCAGAGGGTCTATGAACGCGAGCCTCTGATAGGAAGCCGTATCGCATGGCGATCTTGACGGAGTACTCAGTGCTCGTGTCTGGCTGCTGCGTTGAGATCCGCTGGGCTTCCATGGCGGATCGAACGTCGGCACTTGGAGGCGCGAGAGGAGGAAAGGGGTGTGCTTTCATGTGCTTATCCCGCTGTCAGTAGACTCATAGCGTAACAAAGGGTTTAGGTATTAACCTCTTCAAACTCGGTGCTGTGTGAATATCTCGTTAATTACAAGTTCCAAAGGACGAGGGTCTCGTTGTGTTCAGTAAGAGGGACATAAACA
The DNA here is from genome assembly GCA_023078575.1 of Diaporthe nobilis. NCBI lineage: Eukaryota > Fungi > Ascomycota > Sordariomycetes > Diaporthales > Diaporthaceae > Diaporthe > Diaporthe nobilis. The sequence goes on along the minus strand of JAKZJT010000013.1, from coordinate 284,324 downwards.
TACGATAAAACACCTAACGGTTCTATCTCCTCTCTGGTGTTATATTCCATGTTGACAACTGAGGCGCCGAAACTGAAATTGGAAGAACGAAACTAGTATGCAAGCAAAGTACGGAGTGCAGCAGGCACAGAAAGAAGGGCTCATCGTAAGGTCAGTGGTCATATATATTTGCTGGTGCCCGGAGCGGGGATAGCTTGTGGACCTGTGTACATCAGCATGGTGAATTCCGCCCCCCCCTGCGTAGAAAGTCTGCTAACATGCCCCATTACGGCTAGCGGACCCAGTTTTACCTCTTAGCACCCAAAGTCACTTCCAAAACCGCATCTCGCGCATTTTAAGGAACATAAAGAGTACTGGGTTGGGCCTTAAGTAGTACTCAGGCAAGGCCTACCGGCCACTCGCTGCGCTCAACCCTTCACCCTAGCCAGCCCTTTCTTAATTTAATTACCAGCCTTAGGGAAGGAAATTTAATTGAGAAGCGTTATTAAAAGTAACAAAAAGTTGCTCTAAGATGCGTTTTTTAAAGTGAGGCCGTATTTCCTCTTTAGGAAACGCTAACAGATTTTCTACACAGGGGGGGGGGGGCGGAATTCATCATCCCATGTATACATCGATGCGTGCACGTACAGTGGAGCATCGGCTGCCCCATGACCCACCACAGTGACCAGTACTTCGGAGGCCGAGGGGTTTCACGGACTTTGATGATTGCGAAAATCCCCGGTTTGGACCGTGGAGACGGGACCCTAGGGATTTATTATTTTGTAATCCATATAGTACACGAATCAGGACTTGGTTGGTGATGGCAGTGGTAGTGAGAGCCGAACACGGGATCGCCAAGTCCGAGCCCGAGAATGGTCACCGGACATCTACAGTCTGCGCATGGCGTCTGAAAGACGAATGTTCCTCACTGTCCACATAGTCAAGGTTTAATATTGCAATATTAATACAACTGAGATGGAACAACTGATATTCTAAATCCAGCTTCGAGAGCATTCCATCATTCCACACCAGAAAGAAGCGAGCCGCCCACGGGCTTCTACCAATACTACGAAAGCTTTACAGCAACATCTTTGTAATCGCATCCCATCCTCCTCATCTAGACCGTATTGGTATCTCGGAAGTATAATTACTGTGATAATGCACCAATAAGAACTTAAATCAGTTTGTGAAGCTGTAGATCTTGGTCCTGGTATTATCATATAATCCCCCATCACACGTCAATCCTCCCTCTTTTTCTCACCATGACAATATCTAGCGTATTCTCGAGGAAATGAAAACAAATGTATGAAATGTGCGAGAAAGCCAAGTCGTCCGCTTCTGGAATCCCTGGGATATTGCTACTCGCCGCCCTGACCTGATTTTATGCCCACTGCTAAGAGTCAAAGATTGCAGCGGCAAGCTTGAATAGAACCTAATACTCATGATCAATCCCTTCGCATCTGAATTCCCATGGACCCGCTGGCCCATGAATTCCGCATCGGCTCCACTGCGCTGCCTCTCCGAGAATTTGGCGTGGGCGCAAGTATCGGCGCGGGCGCGGGCTTGATCCCGTTGCTTTTCTCCCATTCCAGCATGGCTTCCACCATCTCATCGAACGACAGGTCCCCCTTCTCGAACTTGCGCTGCAGCCTGCCGAGGACATCGGGCGGACAGAAGTGCTGAAGATTGTTGAGTATCTGCTCCAGGATAAAGACATCGTCGCACTGTCCGATTTCGATCATGCGGCTCCGCAGGCGCCGGATCTCGAGGAAATACAACTTCATGTTCTCGTAGTCTGGCCGCCGGATATTCATCAGCCTCTTGTACAGCCTGGCGCCGTCAAAGCTGCCGTATTTGTCGAAGATGGCGCATGTCTGTCGGAACATGACATATGGGTCTGCCTCATTCAAGGGAAGCCCGTTGTCTGTGAGTCTGTCGCGGATCCGCGAAAATGAGGATTCGATGATAAGCGAGACGATTCCCCGCTCAGACCGCCATCGCTCGACGTCTTCGCTACTGGATGGACATGGTATCGGTGACTCTATGTACTTCTTAAGCTGAAGCAGATCCAAGGCCTTGATGATCATCGCCTTCCAGTGCTGCAGGTTGACCTCGCCCTCTAGTGGTGGTATGATCCTGGTCACAGCCCCCAAGCTGATGCTGTCACTGATGTGACCCGCTGTCATCGCTTGCGCCGAAGAAGGCCCGTTGGTCTGTTTGGGAGCTGGTTGCGGTTCGGTTTTGCGAGGCATCTTTCTCTGGCTTTCACCGCTCTTAGTGATTATTATGATCGGGATGCGGAGTCAACGCGGATGCCGCGGGCGTGGTTTCGACGTTGCGTCCGGTCCCCGGAAAAACAGCCAAGCCGTCGACGACGAACTCTATTCGCGGAGACAGGTACAACTGAAACTTGGGGTGCAAGAAAGGATCAAAGATCGTCGAAAGGCCAAGATGCTGTCTTCGTCTTCGTGGATGTGTATCAAAGCCAAAGCAGAAGCCATCCGGATGATCAAGAAATGTTCGCAGCACCTTGCAGTTAACCTTATGTCAACTTAGAACAGTTTGCGCTCGGTCAACAATCTTGAGTCTGTTCATAGTTTCAGCCTATCGGAGATGACAGCTTCACTGCTGTCGTTGAACCTGCAGATGTTGAGTCGCAACAGTGCAACAGGGCTGTCGTGCTTGATCTGTTCCAAAGCACGCCTGCACATTCGACCAGTCCGCCCAGGACTATACATATGTATAAATCTGACGAGGTCACTCGACGAAAGTGTTCAAGCGTTTATCACTGTATGAAGGGACTGGATGCATGCTGCTTAAGAAGCATATGTGTACAGATTAAAAACGCGACCACACTTACTCGACGGAATAGGTACCTTCGTAGAGAGCTCAAAGCCATAGTATAATCACAGTCATGCTCAGCTGCATGATATGGAAAGTTTCGTGAATACATCCATTCAAACTGGTTGCCTTGGAGTACTTTGTTTTATTCATCAACCATATCGAACACTACCACCATTCTCCCGGAACCAGTCGTCGGTGGCCAAGCTTTCTTCCGGTGCCGCGTAGTTGATGATGGTGCTCTTCATAGTGGTATACGCGTGATAAGCATCGGCCCCGTTCTCACTGCCGACACCACTGGCACTCTTGGCCCCTCCCCACGGGCTGCTGGGATCGTTGCGGTGGTGAGTATTCACCCAGACGATGCCCGCGTCGATCTGCTCAGACACTCGGTACGCCTGTGGCAGGTCCTTGGTCCAGATTGCAGCGCCGAGCCCGAACTCGCTGTCGTTCGCCAGCGACACGGCTTCGCTCTCGGTGTCGAAGCCCACCACTACCACCACGGGGCCGAAAGCCTCTTCCTTCCAGATGCGTGTCTTGAGAATGCTGTTTCCGCTGCTCGATGTCAAGACCGTTGGAGCGAAGAAATACCCTTTCGCGAAATCCGTGTCATCTAGACGGCTTGTTCCTCGTAGCCGTACGCCTCCAAATACTGGAGTTGCATGTCCACTGCTGACTGCATCATGGACCAGGGCCTCGACGTTATTCAGCTGCTTCTCCGAGATCAACGGGCCCATCGTCGAGTCGGGATTCGTCGGCGAGCCCATACCCTTGGCGATGATATCTGCCTTTGCGGCAAGCTTTTCGAGCACCGTGTCCAGGATCGAGTTCTCGACGAGGATCCTGGTGGCGGCCACGCAGGTCTGTCCGCTTGCCACGAAGGCCCCGAAGGCGATGCCGTTGACTGCCAGGTCAACGTGGGCTTCTTTGAACACGACCAGCGGTGCCTTGCCGCCGAGCTCAGCAGTGAACTTTGCCAGGTTGTGGCCAACGATGCTCCCGATGGCGCGGCCTGCTACAGTCCCGCCCGTGACGTCCACCTTCCTGACAAGTGGGTTACTGCACAGCGCTGCCCCAGTAGTTGCGCCGTATCCAGGCAGCACGCTGAAAACCCCCTCCGGAACACCAGCCTGAGCCAGCAGTTCGCCAAGTCGCAGCGTCGTCAGCGGGGTGAGCTCGCTCGGCTTCACGATGACCGAGTTCCCGGCGGCGAGCGCCGGCGCGATCTTCTTCACGGCGATGAGCAAGGGGTGGTTGAACGGGGTGATCTGCACGACGACGCCCAGCGGCACCCTGTCGACCCAGTTGTGCAGCTTTCCCTGCGTCGGCAGCACGGACCGCTCCTCTGTCCTCAGGAGGGCCGCGTAGTACTTGAACCACCGCACTAGCGAGGGCACCTGGGCGTTCATCTCCCGGATCGCGCGGCCGGTCTGCTGGACCTCCAGGGCGATGAGGCTCGGCAGGTTCTCAGTGAGCAGGACGGCTGCCTTCTCGAGGACATCGGCGCGCAGGTGTCTCGGGAGGCGGGACCAGACGCCCGACTTGAAGGCCTGGTGGGCGAGTTGCACTGTGTTCTCGACATCTTCACTGGAGGCGGAGTGGCAGTGGGCAAAGACTTCTCCAGTGGCGGGATCTTCGACTGGAATGCTGAGTGATGTGTTAGCATCTCCTTATGTTGATGTTTTTGATGCTCAGACACGGGCGTCAACGACTGCGCGTCTCACACTTACAGGTCACCCTTCCCAGCTTGGTACTTCCCCGCAATCCAGAGCCGGGCTGCACCTTCGGCCATCTCGTCGAGCTACGCCTACTCGGTACAGGTTTTCGGCTTGGTTTTGTCTTGCCTTTGTTTGACACTCTAAAATCGGGTCGTGGCTTGGTGAGCATGGCCTGAGGTGACCCCTCCCTCAAAAGATCGGGAGGCACCCGGACAACGGGACCCCTTGCCGCTTAGCTCGGCGCTTATCAACAACGCCTTCAGGTCCCGTTCCGGCAGCTGCCGCCCGAGGAACGCGCCGGGTTCCGGTCAATGCAATGGGATTCATCTCAATGTCATTGACGAAATGTGATATATTCTCGAGTAGAGTCACATGCCAACTCCTGCTGACTGTGACAGCTGCAATAGTATCTAAATGTGTACTGTATGATAAATACAAAGTAGCGTGTACAGATCGTCGCCCTCCATTTCCGGTCAATACCATGGATGTTGCGGGAAGGTCAGAGTGGCCTGCAAAGGCGCCTCGCTAATGTTCCGCATGACGGTCTCCTCCAGCTCCGCCATCTCCTCCTTGACTCTGCTCTCTAGGGAGTCCTCTAATTCAGCAGACTGCTCGCCCATCTCTCTACGAAGCGTGTCCATGATTCGTGACTCAGCCTGTCCAACGAGGTCCACCATCTCCTTCTTGTGAGCCGCAAGCGCATCGTCGAAGCGCTGCTCAAGAGCCGACAGGCGAGAGTTCAGAAGCGCTTCGATTCCGGCCAGTTCTGGTGGTTTCTGCTCGCGGCTTGCCGAGGGACTGCTGCTGCGACGGAGACGCTTTTTGCCTTTGTCGAGGCCTGGGTAGACTGGGGCAGACCCAGACTCTTCGTATTTTGGAGGTTCATCGTGCGGATCACTGCTGCCGGCAGTGCCAGGTGCCAGACTGTCTCCCTCAATTATCTTGCCCCCTTGGCCCTGGTAAAGAGTAGCCGCATTTGTGAACGCAGCGATGCTACCGGCTGACGGTTCTGAGACGGCTGCGCAGAGCTTTCGTATTCGCGCAGCAGACAAACTCCGTGGAGGGACGGCAGCATACACGGTCCAGGATGTTTGTCTGGCCAGGTGAAACAGAGACGTGAGTATGTTCTCAGATGGTTTGTTCCTGGGTTCGCATTGGGTGGGTGGCAGTACCAGAGCCGGCGGCCTGGTCAGGGTGAAGACCAGTGCTATGGTGTCATGACCCAGCATCTTGTCGGCAGGGTCTGCTTCAAAAGAGAGCCGGTGGATGCGTTCAGGGTAGATGTGGATGAAGATATTGGTCCTGCCGTCACGGCGACGACTTGGGCTATGCTTGAGCTGGACCGAGGCGCGTAATTCGAAGAAGGCTTTGTTGGATGAAGGCACCCAGTGTATATCGAAGAGCAGGCCGGTTAGGCTCTGGTCTCTGTCCCATGACGCGAGAGCAGCGATCTTGGTCAGGTCTATTTTCTTGGGCCATGTTGGTTCGATGTGCCCGAGAGACGGTGCACCAGAGCTGGTACTTTTAGGAGATGGTGATGAGTGTGGAGATGCTTGAGCACCGGTAGGTGTATGCTCGATATCTGCGTGCGTTGTTGGGGACTGGCCGGGGCCTGACTGCCCAGGAGTGTGCGCTACGTATTGGTCATGTTCGATATCGGGTTCAGGGTCTGGCCTCGGCGTATTGGGATTCGTAGTGGTGCCGGAGCTTGTGGATCGAGGAGAGGGCGAGGTCGTGGGATCATTGTGAGATGAGCATTCTGCAGTCTCGGCCACCATGGCGACCGTTTCGTGCTATCGAGACAGTCAGTTCAAACAAGTTCTTCACACGATGCTCACACAGTGCACGCTTTGGCCCTGGATGAGCCGTTCAAGGTCGTGCCGCCCGCCCAACCTCGCCTCACGATAGTGCTGGGTCGGTGATGGGAGCCGCCTTGGTCTGTTGATTGACCAAGTCGTGATGGAACGGAGGCGTCGGCCGATTTCATCCCTGCAAGCCCAGCCTAGCCACGACACACACTATATGACGAGCTCCAGTGCTGCAAGAGGCACCAGCACCCAGGGTCTTTCGCCGTCCGTAGAGCGACGAGTAGAAGCCTGTCAAAGGTCGGTGCTGGCCGCGAGACACTGGTCGCCGGGAGTGTCGTGGGCCGTAGGCAGGCAGTGCACGGTTATCTGCTGTGGTAGCAGATACCTTGGAACTACTTCGAGCCGGCCTGAATGAGATGCAGAGCGATGTTGATGGATGGGGTTCGGTGACGGTGGTGATGGGAGGCAGAAGAGGTGGAGAGAGCAAGATGAGATGCACTCGGAGTCATTGGGCAGGCAGCCAGATTACATAATCATACGGGTGGCTGGTTGGCTGTGTGTGCTGGACTGGCCGATAAGGCCTTATCTTATCACGGCTAATCGCTACCAGGTCCCCAGCTGCACTAACATCAGTTGGCACTGCATTTTCAATGGGAGACAGACCATTTGGCCTTGAAGTGATTCTTGGTCTTCCTTTCCCTCGAGGTTCTGATGGATGGCCTTAATTTGCGGTGGCTCACGCTCTCACGTACTCATCACATCAATCCGATGCATCACAGTCATTTCAAATTCAGCCGTTTCGAGTTCTGGGCAGGTCCGAAGCCACCCCTCAGCCGCAATCTAGACCCCAACACTCAGTGTTGCATCAGACGTACAGGGTGAAAAAGAATTATCCATGCCGCTACAACGCCCCATAAAGAATATAACGGTTTCTACTAATTATAACTTATAATTTATCCTTTTCTTAATTAAATTTATACCATTATAACGTATGTAGGATATAATATTATAAAAAAGCTACCTTTTTTCTTTATAATTTTGCCTTAAAAAGCTGGTATTATTATTATAGCACGCACAGACAAGATAGGAGAGTCAAGAGACCCTTCGCTAACGCTACGGAAGTCACGAATTAGGCTTCTTTTTCAGGTCACCCTGTACATAAATAACAGCCAGCTGCCCACCTGTCTCTGTGATGATCCCGACCCCACCAACCTCGTCGAACCTATATGTAGTTGCCTGTCTGCAGTGACATTCAAGCCCGACGAAGTCACCATTACACTCTTCAACAAACAGTCCGACATCCTGTGTGTACGCCCCATAACCCAAATCCGCCACAATGGGCACCGGACAAGGCACACCTGTCACGCCCACCGCTGCTGCTGGGACCCAGCCCGGGTCCAGTCATCGTTTCCCAACTCCGCCCTCATCTTCATCTTCTAAAGGTTCTAAAGGGTCCCCAAGTGCCAGTCTTGAGCCACCTCCTCTACCTTATGTGCGCGGCGCGCACTTCGAGATTCAGCCACACACCACCCCGCCGCCCTTCGACAACACCAACGGATATGACAACCCGGATCCGAAGGAGTGGAATCCGAACCCGTGGCCCTTTGGTAACCACGCACCTAAAGGCATTGTCGCCCAGTACCTCGCGCACCCGCCAAGGAAGCCAAGGGGGAAAACTCCTCCCAAGGACCAGGTCAAGCATGACCTGGTAGTTACCCAGCAGATCCGGTGCGGCAACGACTGCTTGGCCCAGGTGGTGCGGTGTCGCGTGGATGGGGAGGAGCGTGTCGCCAAGATCTTCGACCCCCTCTACGTCGGGATTGCCAGATGTAACAAGTATGGATTTCCGCCTACATACTATTCCGAGCGCTTTTACTCATGCGAGGCGGCTGCATATAAGAGGATTGAGGAGAGTGGCCTGAATGGGCAATATACCCCTAAATTCTACGGGTGTTGGTTCCTCGAGTTGCCTCTACCTATTGGCAGGGAAAAGCCGGTTTGTCGCGAGGTCTGCCTGATTTTACAAGAACTTATCCCTGGTGATACCATGGAGGCGCTTATAAAACGTGGAGAAGCAAGCACAATCCCTCCTAACATCCGGGTGGAACTGCTAGACCGGGTTATGGAGGCTATAAGCCATCTCTCCTTTATCGGAGTGATAAACGATGACGAACATCCCAGGAACTTTATGGTGACTAAGAACACGAAGAAAGGATGGCAGATCAGGCTTATTGATTTCAGCCACTCTCGTGTACGGGATCTACCCAACTCTAAATGGTGGACAACAAGTCGAACTCGGGATCAAAAGCGGCCTGAATCACCGATGACTGTTCTGAGGCATTGTTGGCCGGGTTGCTGTTCTGGCTGGATACCCGAGAAATGCGACGGCTGCACTGAGGCTAGCTTGCGCGAGAGGCTTGCACACATGGAGAGGCGATGGGGAAATTCTGCCGAGTACGAACCTGTCAACCGTGCAAAACTGAACGAGTACATCGAATACATCCGTGAAGAAATTCTTGAAGCTGAATCTCAGGATGCCTAGATGACTGAAGTCTACAGGGAGCAGTATCTTTAAGATTTTGGTTGGTGTATTCGAGGCCCATCGATACTGTGTACATCTCAATGGGAGGGGATTGATTTGGATTAGACATGAATGTCATGGAATGGTGTTTTACTGACCGGGTGAGAAGTGGCCATTGGGGGGGGGGGCGGCTCGGAGCCGAAGGTGGGGTCCGGAATGGTGCTGTGAGGGCTGAGCGTCACTCCTCGGATCCGGTGGCGGACACAACGCGTCCGTTCATCTTGCAGGTATGATCCAGAGACATATTCGAATTCATCTTAAAATGAATGCCTGCGGGGCAAGTTTAACCGAACCCGGCTACACTCGGTAAAACTCACTTTAAACTCACCCCACGTCACCTTCAGCACAGCCAGATTCTGACCTCGTGACTATTCCAGACTTAGGGGCAGCTCAACACAAGGGATGAATATTCAGGTACCTAGGTAATTAGATGCACATCAAGCTCACTTCCACAGTCAATAGCAAAGCTTCATTACTGCCACCGACCATCGGCTTCTCGCCTCACCCGGGACAGTCTATCTTTGAAAGTGTCATTTCAATTCTCTTTCCACCAACCTTCGTAATTTGACCTGCAGGGCCCAAGCCACAGTGCCAGCAACATGCTGTATTGCTCATTCAAGGCGTGTATTGGAACACGCGGGGGTAGACTACTGATGAGCTGCTCTCTGGGTCCCTAGCTTGCTGGATTTTAGAAACGCTCAGCGACTGTGTGTCAGGCTTCTGAAGATCATTGCCAAGCTTCAAATGCCTAATACCAGTGTACCAACATGGAGAGTGCTCTGCCCTCCGTTGTTGGCTAAGCTGGTAATTTCGCTTCTTTCTCTTTCCATTCCTTCGTAAGGGTCATTTCTATCTCATGCTCACCTTCTCGTGAGACTTCCTGCGTGATTAGGAATCCACAATGCCTGATATGGCGTTGCACACAGTACAGTTGTCCCTCGGCCCACCAGAAGAGGCATCCCGGCAACGAGCCGCAGGGAGAGCCACAAGTGCGGGGATAGCTTCAGCTTCAACTCCACACGCCCGAGCGCCGCGGGTCCGCAGTGCAGCTTCCAAACCGGATTGCCAATGGCAATCCGACTCATATCTTGGCAGAGGCATTCGCCGGGCGAGCGGCTCAGCCGTATTCAGCTTCATGTATGGCGTCTTGATTTATCGGCGTGGGGTCGCCGGTATCACATCCAGCGCGAGACAGGGTGAAAGTTACCGAAACCGTAGATATGGGGAAAGTGACCCCTCCCCCGGATTTCGGGTAACCCTAATAAATTAACCTGGGATCCGTACGACGTGGGGAGAGTGTGGGGATTTGAGGCTAGTCTGTGCCACCGCGACCATGACGGATATCTGTCAACCTGTTGGAGACGTCCTCCGACGGCGGACCGTCAGTGACTACTTAACCCAAGCCCATGACGAAAGTCTACGCTCGAGAGGCTTCATAGAACCCATCATCTCCAAGCGTCTTGAGTCCACACAATCACTAGTCCTCCCTTCGCCACTCATCTCCCTTCACACAAAATGAGTCCCAGCGTGTTGACACAGTCCGCCGTCCCTCTGCCCTCCAGCCAGCGTTGCGAGCCTGGTTCTATCAACCTCAAGGTCGCACAATGGCCCAAGAGAGCCGCGGATGGGCCAGTCGACGCCTACGGGACTGCCAAGGAAATCGTCTTGAAACTCAACTCATATCTCGGCAAGGCCTCTTCTAGGGAGGCCGCCGAAGGGGTAGCATCTCTGTTCAGCGACGGCGAGTGCTACTGGCGAGACCACCTAGCCTTGTCATGGGACCTGAGGACCCTGAAAGGCAAGGATAGTATCGTTGGGTTCCTGCAGGACAACGCCAATCTCACCAAGGTCTCCGTGGACACTTCGTCAGAGTGGCGCACTCCCAAACTCGCGCCCATGAACCCTGAACAAACCTCGCAGGGTATCGTGTTCTTCATCACCTTCACCACGAAGCTGGGTACTGGCCGTGGATTCGTTCGTCTGGCTCAGGACGGTTCGGGGTCTTGGAAGATCTGGACCTTCTTCACATCGCTCGAAGAGCTCAAGGGCTTTGAGGAGCCAACGGGTCAGCGACGGCCGAGCGGTGCGCAGCATGGCTACCACAGGGGCCGGAAAAACTGGCTGGATAGAAGGAATGAGGAGTCCAGCTTTGTGGACAAAGACCCGGACGTACTGATCATCGGTATGGAATCACAGTTTTCTGATTTGCCTTACTACATGGATCGAACGAGCCCGCATGCTAACATATTCCAACTAGGTGCTGGCCAAGGTGGGTTGTCTGCACATGCGAGACTCAAGATGCTGAATGTGCCGACACTTATTGTCGACTTCAATGATAATGTTGGTGACAACTGGCGAAAACGATACCACCAGCTTGTTCTCCACGATCCAGTCTGGATCGATCACCTGCCATACATACCATTCCCTGAGTGGTGGCCCGTTTTCACGCCCAAAGACAAGCTCGCCGACTTCTTCGAGGCTTACGCCAAGTTGTTGGAGTTGAACGTCTGGACGAAGACTACGGTAGAGTCTGGCTCTTGGGATGACTCTCAAAAGCGGTGGACTGTCACAGTCCGGAGGACATTACCAGATGGGTCGACCGAGGCTCGGACCCTTCACCCAAAACACATCATCCAATCGACCGGGCATTCCGGCAAGGCAAACATCCCGGAAATCAAGGGCTGGGACTCTTTCAAGGGTGACATCATCTGTCACTCGTCGCAATTTCCAGGCGCAAAGCCCAACAGCAAGGGCAAGAAAGCAATCGTCGTTGGCGCCTGCAACTCGAGCCACGATATTTGCCAGGACTACTACGAGAACGGGTACGACGTGACGATGGTTCAGAGATCAACAACCTGCGTCGTCTCGAGCGAGTCCATATGCAAGATCAGCTTGGCCGTCGTCTACGAAGAGGGCGGCCCGCCCACTGAGGACGCCGACCTGATGTCCTGGGGCACGCCCGCTGAAGTGACAAAGGCAACACATCTTGAAGTCACCAAGTTCCACCAGGAAAAGGACAAGGCCACTCTCGAGGGCCTGGCCAAAGCAGGTTTCAAGACGGACAAGGGACCAGATGACTGCGGCCTCTATATCAAGTACTTCCAACGCGGTGGTGGTTACTACATCGACGTCGGAGCATCGCAACTGATCATCGACGGCAAGATAAAGGTCAAGCAGGGTCAGGAGATAACCGAGGTTCTTCCAAACGGACTTCGCTTCGCAGATGGGACTGAGCTCGAGGCGGATGAGATCATCTTCGCAACAGGCTATCAGAACATGCGCACGCAAGCGACCGGCATCTTTGGGGAAAAGGTCGGTGAGAAGCTGCGGGACATCTGGGGCTTCGACGAGAGTGGCGAGTTCCGCGCCTTGTGGAGGGACTCGGGCCACCCGGGTTTCTGGTTTCACGGCGGCAACCTGGCCATATGCAGGTATTACTCGAAACTTCTTGCTCTGCGGATTAAGGCTCAGCTAGAAGGTCTTGAATGAGGTTGCTGATGTAAATTCGTCGAATTGACTGCACTTTCAATTGTTCTCACTTCCCCATTATGTAGGGCGATATGATCAACTCTGCGTTCGTTGAAACATTATTAGTCCGTAGAGTTCGACAGCATGAACTCAAACGAATTTGAATCAAACTACCCAAACCCTGGAATCCGGTCCTGAGATGGTGCCATGCTTCATGACCTGTGCCCCAAGTCCGGCAATATTAGTGTAATTTCAGGTACGAGTTCAGAAACCCAAAAGGAAAGGAGAACGTGTTTGGAACATGAGAAGGCTATGTCATCCACAGCTGGCAATCTTCGGATATTGTCGCGTCCCTGTCACCAGTGACTGGCCCGATCGCCACCTCCACAGAACATATTGACTCCTATTCTGATCCAGCGGAAGGATAAACATGTTCACCCTCGAAAGTCTGGAATGACTTCATTCGATAATGACAGCGTTGGCGGGGACCCGCACCGCGTCAGACATCGTATTCATTCCCAAGTGATCCTGGAACCGTTCAAGGTTTAGTCTGTTTTCTCAGAACGTCTGAGTGGTCGCTGATGTAAAGATCTATTGGTTTTACAGATTCAAATCACTTCATATGGCGATGAGCGGTTGGAGTGATTGAAGCAAAGCCCAGCTTGGAGCAATGTGTTATTGATTCTCCGGAACTGGTAGGCTTATCTTTCCTGCCATGCACAGTACCTGCTTCTAGAGCGAGTCCAGTCCCTATTGACTGCCTTTTCGTGGGAGGAGCATCATGGCCCCCATTGCAGCAGCCTGATCTCGCAGATATTTCATGGGATGAACCTCAAGTCTCTCGTCCACTCGTCCTCCACGTCGCTTGTTTCCAGCCCTGGAAGTGCCTCGTCCGGAGACAACTTCTCATATCATCCACTTGCGCCAGGCTTCGATCGCTATTCAAATACTCAGTGAAGTTCATGCTTCCATGCAAGAAATAACAAACCTACCGCTTTGCTTCGAATCAACCATTCCGTCAATGCTCTTGCCATCGAGGCTGCCAGTTGCCTTCGCTTCAAACTTGGCCCAACGGGTGTTCATCTCGAGATGCCAGAACCAGCAGCAAGGCTGTGGTTGCGTTACCGACTGCACTGTTCACGTACAAAGTGCAGGGAATAGAAGACGGTGAGGACTTGCCATTGCACAGAAAGCAGTTTTTGCTAGAAGATTGTGGCCATCCAGCAACCTCTTGGTCTTCGGGTCTACGATCACCCGTTCAATGGGAAACTTGGAGCCTCGAGGCTGCGAGAGGCTCACTTGATCAGTGTGCTCGATTCCAGAGTAGAACCAAGATCATGGGCGAGGGTCTGGGTACAAAGCTTACCAAACCATTCTCCACGGTACAGTCATGCCTTTCCAGATAGCATTTGATCCCACATCTGAGATCGTCCAAGGGGCAGCATCTGGACAGTGTCAGCTCACAACTTTGGGACATAAGAAATCAACTTGTCTGGGTGCCTGGACAATGAGGAGGAACAGGATACTCACTGATTGAAATTGGCCGAGTCTTGAGGTCCTCCATACTCTCTCGGTATCCTTTCGCGCTCGACATACTGGAAAGAGTGTGCCAGATGACCTGTCCACCAAAGATGATTGGAAGACCATGCGAAACGCTGAAAGTCGTGCACCACAGTGGCTCGAATGAATTCCATCGATGGTCGCTGGGTCGAAACCCCGCAATGAGAGATGCGGTCTGATGAGACTCGCAACATGAGCTTCAACATTTGGCTGGTTGGATAGACAACAAGGTGCTGCTGTCTGATTGGGCTGGGAAGAGAATAAAGCCGTTGGTCGGGGACCAGACTTTGAGACCAAGAAGGCTTCATAAATGAGAACCGTGGGCTGAATCAAATGAACTCAAATTGAAAATGAGAGTTGTGGGCTGAAAGATGACACAGCGAGAATATGCTGACTCGAGGCTCGAACGTGAACAAGGCCATGGGCTGAATAGAAAACTCGAACTGCGAAGGCGAGAAGAGGCACCATGGTTCCGTGGCTAAGATTGGCTCATTGGATAAGCCGTGGGCTGATTGAAGAAACTCGAAGTGAGAGTTTTGAAAACACCGAAGGTTTGGTGACTGAGGACTCGTACGTGAATGGAGCCGTGGGCTGGATGAACTCGAATTGAGAGATTTCCGAGAGGCATCAAGGTTGTGGTGATCAAGATAGACTCAATGGGTTGATGAGAGCCGTGGGCTGTTTGAAAGAATACCGAGTTTGGTGGCTCAGATTGGCTCGAAAGTTGAGAGCCATGGGCTGAATCAAGGACTCAAATTGATGACAGTCGTGGGCTGAAAGATCAGACACCAGGGTATGGATGGCTGAAGGGGCTCCAAGGAGAATAGAGCTGTGGGCTGAAGAGGCTCGATTGGATGAGAGCCGCGCAGATAGTGGCTGGAAACCAAGGAATGTGGACAGCGAAGCTATGGTAACTCGCTGAAGCTTGTTCATGAGAGTTTTGGGCTGAAGACACCAAGTGCATGGTGGCTGAACAGGTTGCTCAATATGATGTGAGCGTTGGGCTGGAGGGCCAGATACTGAGGTTGTAGTATCCGACTAGGCTCGAAGGAATGAGAGCCGTGGGCTGAAAAGCTGGCACTGAAGGTTGTCGTGACCGGCTGACTGAAGTAGCTCGAGCGATGATGGAGCTGTGGGCTAATAGACAGACATCGAGGATGTGATGACTGGCTGATGAAAGTAGCTCAAGTGATGGTAGAGCTGTGGGCTGGTAGCCAAACACCGAGATTGTGGTGCCCGTGGCTTGAGTTGGAGACAAAGGCTGATAGCCGGTAGGCCAGATACCGAGGGTGCAGTATCTGATGAGGTTCGAACTGATCGGAACCCATGGGCTGGAAAGTCGGCACTGAGATTGTAGTGACTGACTGAAGTAGCTCGACTGAAAATAGAGCTGTGGGCTGGAAAGCTAGACGCCGAGAGTATGGTGACCGGCAAGAGTGAAGTTATTTGGAAGGGCTGATGGCCAGCTGCCGATGGAGAGGCAACTGACATGGCTCAAATTGATTTCGTTTGAGTGATAGATGGCCAGAACACCGAGTTTGTGGAGACTGACGTGGCTCGTATTGGTTTGTTTGGAAGATGAAGAACAGAACACCGATGTTGTGGTGACCGTTGCGTTGGTTGGAAGATGAAAGGCCAGAACACCGAGATTTTAGTGACTGGCGTGGCTCGAATTGGTTTTGTTGCGAGAGAGAATCAGAACACCGAAACACCGAGTTCATGGTGACTGAAGTCGCTCGAATTGGTTGTATGAAGGCCAGAACACCGAGGTTGTGGTGGCTGGGATGGCTCGTATTGGTATGGAAGATTGGGAGCCAGCCATCGAGGTTGTGATGACTGACATGGCTCGAATTGATTGTTTGAGACCACAGGCCAGACACTGGGTTTGTGGTGACTGACGTGGCTCGATCTGATTGGAATGATTGGAGGTCGGACACTGCATTTGTGTTGACCGACATGGCTGGAGTTGGCTGAGATGGTTGAATGCCAGACATCGAGGTTGTGATGTTTAGCATCATCATGACCCGAAGGTGTCTGGTCATGTCACCGTGTTCCGAACACGGTGGTGTCTCTAGAACAGTGATGGATGCTCTGGAGACGTGGTGAACTGGGAGCGGCGCGATGGGGAACCGCAGGCTCGGAAGTCTCAAGTTCAGACAGTGGACATTGTGCGCTGAGAACATGATGCGCGAAGCTCGAAGTATCGATGTGGTGGATAGATATCAAGCAGTGGTGGACTTGTGGAATGTGATTGAGTTGACAGCTCAAGGAGCCGAAGGTTCTCTCAAGCAGTGTTGGATTTATGGCGCCAGATTGGATGACGAGGCGCGAAGAGGCTCTAGTGAAGAGTGTTGAGCCGCAAGCTGGACTGAACTGGAAAGTTGTGATGGATTTGTCGATTCGAGAGGCTGAGTGGGTCTCTCGATGATGCTGGATTCGATGCGCTCAAAGAAGTGTGAAGCGCGATGCTCAAGAGTGGAAGGTATCTCAAGCGATGCTGGATGAGGCCGGAATAGAACAGTGTTGGTTTCGACACACGTTCTAAGGGAGGATATCCCAGAGGAGAGTGTCCCAGAGGAGGATGTCCCAGAGGAGGGTATCCCAGAGGAGGGTATCCCAGAGGAGGGTATCCCAGAGGAGGGTATCCCAGAGGAGGGTCTCCTAGTGGCCGAAGATGAGTTGTTGCTGGTGGAGTGATGTGAAGTCGGCAGAGTTTGAGGCCGACTTGAATGTGGATGATGACAGGCGATTGGTGATGCGAGTCGATCGATGATGGTGATGCGTTTCTGCTTGGCATCTGCGTGTGCATTGCCCAATGGCACAGCAGAAGGTCCCGGAGGACACCGCTTGGAGGTGCAGAATCCGTCTTTGTCCTCCGCCCCCTCCACCGAAGTGAAGAGGAGTTTTTATAGCGTCTGAACTCTGACAGGTGAAGAAGCACCCTCAGAGCTCACTAGGAGATGAGGGGAGAGGGATTTCGTGTGGGGCACGGGGTGGTGGAGAAGTGGGTGGACGTGGTGGAGAGAGAGACCGCAAAGGCGACGCAGGTGAGAGGGCAGCAATCGATGACCCAGCGTGTGTCGATGCGCCCGCTGCATTCGCCTCCCGCTGTTGTCCAGGAACAGCAGATCCCGATCCAGCAGTACGGGACCGGTTCTCCTTCCTGTCTCGAACCCATTCCCAAAAGGCGTCTGACATTTCGAAGTCGGTAACATGACGATGGTCGGCGTAGCGAAGGACTCTGGGCGGCTGAGTCCACGGCAGCAGGCAATCCCAGAGCCTCTCACCAAAAACTTGGGAGAGATTCCGACGCCAGCCTAGATCCCAGGGGTTACCGGTGTAGAATGCAAAGTCGGGGTCGTGCTCGGGGTGGTCGGGCAAAAGCGCGAACCAGAAACCTCCTCGCACTTCCCTAACCCGACGCAATTGAGACTTCTCCGGAATCGTGACATTCCGCAAAGCCAAATCTCGGAACTTGAGCCAGAGGTTGCTGCCCGCCAGGAAGATGACGACGGCGACGGCCCTAGTCACCGCCGGAGCATGAACCAGGGTGGACGAGCGACCCGTTCTCGAAATGGCGATGCAAGAAATTGTGACCACGATTATCGCGTCCAGAAGGAGGAAGAGGATGGCGAGCAGGTATGACTTGATCGTGCCCAGCCAGACACAGACTCGAAGCCAACCGCAGAAATGATCGTACAGAGCCAGGTGTACGCTGGCATCCCTTCTCTTTCCTTTCGCGTGTAACGTCCCGAAATACGAACAATGATAGACCCGATCAGCGAGTGGCTCGTCTCGAGCCCGACAGCCGACT
This sequence comes from Diaporthe nobilis, assembly GCA_023078575.1. NCBI lineage: Eukaryota > Fungi > Ascomycota > Sordariomycetes > Diaporthales > Diaporthaceae > Diaporthe > Diaporthe nobilis. The sequence continues at coordinate 266,555 of JAKZJT010000013.1, read as the reverse complement.
CTGCAAAACCGGAATCGCATTGCATGGTTCGAATAACGAGCAGGACGAGACCCACCCCAGATGAGGAAGTCGGATTGGTGGACGGTTGTGCGCCCACACAGCCGTGAATTCGACCTTGGCGCGTATGACCGTGCGACCGCGAAGGCCCAGCATAGGAGAAACCAGGTACGGACTAGCCCAAGCCCGACCCAGATCCCCACGGCGCTGACCTTCTCGTCGGTCGTATGCCCAGCCGGTCGCGACCAAGTCTTTGAACCACCAGCGACCCCCCAGAGTTGCATGTCTATGCGAGGAGAGTCAGCAGAAGGTTGGTAGCCGCGAAGAAGGAAGACGATGAGAAGAAAACGGGACGAACGAAGACCGGACGAAAGAAGACCGGACGAAAGAAGTTGGGACGAAAGGCAAAGAGGAAGGTGAGGAGGGAGGGAGAACAGGGTGAAGAGACCTGGACGAGATACCAGGATGTGAACAAGGCCAGAGCAAAGTCTGGTGAATGTGTTGTTCACGAGTGACAGACTCTAAGAGCTGGAGAGGCAGGGCCAGGCCTCGGGAGGATGAGAGGGAGCAGGACGAGAGGCAGCAAGATCACCAGCACGATCACAACCAAGACCACGACGACGACATCGCAAGGGAGCACACTTACAAGCAAACTCGTACCCCAACGACCAGGTGGAAACGGCGAGGTAAACCAGGAGACCGAGGATGAACAACCACCCGCCGGCGGGCTCATTCGAGACCCAGACCAGAGGGTTTGCGCAGCCCCGCATGGTGAACATCGTGACTCAAAGAATCCCGTACACTCGGAGACCGTGACCGTGAGAAAAGAGAATCCCTCTCTTTGCGATGAGAAAAACGTTCGGAAGAAAATCAAGAGAGAAGGTAGAGCACCCGTCAGCTCGAATGATGCCTAGTCAAAAGAAGAACTGTCGCGAAGTCTGCGTTCAAGCGCAAACGCTTCTTGAAGAAAAGAAGAAGAGAGGAAAAGAGAGGAGAGGGCGGGGACGAGAAGGTTAAGGGGATGGGGGATCCAGGGCGGGCTGCCTGCCTGCCTTCCCCGTGCCTTCCTGGTTTCTCGTGTGTTTGTTTACTCGGGAAGCAGTTCCTTTCTGACTCGACCCTTCTGGCCAGCTAGCACTGGAGATTGATGTCACGGCTGAGACTGGAAAGAGCTCCAGGGAAAGAGCTCCAGGGAGGCCACCCCGTCTCTCGAGACACGGTGGCAGATGGTCGACCTGAAAGATGCCCACAACGGATGAGAAGACATCCACAGCACAGCCATCCCATCCCATGTGAGGCTATCCTGTAGGAGGTCTACCATGGTATAATATCCTATGGAAGGCTATCCCATGAGAAGCTATCCCATGGGAGACTGTCCCATGAGAGACTGTCCCATGGGAGATCACACTGTAGGAGGTTATCCCACGAGAGGTTACCTCTACCCATGTCTCAGAGCGTGCCCGTCCGACTGTATCCACTGGTCCCAAACGGTTTGAGCTCCAACGGGTTTCCACCGTAACACACCTTCCAGACCAGGGTAGACTGTCGTCACCTGCAGTGAATGTGAACAGGTATGACGAAACCTTGGTCACTGCTCCCATAACGTTTTCACGGACCAGACTACCTTCAGCCCTCTACCTGCAGTGGCCATTATGTATTTCTGTATTCGAGCGCGACAGGATCTACAGCCGACGACACCCAATCCACGCCACCGGGTTCCCCGCGGCTATCTCCCCAGAGTCCAACCTCATCTGGCGGTTTCAGCCTTGAGGATCTGAATGAGCAGAACCAAGTTGATCATATGGCTAATACTGCCGCATGGGTTTCCGACATGGGAGAGGTCCGTCCATACGGACCACCCATCCCGCAGTAGTACATCGACCAGATTCTCGCAACTCCACTTGTAGTCGAAGACTTGTCGATCTGGCTGGCGAGGGAATTCCCTGATAGAGAGATTAGCGAGCTCCTGCGTGCCTACCCAATTCTTGCAGTCAAGCCACTTGCTCAAAGCGCTGAGTGTGCAGCATTTCCAGTGGCGAACTGCCCCCTCCCCCCCTCCCCCTCCTGCCCCCCCCAGAATGGGGCAGGGACCGACGACGTTCAACCTGCTCAGACGGCCACATGGTGTGGTAACCATGACAGCTCCCGATTCGGTGTCTTTCCTGTGGACGGCAGCAGCAAGGTGTTGGGGGAAGGACCCATGATTGACACTTACCCACCTGCAACATTGGCAGGTGTGAGCAGCAATCACCTACTGCGCGCTACGAGGTTGGGTGAGTGGAAACACAAATGCGCAAGTACCTAGGTACCTAGTTAGATGGGACACTATTTCAGTGCCAGGTTTTGGGGGAGCAATTTTGGTTGGGCCGCATGGGCAATTTGAATTGGTCTTCACAGTGCCTGGGTGCCAGGTACCTAGGTACTTCTTATCTATGGTTGTTCGGTTTCTGATAGCCTCACTGAAATGGGTTCGCAGTGGTCGGCAATGTTCTCAAAAGAAAAGAAAAAGATTCCCCGCCCCTTTCAGCGCTTCTCGTTCCATTTGCTGCATCGTACTCAGTTTGGCTTGTCCCCACAAGTCGACTTCAACCAGTTGAAGGCGTCCTGGTGTGGCTTGTCACCCTTGCAGCCATTCTTCCCGTTCACACAGTAGACGAGATGGTGCTCAGTCCACCACATGAAAAGAGGCCATTTAACCCCACAGATCTGCCCGAGCGTGTCCTGTACCATTCTGTTAGCCCCTTGTAGTTCATTTAGCGTGTCTTCTAGGGTATTTTCACTTACCTGTCCCATGTGTATCGAAGACTTGCCGTCCTCCGAGCGCATACATTTCTTGTAGCACTCAGGCAGGCCCTCGCCATAATGCTCCATATGATCGGCTAGTTTCCTGTCGCGTGGTGGCAGACCGCGCTTTTTCATGCGCTTTAGTCTTGGGGCGATCACCCAGGACGTGAGTTGTGTGTCGTTCGTGATATGTTGAGTGTCATTGGCGACGACTTGCGTATCGTTTGCGAAGTTTGCGTATGTGATGTTGATTGCTTGAGGTAGAGCCGATAAGGATGTGTTGGTGATCGGCGATGCAGAAGATACCCTATTTCAGTGTTAGCTTGGATTCGAAGTAACGCGACAAGAGGGGAGACATACTTAGCAAGGCCGAGGAGACCGAGAACAACAGCATTTATGGAGAAATGCATTTTGATCTTGTGAGCTCTGAGTATTCTTGAATTCTTGTGTTGATATTGAAGTGGTTCGGGTTGCTTGCTGGGTTTATGAGTTGTGGTGTTTAGAGTTTCTGTTTGGTATGTGTTTTGTGATGGGTTCTGGAGATCAAGTCTGGGTCGAGTTGGGAGAAGGTCATCTCTTTTATATCTCATGGGTACCAGGAATGATTTCCCAAATCGCTCTATACTCACACTACTGTTCAAGCTCAGCAGTCCATAGAGGTTGGCCATAAATGTTTATTCCCTAGTAGGGACTTTGGTCTCCATCAAGGTGTTAGTGCTGACACTAGCCTAGAGACCGGCTGAGAAGTAAACAAACAAGTCCATTTCTATGGTCCATCGATTTGTGACGCCTAGATGGACCATGACTCAGATCTTCCATGGATACCGTCAAGGAGTATGATGTGTGTGGTATGTTTGGACTTCTGTAAGGGCTCCGAGGTCAGGACTTGATACTGGGGAGTGATTCGAATTAACATTTTGGCTACTTGCAAAAATTGTCTGAAGGCCAGCACAAATTCAAGGCATACCCAGAGTCCCGGGACAACTTGGCGTGGCTCTCGTCTGTGACTGCGACTGCGTCCGGCCTACTCGTCCCGGCCTAACTACTAAGCTCGGAAAAGAGTGGTTTTGGGTGGGTGGCATGAAGTCTCTGGGATATGTCTTGTGTTTTTCCTTGCTCACGGCTACCTACTATGACTGGAAGAAGGCTACCATAAGACAAGGAGACAAACGAATAGTCCAGGCGAATAGAAATGGTATTGGCAAGTCCTGGATCTGGCTGCAAGTCGACGACCTTGAAGTCGAGCTGCACTTTTTCCCACCCGGTCCTACAGAAAACTGGCTGGTCACTTTGTGACATCTATCTTAGGCCCTCAGAAACGATGGCCTCTTCGAACGCGCTGATCATTCCATCGTAGAGTTTGTCTACTGCTTCCGGCGAGCCGTCGGTCCCTGTCCAAATTACCCCGGCCCGTAGGGGAAATAGAACTTGGCGAAGACTTTCGGCGAGAGCCTTGAGGGAGTGTAATTCGGAAGGAAATTCCCTCAAAATATTCTGAAAGCCATCCTGAGCCATGTCAAGCGACTTGCGTGCTGCCAATTCGTCCCAGTCGCCACTACTCCATTGTCGGAGCTTGCTCGACTCTGGGGGACTCTCCGTGTGGTTTGTTATGATTGTCCAGAGAAAGACGTAAAGGAAGGACTCCAGGTCGTGACGATAAGTGTGACGCTCACTCTTCAGAACTCCAATTGCCATGAAGGGTCTGGTGCCGGTAATGTCGGGCTCAGTTTCTACTCCTTCGGCGAGCTCTATTGCGGAATCGAGATCTATCAGGATCCCTTGAGGTTTTCCTTCATCTTGACCATCCAGAATGATCATGTTACCTGGGGATACATCTTGATGGAGAATCCCGGCGTCACGATAGAGTGATCGGTGACACTTGATAGCATCACGAAAGACTTGAAGTAATTCCAAGAGAGACTGAAAAGTGTGAAGAGGTCTGCCGACAGGGGAGGTAACGACGCAGGCAAGGACGCGATTTTGAAAGAAGTTGTCGGTTTCTTCTGTATGTTCGGCAAGTCCGTCACTACTGCAAGTAACTTCCTGCCCTTGTCCTCCGACATTTACATTTCTCTCGGGAGAATGCAGCCTGGCGAATTTCCTGTGCGTCCCCCACCGGATCCCTCGGCGCAAATTTGCCGTACTTTCAAGTTCTTTGTAATAATCAAGGGAGATGGCACCCCAGACGCATTTCTCCTTGGCTAGTTTGAGAAGCTCGTCCTCCGGACGCTCCCTGGCCCAACGCCATTTGAATTTCAAGACGTAATCCCATTGATCCGAATCAGGCAGTCTAGCCCGGTAGCAAGTTGTCCCGGTGCCAACAAGGCCTTCACGAGACGCAATTGGCTGGCCTTCGAGATAAAGCTTTCCCAGAGAAGGCATCGCCGCATCATCAAGGACAATGTACCTGCCGACGTTATCCGTCTCAATCATGTTGGTATTGCCCAGGTCCTGGCCCGTCATCCGCTGGTAGCTGAGAACAATAGAGAGAAACTGGGTGAAATCTTTGTGAATATCGAATAGGTCGCTACAGTATAAGCCGGACCGGTCAAAGACCCAAAGTTCGATCAGTGAACCGCGGATGTAAAAGCCGTGTAAGAAGAGCCGCGTAGGTTGACTGGCGAAGACGTGGTGTGCAGACCGACAGAGTCGCAACAGTCCATCCTGATAACAAACGCGATCACGGTGGCAAGACTGGCCAACAACCTGAACATGTTCCCATGTTGTCTGTATGCTGGAGGTCGGCGAAGTGGGCATGGTCAAGAGGAGACGTGCACCACTGTCGTCACTCTCGTGCTCGGGTGCTACATCGCCACTAGATACCTGCCACGAGCCTCGAGCGCCGTCTAGCTCCCGCGACATGTAGCCGGAAAACCATTGCGAGAAGCTCTCGGGAGATGGGGCAGCTGATGGAACGGCACAGCGGCCACGGACTCCTCCAGCTGCCTGAATTTCCAAGAAGCCATCTTGGTGCATATATTGAAACTTGCCGAAGTATCTTTTGATAAACCCGCTCATGGGGCCATGCATGCGGCCGTCTATGTTGTCAAGCACATCTTGGTCGTCCGTCATGAGGGCCAGTGGAGCTGACGGATGGTTAACCGCCGGATGATTCTCCATGGCCGAGATTTATTGGCAGAACACGCTGTGTGGTATGAGGATTGCAATGAAACAACTAGTGAAGGCCCGGTCCCTTCCTGTCTGTAACGTCGTGATATGGAAGGAATCCTGGTTTGGCGCCGAGTGCCACAGGACTCCCCAGTGGTGTTACCGGTCCGATGTTGTGAGATCTCTGGCGTGTAGTGCGGGTGGTGGTGAGTTGAGGTTGAGGACTTCTAGGCACGCTTCGCAGCCTCACGAGGTGCCTCGGGATTTTTTGCATATGAAGTCAATAGCACCAGTCCTTTTCAGCGAATTCCCTGGCGTTGAAGTAATCGTTCAACTTTAGACAAGCGTGGGTTGGTTGGTTTTGGAGTCGGAATTGGTAGTGCAGCCTGCCCATCAAAAATGAGTGAGGGGCAGCTTTACATATGCCCTGTAGAAAGCCCCTGGCCTTCTAAGGAGGGCTCGTGCGCAGAGACAGTCTGCCAATCTTGGGGGGCACGTTTCCAACAGGTGCCAACCCTGTCTCCAACGATTCGGCATTCGAATTGGTAGACAATGCCGAAATTCAGGATACTGCACAGGTGGATTCCCCTTTATCTATCCATCACAGACTGCCCCTACAAGCCGGGCAGCATTCGATTTTGTTTGTCTGAGGAAGTTGCTGTACTTCTCTGCTTTCTTTCCTTCATGGCGTGGCTTTTTGGCGAGTCTTTCCAAATGCCCCGTCTTCCGCGTTTCCCCCGCTGCAACATGCGGCGGCTGCGGTTGGAGGGATGACTAGCTATTTTAACCAATCATCCAGGCGTTGGGTGTTGATGAGCCGCACGCGCCGCAACTAGAATCAGGGTTGATACTAGTATGGTCTAGGTATCCCGTCATTCGGGTGGCGTTAACCAACATCCCACCGAGACGACCGCCAGTCATTTGCTCCAGTCACCGCGGCACTTTTTTTTCTACTTTGTTTTATGAGGCTGAGGAGGGAGCACGGGGTCTTGCCTACCTCTACAGGCAACGCTTGTCTGCCCTGCCATTCGGCTACGATATCACACAGCTTGTCTGGGCTATGGCGAATTTACCTTGTTTGTTGGCATATCGCGAGACGCGAAGAAAGCTTACCCGGAGAGCCTCATCGTTCGTCTTACCGCCAGAACCCATGCAATACGCAAATGACTGCCTAAAGACAGATATTCCATTCCATGTCACTTTTTTTTGAAGCCTTGCGATTGGTTGCCTCTCGATGATATCTGGCCTGGTCGTTCTCCATGACCTCGTGTGACCCAGATGTTACGTACCGCGGGCGACTGATAAATGGTCGTCCAGGGGCCTGAATGACCTTGGGCATCCGTTGATGTGTCGCAAGCAGCGATGCCTAGCCATGGATCCTTCGCCTATTAATGCGGCACATTCACAAGGACCAGTGGACAAATCAGGGGAGAGTGGTGGCATTGTTGGTGGTCGATTATAGAAAGCTGGTTTGCAAGGCCTCGGTGTTTGGCTCTGCTCCAAATGAGTCATATCCGCCAGATGATAGAGGTCTGATGAAGTTGATACAGCCTACGGTTCTCCATGACGCACACACGCATCACAACACAAGCGTGCTCTCTGCAGAATTATTGCGACATAGGCCCGGTCCCTTTATATCCATTTTCAGATTCATCACACAGCCTTGCGGACGGAAAGTTCAATCTTCATCGCAATCCCAACAAGTCAGATTTTCAAGTTACCAATACCTGGGTTGAGCCAGCAGGCATATTTGAGATGATTATTATTCCTAATTCGTTAGCCTCTATCTAGAAATGGGCTGTTCCGTGTCACTTTCCTCTGCAAACCGTGCTAACCTGGGATAGCTGGGTGAAAATGCCCGGCATATTTCAATAAAGAGTGTAAAAAGCTCTTGTATTTCTTAGATACTCCTGGAGATTCCAGGAGGAGTTGAGCTAGTGCCTGACACTACAATCCACCACGGACCACAAGACAGAAGAAATCAAAACTAATCCATTCACCATTCCCCCAACTAAAACGCGGCAACAATTCGATCGACAATATCATGGACCGGAGTTCCTGGCAGAATCTTCTGCCCACCCAAGCAGAAACCGGTCTCATTGCCGTAATTGACAGCACTCTCGTCGGGATGGCTGTTGCAGTGCTTGCAGTGCTTGCACGTGGTCCGCCCGTGCCTGCAGGTCGTAGTATGCTTGCAAGTTCTGGGGAGTTCATTGAAGATCGCTCTCCACTCCGTAGTGACACTATAGCCACTTTCCCCATCAGGCATGGGCATGCCATCCGGGAACATGATAGTGCCGCGCTTCGCGTGGAGTTCGTACTCGGTCCATCCTGTCTGGTCCGCATCATCCTCGTGCTGAAGCTTGAGCCCGAATTTGTGCTGGAGACCTCGCTGGGAAACGAGACTGCAGAACTCGGCTAGGAAGGGCTCAAAGCCACTCATGTCGGGCACCTCGTAGTTGCCATACTCATAAGCCTGGAGGGATGCATTGGCATCGACGAAATAATGGATGCCTCGGAGCTTGTTGCTGTTTGGAGGTACGATAGGTTTCATGATCTGAACGACCCCTTGCCCCGGGATTGGAATCTTGTCAAAAACCATGATTTCGCCCTCTGTGGTGTCGAAGTGCTTGTGGATCAATCGGACACTGACGCCCTTGGGGACATTGTGCTTCCTCAGCAACTCGCGAAGATCTTGAAGATCTTGGGAGTGGTCCGTGGGTGCCCCGGAAACTTGGCTAATTAAAGGCAAGGTGTTGTAAGTGCTAGAAGGCACGAATGTATCGATGAGGGAGGCCATTATTTTGATAGAGGACAAGTGGTGAGGAGACAATAGTTGTATAATCAAAGTTGGCAATTCAGAGAGTAAAGAAATTGTTGATGAGATCTGAGGGAACTCACGTTGAGAAGGCGGGAGCAGCTACCTTATCTTTATAGACCGTATCCGAAGCAGATCCCTAGTTACATCATGTTGGTCCTTTGATGTTTGGCCGTTGGCGTGGTCAGTTCGGCGCTGCAACATGACCTTGTGCTGAAGCCTGAGAGTCGGTCAAAATAGATAAATAGAATGAGGCGACCAGGAGTCCCCAGGTTTACGACAAGTATCCCATACTTGTATTTTAGGAACAGGAAATATAAAAAATATCAGGACACAGACATAAAGCTACATGATGCAAACATAGATAATAGTATCGACTTCGAAGGAAGAGGGGTCCGTCCGAGTCTTGTAAGCGTTCCTGATCGTTCACGCGCGGAGTTCGATGTTGATCGACGGCGGCTAGTATGTGCATACACGAGCTTGAGATCACCTCGCTCTCTATATCGCGTAGACCCTTATCTGGCGACTCCATACCCCTCAGCCCCCTTCAAGCAGCGCTTCAGGGGCAAGCGTCTGGACGGCCACGGCAGCATGGCACATTGTCCTGGCTCAACGCACCGACATCATCGCATTACCAACAATATCTCGCGGATTCGTGACTCAGAAGTCGGTAGGCCTGCCAACAAGGTGGCCACAGGCTGGGGACCCGCGTGGTGCCCCAGCCGCCCACGCCCATAAACCAAGCACAGATATCGTTCACCAACAGGAGAAATAATTGGATGTGCGCATTCTCGTTCAAATATCAGACATAACTGCCTGGAACTGACCCCGTATGACAGCGAGCTCCGAGAGTAAAACCAACCACTTCCGGGCAATGCGATGTTAGGCAGAAAGCCCCAGTCCTTCTCGGGGGGGGGGGGGGCGTGTGCCCAGACAGCCTAAGCTGCCTGGCTGCCAACCTTGGGGGGTCCTTTCAATAACAACCCGATAACCTAACCTGATTCACAGAAGTTTGTGATGGGCCACGCAAAGCTTCTACTGTATCGCATCTCGTTCAACAATGGGTGTCACCAGCATTGTAAATCCACCTCGTTGCCATCCCCGGACCAACAGGCTCGGAAGCACCTGGAATTCCGTCCACGACATGAAGTGGTTCTTCTTGGAACTTTTGCCGTGTGGCCTGGGACCCTTTCAAATAAGAAGCGGCGCACTTGTCCTTGTCAAGCAAGAAGCAAGATGCGGATTAGACAGCGAACTCGGCTCCAGTTCCAGCTCCAGACTCAGACCGTCGAGCCAGGTATCCTCCAAAACATCCTCCCGCCATCCCACCATGCGAGCGGGTTACCGTGCCCCTCCCCACACGCCCATCTTCGAAGGTAAAGCCACACTTCAGGTAGAACGGCTCCTTGCCCTTGGAGCTGATGACAGATGCGCACACCCTTTCCTCGTCCACACGGTCCGGCCCCCACTTCACGATCAACCGCCCAACCCCTCTGCCCTGGTGCTCCAGGTGCACGGCCATGATCTCCAGATTCCAGCACTCGGCCCTGTCGCCTGCCCACGAGTCTGCTACCAGCGACATTGCCCGCTCGATGACGTCCTCCTCGGCCGGGTCGGCGGCGCGGTTCGGCCAGATACGCGCATGGGTCTTCATGGCTGCTGCCATGAGCGGACGGGCGTATCTTCCTGGTTGTGAGCGAGAGGTATCAGGGTCAGATGAGCAGATTGAAAGCGGGTAAATATTGTTGCTGAGTTGCGAGGGTCGAACCAGCCGTATTCCATGCCCTTTCCGCCGTCTCCCATCCTTGACCACTGCCCGCACCCAGCGATCACCTCCTTGTCCGCCTCGTCCTTGACCACGGCGACGATGAATCGCCACTTGGGGTCAAAGTAGTGAAGTCGCGCCATCCTCAGCCAGTGCAGGTCGAAGTCGATGGGATACCTCTGGCGACTGGGGTGCATTCGTTCGCCTATCAGCTCATCGTCCCAAAAGGCCAGGGAGCTCAGGCGGGCTATTTCGGGTATCTCGTGGAAACGAGCTTCGCGAACGTGGGGATATAACATGGCACCGAAATTATTGCCGGGCAAAGCTGGCGAGAAGCATCTTGGTTACTGAAGGCCCTTTAAGACCGCTCTCTATCGAGTGGAGGCACACTCAAAGGCATAGCACAGAGAGCCTTGGGGAGTCACTCGAGGGCATGCATTAATATGGAGGCGAACGTGTGCGATTGAGACCCGCTCAATGAAAAATGCTGAATGGAAATTAATGAACAGACAAAATCTCCCCCAATCCTCGGGCCGGTACGGAGTATGGCACCACTTCAAGCAGACATCCCCGCCGGTCGACTCGCCGGTGGGATGGAAGGATATGCAAGAAATGACGGACAATAAATGCAGGGGCCACTCAACCGCATGCAGGTGTGTTTGCTCCGCGGGCTGGGCAGAAGAGGAGTCGTATTCTAGGCGTGTGGAGAACGGTGTGGAGATATCAACAGTGTGTCGTTGGTTACCAACAGGTGCAGCAGAGCTTTGCCTGTTTCGACGGTAGAGACCTTGCAGCCCGTCCCCAGCAGCACCTCGAAACGGCCAGGCTCCTGCATCTGCGTCTGACGCGAGATTGCTTATCAGGAGGGGGGGGGGGGGCTCGCCTTCTGCTCATATAACAGAGAACTACTCGATCATTTTGTTGAATTCCGGCTTTCACATGTTCCTTACCCTCGGTTCTGGTAGCCTCTCCTTTCCATTCAACGACGCCCGCGTCTTTCTGGCGCCCTCTCTTCTAGAATATGTTTCCCAAAGATGGCGCGAAACCTGACATGCACGTCGGCCAAGTGCCAGTCGATGCCGGAAATGCCTATAGCAGTAGCAAAGGGGGGACCGCTGACGACCAAATCGACATGTTCAGAATGGGCAAAGTGCAAGAATTGAAGGTCTGCTTCGACCATGGCCAAAAGTCAAACGAAATAACTTGTGAAATTGGCTAACGTCGTCTTTCAGAGGAATTTTGGATTCGTCACCATTTTTGGATTCACTATGATTGCCATGGCGACGTGGGAGGCTGCTTTCTCGTCAGTTCATTCATCGTAAATATGCCTTTTGTTGCCCCTCCTGACAAGTGATCAGCGTCTCTATTACCGGTCTGGTCAACGGCGGCACAGCAGGGCTCATCTGGATGTTCTTCATCACTTGGATGGGCTTCATCCTGGTCAATACCTCCATGGCAGAAATGGGCTCGATGTGAGTAGATGCTTCAGTGTCTGCGGCGTTCGCGGCTGGCTGGACGTTGACATTGGCGGGACTCTCAGGGCGCCCACTAGCGGTGGCCAGTACCATTGGGTATCAGAATTCGCCCCAAGGCAGCACCAGAAGTTCTTGAGCTATGTCATGGGCTGGATTTGTGTGCTGGGGTGGCAGGCCCTCTGTGCATCCACTGCTTACGTCTCCGGAACCATGATACAGGGGCTGATAATTTTGAACAACTCGCATACCTACGCCCCAGAGCGCTGGCACGGCACTCTTCTCACCATGGCAGTCGCTGCATTCTCCGTCGTGTTTAACACCGCCTTTGCCCGAAAGCTCCCGCTCTTCGAGGGTATTATGCTCGTCATCCACATTGGGGCCTTTATCGGCATCCTCGTTGCGCTCTGGGTCCTCTCCCCCACTGCGGACGCCAGGTCCGTCTTCACGACCTTCACAGACGGTGGTGGCTGGGGTAATACGGGTGGGAGCACGCTCATCGGTATCTCCGCCGCCGTTCTTACGTTTTTTTGGGGCAGACGCTGCGGCCCACATGTCTGAGGAGCTGAAAGATGCCAGCAAGACCGTGCCCCGGGCCATGATCTCCACCACCGTGGTCAACGGCCTGATGGGATGGGTGACCGTCATCACCTTCTGTTTCTGCATAGGCGACTCTCTGGCCGAGATCGTCGACTCACCTACCGGGTTCTACAAGGCTACCGGCACCGTCGGAGGCGCCACTGGAATGACCGTGTTCATAGTCGTAATGAACATATCCGCCAATCTCGCCGGCGTCGCGACTGCTTCGAGGTATGTGTGGTCTCCTTGCGAGCTTAGTGCTTGCCCACGACTAGATCTGACATCTGCCCCAGACAAATGTACGCCTTTGCTCGAGATGGCGGCCTCCCAGGGGGTCGATGGCTGGCTCATGTCTCGCCTACTTGGAACCTTCCGTTTAACTCTATCTTGGTGACGTTCATCACCACCTCCCTTTTGTCCCTCATCAACATCGGCTCAGTCACCGCCTTCAACTCAATCACGTCACTTGCCACCAACGCCCACTTAACGTCATATATAGTCTCCATCGGCTGTATGATCTGGAGGCGGGGGACGGGCAGCCCCTTGCTTCCGTCAAAGTTCGACTTGGGGAAATGGGGCCTTCCGGTGTACCTTGCCGCCGAGGCTTTCCTGGTGTCTGCATTTGTTCTCTGCTTCTTCCCCATGAGCCCGAATCCGGGAGCTGAGGCGATGAATTATAACATTGTGATCTATGGTGGGGTGGTCATCTTTTCAATGATTTACTACACCTTCCAGGGAAGGCACCAGTACGATGGACCTGTGGAGTATGTTCGAAAGTTAGAATGAGGCCATACAGGCGGCGAATGGAACGAACTCATTCAGCTCGGGCACGTTTCTTCGTCTGGTCCTGAGGTCGGGTCCTGGGAAGAAAACTCATTACCGATAGGATCAATGACGGAATACAAGTGTCTCAAAAAGAAAACAAAGAAAGGACCACAGGATTTCAAATGCCGAGCCCCTGCACGTTGAGTCCACCAGGAGAAGAATCCCCGTCCGATTCCTCGCCATACTCCTTTGCTGTTGCTGTCAGGTCTGTCGGCTTCTCGTGTTTTCGAAAGCCGGGCGCCAGAACGTGTACATTTGGCGGAGGCACGCGTCGTAAATCCGGTCGAGACCGATGTGAAACGGCAAGGTGTGGCGCACCCAGAGGAAGTAGAGGTGATATATGAAGTCAGGGCCCAAGATGGGCTTGATCTTCGATTCGCGCCTCACTTGCACGTAATCTCAGAACGGGTGACTGGATGAACCTGCTAGAACCATATTGTGACTCTAATGAAAAGAGTGACTCATGAAAAATCTTTTCGATCATAAATCTGGGTCGGAATTCCGTCCCGCCCTCCTCATGGTTGGTGGGTATCCGAGAGATCAGGAGTCAAATTCCTGAATATCCAATACACGCAAGTTGTTGAAAATGACCACGGAAATGGGCTACTAGGTAGCCCCGCGCACGAAGAAGCTTGGAGATGTATCTATATTTCCCAGCGGGTATAATTCTTTTGACTGCTATAATAAGTATCTCACAACACCTTCTGCAGTTGCTCGCCATGCGCCCTCTTGCCCTCGATAAATATAACCGGCGGCGTAAACTTCCTCCTCCCATGGAAAACATACGCCACCACGCTGATCAATATCACCGCGGCCCAGATGGCAGGCGCCCAGTTCGCATCAACAAGCGTAGTGGGGTTTGAGTATGGCAGGCAGCTGAGCACGACGATGAACAGCGAATAACCCACGGCGAAGGCGTTGATGGGCAAGCCGAGACGTCCGAGACTCCACCTCGCCGGAGGCAGCTGGCGTCCCTGGATCCGCCGCAGGAGCACGCAGCCGATGGACAGCATGTACGTCGACATGAGGGCGAGGAGCGAGACGGAGATGATGATGTTGAAGGCGGTGTCGGAGCCGAGGGTGATGAGGCAGAGCAGCAGGGCGACAAGGGATGAGAGGTAGATCGCGTTGAACGGCATGTCGTATTTGTGGTTCATCTGTCGGGGGGTTTTAGTGATGTGAGGACCAACAGGATAAACGGTCGATGATAATCTCCAAACTTACGCGAGAAATCCAGGCGGAGAACGGAAATCCGCGATCTCTTGCAAAGGCCCAAACCTCACGCGATGTCGTTGCAAGCGCCGTCACATTACCAGCGTAAATGAGGACAAACAGCACAATGGCCAGGAACAAGGCCACCCCAACGCTCCCTGTCGCCGAAAAAAGGTTCAGGTATGGCAGGTCGGCCTCAAGAATGGAGTCGACAGGTCCAATGGCGTAGAGCATGGTGATGACCATGACGAAGGCCATAGAGATATTGAAAACATATGACCACCACATGGCTCGGGGAACGGTCAAAGACGCATCGCGTACTTCCTCAGCTGTGGCGAGATGTCAGTTTGAGCCGGTCTATGGACGTGGAACAGCACTTACAGATGTGGACAATGGTATCCGATCCCAGCATCGACCAGATGATAGAGACCTGGTTAAGGAGGCACACCGTCCCATAATTGGTCCAGCCACCGTTGTTCTGGAAATCCAGGAACACCTCCCTGCCTCCGTTTAGAGGCCGGCACATGCTCCAGAATATGCCAATAAACACAATAAAGCCCACGGTATGCCCAATCAGACTGACCACCTCGATCGTCGGGAGGACCCGCGTCCCCAGCGTATTCAGCACGATGGTCAGCAAGAACAGCCCCAGAAGTATGAGGAAGATCTGCCAGCTGGTGAAGACGAGGTCCGGGTACGTGATGTTGACGCAGACGCGCACGAGGTCGGCGCAGACATACACGCTGCCGGCGAGACTGGCGATCCAACCCAGACTAGTCATCCAGCCCGACGCATAGCTGGCCTGCTTCTGCCACCCGGCCGGCGCGAACTCGGAGACCCAGTGGTACTGCCCGCCCGCCGTGGGGCTCATGCTGGACATCTCGGCGAGCGACAGGACGACCGAGGAGTAGCAGAGGACGGAGCCGACAAAGGTCCAGAAGAAGCCGCCGTAGCCGGTCGTCGCGATCGAGGGGGACATGGAGACGATGACGAACTCCCAGGTCGCCATGTAGATGGACACGAAGCCGAAGGTGGACCAGAAGGAGAAGTTGCGCTTGAACTGCTGGGCCTTGCCCAGGCGCACCATGTCGGCCTCATCTTGGGAGACGAAACCTGTTGAGACTGTCGCCTCGGCCGCGGCGACGTCGACGTAGTCGTCCTTCATGGCGGGGGAGAGGAGGGGGATCCAGCCGTCGGAGGCAGCCGGTTCTCTCTCTCGCTGGTGGCGTCTGGCCGTTGCAGACGAAGAGAGGAAGAGCGGACGTGGGAGGACGGAGAAGATTAAGTCGATGACGGCCCCAACGCGGAGCAGCGACATGCCCACATTTTTGTTAGTAGTAGAGTAGTTGGAGATGGAAAAGCCGATTGTCCAGGGCCCAACGGCGGGTCCTCGGTCGTGGTCCGTATCAGGACATCGAGGGCCGTGCCGGACTGTCTTGCAAGCATGATTAGCGCCGCAGATGCGGTAGTATCGCCAATTTGCCGGGAGGCGCCGTCGACTTGGCCCGCAGTCTCGCCCCTAGGAGACGCAGCGGCTAGCAGGGGTTTTGCAGGACATTCTGGAGTAGCAGAGTTCCGGACCGTCTGCCCCTGTACCCGGTAATGCTTCTGCCTGCTGGGCCCGTCCAGGCCTTTGTATGGGTACCTCCGCGCTTGCCATGGAGGGTGTTTAGAAATATTTTTCAAATCCAGTTGACTCAGTGTCCACAAAAGTAGGTTGTGAATCTGGATAATCACGCTATCTATAAGTATATACATAGTTACGGATGTCGCAGAGAATAGGCACAGAACAAGGTGCAGTAGATTTGGCGAAGTGTCAACTGGTGTCCAGGTGGTTTCCAGGGTTCTGCTTATTCGAGGCGTACCACTGGCGGACGGTGGAAAGAAAATCAGCCCCAGGAGGATGAGGGTGTAAGCTAGAAACATCTTACCTAATGTGGCAGAGATTCAAATCGGGCATGGCAGCGCTATGCGGCTTGCATGACCTGCATTCTGCCTTGCTACGCCCCGCTTCCTACCAGTGACACGTCAGCTGTCAACATTTCCCTTGACCCTCAACTGGTGTTCATGATGTCTTTTATGGTATTATGCCCCTAGAAACCCACTTTTGAATTTACTTGACACCGGCGGCGGAGGCAGCGTGTAGCGCTGTCTTTGGCCTGTCTCACGCGGTACTAGACCTTGACGAATGTGTCTGTGGACGAGGTCCGAAAATTCGGCTCTTCGCAGGCATGGGATACCCCCAGGGCCTTGGCCAGGACACGAAACTAAGGTGGAATGCGGCATCAGACCGAGATGAGGACGACCGTCCATCGTCTGCTCTGCGCAGGCCCCATGCGTCAAAGGTAGCGAACCCTGGACTACCCGTGAGGCCGCGATCAGCTTATCCTCCATCCGACCTGCCCTCGACAGCACGCTCCGACTCGATCCCGGTATATGAGAGAGCGGTATCAGATGTATCGACTCTGCTTGAAGACACGAATCCTTTCGGTCATATACAGTCGTCGATGGGAAGATTGAGCCTACAAAACAGTGGAGGGATATCATGGAAGATGCCTCTTCGGGGCGTTCGTGGAAGCACTGCACGAGAGAGTTTGGAAGCAGACGACAGATTTTCTGAGTCGGAAAGTGATGGCAGCACCGGCAGCGGTTCCCCTTCAGAAACCCATCCACCAATCTCGATCCGTAGCCATGTCGCGGCGCAACTGAAAAAACCAGACCAGGACAGGAATGGCATGCGCATACGCCGGTCTAATGGGTTTGGGGCCCCTGAAACCTCAAGTGCGAAGGATCTGCACACCATACGGATGGAAAATAGCGAATATCGTTTGCCTACGATCGCGAAGGAAATTGAGGGTAATGGGTCGATTCCAGAGCACGGAAACATGACATCGTATATTCGACAGCGCAAGCAAAGACCAGTATTTGGAGGACCAGAAAAGATTTCAGGACATGGCCCGTACTTGAGCCAGAATTTTAGGCCTACCATTAAAAAGTTCGTAATTTTTCATTGTTGTCATTCAGTCATTCAGCCGACTTTATCCTCGGCTCCTGTGCCCGACGAAGGGAGCCAGTGCATGAGCCAAGTTCTGACCATGACTCTCGTGGCAGTTTTCACCCGGGCCAAGAGGCTCAGATGTTTCCCCCGGTTCCTCGGAACCACCACCGAAAAAAAGCACTCGATTCTACCGATGGGCGATATGCCGCTCCCCGCTCGGCTCTGAAATACTACGCCAGTCCTGGAGACAGGGGCATGCTACCCGGGGTGGCCGAGGCCAAATTTAAGGACCCATATGCGTATACAAAGGGCGTTTCTCTTTCAAAATATAAACCCGCTGGGTCGTTGGCATCCGGGAAACATTTTGACAAGAATCTCGTAACGACATCAGGGAATGGCCACCCGCCGCCGGGGAATGCAAGCACACCGACGTACCTGGACCCCTATAGGGCGGAGCAGAGACCGATGGGGTGGATTGGCTGCTTCAATCCTGATTTCAATGGAGCCGCCGCTCCAGGAGAAGCTAGCGCGCCAGCGGTGCCCCTCAAAGTCTCGCCAACTCCCCCATATGCACCATATCTGGGTACGATACCTATGCCACCTCCCCCACCTAATGATTACATTAGTATAACGAGAAGAGAGTCACCGCCTGGCTGGGGGCCAATCAACTTTACAAGTGAGGAAGACTCGGAAACAGCACTTCCTCGAGCCTCCAATAAGTCACTCAATGACAGTTCCGATGCTGTTGTTGATGGTACAATCGGTATCAACTTCACCACCATATCAAAAGACAGCTCTGCCGACGAGTTTGTGAGGCAGGCCAGGCTTTTGGCCGATATGGGTGAGAGAAGCCAAGGCCCCGTGCCTGTGGCCGATATGAGTGAGAGAAGCGAGGGCATTGTGCCTTTGTCTGTGCAGTCGCCTATGCCAATGACTTCGGACGGGGAAAATGGGTGGAATCCCTCGAGAATATTTGAGTGAGCACAACATCGTGGAGAGCTTTTCGAAATTGCGAAAACAATACTGACATTTCTTGACCAGGCAATGGAACGACTCATTCCGTACGCCGTCAGCCCAGAGGCAATGGAACGACGCATTCGGTACGCCGCCAGCCCAGTCGGCACCAGCAGTGACTGACCCGGTAGGTACCCTCAAAGGAGGGTCGGCCTCTCCCTACTGCTACCGCATGTTGCTAACTTCGGACGTGCTCCAATAGGTTTACGACCCTGATCCTCGAGCTGCCAACCCACTTGCAACGAATGATGTGCTGAACGACTTTGACTTTGACGCCTTCCTCCACGACAACGAAGGTGACGCAGGCGGGTTTGACTTTTCCAAAGCCGCAAACTTCATGGATCCAGAAATTGGGACCTAGAAGCTTTCGTCAGATTCTGGTGAAACGAACTTTGACATGTTGAATAGAGAAGCACCACACACCTTGACGAAATCTCTGGGAAGGGGACGAACAATGTAGATTCAAAATGCAAAGAAAACGATCTGTATTGGTATCTCCACTAAATACAAAGTTGCGGAGTGGGGTACTCTTTGAATCGGGACAGAATCCACGAGCTCAGCACATTTTCCATACACGGTGTGTTGGTTAGGCTCCGCAGAATTCCCGTCACGAACGTCACGGTCCGATCTACTCGAAAGATGAGTGACATTATACGTTTTGCTTGTTGTATTGGATCAATCTAGAAGCCTCTCCCCCTTGTCGTTCTGCAGCTCATCTGCTGAAAATCCGTGCAGATCCTTCAGGTATTGGTCAAACTTCTCTGCCTCAGCAATGACGGATTGAAGGTGTTCGTATCCGAGTGGTTGTTTTCGATACCTGGCCAGCTGTCTCGCGGTTGAAATAGCATTCCGAATCTCTCTACCATTCAGCTCGGGCGTGGCAAGCTTGTCGATGTGGCTTAGGATGTCCTTTGCATCGATCGCGGGGCCGCTTCTGTTCCCTCCGCCAGCAAGGCGTTCCAGTCGAGATATGAAGTTTCTCCAGATTTCCAGTCGTTGGTCACGGTCTAGGTTTTGGTAGCGGAGGTTGAGTTGGATCCGTGACTTGAACGCCTCGTCGAATATGCCCACACGGTTGCTTGTCAATATTAATATACCTGGATCAAGTTATTAAAAGTCGTTGCTTTGATGAGGAGGAAACATCAATATGCGTTACCGTCGTAATATTCCAACATTCGGAGAAATACTAGAAACGTCAGAGACTTCAGGACATGTTGCGACAATGGACCGTAGCAACGGAACTCACCTGAAACCAATGCGTTCCTGTCAAGGTTGACAAGTGAGCGTTGCTCGAGGAAGACATCC
This sequence comes from Diaporthe nobilis, assembly GCA_023078575.1. NCBI lineage: Eukaryota > Fungi > Ascomycota > Sordariomycetes > Diaporthales > Diaporthaceae > Diaporthe > Diaporthe nobilis. Next base: position 246,678 of record JAKZJT010000013.1, on the reverse strand, counting down.
GCTTCGTCCAATAGCACCACTGGAGTCTATCAGAAAATTTGATACGGAGAATCACCTCGGTTAACACTTACCACAATCCCAAGTCTTCCCGAGCAAGAAGATAGTCTCGAGATACTGTCAAAGTTAGACGGCAAGTTACGTTATCAACAAGGGCAAATTACTGGTAGTACCTTCTCGACCTCTTCAGCCTTCGTCCCGATATCTCCGCACGTAACCCGATACAGTGGCTTCTTTGCGACTTCGGCGACACTAGCGAATATCAGACCTTGTAACCGCCAGTCAGAGAAGCATGTTGTGTACGGTACCTTTCTGCCGTCAGTGTCTTACCAGTCCCAGGTCCGCTAGGCAGTAAGTTAGTTATCCAGCTCTCGTTTTTCGGAAGCTCTTCCTTACCCATGTAGCAGCATGGTCAGGCCGCTTCCTTTGCCACGGATCAGATCGGTGCTTTCCGCAGCATGGATCTGGTTAGTCACTACGGCCTGAACAAGCTCTTTCATCCGGTCTTCGATAACCAGAAACTTGAAAGCATCTGCATTCCACTCGACATCTTCAATGAGGTCAACGTCGAGGGTGACTAGATTTTGAACCAGGTTAGTATCTTGAAAGAGTCAGTGGGTTTTTTGAGCCGTACCCCACTCCTTTTTCTGCATATTGAACCCAATGATCGTTGGAGGCAGGCACAGAATGAACTCATCTCCCATCGGAGGATTCAGTTGTGAGAGAACATCTGGACCGAGGTCATCTCGATTGGTCTGCCTGTGTTCTTTTGGGTGCATCTGTTGCAATGTTTGGATGTCGATCATGAACCTTGAGTCAGTCTGCCCTTCTCGTTAAATTGAATCCTTTAGTGTATATAGGTTCAAACTCACAGCAGTCTTGATTCCGTCATCCACAAAGCTCTTATAACAGACGTAGTTGCGACCACGGCACCTCCAAAACATTCTGCCCCGCTCTCTAAGGCTATTGGTGATGGTAACATCGTCGTGCGAGAAGACTTTCGGGTGGGGATTGAGGTCGCAGATCTTGAAAGCATGGTTCAATGAAGGCAGATCGCGGATTGACATAGCAGACTCATTTCTTTGGAACTTGCCGTCGAAAGTCCAAGACGCTGTCAGAATAGAGGCCGAAAATCGATCTGAACTTGAAACATGAAGATTCAGCCAGTCTATAACCAAAGAAGCCTGTAATTTGGTTGTGGCGCTGCCTGCGGGTGCCGACACTACAATCTCTCCTGGGACCTGCGGCTGTAAGAGACTAGGACAATGTGTTTTTTTTATGAGACTCACATAAATATATCTGAGGTATTCGGCTGTAATTTCTCCCTTCAAAAGCAAGGTGTCGACAGCATTCCATTCATCGGACATACGATGCTGGATATATCCACAGAAGAGGTTCAAATACCCCTGGTCAGTTTCTTCCAGACTTTCTATTGTTTCCGATATATCGAGACGACGGTGATAGAACCACAGATATGGGTAATGTATATCCGGATCATCTCTGCCATTGTATTCGTCCGATTCATATTCGTCATCGTAGTCGTCGCCTCCCTCTTCTTCATCCTCTTCGGCACGGCCGAATTTCGGGTGTGGAATTCCCTGCAGGACAACGTCTGCAACTTTGGCCAATCTAGACTGCAAGTCCTTTGACACGATGTCGATGTGTTCTTCCACTAGCATAGACACTGGCCGTGTATCGATATCTTTTCCAAGACGGGTTCGAGTCGTGGGATTCAAGTGAGATTTCTCTGCGCAGCATACATAATCTCGGAGGACGAGGAAAGCCACATCCTTGTTACGTTCTAGAAACAGCTCCATATTGCTCACTTGCTGGCCGCCCCTTAAATGAGAACGGTGTCGGCCAGCATGAACAGTCCAAGGTTCTTCAAGATACATCACACGCTCTCCAGCAGTTGCGCAAAAGACGCGGTGGATGACTTGGTAACGCGGAGGACCTTGTTGTGTGACCGAAAGATGCTTCACTCGCTCTGCCTCTTTCAACTTTGCGGATGCTATTTGAAGCTCATCAAAGACTTCCCTGTCTGTTGCACTTGGGTCGAGTTGTAGGAAGTGGCATATTTCATGCCGCCAGTCAATTATTGTCGTCGTCTTTGGCGTATGCGTTGTTCGTGCCAAGTGAGATGGGTCCGCCGGTAGTTCGCGATCTGGGACACAAGATGGGTCAATAAAAATAAGCTCAGGTAAAGCAAACATTAAACTTACTAGATCCGTGCTCTGCTCCTTGTGTCAGAGTGGTTGGACGGATTGGCAAAGCGCCAGCTGCATTTCTTGGAGACCTGACTGCTTGACGATCTCTATTCAAATGCTGGGGTACTGTTCCTCGAAGTCTTTCACCGTGGTTCCCACGGCGAGCACTCGCTGAGGAACGGCGCTCCATCACGTCTGCAGCGTTTTATTCTAGTTCTGAGTGCAAACTACGAGATAGGATTCCTCCGCAGCACACAAGAAACTGTGAGATGGTATCGGGGCAGCTTACCCATCTTATCTCAAGCTGGCCCCTCTTTTGTGCAACCTCAGTCAGGTGACATTGCAATGGTTTCCAACAGTGGATCTGACATGCACCACCTGGGCAAGCCACAGCACGCTAGACGTCTTCCCAGTCTGCACGCTGTGTTCCCCCCTACCTCTCTGCACTTGCCTCGTGCGGCTGAACTCCACACTCTACGTACCCTAGGATTTGGAGGCGTATCGCCATGAAATGAGAAAAGCCATGGAGCAGGTTCTGGTCTCTGAATTCTGTATCTCCATTGAGCGCCACCTGGAAGAGTCACATAAGACATGGACGGACACCGGGTCCAGAACAGCACCAACTCCGGGAACTTCAGCAGAAATAGCTTTCAAGGAGAAGTCAAACGACTACCTCGATGGACTTCAAGACCTTTATAACAAGGTCTTTGGTAGGTCTGCTACGTATCCGCATAGGGATTATGCCTGGCTGACCGGACCATGACAGCTTGCCTGAAAGCGAATGGCCCCAATTTGATGCAAGAGCTAGGAAGCCTGGTCCTTCTCACTCCGGCGCTGCTCTGGATGATCCCAGCCTTTTGCTTCTCTCCCCAGTTCCTGGATCCTCTCGATTCCGAGGAAAGATGCGTCGCAATTCAGAAGACACGATCAGCCCGAGAGGACAACTTCACGGATGACATTTGGGACAATGACTTGATTCATGACTGGGCAGGCTCTGATGACTGTCGTCTATTGTTGTTGCAAGGTGATTCTCGGGCAACCAAACGCTTTGAACGATTCGCCGTTGAGATTGTCCAGTCCGTGAAATCGTTCCAGTTTTCCCACCCTGTGCGGGTTGCTTACGTCTTGAATATGCCTCGTACTCGTGGGACTTCAGCTCAGTTGATGCCGACAGACTTGTTGCAGCAGGTTGCAATCCAATGCTTACAACACGTGAGACCAAAGGCACCTGTGAGCTTTCTTGTCAGTATTTTTGGAAGTTTTAAAACAGCCACCACTTCTAGAGACTGGTTTGGTATCTTGCAAGACATTTGTACCTTGATACCAAGTCTGTATATCATCATCGACCTCGCCGTTCTCGGTCGAAACCACAAAGAAATACAGTTGTGGCCAGCATCCATTCGGGACATTTTCGACCACTTCAAATCATCAAAGCTGGGATGCCGTTTGAAAGTTATGCTTCTTTGCTGTCACAAACTTTGGCCGCAAGGAAGTGACATTATGGTAATCAAGGCGCCACCCGGTAGCTCGGCATCTTCTAACAGGCAAAGGACTCGCAAACAGCTGCGCAGAATTGTGACAGACCCGGAAGACACATCTCTCTGCCAGAGCGGGAAAGCTAAAACTGCGGAGTTACCTCAAAGTTCTTCTGTGGCCGAAAGTCTATCGCCATGCAGCGGGATTTCTTCTGGTCAAGCACTCAGTGCTACCTTTGAGGGGATTTCCCGGACTACGCAACTGGATATCGGATCGCCGTTTCCATCAGAGCCGGAGCATAGAAGTGATTTCAGGATCGCCATTATATGCGCACTTACCTTGGAGTCCGATGCTGTCCAAGACGTATTTGACAAGCGATGGGATGAAGTCAAGTACGGGAAGACGTCCGGAGACCCAAATCAATACACAACAGGAGTCATAGGGCGCCACAACGTCGTTTTAGTGCACATGCCAGGAATGGGCAAAAGCAATGGAGCAAGCGTCGCAGCAAATTGCCGAGCCAGCTTTCCTAACCTCAGGCTTGTTCTGGTGGTGGGAATTTGTGGCGGAGTGCCCTTCCCCAGAGGCGGAGCCGAAATCGTTCTGGGAGATATCGTTGTCAGTGACGGACTGATCCAATACGACTTTGGACGCCAGTTTTCCGATAGGTTCGTCCGCAAGCAAGATACGATACCCGGGCCCTACTCCGAGATACTTTCATTTCTTGCCAAGATGAAGGGCCGCTGGAGTATGAACAAACTACGACAACAGACTGCCATACACCTCGAACACCTCAGAAACGCCACGGAACTGGGTGCAATAGCGGACTACCCCGGAGCGTGGAGAGATAAGTTGTACGAACCCACCTACCGCCACAAGCACCAAGCGGCCTTGACCTGCGAAGTCTGCAACAGCTGTCAAACGAAGAACGACCCCGTATGCGACGCTGCGCTCACGCTGGACTGTGACCGTTTGCAATGTGATGACAGCCGCCTTCTTTCCCGGCAGAGACTGGCCATTCTCACGGATGAGAACAAGAACCAAACGACCAAAGCTGAGCCATGGATCCACTTTGGTCTCTATGCCTCCGGGGACAAGGTCATGAAGTCAGGAGAAGAGCGAGAAATCATAGCAAAGGAAGAAGGTGTTATAGCATTTGAGATGGAAGGAGCTGGGGTCTGGGAGAACTTTCCCGGGCGTTGTCTAATCGTAAAGGCTGTGTGCGATTATGCAGACAGCCACAAGAACAAGAGATGGCAAACCTATGCTGCTGCAAGTGCAGCTGCTTGTACAAAGGCTCTTCTTGAGACCTGGTCTCCTTAGCAAACCTGGTAACCACTTTCTGTTGATAGATTCATGCATATTCTCATATATAGTCCCAACCTAGTTCCGAACAGAACAGCCTGACAGGCATCCAATGTAGCATAAACAACCCAAATAAGTCTTTGACAACGAATAATCGAGTTATACGCCTCTGGGAAAACTCCCAATCGAGCGGACTCCCCAGTTTCCTACCAGCGTGGGTGGAAACAGCCTATGCCAGAAGAACCACAGCAGGATTGTGATAGAGGTGACGGGGATTGAGACAACCCAGTATATCCAGATCTTATCCGAAACAGCCCATATGCCCTCCCCAGCATCGAAGTTAAAGAAAGACATGCTGAAAATAGCGGAGATGAATGTTGCGGGTAGAAAGGTCAAGGTCAGGAAAGCAACCGTCTTCATGGCCGCACTATCCTTTTGTGCTGCTCGTCCGATCTCGACAGAAGTCCTTGCGTCGGACTGCGCCACGATGTTGAAAGAGAGCTGTATTTCGTTTTGTAACCTGGCTTGGTTCGATGCGGATCGGTACTTGAGGCTGACAAGCATGTGTTCCAAGAACAGCAGCCGGTTCCGTAGCTGTTTAGAAGCACGTCTGAGGCTCTTGTCCGCGTCAGTAGCACCCGTCACGTAGTCTGCATGCCGCCGCAGAATGCTCTCCACTGTTTTGACAGTCGCGTCGAGGCTCTCTGATACGTGAATTGCATGCCTCGCTATTTCGTGAAGATGGCCATAGTCGGGATTTGGGCGTGTTACCAGCGCTCGGTTCTTCTCTGTGGCCCTGACCTGGTCACGAATCATCCAGACAGACTGGTCTTGCAGATGAAGGATCTCCTCGAGTAGGCTCTCGTAAATCCAGAAAGGGTCGCCGAGCCTCCCGTGCTGAGGGACCTTGATCAAGGGAGATGGCAATTTCGCTTTTATCGGAGCTGGTGGATCAAACACAATTAGTGTCGTCGTTTCAGTCGAAGGAACCCATCGGCTGAACACGTTGAGCTTGTGCCAGAGGTAACTTTTGGTGTCGCCGTAGTAGAATTTAGTTTCAAAGTACGACCACGTGTCTGTTATATGATCAGTGTTGTCGCAGTCAGGGTGAGAGGTACGTCTAGACAGCGTTACGCACTATACCCAGTCGTGTTTCCCGCCCGATCTTCTGTCTCCTCGACACCAAAGTAGCCATTCAAACTCCTGCAGAACCATCCCCACCAGATATCTGGTATCTCAAACGTTGTGGAGAAGTATTCTCGGCATCTGGGGCATTTACTGATTTTATCTGCCTCTGGGATGCTTCGCGTGCGATGTTAGTCTCGCTCGGGTTTTGATACTGCTCCGTCGGGTTGGAACAGAATTCTTACACGATTAGGAGAATATCGAAGTCTGCACAGATAAGCCCGTGAACATGATCCGTCTTTGTAAGATCTTGGTGGTTGAGATTGACTCGCGATTCTCGCCAGGCAGGATCGCCTGTGGCTTCGTCAACAGAGTCCGCAGAAACCTGCAGTCGGTTGGCCGTTACCTCGCTTTCTCCATGCCAGTTCAAGCGGCGGACACGTTTTGGGACATAATCTAGCCATGATGACGGGGGGCGTTGACGCAAGAGCAACGCTGAAGTTTTACATACTCTGCGGTGTGAAAGCAACACAAGACAGCCGGGGAGGGAATCGCCCAGGGTTGCGCTTTTGAATGTGGTTGGCTGGCATTTGACGCAAATCCAGCTTTCAGCTGTGGCTGGCCGCCTATATCCTTCTTGGCTTAGGGACCTGCCAGCCTGCATAACACGTCACAAGACTTGACCCACCTCGCATTGTTCCCTGTACTACCATCGGCATTCATGCAGAATACTACGCCAAGAGCTCGCTGTGAATCCAGGCGGATTACCTTGTGTGCTACTGCATTAAATCACTGGCGAAGAGAACGGTAAAGTCAAGCAGAGGATATCAGATTGTATATTTGTGGTATCTGTTCAAAGTATCCGAATCCTCCTCCAACGCGTTGAGTCCAGCATGCGGCGACATTCCCTAGGGATCCAACAGCCGACAAAATCCTCAGGCGACCACTTCCTGCTTCTGGTGGCAGATGGGACACCCGCCGCGAACGCGATCCCGCAACAACCTCGCATGCGTGACCTTGGTACCAATCGTCCTCCGCCTGCTGCGGCTCTCTTCGTCCTCAAAGTTCTGTCCAAAGTCCGCCACGTCGTGCAGCCGCGCGTCGTCCGGGTGCAGCACCTCGAGCAGGTGGGTGAGGTGGTAGACATGCCCGCAGGCAAAACCGACGAGCGTCTCCGTCTCCCACTGAGAAAATGGCTCCAGGCACTGCGACGCGGCGCAGTGGCCGGCGGTCCACTTCTTGGCCGGCTTTTTCAGGGACCCGCGCTCAGTAGCTGTTTCATCGCCATCCTCGGTCGCTTTGCCACCGGCCGTCGTAGGGGCTGATGGCACATTGCTGCCGGAATGAACCGAAGCTTGATCAGACGGGATTTCCTTCGTTTCCACATCGACGTGATCGTCTTGCTTCACGACGACCTCGAATTTGATTCCCTTTCTCTGCCCGTTTCTCAGCGTCGCCTGTGCGGCCGCGACCTCGCTCCTCAGTACCCTTGCCACGCCTTCGCTGATAGAATATTGTATCTCGTGCTCCTTCATGATGTGTTTGAGGCCCTCCCTCAGCCCCTCGATCTCGAGACCCTCTGGGATGCGCCTGACCAGTGTAATGGGGTTGATCGCCGTGCCAACCTCCTCCAGCAGACCACGGATGAACCGCGGCTTGTCCATGCTGTACCTAAGGAGGTCCTCCCAAAGGTCAGGGTCGTCAAGGTCCCTGGCGAAGGCGATGGCGCGGGAAACGTCGACAAGCCTGTCTATGATAAGGTACAAAGCGCGTTTCATCTGCCCGGTCTTGGAGTACAAATAAACAAGTTCAGGGACATAATTGTGGTCCTCGCATTCTTGCACGGCCTGCCGTCGCGTCAGCAAGAGCTCTTCATAATCGATACGGGAAACTTTGTGGGTGTCTTGGTCTGGGTGCAAGACTTACCTTTTCGAAAGCGTACGACGTCGACGACTTGAGAAAGTTCATGAGAATGGACTGGTCGAATTTTGCGAAGAGGTGGACCGCCAGGTCTGCGAACCCATCTACTAGGCTCTGGCTTTCCATTACCAGCCGGTCGCGGTTCTCCCCAAGGTGTTCTTGAATACCTTCGCCCTTGAACAGCGCGCGAAGGTAAAAGAAAAGGTGAATGTTCAGCTCTTTTTCTTGCAATTGTGAGACCACAACCTCTGGCCGGACAAGCCCATGCTGGGCTTCATCGACAAGGAGCGTGATGGCCTCGCTTGTGGCTTGCTCGAGCTCTTCCATGGACATGCTGTCCTCCTTGCCCGGAGGGATGCGCAAGGTTACAAAACTGGGGATATCGTCCGCTACGGCGTCGGCGAGGTGGCTTTCTTTGATGAGTCGCATGGCCGAATCGGCATCCTGCAGCTTGATGTAGCAGCGGAGGGCCTCTCTATGACGTCCGTCGGCTTCACATAGCTTTGCAAGACCTCCCATGACAATGCTCCAGTCTCGGCCGCGGACCCCGTCTTGATACGTGTCTGGTCTCACATCGCGGTACTTGAGTTGGTTCTCAAGAGCCGTTGTGATGGTGTTGACATCAAACAAGTCAGGACTCCATCTGTCCAGCAGATCCTTGAATCGCAGCTTATCGTTCTGGACGTAGTGGTTCAGCACGACCTCGTAGATAGTGGAGGGAATGGGCGGTCGCATTGGCTCGATAGGGATAAAGTTGGTGATCTCGTCAAACCTGTTGGCCCCTGCGAAAATGTAGACCCACTTCTCCCAGCCCTCAGACGAGGTCAGGACTTTGCCAGCGACTTGGCCGGCCCTCTCCCACTCGCTCGCCCCGACCAGTTGTTGGAGCCAAAGCTCGCCGATGCGGCGCTTCTCTTTCTCAGCCAGTAGGTTTATGGCTAATCCGTCTAATGTAGACGCCGAGTCTTCATAGAAGTCATCGCTGCTCTGCGTCGGATGGGAGCGGATTGGTGTCAGGGGTGACCCCGAATCCGCGATACTGTCTGCCGCGCTGACAATCTCTGGGTTCTCGTCGACAAGCTCCCATGCGCGCTCGTACTCATTCCGCTCCAATATCCACGCGAGATGGTCAGCAAGATCACGCTTCGAGGCCAGAATACAGTCATATGGACTGTGGACAAAGATCTTGGTGCCGGGCTTGGCAAGACTGGGGTGGACAGTCTGCACGGCCTGACGCTGTGAGTATGGCCGGACACTGCCCGCGGTGCTGCCTGGTGCCATTCTGGAGCCAGACGCTCCGTCGTTGCTGTGCCCACTCCGTATGCTGGCTGCAGAGCTGAAGAGCGCCTTGCCAGGCATCATGGCGACGTTCCACATGTCTACGCCCAGACCGGCGACGGCTTCGAGGTAGCCTTTGGAGGCAACCATGGCCGATGCCGTGTGCTGGGGCAACACACCAAGATGGTAGTCGTTCGACGTGAGCCTTTCGAAGCGGCTGATGCTCAAGCTGTCCTTGTCGATCTCGGCTTGCGATACAAGATCGATCAGTCTGAGCTCTGGTGGGGAATTGTTCTGACGCCGACGGACGCCACCAGAGGGCCCACTTCCGCCGGAACTTGTTGAGGGCTGAGGTTTGTGGCCTTTGGCAGCCGTCTTGCCTTTATGATGTTCGTCATCCTCGTCATCGCTGGCCAAAGGATACGCCAGGACCAGCAAGAGGCTCTGCGTGTATAACGAGATGCCGGATATGATGCAGTCCATACGCAAACTGGAGAAGGTCAGCGGAAACAGAAGACTAGTGTGGGCAGTTGGGCGGATCACTCACATTCTCACGATTTCTGCCCGACCAATGGTCTTTTCGCCTGCATCCTTCCCGACGCCGGCACCACCCGCGTGGACGTGGATGATCCAGATGTTACCGCCCCATCCGACCAGGAGCCTCTCCACATTTTTCTTCTCCTTGTTCAGCCGAGACTTCAACTTCTCAGCAGCCGGCGAAGGCGGGGCGACCTCGTCTGGCTCCTTCTCCCCGTCAGCGGCGGGGACGGCCGCCTCGTCGATCCATTCGACACGGCCCTTCCAAACTCCCGCCATGGTCTCCCACTCGTCGGTTTGCGGGCGGTCAATGTGGCCAATGCGCTTCCATGCATCCTCGGCGTCATCACTCTCCAGGTGCAAGCTTGATCGCATGATCTTGATGCCATGCTCGTTGAGCCACACAACGTATTTGCCAGACAAGGAGTACTTGATGGTGCTGATGATGCCTTCTCCGGAGTGCAGAACAGTGTCCTTCCCGGTGTTTGAGCCCAGGCCCATGGTGCCTAGCCAGCCAGATGCCGTGGCCGCAGCTGTCCCGACCGTCGTCGAGGTACTTCGCCCGTGCGGTGCTCCAACAGTTAGGACTAGGCTTCCGGCAGTTCCACCGGAGAGATACGTCCGATCGTTCTTGAAGTCGGGAGACAAGGCGACAGACTGCACTGGTCGTGCAAAGTTCCTCAACTGCACATCCTTGACGTCTATGAGAGACTGGACACAGACGTTGCCGTCCATCGAGGACGTAGCAATGAAGATGTTGTTGGAGGGCACATTTGGGACGGGGTTTGGTTCTCGTGGTTTCCTCATCGTAGCGGCAGGGCTAGGCCCTGACTGTCTCGATTCCGGTCGAGACGAGGGCCCCCCTCCTCCAGCCGCAGCTATTGCCCGGGAGGCGACCTCGGGCCTGATGGGGTTCATGGGCGGGGGAAACGGCGACAGGGAGACGCTGGTGACCGAGGCGGAGTGCGCATGGTAGACTCGAATGGATTGGAACGCAGGCAGTTGGATGACATTCTGTTATTGTCTGTCAGCCAGGCGCGAGGGGACCGTCCAAGGAATATAAAGGACCTACGATATTGCCATTATGCGTGCCTATGACCATCTTGTCCCCTGCTACGAGGAATGAACTCGTTGCATCTGCATTCTTGTAGACGCCTCCCAGGTGCTGGGTCAACCTGGCATATTTGAGGCGCGGCTCTTCGTCGTCGTCGTCGTCATCGTCTTCTTCTTCGCTCTCCTCAGACTCTTCTTCCTCATCCTCCGCGCTCTCGCCTCCCTCCGACGAGCCATCATCTCCTGTGGCCTCGCTGGGCTCGTCACCGCCTCTGCTTCGTTCTGCCTGTCCGGGGTCGAGATGATCGTCGGCGGCTTGTGGAGGACTGGAGCCGGTGGGCACCGAGGAGGCAGAGGCGGTGGTTATGTCTTGAGGTTCGTGATGGCTGTCATCATCGACTGCACCAGGCGCAGGGTCCGTCATCTTGGGTCAGAGCCTGGAGGCCTGAACATGGCGTTCAACGTCGAGAGAAGGGGCGTGTTGAAGCTCATGCAGGGACAGCGCAGGAGCTTTGAACAACTGGACCGGGGGCAGCTTGGTGCAGCTGCATTGGAGCTTCGGCATGGAAACGTCAGAGGCTCCAAGCTCCCAGCACTTGGAGCACCATTCGGGGGAGGGGGTGGGTCTAGAACCCCGCCTAGAAGGCGGGAGGAAGGGGTGTGTTATCAGTACTTGGAGGTGCTTATCAGCAACCGCGTCACGACGCGACTTCTTTGACGGCAGTCCTACAAGAACGAGGCGAGACACGGCGTGTCAACAGCATTGTTTGCGGGCTATCCGGCCAAAAGTCCCTTCGTTATTCATTCTGGCGGCAAGACACGAGGCAAAAAGGTCACATCTGCTCCTGAAGCTGCACGACACGACCGTCTTCCATTCCTTCCAAGTCTCAATGCAACGGACCAGCCGAGCCTGAAGCCGAACCCGAGCCTCGCCCCATGGAGCAAAGTCCAGAAGATGGCGTCGGTCAAGTCTCTGGGCTTGCATCCGCCCTTAGGAATAGAAGGGCATCCTGTCGAGGACAAGCACACGTGGGAAGTCTGCACAGACGAGGACGGCGAGGATGAGCTTCTGACGGTCGGGAACTGTGTCATTTGGAAGAGGGGTGGCTTGTTCCGCAAAAGCTTCAACCTCGACATCGAGAAGGACGAGCCCATCCTCCAGGCCTTGCTGACCCGCTTCCCCACCACCGACACCGACAACAATGGCAACGCCTCCAACAACAAGAGCATGGGCCACACAGGACACATAGGACACACAGGACAGGGCAAGAGAAGGAACAGCGACCATGGCAACGGGCACAGCAGCAAGGACGAGCCCAAGCTGGCAAAGGCGCTGGTCGTGTTTCTCAAGACACAGGCACACATATACTTCTTGTCAGGAACGAGCCACATCGTTCACATGCCCTTCGAAGTCGAGTCTGCCTGCGCAGCCCCCGTCGGTGTCATCATCCAGCGCAGGCCCAAGACCCAGAACCTGGCCCCCGTCAGCCTCAAGTTCCCAAGAGTCCCGCCGAACTCTTTCGTATCCTCATACATGTCGCCCCCACGCAACCAGCACCAGAGTGTCATCACTTCCTTCTCAGTGGAGGGACTGGGCCAGCCAAAAGCCCTGCCGCTTCGTCTCAATGCCACCATGGAGAATATGTTCGAGACCCCGCTGGAGACGAGCGACTCGCACTGGCCGAGGCTTGTCTGCCTGACAGATCCATTACTGGAATTGGGTCTCGTTGTCAGCCACTCCCCAGCGTTGGGACCTGCTGACTTCCGCAGCAGCTCTGCGAAATCACCGTTTCTTGATTTAGCAGAGGAGATCCTGCACATCGAGACAGTCCGGGGCAAGTTGACACTGGCTGTGACAGCGAACCGGGAAGTCAATTTGTACACTGTCTGGCAATTGGCCTACATAAAAAACGAGGATGTTTTCACAAAGCATCAGAAGAAACGAAAGGCAAAACCTGGCCGTAGGAGAAGCTCTATGCAGCCCAGACTTAGCAGCGGGGCCACAACACCCATCCTGCCTTCCTTTCGAGAGAGCTTAGGGGCCCAGGCCCAGGCGCCCGCCAAGAGGAATCGGAAGAGCGAGAGGCTAGAGAAGGCCAAGCCAGATGACATCGCCCTGGCGCTTGGTGAGGAGAATGAGGGAGACAAAATCAGAAGGCAGTCGCGTAGAGTCAGCTCTCTGCTAGCTAGGGCAGATCTGTCGGCTTCTCACGAGAGGACCACATTCGCTGAGCAGACCATCCCTTCGTCCCACGCTGAGAGCCGTCGCATGACCGGGGCGCGCGCCCGCCAGAGCGGCGGCCCAGGCCCCCTGAACCTAAGCACGACACACAGCATGAACAATTTAAGCCATGTTCTCGAGACACCCAGATCCGACGACCTCCTCGATGAACTGGGAGGCTTCCATGATATGGGGCTAGATGACCATAGCTTCGACGGACTCACACGGGAAATCCTTTTCACCAAGGTCCACAGCGTAGCCATGGACAATTCTAATGTCCGCTACTCACTATCAAACCAGCCTGCTCGCGCCCAATCAAAGGTTTTCATCGTTGATGGGCCGCCTTTTGCGACTGACGAAACTGGGAAGCGAGACTTGCTTATTTGTATACAAGACGCGCTGGACAAGCGACTGCAGCTCCTGCCGCTCCGCATCGAGTGCCAACCAAGGCCCGAGACGTCAACACGCGATGACACAGCGGTGAACGGAGACCTTGTGATATCCAAGATCACTCCAGATGTGTTGCGACGGGCTTACAATGTAGCTGACTCCTGCAAGGTTTTTGACGGAGATCAGGCTATGATCCTGATATTGTCAGAGAGCACAGCCGGTCAAAAAGAATTGAGTATTCAGGCGCCCTGGAGCGCAATGTCAACATTGGCTCTGCCCATGCTGTATGCTGATAATCTGGGAAGCCTGGAGTACGTCGGGACACATGTCAACAGGGAGGTCAAAGGTCGCCGTTCCGTGGGTGCCAAGCTGTCTGCCACCGATATCACCAAGATTCGGCATTCTAGAACATCCGGAGTGGTTGATCTCGAAGACCACAGTGGCAAAACTCATCGCATTCAGATACAGCTTCAACCGAGGAGCCCGCAGGTACGCAGCGCGCTTCAAGTGTGCCAGAGCGTGTTGCCCGTCGAATTTTCCGAAAAGCTGCTGGCTGGCTGGTGGCAGATTGTGAAATGGGTCGAGGATGAGAACCCGGAAACACCGGACCTGGAATGGTCCTCCCTAGTTATCGAAATTCTGAGCTTGTTCCTGTCACTCTCTCCGGACCTGATCCTTACGACTTCGCTGTCAACGCCTCGCCGACGAAGGTCTCTGGATCCATCTGCGGGGACGTGGGACAAAATGACCACAATCGCAGCCCCCAATGCTTCCGCCTGCCCGCCGTGGATGCAGTCTCACGCATGGCGCTGGATGCTCGAAACGGAAACTTCCAAAACCATACCAACGCAATCAGGCGTGGGCAACGAGGACTTCTTGACCAGCCATATTCGCCTTGCGAAACTTTTCATGTCGTCAGCTCCAGGTCAGGCTGCCTTCGGACCCGCCGGCTATCTTCCGACGGCCCCCAGCCAAAGTCTCGAGGACCGTGGCAGGGCTGCGTGGGGAATCGCGTACGGCCTGCATCTGTTGCTCGAAGAACAAAAGCTGGACGTTATGGTGCCAGAGTACTCTTCACTCGGCCGAGCAAACGTACGGGTACTCCTATGTCAAATATGCAGCTGGTTGGGATGGCATGACTTTGTGGCTCTGCATCAGTTGGGCGTGCAGGTTGACATCAACCCTAACAATCACCAGGGTAAGTGTTCATTCAGCCTTCTAAAGCAGTCCTGACCATACTGATACCAGTACACAGATCTGTCAGCTTTGGGTCTGCCAGGCCAACCACGCCCAGTTGGAGTTTATGACTGGATCCAATCACAACTGGCAGGCGACAGGAGCATTGTGTTTCCAACTCTGGCCGATGTCTACAGTACTGTCACGATCAGGAACGTCATCACCGAAAACGCGTACCGCAGATGGTCTTCGGTCATGCCGCGCACATTCATGCTCAAAAAGTTCCTGGCCTCGTTCACGCCTTCGACGTCACATATCGAGGTCGTGGAGCTGATGCACAGATGCGGTTTCACTGCCGACGTGCTTGAAACGCTACCCGAAGCCGTGCTGATCCCACTGAAGGATGCTATTTCCACGTGCCAGGCAAGGCCACCTTCTACTTGGTCGAAGGAGCTGTTAGCACTTGTACACCGATCCGATATTGCCACGGTCCTCAAGCGGCACCACCCACAGCAAGCCTCGACCGCAAACGCGGCGCCTCAATCCCACAATGCCACAAGGGACTACAAGGCGATCTGTGCGACGGTCGAACGATCTGCCGGATACGGCCATCTGCCCAACGAGTCCGCCGACCGCCAGGCAATCATACATGCGTTGTTCCGAGAAGATCGGCGCCTCATTGAGGCTGAGAACATGTTATCCACCAGGCACCATAGAACTATTCAATGTATTTCTGAGCCCAGTTGGAGCGAGTCCGAGTACTTGGAGAAGCAAAAGGAACATGTCACCGTTATCGCCACCAGCACCCTCGCCATACCCGCTGGCCGTGGCCTTATGCAGTTTGGCTTGCGATTTCCTCTTCCGACCGAGAAGTACGATGTCATGGGCTTCAACCTCACGTGCCTTGTCAAGCCAACCAACATCCTTGTCAATGCAGACAAGTCCCTGTTCGTGGAGGAGAAAGTCAACTGGGCCTTCTTCCACCAAGGTGCCGCCGCTGGGCTCCAGGTCTCGCCTCAAGCCAAGGGGATCGACAACAACTGGATTATATACAACAAGCCCAGTGGCGAGCCCAGCAACAGACATGCTGGGTTCCTGCTCGCGCTCGGATTAAACGGCCATCTGAGGTCTATGGTCAAATGGGTGGCCTTCAAATATCTGACCACGAAGCATACGATGACGTCCATCGGCTTGCTTTTGGGCCTCGCTGCTTCATTCATGGGCACCATGGACAACCTGATCACCAGAGTCCTAACCGTTCACGTTACCCGTCTGCTCCCGCCAGGAGCCGCCGAGCTTAATCTCTCCCATCTTACGCAGACGGCAGGATTGATGGGTATTGGCTTGGTGTACTGCCAGAGCCAGCATCGTCGCATGAGTGAGATCATGATGTCAGAGATAGAGCATGAGGCTGATGAAGACGAGGAAGACCCACTCCGGAACGAGGGGTACCGTCTCGCTGCGGGCTTCGCGCTGGGGCTGATCAATCTGGGCAAAGGCACAGATCTGCGAGGGCTGCACGACATGCGCTTGACTGAGAAGCTGCTGACCCTGGCGTCAACAAGCAAGAAGGTCGAACTAGTCAATGTCCTTGACCGTTCGGCTCCTGGTGCTGTTGTCGCAATCACTCTGATCTTCATGAAGTCTGAGGATCATATTGTTGCACGCAAGGTCGATGTGCCTGATTCTGTCCTGCAGTTCACGTATGTGCGCCCTGACGTGCTGCTCTTGCGCACTTTGGCCAAGAACCTCATCATGTGGAGTCAGGTTGAGCCCACGGTAGAGTGGATCAGGTCCAGCCTGCCCAAAGAATACCGATGGCGTCACATGCTACAGGGTCCACGGTCACTGCGCAGCAAAGACATGCCCTTTTACTCCATCTTGGCCGGTCTCTTGTTCTCACTGGGTCTGCGCTTCACTGGTTCCGGCAACACCCAAGTGCGCGACTTGCTGGTTAAGTATCTGGACAAGTTTAGAGACTTGGCAAAGCAGCCAGCCGAGTGTTACGATGCCCAGCTGGCGCGCAACAATGTTCAGATGTGTCAGGACGTCGTTGCGTTGTCTGCCGCGTCCGTTATGGCCGGCACGGGTGACCTCGAAGTCCTCAGGAGACTGCGTTCGCTACACGGCCGAGACGATCCGCAAACCTCGTATGGGAGCCATCTGGCGGCACACTTAGCCATCGGCGCGTTGTTCTTAGGAAGTGGCACCGTCACCTTCAGCACCAGCAATCTGGCCATTGCATCCTTACTTATTGCCTTCTACCCTCTCTTCCCCTCAGGAATCCAGGACAACAGAGCTCACCTGCAGGCCTTCCGACACTTTTGGGTCTTCGCAGCGGATTCACGGTGTCTCGTCTCCAAAGACATGTCCACAGACCAGCCTATCAGTGTGCCGGTCATCATCAAACTCAAGACCCCTATCACTCCAACAGGCAAACAGGAATCTCCATCGAAAACAAGACGCCAGGTTCGACACGCCATAGCCAAACAAAAACAGCAACCGGCCATCATCCGGAAACACACACCATGTCTATTACCACCTCTCGAGGAGATCTCATCCGTCCGCACCGACGCCACGGCCCAGGGGTACTGGGACCTGGAGCTCGACTTTGAGCACAAGCCCGAGCTGGCAGCCGAGTTCCAGACGAACCAGTGCCTGCACCTGCGGCAGAGACCACTGCATGAGAGCGTCTTCGGCGCGACTCTGCGAGCCCTGGGGCGGGACAGCCTCGTGGCTGATCACGACACAGCTGCCTATTCCGCAGGGACGACCTCGTTGTCGGGTGCAGGCAGAGACCCGCTCGAGTGGGTTTTCAACCGACCCGCGCTTTCCGGCCTCACCCACGCCGAGAGGGCGATGGTGCTCGACCGGCGCGGCGGCGAGGGCGGGAGCGAGGAGCCGGCCACGACAGAGGTGGATGCGCGCCTGGCGCTGGAGAGCGGTCTGGACGGGTGGAGCCGGGAGAACCTAGAGGGGCTGCGACTTCTGTTCGAGTGGTCTGAGGCGAGGGGGGTGTCCGGGAGCGATAAGCAGACGGCTGCGAAAAACAAAGAGAAGGAGCTTGGGGGTGATGTTCTTGGCGATGATGGTGCTGAGAGCGGAGGCTGGTGGTTGCGGGATAGTGTCATTGAGATGTTGAAGGGGAAGGCATGGCTTGCTGCCTGTGAAGAGGGTGAGTGAGGGCAGCGGGGAAATGGCGCGTATACTTTGGGAGTCACGAAAGTAAAACACAATTTAATTTCAAAAAGTTGAAAACTAAGTCAAGATGTTGGTCTGTCGTCGGAGCGGGAGCTCCGATGGATGTGACAGCAACGTCGACACCGCCCTCGAGTTGTCGAACCCCACACACGTGTATTCTCAAGATACATGGTCATACCTGGGTACCCAGGTGGGTCTTCCATTGCCAGACCATGGGCCAGCCCACTCACGGGGACTCAAAAAGGTGCAGTCTCTAACCATGTCTACGGAAGGGTTTGCACTAACGTCGTGATCGAGAAATGAGGTATTCTGTCAGTTTATTGAATTGACATGCCAGTTACGGGTCGATAATATGTACAAGGGAAAGCCTTCCAACTCCAAAGCAGTGGTATATCTGATCCGCCGACCCATTAAGAAAAAGCTCTCTTCAAAATGCCATTATATAGATGATATTATAGCAAGTCTAGTGTTCTTGCATGTGTTCTTGCATGGCGGCGACGTTTGTCCTCTTCAGTCTCAAGTTGCGGTCGTACTTGAACTCTCGGGAGCCGGTATATGCGGCAAATGACAGCTGGTTACAGGTGTTAGTCTGAAGCGAGCATAGTTTGGGGGATGATAAAATAGACAGGTGTGACGTACCATGCCTACTGGCAGGATCAAGATGGGGAGCACCTCAACGGGTGGGGACATGGGGCTCTTTGCCAGCCTTTGCAGGAAGCCGGGTGCCGAGCGGGCGGCTTGTTGAAACATTGCTGGTGTGGGACGCATATTGAGGTGAGATGGTGTGAAACACAGAAGTAAACAATGTTTGAGAAAGTGTCTTGATTCTCAATTGGCCGCGCCTAGAATGGTCTGAGAAGTATGTGTGTCTTGTGTGTTTGCGGTGTTGATGTAGTGTGATGGTGAGACAGAATGAGGTGGCAAGCGGCATATCCTAGACCTAATATACATTGCACTCATCTGACACATTTTCTATTCCTGCCTACGAAATCTATCGAATGAGGCTCCCGTCCCGGTATTTCTCACATCGTGGTTCGAAGGTGGTTTGCTTTGGACGGTCAGGTGGGCGAGCATGGTGTGACGGTTTGCGGCCGCGCCTGGCAGAAGCATCCCACGGTGGCGTGATGCGCATCCAAAAGCTGAAAGGAGTTGGCCCAAATAGGCCAGGCAGCGCAGGTCGGCAGGTCGGCAGGCCCTCGTCCAGAATCTGCCAGCCCCCACGGGCCGGGAAATGCAGGAAGGGAAGCCCCTATGACTCGGGAATGGTTCGTCGGAATGCGACGGGACCCACAGGTAATCAACTTCCCCGGATCTTGCTCGCCGTCACCAGATTGTCGGGTCGGGACCTGCCACCTGCCACCCTGCCAGCTGCACGCCAACGCTGCATGCGGTGTGGAGGCCGTCACCAGCCGTCGACAGCTGTCAGCGACGACATTCAAGTGTTTGTGAGTAGCTTTCGGCCCTGTTGTCGTATGGTGGATTGTGTTGCCTGTTGCAGCAGGATATGCACGGCAGAAATTGCACCAGGTGGGTCGGAAACTCGGAGAGACTTGCACCATGGGCTTCAACAGATCAATTTTGCCCATGGAAAGGATCTGCAAAGGAGTGTTGGTCACCTTCCAAACTTCGTGGTCATGGACTCGTCGAGTGCTTATCTGAGTTTGGGCTGGCCCCGACTGCCGAGTAGTGGAGACAATGACCCCCCGTTTGCCGGCTGTGCACAGGGTCAGGGTTGAGGAACGGCCGACGGTTGACCCCGCCGTATCAGTCTGAACGGAGAGATAACGAGGGGAAAGTGCAGTCTATTGAATGAGTTCAGGACTCGGATTGGCATATGCATAAAATCCATGCAATGATACATGATGAGCTCCCATCGGCCGTTTACATGTAGCGTGTGCTCGCAAACATTTACCCGGAATGTACGTAGCCCATCCCCGGCCTCCACCAGACCAACATATGAACCTGCACCGGCACATTGTGTAGCAATTTTCTCGACTATTTACTGACCCAGTTCGCCAAATCAAGGAGAACCTGGAGCGACACGGGCGGTCAAGTATGCAGCAATACCTACATTCCCCATGCCATCCCCCGCCATGACCGTGCTGACCAGGACCAGAACATGGACTCGGCACTCATAGACCGTTCCAGTGCCTGCTTTGCCAGGCCAGGTTCTCCAGAAGGGATGTGTGCAAGCGACATGTAGAGCGATGCAGAAGCGCAAGGAGCCATGGTGTGGCGCAGTCCCAGTCACAGTCTGATGTCCGCGTCCATGACCATGATATTGGAGTTGATCCGCTACCGGATACCGATACGCATCTGGGTCGTTCGTCACGCCTCGACCACGTCTCATCACCGCCGAACCCAGACCAGAACCAAACTCCTCCAACGAATTCCAGCAGTCCGGACTCACATCCGCAAATCATCCTTGGGAGCCCTATCAATGTTCCGGTCGAAGGCCAACCGTCAAATGTCAGCCCCAGAGACACTCGGTCAGGGCCGGTTCCGTTCCAATCTTCCCCAGCGGGCCACAAGACTGTGTACGTCCAATCCACTCCTACACATCTTTACTTGAAACAAGAAATCTCGGTAAAGCTCATGCCATGCCGACTTAGACCGTCGTCGACAAGTACAGAAACTTACATCGCTGCCTATTTCGAGTGGTTTCACCCGTCGTTCCCACTGCTTCACCAACCAACCTTTGGAAACGAGACACCAGAGGTTCTAAGAAATATTGTCACCGCCATCGGCTGCCTCTACACGGCTCAAACGCTCTCCGATGAAGGTACCTCGTCATGTGTGAAGCTGAGTAAAAGTCTTTGGGATACTGGGCGTAGGAGTCTCGCCCGCCTTGTACGTGTTCTGTGCTTCTGCACTCATGTTTTCCCTGGCCCTGACACAGCCTTATTAACTATACTATTCTCTCTAGGTTGGCTCCGACTGGAAAGAACTACGGAGGACATGGACCATGCAGGCCTGGATATTACACATCATCTATGGCGCCTTTATGGGCAGTGCTTCTCAGTATAAAGAGGCCAAAAAGATGCTGCGGACTGGTGTTGACGTAAGAATGGCCTTATTTATTCGAATTTCCTTCCGGGTCAGGGAGGTGCTATCGGAATTGAGACTGACGGCGTATAGGCTGCCCAAGATCTTGGTCTCTTCCGACAGACTGTAGCCACTTGTGCTTCCCAGCCCTGGATCCGGCCTCACGACGCGCCACCGGATGAGGTTGATGGAAGCACGCCTCACGACTTGTGGATGCTGTATGTGGAAGAGGAGTCGACCAAGCTCTCCATGTACACACTTCTATTCCTGGACTTCCACATGTCCGCCCCTTGTAACGCGCGCCTGCTGGCCTCGTCGCTCGACCTCGACTGGGAGCTGCCCTTCTCCATCTCCCTCTGGGAGGCAGACACCGCAGCAAGCTGGTCAGAGAGCCTCAGCCAGGAGCCGCGTGTTCAGGCCTTGTTGGGAACAGATGAGACCGCTGAGCCTCCTTGCCCTAATACGAGGTCGCTGGCCCTGGCCACCCAGTCTTTGATGTCGGGATCACCAAGCCCGCAGCTGATGGTCTCTTTGGCGGTCTCCCCGATGGCAACTTTGTTCGTCCTGACCAACATCGACGCTTTTGTAAGGGACTTTACTCGCTGCTACTACCAGATGCCACCAGCCCTCTCGGACCCTTCGGCATTTCACATATTCACACAGTCTCAGAACAGGCAGGTCATTGCAGCATTACGGCACATTTCTCGGGTGGTCCCAAACCAAGAGCCAGTCGATGGCACCGGCTCACATAGATACCGGCCGATATGGCGAGCTATCGAGTGCATTGGCCTGGCCGTCAAGATCGCCCTCTACAAGCCAGACGACCTCCTCATAGGCGGCATCGTCGACAGTAGTGTAGTTGCCGGCCTGGCGACGGCGACTCATCTGACGCTGGGGCGCTACGCGGGCACGAGGCGGTCACTGGAGGCTTTGCTGCAGCACAATACGGGTGACGACGCCGTCATTATGATTCTCGATGAGGCAATGGCTCTACTATCTTCGATCCTATCCAGCAATCAACAGGATGCACTGCGTGAGCCTCCCTGGGCCACTATGGCATCCTACAGGATCGTGCTGGCAATCTGGCGATCGCTTAGGTGGGCCGCCTCGGAGATGCGTGCCCGGTCGGCGGATGGATCACAGGGACAGGTCCGCAGGAGATTCGAGGCGCCTACGGTCATCTTCCACGCGATAATGGACGTTGCTATGGAAGAGACAGCACTGCCGGGCCAGAACGCAGGCCAGGAAGGACTTGACGCCGTCATGGCCGCTTCGCCGGAATTAGGCGAGGCGTGCTACGCGAAAGCCGTGATGGGTTTCTGGAGGAAGAGGAGCGTCTGGCCAATTGGCTCTTCCATGGCAACCGTCCTTGAAGAGATTGTTTCTGACGAATACCCTGACCTGGCCGATAATGGTGTTGCCGCTTGGTGGAGCGGGCCGGCGTCAGGCTTGGGCTGATTTGAGTTTGGGCGGAGGTCCCGAGCGACATCGCCGCGGTGGAGCTCCACGATGGGGCGGCAAGCTACACGCTACTGTGGAGGTCAGTGTGCAGCAGATCAGATCACAGTTTACATATGTGGAATAAATAGATCATCACAAATTTGATCATTGATAACTATGCATCAGATGAATTTTGAATTTGATCCCTGCTTTATTTATCCCACACAATATTTCAACTTCTTTTCTCTGTCGTCTACACTAAGCCAGACCCCCCTCAACACATCAACAGTATATGCAAAACGACAGCGACATGGCAGAAAGGTTTGGCTGGGTGAGTAGCAAAGGGGATATCTTCTTTCCCTTGCGGTTCAAAAACTAGCAGCTGCATGATCGCTGAAGCTCACAATACTTCTCATAGTATGGCCTCGGCTCAATGGGCATCGGAATGGCCCTCAACCTGCAGAAGCACCTTGCCTCCCAGGGCCTGCCTCCACTTCGTTACAGCAACCGCACAATGTCGCGAGGCGAGCCATTGAAGGAGGCCGGCGCAATATCCGAAGAGACCTTCGAGGACGTTGTTTCAAAGTCAAACATTATCTTCACCATGGTATGTTGTCTTCTTGTCTATGGCTTTAAACCCGGGTAAATACGCCGGCAAGAATGGGACTCGCAACTAAGTACAGCGCGTATCCAGATCTCAAACGATGAGGTGTTAGATGGCCTGGTATCAAAAGCGCTGGAGGCCGGAATTACACTAGAAGGCAAGGTCTGGATTGACACGTCGACTGTTCACCCCGACACGTGCGCACGATGCTCGGAGCGCCTCGGCCAGAATGGCGCGACCTTTGTAGCCTCGCCCGTGTTCGGTGCAAGCCCTATGGCAGCCGCTGGCAAGCTCATATTCTCCATGGCTGGTCCGGCTGCCACCATAGAAAGAATCGGTCCTTTTATCCTGTCCGCGATGGGCCGGAGCATTATCAACATGGGCGAGGACGTACGCAAGGCGAGCCTGCTCAAGATATCCGGGTACGTTTTCCATTCCATTTCGAGTCGACCAGTTCCCATGTAGACATTTGGCTATTGAACAAGTCGCTGATCAAGGATTACCCTCTGAGCAGAAACATCTTCGTCATCGGGCTGCAGGAGCTTGTCGCCGAGGCGCACGTCTTCGCCGAAAAGACCGGCCTCGGCACCGCTCAGATGGAGGAGTTCATCGGCAGCATGTATGGCCCCGTGTTGGAGAGCTACTCGAAGCGCATGACCACCGGCGCCTACGCCCCGCCCCTCGATACCCAACCGGGCTTCGCCGCCGCCCTGGCCGCCAAGGACGCCGGGCACGCCATCTCCATCGCCCAGGCGCACGGCACCCGCATCCCCACACTCGAGACGGCGCTCGCCCGCCTCACGGCCGCGCGGGAGTATGCTGGCGAGTCGCTTGATAGTTCTTCGGTGTACGGTGTGGCGCGGATGGAGGCGGGTTTGCCTTTTTGGAGTGAGAATAGCAGGCAGGGTAATTAAGTTGCTGGAGCTGGATGAGAGTGGCTTTTTGTGTACACGGGAGGCTATGATAATAGTGAGCTAGCCTATATGTGACATAATCTAGATCTCTAAAGGCTCAGCCAAGTGGAAGCAAAACAATAAAAACCAAGGTGGCGTTGACAGTGCATGATACGAGCGCTATTCAATACGTGGTCGGCCATGTGAGAAATTCGCAGCACCGCGATGCAAGCGATACTGACTGTAGCCAGACAATTCCTGGTCTTCATGTTCAAGACGTCATGTTGGGGCTTTGTTGTGGTGGTGGTGACCGGTGAATCAAAGTCTCGTGGTAATTTTTAGAGCTGAAATTAAAACTCATTACCAGTTCAAGAACGCGCATTTGATGTCAGCTTCTAAGCACTATGAAACTACAAATGCATTCCATTCTGTCTGAGGCTTGACAGCCCTCGAGAGGCTCCTCTGCCGCGGGATCGTTGCTTCATGATACATTAGATATCCTGCCCAACCCTCACGCACGACATATTGTTCCGAGTCAGACATTCGCAATACCAGTCTGCCTCCGGGTCGCTCAGAACTGGCCACAATCCCGACAATCCCCACTTTGAGACTTCCAATCTGTTGTTGCTGCGCTGAGTGAAGCTCGTGTGCCCTTGAAAACAGGTCTCCCTCCTAGATGATCCGAACTGTCTTCTCAACCGCGCCATCAAAAAGGTTCATTGCACGTTCTGAGGTTGATGTCAAGATCCCCACGCGGATGAATGACGTCTGCTCGCGGTCTGGCCGTCCTAACACCAATGCGTAATGGGTGACAAGAGGGCGGGCTGCCAACTTGTCACTTTTGCCTGGCGTGGTCAGAGAAGTCAGGTAAAGACAACAAGCGCTGGCCTCAAAATCTGAAATGGCTTCACCAATTATCGCACGGGATAGGCTGTCTCCGGACTCTCTAAGCCTAGAATCAGCTTGAAACATCCAGTCAGGAGTATCCGTGAAGTAGTAGCGGTCGAGGGTAACAACGATAGGAACGGTCTTGCCGTGTAAATCGATAAAACCACTAGACACCCTCCCGTACGGGTTTTGCCCTGGCACATCGCATTGAACGTCCAGAAGCTTGGCGGCAGATGAGAACATGTCGTTCGTAGCCATTCCCAGAAGTGGCATCCCTATGGCTTGAGTAACCGAGGCCCATGACCAGGATGGCGCAACATACTCTCTCGGTAAGGGTGTCAATAACTCTTCGGATAGACCATCCCAAGCTAAACTCAGTGGAAGATCTTCATACCAATGACCAGCAAAATATGGACATTGGAGACGTTCTTGGAAATGTGCTGCAGCACCACTGATAGCAGGAAATTTGTCCGTGGGGAAGGTGAGAAGTCGAGAGGAGTATGAACAAAGCAACGTTCGCCAATTAACGAGCCCAGCCTTTTTGACATTACTCCTTGAGAAATGAAGCAGTTGGCCACCTGGGCTCAACTTGTTCATGGTGTCTGGGTCTGGATAGCCAGCTGATAAAGTACAACACGACCAGACTGCTCCTTGTAATGTGAAATTAATGGTGCGAGGTGCGAAGAGGGATTCTTGGAATGTCCACGCACGTGTGAACATCGCTCCTAGATCCCTGTTCGAGCCGGTCAGGTGCGGCAGACATTTTGTGTTGATGAGTGATGGCCTTCCTTGCGAATCGTGGACCTTCACACTAATAGGGCACCATTTTTCGTGTATGTGTTTGATGAAAGACGTGTCAGGATTGTCCGAGGTCCCTGCGGCGATATTTACGAATCCATTCTGGTAGTACAAGTGCATCCTTTGAGACTCAGCCTCCCAATCTTCGACAGAATCCTGAATGATACAAAGTGAATCAATCCAAATGTATGGGATGTCAAGGTTCCGTGCAAGTTGGACCGCTTGATGGAACACGACGGGAAGGCTGTATTCAGGGATATGGTGAAGCCTAGCGGAAAGGTTGGCCTTTGTTGTGCTCAGTGGCTTAGCTCCCCCCCAACAATAGCTCAACGTGGCATACGGTCCATTCACCGCACTTGATTCAACGAGTCGAAGAGGAGCAGCTTCTGGGTCAATACTGATGAGTCGTGTCGGTACAAAGCCGCTGGGGCGTCTAGAACATGGAAATCCCTCATGGATCTCAGAGCAGCGGATTTGGCCTCGTCGTACGAGTGATACCGCATATTCTAGCGTCACATCCTTTTGAGAGGGTGGAAGTATAGGGAGTGAGGGGAGTATTGGACATAACTGTAACTCATTAGTTTACGTCCAGTATCAAGTGCTTGGACGTCTTGGTCGACAAAGTTACCTCATCCCTGGAGTAAATTTGGAATCTGACGTCAAGGATTCCTTCTCCATTCTCCGAGGAACCTCCTATGTTCTGTCCGTCTTCATGTTGTCTAGTATGACTGGGCTTGTTGTATTGGAAATAGACATAGCCAAGTATTGGCCGATCCTTCACCAGGGTGAGGGATACTGTAGCGATAGCTTCCTTTCCATTCCCTGGATCGATCACTCTGGCATTCCAACAGTCTTTGTCCACAACCGATTCGAAGGATAGAATCACCAGGCGACAAAGTGGACAATCACGGTCGAGATCTGGAAATTCGAGCTTTAGTATAAGTTCCTGTCTCTTGAGATCTGTTTCGCTGTGCCCTCGATAGTCGAGATTGTTGCATATTCTGCATCGCGTCTGTGAGAAAGTCGTCGATGAGCTTGCCATCTTCTGAACTGGATTGCGAGTGAATTCAGGGACAATTTTTAAGGGTTCCCTTGACTAATGTTTTGAAAGCTTCGACAGATTGGATCCAGGGCAAACCCATAAAGTACCCGATAAGATGGTGAGTGGAGGGAACCAGTGCGGGGAAAATCTGCTCATCAGCCAGCAAATTTATACGGAGTAGAGCGACACAAGGTAGTACAGCATTGCATACGACGATTTGCCCCCGAGTCTCCAGCGTCAGCTGACTCTCTATCTATTCTTGTATCAAATTTTGACATTAAACGGGTACATTCGATTACCAAGGTGTACAAATGGCTAGGAATAAATTGACATTACCGCAAATCACTTGAGACGGACTCACCCATCGCCCATGCCTCTACAACCTCAGCCAACAACTCTTCACTCCCCACATTGCCTGGAAACACAACATAAGGAACGCCCGGATAGCGACTGGTCTGCTCATCGCACCTCCAGAGTGGCACTCCTGGCGCAGCCTGGCCCAAGACTCTGGCCCGCCTCATCTTCAAGCCCTTCGTCGCGGCGTCAGAGGACGTGATGCCTCCCTTCGCAATGATGTATCGGGGTCGGACTTGAATAAGTTCCACGAGCCGGACGAGAGCCTGTGCTACCTTTGATCCGATTTCGAGGGAGCTGAGTCCATCACTACCCTTGACAAGTGTCCGGGAAGTCATCACGAGGACATCACGTCCGGCAGCGAGTTCTTGTGATGCCTCGCCTGCTGCCTCCGAAATCCTGGTCGCTGCCGTGTCCTCCGAAGCGATGAGCTGGCCGACCTCAAGCTCTATTACACTGAGCTTTTCTCCCCGCAACTCCCGCAGGAACTTGAGCTGTGCAGTTGTCTTGGGCACATAAGACCCCGCAACAATTAGTCCTCCTGCCCGATGGGCGCTTGTCACAGCAGGTTCCGTGTTCAGGTCTTGAAATTTCAGCGGTGGTATTCGTGCGAGACCCAGTCGAGACGAGAGGAAGGCCGCTCCTGTCCTATACAGGTGTCTCGGTCGTCTGCCGTTCGTTCGAGCCTCCAGCAGGCCCGCGACGAACACGCGCATGTCTGACTCTGCCGCAGCATTGACGATGACAACTGACCCAGACGGCGCTGAGAGCAGCTTCTGCGTGACGCCTGATGGGCCACGGAGGCGAATGTCGTCCAGGGAAATCGATACGAAAGATGACTGGTCGAATCTTGAGCCACACTTCTCCATGACATATTGTCTTAGGTTGGAGTTGGCATAACCAAAGGTGGCGTCTTGGGCGAATGGGGTCTGACTCGCAGGGACTAGAATGTCCCCTTCCTTGATATAGTGGACGTCGTCGATGGTGATTCTCCCGCCTTCGAGAAAGAATGGTGCCACTATCCAAGCATCAAACTTTCCCAGGACCTCCTCCACGGCCTCCGGCTCTTCGGGTAAGTGACCAAGCAGGGTAGAGTCGCCGCGTAGAACTATCTCGACTGATTTGCCCGCCTTCTCTGCTGCTTCCTTGACGTTGCGAGTGACTTCCAGAATCAAGCGTCTTGCATCTGCAGGTGGCAGAGCTCGAGAGTTTGTCAGGATGAAGAACCCATTGACATCAAGACTAAATTCGTAGTCTAGTGTTGCCGAGTCCCAGACCATCAGTACGTCAATGTCATGGCATGTCTGTGTCCCGGTTGGGTCATCATCCAGGACGACGAGGACTGGAACTGCACCACTGTCAACAAGCCCTTTGATTGACTCAAGAACGTCCGTTGGGTATTCTGGCGGTAGCTTATGGAGCATTTCTTGGGCTGAAGCGGGCTGTGGCTCTGAATGGGACAGACTCTCGGCATGCTCTTGTCCGTTCACATGCTCCTTCTCCAGCCTGGGCCCAGCATTATCTGCGACAGACACGCCTGTGACGGATTCCCATAGACGGACAACTCCCGCATCCGCCTGTGTCGACAGCCCGCGAGACGCACCCGCAAGGTAGAGAGTATGTGCCACAGATGCGATCGGGGCGAAGGACACGAGGCGCTTGGCCTCATCCAACACGATGCCTAGGTCCTTGACAAATATGGCCAGCGCCGAGTGTGCAGTCCAGTCCGCATCCAGCATCTGCGGCACCCTGTTCTCGAACATCCAGCTCCAAGCGGCCGCGTTCATCAGTGTCTCGAACACGGATCGTGTGTCCAGCCCTAGGCGAGCGGAAAATGCCATGGCCTCAGCGGCGGACGCTATGTGGATGCCTGCTAGATGCTGGTTGATCAGCTTGACGGATGAGGCTGCGCCGACGCCGCCTTGCACATGGCACAGGTTTTTGGTGGCACCAGCCGTGGCCATCAATGGGCCGTTGGCTCGGGCGATGGCACGTTCGCGCCCGGAACAGATAATCTGAACAAATAAGGTCAGAACGATTTCCTATCACAATGGAATAATGATCACTTACTGTCAGGGTACCGTTTGCTGCTCGAGCAACACCTCCGCTGACGGGAGCATCGATCAAAGCGATTTCTTTTCCCATCTTCTTCAGTCTTCCGTCCAAGTCCTTCACAAAAGATGGGGGGACGGTGGAGCTGAGAATAACGATGGCGCCTGGTGAGAGAGATTCGGCAGCACCGTTGGTCCCAAACAGGAGACTGTCAACCTGCATAGCATTTTGGACCATCAGGAACACAACATCGGCCCCTCTCACCGCTTCTGCAGCCGATTCAGCCCTCTCGGCCTTGCCCTCGCTCGACAGAAACCTGTCAATGGCCGGACCATAAACATCAAAGCCTCGCACAGAATATCCCGCGCGGAGAAGCGAAGCGGCCATGCCGTGTCCCATCGCCCCGAGGCCTATGAAGCCAATTTTGGAGATTGTCGCGGGGGTTAGAGCAGTCTTTGTCTCTTTGTGCTCTGGTGAAATATGATGCGAGTTTTCCATGACTGCATTTGGTGTACCAGGCAGGAAAAGACGGACAAGCCCTGCATCGTCCTCTTTCCCATATCCCATAGACGACCCTGAGATATACAGCTGCTCCACTGCCGAAGCCAAAGGTAGAGGAAACTGTAGTGCTCGTGCGCTTGATACAACTATGCCCTGCAGGTAGATAACAGAAGAACGAGATCAGCTGGCTGAATGGGGAAGTAAGTGTACGGACAGCCGGGACAGGAACATACCATGTCCTTGACGAAAATATCCAAAGCCGAACAGGGTGTCCAGTCTCCATTAAGCATATGAGGCACCCGGTTCTCGAACGCCCACGAGTTGCCCGCGGCACTGGTGATAATGTTGTACACCTCGCGGGTGTCCAATCCCGCCTTCGCCGCGAGCGCCATGGCCTCGGCCGCCGCGGCAATATGCGTCCCGACGAGCAGCTGGTTTACCATCTTGACCTTGCTGGCGGCACCGGCTCCCCCAGGGATGACATAGAGCTTCTCCGACATGTCTTGGAGCAACGCCCGGGACCTGTCGATGGCATCTTCCTCGCCTGATGCGAATATTGTGAGGGTGCCATCGGCGGCGCGTGCTGTGCCCCCAGAGACTGGGCAGTCGATCACCGACACATCCGGCCGACCAGCCTCCGCGATTCGCGACGGCAGTGTCTCGTGGAATGCTGGACTGACCGTTGAACATATCAGAATCGTTGCTGATATTGGCAGCGCTGTATTCACGTTAGCCTCCTGCTACTAGAAAGTCCAGCTAATATTGGAGACGATGAAATTTCTTTTCCCAAAAGCATACATACCTTTGAGAGCCCCTGTCTCTTCACTGAACAGTATTTGATCAATTTGCTGCGAATTGGCCGCCATGCAAATTAAGAAATCGCTTGTCTGAGCCACAGCTCTTGGCGAGTCGCCAACGAGGCCCTCGCGGTCGGCAAAACGCTGTGCACTTGGTGTGAAGACATCGTATCCTATGACACGATACTGTGGCTTGCTTGAGAGATTGCATGCCATTCCGAAGCCCATCGCCCCGAGGCCAATAAAGCCGATGGATGTCATGGCGTTTTCCGTGGACGTCATGATGGTAGCTAGAGCTGCGTGATAGCAGCCTCAAAACTTGATTATGAATTCCTTTTCCTGGAAAAAGAGCTTGCGATCATGTGGGATGTATAATGTGGTGTCGTTTCAGAAACTGGGATCGCTGGCCATTTCAGCCGGGACGAGACGAGGCGCGTGCATGGTGTATATACCTAAGCACACCACTAGGGACGTGGCAGCACTTCTGTCCGCTCTCGCGCTTATCAAACCGAATTACGTTGAGCCGTCCCCCTGGGTCTGACGGAGCTCCTCACAAGCACTATCAGAGGCAGCCTTCGCTCGTGCCGGACTTGCCCCTTCCCTGTCTTTCTGTACTGGCGATATGTTGTCTATTCTGAGACTCGTCCCAAAGCAAAAAGATATCATCCTTGTGCTATTACTTGATGCTGCTGTAATGCATGATACGCGCAGATTCAAAGCGTCAAATCCCCTGAATTTCCCAGTTTTGTTCCAAATTCACTTCTCAACGATTTACTTTTGGGGGTGGAACATAACAACTCGTGAGTTCTCTCTACACATCCATGGCTGCGGCCTAAAAACGATGCCAGAACTGCACATACTAGCCAGAAGTATCATACAATCATCTGGTTCGCAATACATACGGCAATAGTCGAATCCGGACGCTTCAGTCCAAATGAGATTCCCTGGTGAGTAACATTCACATGATATATCATGCCCGCACCACACTATTAATCCCAGCGGCGACATATGCTACATTGCTTTCGTTCAGACCTGCTATCGAGACCCGGGAGCTGTCCGCCATGTAAATATGATACTTCTCTAATAATAACAACATTCAATTAGTATCTGCGGAGTCTGCAACCATCAGACGCACCCATATCAGACGTACCTCGCAGTTCTAGCACTTTTTCCAGATTTAGTCCTAGGATGCAGAACATGCCCTTCTGCCCCAAGATACGCTTCCAGTCCCCAGGAGTCCCTTTGAGGCGCGAAATGCATAAGTAATGAAATCCAAAGTGGTAGGGAGGTCAGGGTACGTACCTAGTTTCTCCAACTCCTTGTAGAGCGCCTCTCTCATGCCAGCAATGCGGCTGCTCATCGTGACCAAGTCTCGGTCCCACTGTGCGCGCAGCTGGCTGTCCCCGAGAATGGCCGCTGCTATTCGCGCACCAAAGGCTGGCGGGTTGGAGATGTGAGCCCGAGTTATTTGGGCCAATCTGGACTCGACGGCCTTGGCTGAACTGGCAGACTTGGTGACGATAGAGACATGGCCAACGCGCTCGCCTACAAATTTCACCGGACCAATCAGTATCCATCGAATTAATGCTGGTTGCACATATTGCTGGCTCAGCCATTCTCTTCCAGGAGAAGAAAGTCAACTTACCGTACAAGCCCATATTCTTGGCAAAAGACGCGCAGACAATCGTTTCCAGGCCCAGCTCGTCGACGAAATATCGGATGGCGAATGCATCGGCAGCGTAGCTTCCAGACGTGATGCCTAGATATGCCGAGTCGAACAGCGGCAGGATCCGCCTCTCTTTGACGACATCTGCGATCTGCTTCCATTCTTCCTTGCTTGGGTCACAACCGCTTGGATTGTGCGCGCTGGCATGAAACACAAAGACAGACCGCGGTGGTGCCTGCGAGAGAGCGTCCAAGACGGACGTGAGGTCCAGGCGGCCCGTCTTAGCCGAGTACCACCTGAAGTCGCGGACCTCGAAGCCGGCCGCCTCGAAGACCTGGCGGTGGTTCGACCAGGTTGGCTCGGTGATGTAGACGGGCGTGCCTGGAGGCAGAGTCTGGTGCAGAAAAGAGCCCGCTAGGGAGAGTGCACCAGTGCCTGATAATGCCTGGCATGCGGCGACCTGGGGAGGGGATGCATATTAACATTCGCTAACTACAGGACTTTTTAACGTAGCACTGACCCTTTCTTCACTGATGGCAGTTGACTTCTCCCCGTACACCAGCTGAGTAGCTAGAGCACGAAACGACGCCAGCCCCAATATCGGGAGATACTCGTGATTTGCATCCCGGATCGTCTCCTTGGCTGCGCGCACGGAGGGCAGGATCCACGGGTTGCCCTGCTCGTCCTTGTATGTGCCCTGGCCCAAATTGACCTTGCGGGCGTCTGGGTCCGCAAGATACAGCCGGGTCAGGTCGAAGATAGCATCGGGTGGGATGTATTCGACTGCCTGGAAAGGGGAGGCATCGGACGCAAGAGAGCCCATGTTAATCTTTGGATAGAAAATAAGCCACCGAGATCTCAGATAGCTATCTAGCACTTGGGGCACGCGCAGTAGGCATCACAACTAATTCGAAGTTAATTATGGGAGATGTCCAGTCTCTCTGGGCAATCACTTGGCCAATCACGAGACAGGCTGCCGTCGCCGTGGTCTGGCGCTATGGGGCCGGTGCCGGTCCCGACATCGTGGTAGACTGGCCTGGTCATGGTGGAGGTGGAGGCGGAGGCGGAGGTCAGATCCCTGCCGAGCACCGGACGCATGACTGACAAGTGGCAACCAAGTCGTGGGTGCACTACGACAGGGACATGTGGTGCTCCACATGGCTTGATGTTTGGTGGGAGTGCGTGTGTCGAGATGGAGTTATTACACCGTCTACGATGGTAATTATGACTCTAATTTTTGAGCTGGGGTCAATGGAAAATAGACGCACAGGAGCACTTCTCTCAGAGTACCATTGAGCCCAGGTGATCATAAAGCCCAATCCCAGAGTCTATACCACATTCTCAATTCCAGCGCTACCACAACCTTCTTCTACTGGGAACCTTGGAACAATACTATTAGCCTCGGATATCTTGTTCTACGTTCCAAATCATGGCATCAACGACAAAGCCGCCGTTTGGCGTATACACACCCCTCGTCACATTCTTCAACGATGACGAGTCCATCGATATTCAGAGCACAAAGGCCCACATCCAGCGCATGGCAGAGGGCGGTGTCACAGGGCTGGTTCTGCAGGGCAGCAATGGCGAGGCGCCGCATGTCACACATGATGAGCGAAGAACCATCGTCCAAACTGCCCGAACACATCTGAACGAGCTCGGCTTCCCCCAGGTGAAGCTAATTGTTGGCTGCGGCGCACCCAGTGTCCGCGAGACGCTGTCCTACATCGCCGAGGCGAAGGAAGCCGGCGGAGACTTTGCGTTGGTGCTTCCTCCGGCATATTGGGTTGCTGCCATGACACCGGCCGTGGTCGAGGGTTTCTTCAGTGCGGTATGTCATGTCTCCCGACGAGTCGCAAGTCGTGTCGTGTCATAGTTGGAGGAAGCTGGGAATCGGTACTGATATTTGCAACATTAGGTGGCGGAGGAGTCCAAACTTCCCATACTCATCTACAACTTCCCGGGTGTTACCTCAGGAATCGACATCAGCTCAGACTCTGTCATCAGGCTGGCAAAGAAGCACCCGGGCAAGATCGTGGGCGTCAAGCTCACGTGTGGAAACGTTGGCAAGTTGCAGCGCATTGCGTCGGGGCTGCCCAAAGATGGGTTCTCGCCATTCGCGGGCAAGTCGGACTTCTTCCTCCCCGCGCTCGTGGCTGGCTCCAACGGCGTCATTGCGGCGCTGGCCAACGTGGCGCCCAAGACACACGTGCGGCTGTTGAAGCTGTATCAGGACGGTGACCTCAAGGCGGCCATCGAGCTGCAGTCCAAGCTCAGCCATGCCGACTGGGCGCTGTCCAAGGTGGGCGTGGCAGGTGTCAAGGCGGTTGTCTCGCACTTCTTTGCGTACGGGTCTGGTCGGGGCAGGAGGCCGTTGGGGCTGACTACGGTATCTGCTTTCTCTGATGACATTATAGGGCCAATCAAGGAGGTTATCGATCTAGAGAGATAGATTAGACAATTCCGCAATCATAAACATTGGCGACTTATTAAAGCCCCACACGAGTATCTTGCAAAGAACCCATTCAAGACACCTCTCACATGGTGGATGTCCACGCGTCCTGGTGACGCGAGACAATTCCAGGATTGTGGCCTTGGAACGTCGGTGCACCAGACTTTGTGAGATTGCGTATACGGCTAGGCAAGAAATGCTTCTTTCCGGTTTGCGGCTTCTCTGGGGCCGGTCTCACTTACACTATGTGCTTATCTGAGCTCTTATTGATGCAAAATTGACATCCCTGGATCACGACGACAATTAACGACTACCCGACTTGGTATAGCGCAGATCACCCAGAACATAAATCCTTGGAATAGACAAGATGAATCACACCCAGAACTGGACCAGAGATAGTGGAAGGCCCCCGCGCCCTTTCCAAGGTCGTGCTATCGGAATAGGATGCCGCATCTGCAGCCTGGTGTGCATGTATGGAACTGCTCGCCCCGGCAACGCCCCTTCGTGGCATCTAGACCACATTTTCCGTGGTCAATCCAATGCACGCAAGATCGAGGACGCCTCATCACTTGACAGCCTCGTGGCCTTGGTCAGCAGGTATTTCCCGTTTGTCTCCTGCGGTGGTTTCTGTCCCGGAGCGGCACCTTGGCGACGTCTTGGGTGCCAGCACAGAAGATAACGGTGTCTTCGAGCCTTTCGAAGTTTCACTACGCGAGACTCTCAGGCGATGATACAACTCAAAGCACAAAATGTTAGACACGAGAGCAGAGTGGACTCTTCAAAGCCTTGAGATGTCCTCAGATGCCAGTTCGGGAAGGCTTAAATGTATATAGACGCTTTTTTTTAGGTTACCAATGTGGCCTTATTGTTTCCTTCCAAACACCTAACCCAGGGATCGCCGATCAAATACCGACGAAATAGTGTTTGCGGACCATGACGGGCCTTGTCTAGAAAGGACCACAGCAAGTCCCGCTAATCAGGGATGAAAGATCAGGTCATCAAGATGGTGTTAGTAGTGCTCGTGCTCCACACTGTCGCGTAATCCTAGCAACACCATAGTGAAACATTCCAATCATTGGTCAGCCGTTAACCCCCCACTCCCGTTCCTGTCGCCGAAAGGACTATAGCAGTAAATCGGACCTCACCCTCCGCTGTCACACCTGCACCGTCCGTCTTGGCGTTCCGAGTTTACAAACAGCGGCTCTGTGCACTCCACTTGCTGTGTTGTTCTGGCCCAGTGATGCCAGCGAATACATCAAGAAGCAAACATGGCGGCGCTAATATTAATCATGCTGATCTGGAAAGATTTAGTATAAGAAGCGTTGCGAAGTCCGGGTCGGGATATTGATTTACTCTGCATTGTGCTGACATCACAACCGGCGATCTCTGAACATCATCTCGTCTACGGGTAAAGCCAGAATGCCGTCAGTCAAGTTGATCGCTGCCGCGGTGTGTGGCTTTGCCACTACTACTCTTGCACACGGTCTTGTTTCAGGATTTGTTACGGATGGGAAGTACAACCAGGGCTACATCTGTAAGTTATTCACGCTACGCGAATAGGGTCCAATCTTCGGGATCATCCTGCAGTCTCTCCGCTGCCTGTGTGCCTGTCTTTATACAACAGCAACTGACCAAGAAATTCTACTCTAGTGGACTACTACTATCTCGTAAAGAATGGAGGCACTCTCCCTGCGATCGCCGGATGGTAATATCTCCCACACCTTATTTCCACCAAGTCTGGCTTTAACGAATCCTTGCTCACGCGATCCCAGGTACGAGGAGGCTACCGACCTTGGCTTCGTACAGCCCAACAACTTTGGAACACAAGACATCAACTGCCACATAAACTCGGCCCCAGGCAGCATCGCCGGCACCGTCAGCGCGGGCGGCACAATCGAGTTTCAGTGGACGACGTGGCCCCACGGCCTAGGCCCCATGCTGACCTACATCGCGCCCTACACCGGCTCGCCTTCCTCCATTGACAAGTCCAAGCTCCTCTGGACCAAGATCGACGAGTCCGGCATCAATTACGACACGCAGGTTTGGGCCGCGCAGGAGATGATCAACAACAACAACACGTGGACCATCACCGTGCCCAAGACGCTCAAGGCCGGCACCTACGTCTTCCGCCACGAGACCATCGCCGCCCACGGCGCGGGGTCCGCCAACGGCGCCCAGGCGTACCCCTTCTGCATCAACATCCAGGTCACCGGCTCGGGCACTGCTGTCCCGTCGGGTGGCACCCTCGGCGTGAACTTGTACAAGGCTACCGACCCTGGTATTCTGTTCAACCCCTACACCACCATCACCAGCTACACGATCCCGGGACCGAAGCTCTGGACTGGTTAGGGGGAGACTTATGGTCGATTGGCAATTTACTGTACATAGTTATCTTTTATAGCATTGCTCCTTACTCAAGGACGGAGCTAACAATGTCCACGGCATTACAATAAAGGTGCACATTTCTTGAGACCCACTTGCCCAGATACCGCTTCAAAACGTCGTGCATCGATCACCGCTGAGGCCATATCAAAATGTGGTCTTGGAAGATATCTTGTCTACCCACAGGAGGGGGCCCATATCATGAATGGACAGTCAGGGGCAAAGTGGTAATACAAAATGGCTACGAATTGATAGCGGGTCCCATTGATCAAATGAGTTCTCAACACTGAATGAATACTTACTCTCGTAGACTTACAGGAGGCCCACAAGCTTCCCGAAGAATGGAACTACACCGAACAATGCCGTGACACCCGTATACAAAATCAGCAAGCCATATCCTGATCCATAACCCCCTCTAACCTGTGCTTTCCATGGCGACCCTGATACGAGAGCAGCACTCAGCGGTCCAGACACAACATTTCCGAGCCCTCTGCCCACGCAGAGATGTCCTTGAACCATGACAGGATCAGTCAGTCCGTAACCATCAGTCTCGCCATTCCGGGCCATCTCTCTCATAATCCCTGGCCATGTCGCTGACCAGGACCCGGCGAACAAGCCATAAAAGACGCAAAAGACGTACACGAGAGGAAGCGAAGCTGAAAGCCCCCAAATCACCAAGACAGATATGCCCGTACCTGTTGCAGAGAGGATCATGCAAGTTGTGACTTGGAGCCTGTCACTCAGAGAGCCCATGGCTACTAAGCCCATCGTGCAGGTGACGTTGATCAGCAGAAGTGTCAATGTTGACATGAAGTTCGAAGTACCAGCAGTCTCGCGGGCGAATGTTGGAAGGTATATACCGGGGAGGAAATAGCCCGTCGCCTCGATCACGTTGGCGGTCTGGTAGAGGATGAATCGTTTTGAGGTGGCGAATCGCATCCTCAGGGGCGTTCTGTGACGATTCGCCAAGACTGGTAGCCTGGGCTTAACAAACCAAGTCAAGGGGATGGCGCCCACAAAGATAATACCGGACCATATCCTCATCGTAGTTCTAAAACCAAGACTGTCGAGCAGGGCCTGAAGGACTAGAGGGATGATGACACCTCCGGCACCTGCGGCGCTCCACACGATGCCGTAAGCCATGCCCTTGCGTCGGTCAAACCACTCATCGATGTATAACGTAGAAGGGCAGTACGCTATGCACCCGCCCAATCCAAAGAGAAAGCCCTGAACTCCGATGAGTTGAGGCACAGTGTTGCAGAACGAACTCAAAGCCATGGACAGGGAGCAGATGGTCAGCCCGATGAGGGTAAACCATCGGGTCCATCGAGGGTAAAGGCGGCAGATCGTAAGGACGAAAGGTGTTCCTATGTACAGCAGTCCCTGATGAGATTGCTCAGTCAGAACTCATCCAGCAATCAGACGGTATGATAGAATCAGCTCACCGACGTGGTCGTACCAATGGCAGCAATGCTGCTTGAGCCAGAGAATAGCTTATGCGAGCTATAGTAATCCTGAAAGATACCAAAGGAGAAACCGAAGCCTTGATTCTCACGAGTCAGTTTAATTCTTATGAAAGCTTGTTGAACACCGGCAGTGAATGGCAAGATCTTACCAAATGTTATAGCCTCAACGACCCAGCAAGCAGCCAGGAAAGACCAGGCATCCTTTCCTCCATCGACACGGGGCAGAGAAGCCTCTTCGCACAAAGGCCGTGTCTCGGAACCGCCAACGTCTGTAGGTTGCTGGGCGGAGGCCTTGTCACGCAACACGCTTGTATGTGGATAGATCTCGAGGTCTTGAAGCTCAACTGTTACAGCTCGTGCTTGTGACATGGTGGCATGAATCTTGTGAAGTGGCGGATGATCGTCTACACTCTGAACACCGCTCTGGAAGACGAAGAACGAGTGATAAAAGTACCTCAAAGCTTGGTTCGATGGCGAAATGCCGCTTCTTACCGTCCGACCGATCCCGGAGACACTAAACTCAGCTTAGGGGCCTCCGAAATGCGCCTTTGTGCAACCCAATCACGATCCGCCCTAGCCTTCTTATTAGGGACAACCCACAACTTGCTCTAGACATGGCTCAATCCCGCCTGCTTGTAAAATTAAACCGGTGTTTGTATCATCCCTGAAAGCTATTGCAAAAACCTGGTCTCTGCAACCCGAACTACGTTTGACGCAAGCTGGACAGAGTATACGCGAGTATACGCCATCACCGACGCACAGATCCGTAAAAGCTGAAGACGTAGATCGCAGGTATATGGTTTAATATATTAAAATCAACAAGGCATTCGGGGCAATAAACCTCGGCCCATCGTTTGTGTGCGCATTATACTCTCTTAGATTGGGGAGGATCTCGAAAATTTGTCAGCGGATAAACAGGGAAGTATGTATCAAGAACAATGAGCAGACTGTCAGTGAAAAGAGCGGGGCGTCGTGAACACTTCCAATATTTGGATCAGGAGGTAGGAACTTGACAGCTTATTATCAGCAGAAGGTGTAATTAGCCTGTCTAGTAAGAGCTGTCGTCACCGACCCACTACCTGGATTCACAGTAGTATTTGTATGTGCCAATTGTGTTCGAAACCTACTGTTATCGGCATTGTGTTTTTTTTTTCAACGCTAGGTGTTTAAGCGTTTATCACTGTATGAAGGGACTGATGCATACTGCTTAAGAGGCATATGTATACAGATTAAAAAACGAGACCACTTTGTATGTGCACCTCGATTTTGTAACAGAATTGCGAAGAGATTTCTCTACAAGCAATTGGAAGTAATAAGTAGTATTCAAGATGAGATAGAGTCTAGACCGCTGCTTTACAAAAGGTCATAGCTCCTGCCACAAATCTCCCCGGGGCTTGAAAGTGAGGAGCGGCCCATCGTGTGCGGCTGTGATGATATCAAAAAGCTGAAACTCGTCCTTCCTCTGCCTATCGGCGTCGCCCTTGAACTTTGCATGCCCACCACTGCCCACTTCTCCGGCCACGCCGGGAGCCCTTTCGAAGTCGAAATACCACAACGTTCTGGCCAACATGATGCTAATCTCAAGATAGGCCATTGCTTTTCCGGCACACCCCCGTTCACCCAGGGCGAAGGGCGCATGAGCACGTCGCATTGTCCGCAGCTCGGGGGAGTCCTTCGGGCCCAACCATCGCTCAGGCTTGAATTTGAATGGCTCCGGGAAGTATTCTTCGTTGTGCAGCAAAGTGTATAGGTTAATGCCAACTTGTACGCCTGGAGGGATCACGTGTCCATCCACGACGAAAGGCTGCTTGGCGTTAGACGGGGTGGACATGTCCTGCTGGCGCCACAGAGTTCCTAGTGAGGAGGGCGCTACTCTGAGAATCTCGTCGATAACCGCGCGTAGATAGACACAGGAGTTGAGCTTGGGACCTTTCCGGATCTCGGTGCCGAATGAGAACGTTGTGCGAACTTCAGCTGCGAGACGCTGGTAGACGTCTGGGTTACGAGAGAGGTAGAATGTAACTGCAGTCATTGTGGTCGATGTTGTAGTTCCCCCTAAAGGAATAGGTCTTAGCTCCACATCTCAAAACGGATGTCAACCATTGTCTGAATCTTACCAGCAGTGATGAAAAAAGTAGCTTCTGCCCACAATTCACTCCCGTGAAGGCCATCGTCGGATGTTTTTCCTCCCTCCCCAGTCTTATCGCTGAGTGCCATTGCATAGAGATCGTGCTGAGCGTCCTTTTCCATGGCTGTTCGTGCGTGAATCATAGCAAAAACGGATTTACGGAATTCTGCAACCCTCTCTTTCGCAAGCCACTTGACAAGTGGATCGAGAACAATCGACGTGGCGGGCCAAGACACATACAGACTGACCCGGGCGCTGATAGAATCCATGGCCTCTAAGAAGGGTCGGTTGGTAGTCTCGGTCTGCGTATTGAGAGGGTAACCAAAAGCAAGATAGCAGATAATGTCACCGCCTAGACGCAAGCAGCGCTGCGACATGTTCGCATTCTCCTTCTGCTGGCTGGAGCGTAACAATTCCCGCAAGAACACATCGACTTGAGAGATGATCGTCGGTTCGAAAGACTGCATGGATCGTTCTGATAATGCTTGGCCAATAGCTCTTCGTTTGCGACTGTGTTCGCGTTTATCCAACGTGTCGAAAATGCTTGGCTGGCCAGTGAGTCGTGCACCTAGATAAGCCTCTCCTTTGGTGACGCCCGAGTTCAGGTAAATATCTTTAAACCATTAGTTCAGTGTTCTCGCCTCAGCAGCGGGACGAAACATGGATTCAGTTACCTTGAAGAGCAGTCACCGTATTGAAGCTCAAGCGATTTGGAGCCTGTCTCACAACGGGGCCTATGAAGCTCCGAAGTCAATGAAGTTGCTCCCAAGCGCAAAATTGGATCTCATACCATATTTCAGGTGGTTTTTGTATGTCTCAAGATGGAGCCGTCGCTTCAATGCGTAGAAACCGCCATAGCCATTCGTGATCTTTGCAGCGAGCGGACCGGGAAATTTCTTGAGGGGATCGAGAGCAAGTCGCGATATCACTGCGAGGATCAACTGAGTAAGTGGTAATTTAGCACATAGAACGGACCTAGTATCCCTAGTACTCATGGAGATAATTCAATTGTTCCATACCAGCGGACCCAACACTAAGGCTCCGAATCTGATCACGTTGAGCAAATCGCTCCGTTCTATCTCATATTGTGAAGCCATTGCCCAGCCCTCTGATTTGAGACTTGTTGAAAATTCTCTGAAGCGTACATATGTAGTTAGGCTTTGTTGGAAACCCTCGCGTTATCAGCTTGCTTTCCTCATACTTCCTGGCGCAGGCTCTGCTTTCATTGACAGTTTCTGAAACCACCTCATATATAAAGAGAGAAACATACCTCGGCAAGTGATACGCCACTCCAGACTGAGACCGGTGTTAGTTGTCTTTCCTGTAGTCGACCTCGGGACAAGGGTTTGGGCCCACTGCCCGACGCTGTCACCTCGCCAGATACGACCCACAACGTAGACCCCAATGAGCCAGCGAGGAATTCAGCAATTGCAACCAACAAGGCACGATTCGCTAATGCTGTAGATCCACCATCTCAGTTTTCGATATTGTGTCCCTCGGAGAAGTGAGAGGCCCCGAAGCGCCTCTCACTTCACCAAAGGCCTCGTTATTCCAGGAGAGTGGCCCAACGGAAGGTGTCCGGAGTGTTCGGTGCCATACAATGGGACCCATTTGTCTTTTCATTACTCAACGCAAGCTGTCGCTCTATGTGGTGTCGTGCCTGCGGGTGCCTGGCCCTCCAGTGTCTGTGCCGCAAGGATTTTGCAAGGCTCCCAAACGGGCCGAAATCAAGACCCCATGCCAATGTGATACCCCATTCTGGTGCCAGTACTTGTCACAAAGTGCTTCATGGGAACGACTCTGTACGAAAGGCCGATGCGACTGGTCATTGGCAGACCATCTGATTGGTGAACGTTGCATTGGATGTTGGTTGCAGCCTCAATGGCTGAGCAGAAAATACTACCCGAAAAATCATTCAAGCGGGTCGATCTCCTGTTTTCCTTCCTTGTATTATGGAGCCGTGCCATGCTGAGTCGCTGATGGCACTGTTGGCGGGAGAAAAGACCCTGGTTTGCATATTCAGCCCCTGGACACTAGCTCCGGACTGGGCCGTTTCTTCATGTTGTTGGTTCTGAAGGTCCGCAAAACGTGCCACTTGCAATGCAGCAATGTAACCGTTGGCGGTTTTACGGCGCCTCCCCGTCCCCTGCAAGCTGAATCCTCCAGGTCCCCACGTGGACCGCTATGTTTCCCGGTCCCAACCCCCGGGTCTTGGACAAGGCGGCGGAGCAGCATCCACGGACATATGCAAAGCCAGATTAATTTCCACTCAGTCATTGACTCAGCTGTGAGCCCATGGGTGCCGCTGATCGAGGCCTTCACCATAGGCATCTGCATGCACCTGTGAAACGTTTTCTTTCTGCTGCAGAACCTCGGTCGTTCTGAGGATGCCGCTTCCGTGCACTGGGTATTGAACTTGTCCGTAGGGGCCATAAGTGCCGGGCTGAATCGAAACATTTTGCACGAGATTGACATTCTCGAAG
Source organism: Diaporthe nobilis (assembly GCA_023078575.1). NCBI lineage: Eukaryota > Fungi > Ascomycota > Sordariomycetes > Diaporthales > Diaporthaceae > Diaporthe > Diaporthe nobilis. Next base: position 203,804 of record JAKZJT010000013.1, on the reverse strand, counting down.
CTCACGGTCTTCTCTGGCTTCATTTCTGCTCCAAATCGGTGTCCCCTAACACTCGGGGCGGTACTGTGTTGTTGCAGGCTGTCTTGGTCATACGGCAGCCACGATTTATTGTCGACGGGATTCTTGGGGCTACCGAACGAGCCAATCCGGGACCAGGAGCGCACAGATCTAGCGATTCGGCTGATGAATCCCTTTTGGTTGTCTTTGAAGGCTTTGGGTATCGCTGGGATGCAAAAGACCAACAAAACACAAGTCGTTTCCGCCATGGCCCAGAGGAACGTTCTTCCAAGCGTATACGTGGCATCGCCTGACCCTCCATACGACTGGGTAACACAGGCGTAAAGGCGGCCAGCGGCACACGCGCATGCGCTGAGTTGAGCTCTCGTCAGCTTCTTTGTTTGCAACATTCTCATGTGCGCCCTGGAATAGTAAAGCTCAACGTACAGTAGACCAATGGAAAATACCAAAGAGATGCCAAGTTTCCGACTCGCTGTCATTTGCAGCTTCCAAATGACCTTTTGTGGAAGGATGAGGATTATTATGTCCGTTATTAGATTGAAGGTGGCACTGAATACATCGAGCGCCTTTCGGTCAATGCACTTTCCGGGCAACCATTTGTGCCAGAGCTTTTCGAGAGGTATGCACGCTAGAGAAGTCGCAATAATTCCGGATAGGTACATCAACACGTTAGCGAGCATTAGTATACGTGCCATCCAGAAGAACGAATCTTGAACGATGGGGTTAGCATAGTGCAAAGCCTAATTCAGGGAACGTTTCCTTCTGGTCTCGTCGTCATATTAGGGAGTGACCCCCATGGGGGTTTGTCGGGAATGTGCTTTGATGGCATTATAATGGTGACACTTACTGCGTCTGCCCTGAGGAACGAATATACGCGTCCACTCTAGAAGAATGGCTGGCTTTATCAACAGCATGACTGAACCATACACGATTGGCAGGATTATGACCACCTGAAAGAGCCGTTGATGTAAGCAAATGTGTTTTCACATAAGAGATCCTTGCCTGGGATGGGCGAGTGACATGTCATAGTTTTTATAACTAAACTTACGTATGAAACCTTGAACAGGGCTTTGACTTGAATGTCCCACTGATGAACGAAAAATCCGCAGATGGTGTAATATGAAAAGTAAGTCCAAAGAAAGCCACCATAAAATCCCTACGTCTGTGTTAGCTTGCTTGCAGTTTTTAATTCGCTCGAGTAGCTGTCCGGCTTACAAATGCTGCAAGGGCAATATCTGTGTTCGATTGTCGTCAGCCATAGTTAGTTAAGGCACGTGCAGACATCACGCATGAGAGGTCAGTGGCAGGGCATTGGAAAACAATCGACGCACAGTCCTCAAGGTGGAGGTTTTTGGAGACAAATAAACGCGAGTAAGCTCGTAAGCAAGCCGCCACCAAGGCCAGCGATATGCATACAATAGCCAAGACAAGAGCCTCTGTGTTGTGATTAGATGGGTTGTCAAAGTCTGAGATCACACCATCAGGTGGTGTTAGTGCTGGCCCGTTGAGGATTGCATCTTGGACAGCTGGGGGGTAATTTGGAAAATTCTCCATGGTTTTTGTTGTCCTCTGTCCGCATGGAAAGTTGGCACAGGACCGTAAGTGCACAATACATTCAACCTTGTGATCAATCAGAGTTGGTGGATGTTGCAGTGGACGATCTTATAAGCACCAATCCGTCACGATGAATTGTCGTCACACCGTATCCACAGTCTCATTGGTTCTTTACGCGGTTGAACCTACCAGTCAGTTCTAAATTAGGTGACGAGAGATGCAGATCAACTGCTTGGGCGCCAACGTGCAGCGCCGTCAATACACGAGTGAGCTCCAGCTTCAATGCTCCATCAGAAGAAATGGCTGGTCGGTAATCCGTCCCCTGCCTTCAGCGCCCCCATCAGGACACTCCACTAGACTGTACATCCCCGCCGCACAAGTGCCGCAGCTTGCCCTCTCAAGTGGACCCGAAAATGTCTTCAAGAGCTGCCCCAGGGGACGGATCAACGAGTTTATCAACACGGTGACATTCGAAGAACTATGTTCGTAGGTTCTGGCCGACCAATATTTCTTCTTCTGAAATACTTACCTCTTCGCTCAGGTAATTGTTCCCACAGTGAGTCATGTCATGTCATCCGACTCAGTTGCTCAATTCTCAGGGTGCTTTTGCGACGCTGGCAGAAATATGGGCCGCTGCGCGGCTAAACCCTTGCTGATACAACAAGAGAGAAACCTTCTCCATCGCCAGGCTGATGTTCTGAAATAGGTAGAATTTGGCCTATTTTTATCCGTATTGCGTGTGAATTCCAATGCTCTCCCTCTCTGATCCGAGTCAAGAGCATCCCGCATGCCTAAACTAAAATCTAGACCCGTGATAAGATTATCAACGTCCGAAATAACAGATACATCTCTGAGTCTCCTGAAGTCACTCATCATCATCATCATCACCACGCCTGTCCCACCTGCTCCTGAAACGCGATCTCGCATCCTCTTGTTCCATCTTGCTTGTGAAGTCAAGCGGATTGTACACGCATGTGCCTCTCCCGTCACCCATCCAGAAGGGCGGCGGCATCTTCCTCTCCCACTGGTCACGATAAACACCAGTGTACCGTATGGGCTCCTCCGGGTCGACACGTTGCCTATTAGTCTCGTCGGGGATAATTGGTAGCGGACAGGTAGATCCAGTGCCGGGCTTGTCCAGCAAGAAGTCGATCAGGGTCTTCTTCTGTGCATCCGTGAGAAGGCAGATCCGGTACGTGACCTCGTTGCGGTCGGGGTGGAGATAGACCGCACCCGCCCCGGTGCTGCTGCCTTCTCTAGCTTTGCGGTTAAAGAGGACTACCCCTCCGAGCACCCTGTTCTCGGCCCAATATCCCGCCACGTCTGCAGCACCATGAGGGTACTGTGCATGGTTTCGGTACCAGGTATGGCGGAAAAGCGTGGCAGGCGGCCCGTCACGGTTGAAGCGCCACCATAAGCTGCCGTCGTAGTCATCCTTAGGCGGGGTCCAGTTGTGTACCATCTGTGGGGCCGATCCTGGCGTGGACAGATCAGAATTGTTTTGGTACAATAGCACTGCAACTTGATGCACTGAAATAGCAATAATCTCAATCAGCCGTACGCCGAAGGCTTTGGAACCGGGAGAGGCAGCCTGGAATGCTGACAAGAGCTTTCGATATATATTAGTAAACGATCACAAGCAACCCCATACTCAGAGGGATAAAGCGCTCATAGCTCACCGGAATGTCGAACTGGAGGATATTTGGATCGAATGCTTCACGGAATTGGCGGACTGTGTCTAGCATATTGTCTTTACGCTGTGTATGCTGGTGAATTGGGTGATCGAGCACGGTGAGATAGCCGTAAACGTCTTTGAAGACTTCTAGAAGTGGGAGGCCATCAACAATTTGGGCATATGTGATCTCGGCTATCTCAGTGGACAGGACCCTTGAGATGGAGGATGCCACGGCATCGCGGTGAGGCTCGTCGAGAATATGAATACTCGCTTTGCGGAATTTGATATCGGTTTCGTCCGCATAGAACTGCTGCGAATGCATTGTGTTTTTAAACTGAGGGGGGTCACTCGACGCGTAGTTAAGGAAGGTTTCAGGGCTTCAAGTTTGGAGTCTCAGCGGAGCAATGTGCCGTGAACAGGGCCACAAGAGCCAGATATGTGTAGCCGGGAAGCGCCAAAGCCAGAATTTGTTGCTGGTGCCTGGTGATCGACCCGCATATCGGCCCGCGGTCGAGCAGCCTGCCAGCCCGGGCCGCCCGAGCTCAATGCGCGCATTAACTAGCCAACAGACACTGGAAATGCAGGCCGCTCGCCCCGGGTCAGAGCTAGCTCTCTCATCTTTAAATCTTACAGGGCAATGGAGATGTAAATGAAGAGAAAGATGTAGAGATGGAGTAATAGATGAATAATTTTGATTGAGGTACGTGTTCCTGTCTGGTCGTTGATCATTGTGCTATTGTCTCGGGACACCCCAAGCCCCAGGCCCAGGTGCATGCCTTAACTTTTCCATTGAATTACTTCGCTTCCAAGGCAAAACCAAGGAGGGGAAAAGAAGAAAAAGAGGGAGAAATCCCAGGCGAGGAATTTACTCGAAATATAAGTTAACGCCAGCTTTTTACGCACCTTCCGGCCTTATCTGCAGTTTCTTGAGCCTCTTTCTTCCATCCAGTCAAGTTTCCTGCAAAGACCACATCATGATTAGCTAGCCGTTCGATTACCAACCTGACTTTATTCCCTTGCACCGTCTTCATCTCCCCAGCAAACTTTGTAATCTCGTCGCAAAAGAGCTCACAGACCCTAAGAATACCCAGATTGGGCTTGGACACTTGAATGGGGCACCCGGAGGATTCATGTATGGTCTAACCCCGGGTTTCTCAGAAACAAAGCGCCTGGAACCCCAAGTCAAGGAAGTCGGGTCGAGGTAGTCAGTGGCATGATTCCGGGTTGGTTTTATCTTTTCTGCGTTCAGTGCAGCCCGCATATCGATGGCTGGGGAGAAGAGAAGGGCGCCCTTGGGTGCCGGGAGCCCCGTCTCAGCTCCATGATCGGCGATACATTGTAAGAGGTTGGTGACAATGTTTTCGAGATCACAAGTGGGACGACGATTGCTGGGGTGGGTGAACTCACCACTGTAAAGGCCGAAGAGGGAGATTGCCCGCCACCGAGCTGATGGACCGGCGTCGTTGGGCTAGCATTGGGGCTAGATACTGCTGCACATGAGCAAATGCACTGATTGGGGAACGAGCACGCGGCTTACACTGTGGAGCTCCACCTCGGCCACTTGCCCGTGGTTGAACCTTGAACGCCTAGGCAGACTAGGTTGGCCAAGTTGCTGCCCTGATAAGGTTTCCTCCACTTTCCCCATAGTCATTGCATTGTGCGGCCTGATGGATGCGCCACATCAACCTCGTGGACTTGGAGAAGAGAATCCCCTCCCTTTTTGATCTTGGGAGACTGGGGACACCGTATCTCTCAACGTCAAACAGGCTACTCGCTGACTCGCCTGGCCGTTATATAGGGGGTATTTTCATCTTCATCTCTGCCGCCTCAACATTCCCTTCTCTGTAGCCTGGTCTATATCTTATGCACTCGTGTGCTGTAAAACATTGTTGTTTCTAATTTCTCTCTGTTGAGTCTATCTACTCTCATCAGAACACATCCTGTCATTGCTGTTGACCGGAGGGTGGACGAACAACAAACCTAGCCACCTCTTTTTCCTCCCGTTGCTCAGCTTCAACAACAGCAGTCATGTCGAACGAAGACCCCAACAAGAATGAGATGCAAGAGGAACACCACGGAGGGGACGTGATTCGGACAGTGACGGACGTTGAGGACGGTGTCATCGAGGACAAGCCGCAGAACACCGACGCAGACCCTGCCCTCCACTTCATTGCCGGCGAGGAGGTCGAATACACGCCCGAAGAGGAGCAGAGCGTGCTACGAAAGATAGACTGGGCTTTGATGCCCATGCTGTGCTGGATTTACGCGCTTCAATTCGCCGACAAGACATCACTCAACTACGCGTCCCTCATGGGCATCCGCGAGGACACCAACCTTGACCCCAGCAGCCAGCAGTACAGCTGGGTCTCGAGCATCTTCTATGCTGGTTATATTACATGGGAGTAAGTACTTTCCAGCCATCCTTCCTGACTTGCAGCCCTCAGTCTCAGTCTCTTATAATCATGTCAAACCTAACAATACCTCGCTACAGATTTCCCACGACCTACCTGCTCCGCGCTCTCCCCCTTGGGAAGTATACGTCTGCCAATATCATCATGTGGGGCCTCGTCCTCACATTTCACGTCTTCGCCTCCAGCTATGCAGGCCTGCTCGTCCTTCGCTTCTTTCTCGGTGCCCTCGAGGCCACTGTGACGCCCGCCTTCATCATCCTGACCTCGGCCTGGTACAAGAACAACGAGCAGGCCAAGCGAGTGGGCTTCTGGCTCAGCTGCAACGGCCTTGCCCTGCTCGTGGTCGGCCCCATCGCCTACGGCCTCTCTGGCGTGACTGATTCCAGGATTGCCACGTGGAAGGTCCTATACCTCGTCTTCGGAATCCCGACGGTCCTGACCGGCATCGCCTGCTGGTTCTACATGCCCGACAACCAGATCAACGCCCGCTTCCTCAACCGCCGCGAGAAGCTCATCGCCATCGAGCGCATCCGCGTCAACTTCCAGGGCATCGGGAGCCGCAAGTGGAAGTGGTCCCAGTTCTACGAGGCCTTCCGTGACCCCCGCACCTACCTCTACATGTTCTTCTCCCTGCTCATGAACATCCCCAACGGCGGTATAACCTCTTTCGGCTCTATCGTTATCAACTCTTTCGGCTTCAGCGATCGATTATCACTGCTGCTCAACATGCCCACCGGTGTCGTCGACATCGTCTGCAAGTTGGGATTCACCTACATGTCAGACAGGTTCATGGACCGCTCCCTCTTCGCCTTCATTGCCATCCTCATCCCGATGATAGGCGGCATAATGATGATAGCCATCCCCCTCTCCGCCCCAGCCGCCCTGCTGATCGGCTACTATTTCATCGGCGCCGCTGGCTCAGCCTGGTGCCTGGTCATGGTCATGATCTCCAACAACACGCTCGGCTACACCAAAAAGGCAACCGTCAACGGCGTTCAGATCCTCGCCTACGCTGCCGGCAACTGGATCGGGCCCCAGACCTTCCGCGCCTCCGAGAAACCAACCTACTACCACGGCAAGATGATGGTCTCTGTCATGTACGGAATTTCTGCACTCATCATTATCGCCATCCGTGTAATCAACATCCTGGAGAACAGGCGCCGCGACAAGAAGGCTCTTGAGCAGCCCGAGAACAATACCGCTGGTACCGAATTCCTGGACCTGACAGATTTTGAGCAGCCCAACTTTCGATACATGCTGTGAGAGTACTGTACATTTCTGGTTCCGTTAGCGCTTTCGAACATGTTCTGGTGTGGAGAATAAGTGTGTACTGTGTTTATTTGTTGATTCTTCTCAGAGTTGCATCATTCGGGCAGCTTCCAAATGGTAGATTGTCCGGTATATACGTCAATTTCATCATACCCTTGAACTCTATCATCAAAGCAGAGCCTAATTTCAGTGATAAAAGTATGCTGGTTTGGCAAGACGCAATCTCAGTAGCTTCAATGTTGTATTTCGTGGGGGGGCCGCTGTCGGCTCCAAGGATTGAATGTGAAAGTCTAAAAAAGGCTGAGTACCAATATGGCCAAGAAGCAGATCATGTGTGAAGAAAAAACAAAGAAAATCCTCTTTTGATATTTCGTTCGATAGGGGCAAAAATGGAAGGGAAGTCGTTGGAATTTCCTTGGGTTTGCTGAACCAAAATTCAAGATGATTCTCCGTGCACTTTTGATTTCGGCATTTTTCGGTTTGAACGGGATCGATTTGTTCCATTCATATAATTAAACCTGAACTGTTCCCAACCAGTATCTGTACTAATAAATAAGACAACACCAGAAACCTGTCGATGATCCCTGCCCGAGAAATGCCACGCGCCTATTTGTTCAGCAAGAACTCTTCAAAGTCCTGGTCAGGAAGTGCAGGCTGTCTATCACTCCCGTCCAGGAGGCCAATATACCAGGTAAGGTCGCTGCCGTCATTCTCACAGGCGGCAAATCCGTTACCAAAATACCCAAACCGATTAGACGTGGTGTACTTCAACTCGTAATCCTCCCACCGGGGTCTCTCCACCGTCCGAAAGAAGTGGATGCGCGAGCCGGGCCACATCATGGGCTCTCCGTCGACGGTGCCCTGCTTGAACCACGAACGGCAAGGCGACGTCCATGCCGTGCGGGGGAGGAACTTGCGGCGGTGCTCTGCAAAGTCGGCCACGGCCTCCTCTCTGGGGGCGAACGAGGAGATCTCCTCCTCGGACATCTTTGTTAGCATCTGCATGACATATCTGGAGACCGTCTCCGTGATGGGCAGGAAGCTGCCATGGCCGTATGGACCGAAGGGCCCGTTGAAGACTGTCGTCATCGTTAGCTAAGTCCGGTGATCAGCAGTTGGGCCAGGGCAGACGACGCACTGATGTAGTTTGGCATGTTGGCCACTGTTATAGAGAGATACGTGTTGGGGACGTCCTTCCAGTAGTCACTGAGGCTGATGCCGTGGCGGCCAATCGTGGGATAATGTGGGCGCCAGCTGACGTCGAAGCCAGTGGCACAGACGATAACGTCGACCTCGTGCTCCACGCCATCTGCCGACCTGATGCCCTTGGGGGTGATCTCCTCAATGCTCGACGACACGACGGTGACATTGTCTTTGCAGAGCGCCTCGAGGTATCCGTTGCCAGGTGTTGGCCTCCGGCAGCCGACTGCAAAGTCTTTGGGCACAATCAGGTCTGCGATTTCTGGCTTGCTCGCCAATTTGGCTCGCATGTCCTTCTCGGCGAACTGGAGGGGATCAGCTAATCTTCAGGTGACATTATAGCAACGACGGGCGAGCGGGTTGAGCACAAACCTCTCTGGCGTCCTGCTGCTCCTTTGATCCGTTCAGGATGAAGCGGAAGCGGCTGTTGAGTTCAGACTCGATCTTTTTCCTGTAGGCGAGGTATTTTACGGGGTCTGTCCGGAGGATTGCCCGTTGTGTCTCGTTGTCTTTTTCCCAAGATGTTAGAACTAGAACAGGCAATAGCATGTTGGTGACATGTACTCACACTCGAAGTTGGTTCCCCCTTTGCCGGCAAACCGCTGGCCGAAGCCACCAGTCACCCAGGAAGCACTGCGGATGAAGCATTTTAGGTCGCCCACGACTACAACGTCTCTCTGTCAGTGACTACATATTCCTTCGCGTCACTTGGGAAACGGGGACGGTGGACTGACTGGGCTGGATGTTGGGAACGATTTGCACGGCTGAAGATCCAGAGCCAATGACTGCAACACGCTTGCCCTCGAGTTGTACACTGTCGTCCCAGTTTGCACTGTGGACCATGGATCCCTTGAAGGTTTCCCTGCCTTTGATTGCAGGCCACTTCCACTTGCTAGAAACAAGTCAGAAACTGCTGGTGATTCGTATAATTGAATGGTGTGGGACGGGTCAACATACTTCAGCACTCCACTGGCATTCACAAAGATGTTGGCTTTGTCTTCGATGATGGCATCAGGATCGTCTCCCTTCTGGATCTTGACGTGCCACATCTGATCCTCTTCCTTCCAGTAGGCACCCACCACTCTGTGGCTTAGCCGTATGTATTTGTTCAAGTCATACTTCTCCGCCACATCCTTGAAATACTGGAGGATCTCCGGGGCGCCTGAATAGCTTTGAGAGGAAACAAGTTTAGTTCTCCTTGATCTTCGCAAGTCCGCGCGGCATCTCGGGACACAGAATGGAGCCGACTTACAAGGACGTCCATTCGCTGGACGGAGCCCATGAGAATTGATAGTTCACGGAAGGGATATCGCAGCCACATCCAGGGTACTTGTTCTCATACCAGGTACCTCCGATGGAAGGATTCTTCTCGTAGCATACCAACTCGAGGTCCAGAGGGCTTATGTCAATTTCATGGGCGAGGTTCAGCGCACTGGCGCCGGCACCAAGGCAGATGATGCGGAGTTTTCTTCCGCTCCGGCTAGGCTTCTCAAGGACCTGGTACTCGGGTTTGGCTGCGGCCATGTCCGGGGTGTAGTCGACGGAGCCCATAGTGTGTCGGTCTCCAGGGTTCAGATGCAGAATAACAATTGACTTAAGCGTTGGGTCTTTTCAGGACTATCATGGGATGACACAACAGACATACACTGAAGTTGAAGAATATTGAATAGGTCAATGTGGTAGAATATTAGAGGTTGTGGACGGTTGATATTCCGGGATTTGCTTGCAACTTACGGCAAGTGATTTTACTGTCTACATTATGAGTTCTGTTTCCTGAGTAATTATGCCATCTTGCTGGCGGAGCTCCAGCTGTAGAGAGAAAGCAGTCGTATGATACCTCTTTTGCCCGTCCCTAATCAGAGATGCATAGAGGCGTTGCCGACTCCACAAGGTGTCTCCCGTGCACCCCCTACACAATCACCTCCACCGCCACCTCCACCAGGGCTCCACTTTCACCTCCACCTCCACATCTACTCCCTGGTCTACGAGCAAGCACTTGCCAAGCCCGGGGTCATCCAGAACAACAGAGGAACCACCTTATCTCGAAATAGCTCATTAGTCACCTGGAGCTCGATTACGCCTCAGAGTCTCGTTCCCCTGTCCCAAAGGTCTCCACAAACAGCCGTAGTAGTGCCCAGGAGGTGGTGCTCCCACTGAGTGGTGATACCAGCCAGATATGCAGGTGCAACGATATCGGGGGCAGGTTGACTGCCGGATGTTATGTAGGCCAGCCCATACATAGAGGACATGGAGCCCAACATGCTCCTGTCAGAACTGGAGAACAACTGTCTTGCTGCAAGAACATTAATTACATCACCATGGCTGGCCCAACATTTGAAAGACCCATCCGGATATCTATTGGTAGGTGTGCCTGGGTTCAACTAGGTGGCGTAAACGAGAGGACCTCCTGACATTTCTCTCTCACAGATCGCGGCGGCACATTTACGGATTGCGTAGCCGTCATCATAGGCCAGGAAGATATCGTCATCAAGATCCTCTCTGTGGACCCGCGTAACTACCCAGATGCGCCCACCGAAGCCATCAGACTGGTATTGGAGAGGTTCTATGGCAAGGCGATCCCACGAGGAGCCAATCTGGATCTCAAGGACGTTGGTGAGTATCACGAATTTCAAAATGATGGCATTACGGAATGGGCTCTCATTCTAACTGTCTATCTCAGAATGGGTTCGCATGGGCACAACCGTGGCTACAAATGCCCTGCTCGAGCGCAAGGGTGAGAGGACAGCCTTCCTCGTCACCCGTGGCTTCAAGGATGTGTTGCAGATCGGAAACCAGTCCCGGCCGTTCATGTTCGACCTTGCCATCAGGCGGCCGACTCCGCTGTACTCGGATGCTTTTGAGGTCGACGAGCGAGTTGTCCTCCAGTCGTGTGCCGACTCAGACCTGCGGACGATGAAGCTGGAGTCACCTGAGCCGCTGGAGACTGTCGTCGGTACGTCGGGCGAGACAGTTCAGGTCGTCGAGCACCTCGACACCGGGAAGACGCGCGACTATCTTAGGAGAATATACGCCGAGGGCTTTCGGTCTATTGCCGTCTGCCTGATGCACTCGTACATATTTCCCCGCCATGAGCTCCAGATCGCAGACCTCGCCCGCGAGGTCGGCTTCCAGCACATCACGCTGTCGCACCAGGTCTCCCAGAGGCCAAAGCTGGTGCCGAGGGGGAACTCGGTTGTAGTCGATGCCTACCTTACCCCGACCATCAAGCAGTACCTCAGCCAGTTCTCGGCCAGCTTCCCGGGCCTCGAGCAGTCCGGCGCCAGGCTCGAGTTCATGCAGTCGGACGGCGGTCTCGTGCCGGCTTCGACGCTGAGAGGCCTGCATTCGATCCTCTCGGGGCCTGCTGGTGGTGTGGTGGGCTACTCGCAGACGTGCTACGACGAGGTTGACAAGGTGCCCACCATCGGTTTCGACATGGGCGGCACGAGCACCGATGTGAGCCGATATGACGGGAAGCTGGACCACATCTTCGAGACGACGACGGCTGGCATCAGTATCCATGTTCCACAGCTCAACGTGAACACGATCGCAGCGGGTGGTGGCAGCATCCTGGCCTGGAGAGACAACCTCATGTCCGTCGGGCCCGACAGCGCGTCGTCACATCCTGGACCTGCATGCTACAGAAAAGGAGGCCCACTCACCGTAACGGACGCGAACCTGGCCTTGGGAAGGCTACTCCCTGAACACTTTCCGTCCATCTTTGGGCCAAATGAGGACGAGCCTCTGAACCGGGATATTGTTGTCAAGATGTTCGAGGAGTTGACCGAGACCATAAATCGAGATACCGGCAGGTCGCTCAGCTGGGCTGAAGTAGCTGATGGGTAAGTGTTTTATCTGCTTCTTGTTACCTGTGTGCCGCTGTTTGACGGGTAACCCTGTGGACGTAGCTGATATATGTCCCTGTTCAGGTTCCTACAAGTGGCCAACTCAGCCATGTGCGGCCCAATTCGCAGCTTGACGGAAGCCCGCGGCCATCACACTGCAGACCACCAGCTCGCGTCCTTCGGAGGTGCAGGAGGACAGCATGCTTGTGCTATCGCAGAAGCCCTGGGGATCCGAAGGGTTACCATTCACAAGTACTCGTCCATCCTGTCAGCATACGGCATCGGCCTGGCGGACGTCGTACACGAAGAGGAGAGGCCGTGTGCGAAGACATATGACGCCAAAACCATACCGGCGATCCTCAGCGACCTTGACAGCCTGAGCGAAGAGTTACAAGACCACTCCTCGATGCGGACGTTCAACACCGTCGATGCTCACCGCTTTGTCAATATGCGGTACGACGGCAGCGAGACGGCCATCATGATCGCCCTTGAGGATGGCCTGGATGCTGGCAAGGCGTTCATAGACGCTCATCACCAGCAGTTCGGGTTCACCCCCGTAAACCGCAAGCTCTTTGTAGACACCATTCGCGTAAGGGTTGTCGGTCGCCAGGTTTCTTCCCATGGGCCCAAGACAACATCGACGGCAGCACCCATCAAAATAGTGGTTCCGTCTGACACCCCTGCCACTGTGCCAAAGCCATCTTCGGTGAAGCCGGTCTACTTCAGCTCTCAGGGATGGGCCGACACACCCGTGTACCTCTTTGCCTCGATAGCAGCCGGGATGGTGATCCAGGGACCGGCTCTGGTAGTAGACAAGACGCAGACTCTGCTAGTAGGGCCCAGCTCGACCGCACGCATCGTAGGCGACAAGCTTGTGATAGATGTCAGCCCACCGCAGGCGCACAATATCAGCACGGCCGTCCTCGACCCCGTGGCTCTGTCTGTCTTCCGCCATCGCTTTATGGGCGTGGCCGAGCAGATGGGCAGGGTGCTGCAGAATGTCAGCGTCAGTGCCAACATCAAGGAGCGTCTGGACTTCAGCTGCGCCATATTTACTCCCGATGGCTCCCTGGTTGCGAACGCGCCTCACGTTCCGGCCATGATTGGAAGTATGGCCTTTGCCGTTAAGTCCCAGATCAAGAACTGGGCAGGCAGGCTTAAGGATGGCGATGTCATTCTTTCCAATTCTCCCGGTGAGTTTCATTTGTATTCTCAGTGAATTCGACTGGCCTGAGATCAGAAGAGTGGCTAACTTGACGGGCGACTTAGCTTTTGGCGGTACACACTTGCCAGACTTGACCATTGTCACGCCAGTGTTCGATGCACAAGGCAAAGAAATCATCTTTTGGGCTGCGTCCCGAGGTCACCATGCCGATGTAAGTGTCGTAAACCTTCCATTGACTGCACATTCGGGTCTCCCTGACAACAGAATCTCAGGTCGGCGGCATCCTTCCCGGCTCCATGCCACCAAACTCGAAATTCCTGTGGGAGGAGGGTGCCGTGTTCGATTCTTTCCTGCTTGTGCGCGACGGCGTATTCGCAGAAAAAGAACTCCAACGCCTCTTGTGCGAGGAGCCAGCCAAGATGCCCGGCACGAGCGGGACAAGATGCTTCCAAGACAACGTGACGGATCTCAAGGCTCAGGTTGCGGCAAATCATACTGGCATACGGCTGGTTCGTCAACTGATCGAGGAGTACACGATGGATGTCGTTCAGGTTTGTTGACTCGCGACGCCTCTTGAAAATGATAACACGGCTGACAGTGTTCTTGATAACAGATGTACATGGGAGCCATTCAAGACTCGGCCGAGCTGGCCATCCGCAACCTCTTCAAGAAGCTCGCCGTCAAGACCAAGGGCTCCGGCCTGCACGCCATAGACCACATGGACGACGGAACCCCCATCCAGCTCAAGGTGACCATCGACGCCGGCTCCGGCTCCGCGCTCTTCGACTTCACCGGGACGGGGCCCGAGGTCTACGGCAACTGGAACGCGCCCGAGGCCATCTGCAACTCGGCCGTCATCTACGCGCTGCGCTGCATGGTCGACTCAGACATCCCGCTCAACCACGGCTGCATCCGGCCCATCACCCTCGTCATCCCGGAGCACTCCCTGCTCAGGCCGGGCCACGGCGCCGCCGTGTGCGCGGGCAACGTCCTCACCTCGCAGCGCATCGTCGACGTCATCTTCCGCGCGTTCGGCGCCTGCGCCGCCAGCCAGGGCTGCATGAACAACTTCACCTTTGGCCTCGACGGCGACGGCGGCTTCGGGTACTATGAGACCATCGCCGGCGGCAGCGGCGCCGGCCCTGCGTGGCACGGGACCAGCGGCGTCCACACCAACATGACCAACACGCGCATCACCGACCCGGAGTCCCTCGAGCGGAGGTATCCAGTCGTGCTGCACCGCTTCTGCCTCAGGACGGGGAGCGGCGGCCCGGGGGCGCACCGCGGGGGTGAGGGCGTCATCCGCGACGTCGGCTTCCGGGTTCCCATGTCGGCGTCTATCCTGTCCGAGCGGAGGAGCTTCGCGCCGTACGGTATGGACGGGGGCGGTGAGGGAGGCCGGGGTCGTAACACCTGGGTCAAGGGGAATGGCCAGCGCATCAACATCGGAGGCAAGAACTCGATCAAGGTTGACGCTGGCGACAGACTGGTGGTTGAAACGCCTGGAGGCGGTGGCTATGGTGTGATCCAGGATGGAAGAAAGGAGGAACAGCCCCAAAACGTGACATCCTTTGTTCCCGTTGCTGGAGGTAGTATAGGGGCGACGAGGGATCTTGCGGAGCAGGTGTGAGGTTGGGGGCGGCGTAATGTTACAAGCAGTTGATATTGAGGTTCACTAAAATTTCGAGATAGTTTATTTATCAACAGGTACACACACATGTTGCGTTTGAGTTATGCATCAAGGTGTCCGCTCGACTCCCCTGCACCTCAATGGTGGCGAGGCGTGCTCACTTCATATTCTCCTCCTGAGGCTGCTGGACGTTTTTAGCCACAGTGAATTAACTCAGCGGATCTTGTTCTTCTGCGCCGGGTTTTGGTCAAAGCGTCTGCCGTCTTTGTTGGGCGTACGGGATGGACACAAGGCGTTCGGCAAAACTTCTCAGACTTGTTGAAACCCATCGAGGACAGGTGAGAAAGGCGTGGCCACGGTCACCTACGGGCAACTGTTTGGACGGACTCTGAAGTGCTTGTATGGGAATGTTGCCTTGGCAAGACGAACCCGAATGATGGATATTTGAGCGCTCAGCTATCGCGGTGTGGTCGCGTGTCCAACAGCGGTACTGCCAGATTCCGGCGGCCGATTTCGAGACCTCCATCCAGAAAGTCCGGGGCATCCGTAGCATCTCGGTATATGTGTAGAGTCATGATGTGATGGGTTTTGGCGCCTAGCCTGTCCTGCTCATGTCGAGAACTGCTTCTGCAGCGCACGGGCACAAGAATGCGACCGCTTGAGCCAGGGCCTCTGGGATACTGAAGAGGTATTTTGTCTATTCATTTCGACAATCGTGGCCCCTATTCGGAAATCCCCAGGGGAGGCCAACCCTTCCCTAAAACGCCTGCCTTTTGCCCGTACCTTGGAATACAACGCACAAAAGCTCCAACCGATCAATGTCAAAAGCCTGGTCATGCCATCATCCTGCCATGCTCTTGAGTCCCCCACTCGTCTCCATGCTCCCATTACTTCGCAACCGCCGCGCTCAGGACTTGCGTCCTGAAGAAGCCTCCCTTAGTCCGCTCGATCACCTGCTGGTAGACGCTGCTGGGCGGGTGGTTCATGACGACCGTTCCCTCACTCGAGTCGATCTTGGCGTCCAACCGTGTGTCACGGATAAGGTTGACGATCCACTTCTCGCCCGCCTCGTTGTTCAGACCCAGCGTCGCGCTGAGGCCCTTGATGTCGATGCGCGCGTGGATCTTGCAGTAGCTCTCGAAGATTAGATGCCTCGCGTTGTCCACAAATGCGTCCACACCACCCGCCAGGAAGAAGTCGGCCTGCAGCACCTCCTCGGCACGGCTCAGCTGCCGTTGCGCATCCTCAAAGTCGAAGTCGATGAAGAGGGCGCGCACAAACTCGGTCAGGGGGTCGGTGTACTCGTAGGCCTCCTGGCGCACGATGCGAACGATGTCCTTGAGCTGCTTCTGCTGCACACCAGAGTTGCGGGAGCGGCCACGGCCGGTGATAACAGCGGCGACCAGATAGCGCAACGCCCAGGGGCACGAGGTCTGGATGGTGTTGATGTAGGCGGGGGAGAAGAAGAGGTCGAGGAGGGGGTCGCGGGCGGAGTCGCTGTTGAAGAGGGGGAACAGGGCCCAGTGGATGAGCCATGTGCGCTGCTGCAGCTGGGCGAGGGGGTTGTTGAAGAGCTTGGTGTCGATGTTCTCCTTGACCTTCATCAGCTCCTCCAGGGCCGTGTCCCAGCTGGTGGAGAGGATCTCGGAGGCGAGCTTGCCCCATGTCGCGGCCGACACTTTGTCGTTGTCGGTGGAGAGGACACGGAATTGGTAGAGGAGATCGGCGGATCCGCCGTAGTCACCGCAGCTATATTTGAAGTTGCCGAAGTCGTAAAGGGCGTTAACCATCTCGATCGTCACCTGTTCATCGCCTTGTCAGTATTCGAGTGGTTCGCGTGTAGCACGTCGGCCTTGTCTGGATGCGGGCACGGCAGCATCGCCAACGGCGCAACGCCATCATGGTGGGACTGTGTTCCGTGCTGCCGACAGCATCGGCCGCGCCTTGCAGGCCATCCTGCCAGTCGCCCCTTCCGCCAGGGACGTAGCTGGCTCGTGGTATGAAAATGGGTCATGCGGCACGTACATCGTGGTCCTTCTTAAGGAACTCCAAGTTGGCAACCTTGTCGCTCCGCAGGTTTGTGACGACATCTTCCCTTCCCAGCAGCTCCTGGATCTTGCCTGTGGTCTCCTCGTACTTCTCCAGGGTGTCGATGACCTTTTGCCTCTTGTCGGCGAACTCTTTTGGTGGGTCCTGCAGGCCCTCGAGGTCGCAGTACAGGTTGGCGACGTAGTCGGTCATGTTCGTCTTGTTCAGCAGCTCGTAGGTGGCCTTGAGCAGCTCCCTCGACTTGGCCTCGTCCTTGGAGACGCCATCCTCGTTCTCTAGTTGGCCGCGACGGAACTCGAGGAGGGGGAAGATGAGGTGCCTGTCGAGCTTGGTGACAAGCGTCGGCAGCAGGTCGTACTCGGCGACGGTGGTGTCCTCCATCTTGCTTCTGCCTGTCGCGTAAGTCGGGCGAGGGGAAAAGGGCTCGATGGTTTCGGCGGGAGAAGGAGGGGGAGGGGTCCTGTCGTCTGCAGCTGGGGGTGTATGGAATAGGAGAGGAGGAGTCAGTCTGCGAGGCTCTCCAGCTGTTGATCTGGCCGTCCGTGAAGGGGGTGGTCGGTGTTCGTTCGTTCGTCTGGCGGGGCTTGTCACCCAAAATTCGTTGTTCCCTCCTCCCGTCTCTTCGCTCTTTTTCGTGGGGTCCACCCAGGCTTGCGCCATTGGCTGCAGGACCCCAGCACGCCCATTTGTTTTGCCGAAGCCGGCTGGAAGTACCCATGTACCCAAGTACTCGCGTACCCACGTCCCTTGTCATTCTGCGCCGGTGCAGCTTCCAAGCCATTGAGCTATGCTCCGTTCCTGGATGCCTTTGCCTGCCGCCAGCAGCGATTTTTTGGTGACGACCTCCAAAAGATCTACCATATACTGCGGGAGACAACGACACACCCAGGAATCACTGTCGATTCTCTAGCACCGCAACGGAGAAGGAACAGAAAGAACATCCACAATGCTCCGTCAAATACCAATCCGAACGGCCACGGCTGCCCCTAGCCGGCTACTCTTCCGACCCTCCTTCGTCGCCTCCACGCGCTTCCTGACCACCGCAGCAACATCGACCTCACAAACCCCTCCTACGCCTTCACCCTCGTCTGCAGCATCCTCCACGGCCACTTCACCACAGCGGAAGCAACTGACATATCTCGTCGAGCGCACACCGTCGAAGCACCTCTCAGTCTACAATGACGCCCGGGCCGGAGGCACGAAGAAACAGACCGTGGTGAAGAAGATCGTGGGAGATGCGCGGGCGCTGAGGGACGAGATTGTCGAGGAGTTGCAGTTCCCAAGGGACGACGTCAAAATAAATCCAATCACCGGCCATATAAAAATAAAAGTAGGTCGCCCGGTTCTGTCCCCGGACGGCCAGGCCATTTGGAATGGCGGGCGGGCGATGAGCTAACGGCTTCTGCAGGGCTTCCACGCGGACAAGGTGCAGAAGTGGTTGGAGGCGCGGGGCTTCTGAGGTGCCAATGGAATGAAAGGCGTGTTCAGAAGCAGTGACCATGGGCCAAGTAGACCCGAGAAGTCGCCCTGACCAGCATATACGCATGTACTGAGAAGGGCCAGGAATGGTGGCAGGGAGGATTGTACGACGTTGTACTCTATGCCGCAATATACCCACGATTGATGGACGCGTTAACGACAAGGATACCGGGGCAACCTCTCTGCAACCCACCACCAAGGCCGACCACGAGTGGATGTATACACTGGACCGGCGCATGCACTGGTGCATGCATCTCCTTCTCCTCGGCGTGCCTAACTCTGAGCCAAAGTTATGCAAATGCCAGAAGAGCTGATAAACTCGTAGCATGCGTCTTCCTCGAGGTCCAGGTCGGATGTACTGCTCATTAAATGTACTATCTCGGTAACTCTTTACCTGTTAATCATGATATGAGCAAAGTGGCATTCCACCAGCCTTCGTGCTTCTTGCTAGTGGAACGCGCCGGAAAATGTGCCGGGCCAATGAATACAGTCGAGATGCCGCCCTTTGGAATATCGTCTTCGTTACAATGAACAAGTTTGCCCGGGCCTTGAGAACGCGGTCGTGCTTCTCTGGAACCATATTCCTTGGCCAATTCTTAACAAACCCGTCATGAGGAACGAGCCAGAAATTCCTCCCCCAACTTCGTCTCCATTTTCGGTCTCATTTGTACGACCGTCTGTGCTTTCTTTACGGCTGAGACGGCCCCGCGCCGTCGTTCTGTTCCTTTCTTGACCCAGAAGCGTCGTCAGAGTGGAGGAGCTCTTCCAGCCTGGCACGCGATACTATGTGCGTCCCAGGATATCTTCCCTTCAACATGACATATGCTGATTCGTCTGGCCTGTAAAGGAACCCCTCCAGCCCGCCCTTGAAGTTGCCACTGAGCTAAGTAGCATGGGTCGGGGGATTATCGGTTCCCGTCAGGCCTCTCTTTCTCTTGAGCGGCGTGGGGAGGGCTGGCAGCTCTCCTCTATCACGCATGACAGCAATCTTGTTCTTAACGGCGGAGGCCGACCGCTGCATCTCCTAGAGGGCGAAAAAGGCTCAGTCAGACATCAGGCAGCCAGGCACACTCTAGGGGGGGATGGGACGATCTACCACAAAAGACATACCTTGGCGATCTCCTGGGGACTACGCCCCTCATTGACCATAAGCTTGGCCTTTTCTATCTCGGCGGCCGCCCACCTCTGCCCACGGGCGGTTTCGTTCTTTTGTGGGGTCTGAACAGTCAGCTGGGTTTGTCTGTCCTGCGTTGTTGCGTGGGACACGTACAACTTGAGCCACTGCCGGGCCGGGTGCGCCGCCTTGTCCGTCTTTCTCGCCAGGAATCTTGGGGGGTTGCGCCTTCTCGCCGAGCTGCGCCTCTGGCATGGGAGTCTTTATCGGCGGGTCCTTGGTGATGCCGAGTTTGATCGCTAGGGCGTCAACCTGGAGCTTCGAACGGAAGGCCACGGTGTGAGGAGTCCGCGATACCACGGAGAAACCAGCGGATACGTTTATCTTGTGGGGTATCGAGACGTCGGAGTAGAGATTGACACCGTGGGTTGTGTTGACATGGTATTCGCAGAGGGCAAATGGACAGTTGTAGAACGCAAGATTCTCATCAGACAGCGACGTGACGCTGAAACCCTTCATGCGCTCAGGCGACGGCGACCAGACGGTGTAGATGGTCAAGAGGCAGCCGGGGCAGCGGACGGCGCAGTACGTCGGCATCGTGGCGGTCGTTGCGGACGATCATCGGTGGTGTGGGAATTGACTGATCGTTTGCGCCTAAAGTTGGCAATGAGTATGCTTTTGAAGTTTTCGAGGATCGAATGCTGCGTCTGGCGAGGAAAGGGGTTTGGGAGGCAGATATTTGTTTTCAGTCTGATAATGTTGGTTTTCAATTGTGCTCCAGGCCTGCGACGTGGTGCCACAATTCACTCTGATAGAAATAGCCACGGACCAAAAGTTGGAAGTAAACAATGCGAAAGTTACTGTTTGGTCTCCGGATGATGACCGGATGGATTCGATTACGGTGTCGTAGAATGCAGTCATCCTTTGTACCCACCACCAGATATGTAAAATGGTCAACTCAAGATGTGGACTAGCACTTTCCGCTTCGCCGCCTTGTCGAGGCAATGGTCCCATGTATGCGGATGCTTTTTGTGAGTGTCCTCAGCTGCTCTTTCCGTTGAATATTTCCCCTTGTTCTTTCCTGAAGAAGTTTAAATGACACTATGGAAAGAAATCACAATGAGAAAGCATGGAAAGATCCTTGATCTGTAAATGCCTTTCTCAGCCTTGGAAAGACCAAAGGCTAGTCACTGCCAAAAACACCCAGAGGACAGTTGGCAGGGCTCACTGCTTCAGATTTGGCATTGTTGTCAACTCCAGGAATCATCACTCAGCTTTCTGCTCTGTAGAATCGCAATTGACAAGCACAGGTTACTGAACCAACAGGTACTGAAATAGCTGGTGTTATAAGCACAAGACTCCCACCTTGTGAAAAATAGATTGGCTCTACCCGACGTCTGGTAGGATACAACCACGAGAGCCCAGTATCCCAACAAAGGGAACGGATGTCAAACACCTTTCAGTTTTCATTTGTTAGATCGATAATCTCTGTGACTGAGGATTTAAGTTGCTTATGAGGGCGACTACGTCTAACTCCTGCTCCTTCGCAGTCTCCCTGCTCCGCTGAGTTACGAACTCGCTTCAGTCCGGGGTTGAGCTCATACTGACATTAGCAGGCATTGTGAAAATGGGATCTTCATTCACCTACCGGCGTTTTCCTTTGATTGACACCACAAGCCGGGGGCCTGGATGGCCTAGGTCTTCTGGGGGAGTGACTGGATACTGTGCCAGGGCGGCTCAGGTCCTGTTTTGGGATGATTCGCTCCCGCTGCAAATCAGCTGGCCAATGTTAGTTTCAGTGACAGTTACAAGATACCAAAACCTCTATCTTCATCTTGAGAGCGGTAATGGAACACAAATTCTGCCAACGGGTGCTGGTCTGGCTTATCCCAGGAAATCCACGGGC
The DNA here is from genome assembly GCA_023078575.1 of Diaporthe nobilis. Classification (NCBI taxonomy): domain Eukaryota; kingdom Fungi; phylum Ascomycota; class Sordariomycetes; order Diaporthales; family Diaporthaceae; genus Diaporthe; species Diaporthe nobilis. The sequence goes on along the minus strand of JAKZJT010000013.1, from coordinate 182,489 downwards.
CTTGGAAGTCGTCGTCAAGGTCTAAAGGAGGCGACAGTCTTGACGGCACGACACTCCGTTAGTTACGGCTGCTTGATCTGGATGCATGCTGCTTACTTGACTGTGTGGGAGATCATTTTTCCTTCATCTTCCCTCAGCTTGGTGAGCGCCTTCTCCGACAGCGGCACATTGAACTCGAGTTCGAATGCTCTGGAAGGTCGCGGCCTCGGCTTCGTCTTGACTACTCCGGCTTTTGTGACTCGCCATGCTCGGACCCGGAATGTTCCCATGAGCCTGGCAAGGTCTAGGTCTCGGGTCCATCGGTCCTTGGAGCTGTCCTCGACTTTGAAGAACATCAGTGTGCAGGCAACTCTGCAAGCGGTTGGAGAGACCGACCCGTTGGAATGGAAGCGAAACGGAACTCCCGCTGCTCATCGTTCGCTCTGTCTAACAAGGCGCCAATGGTCACCGAAGGCGCCCCGGCCTCCACGTGCTGTTTCAAAGATTCAAGTCCCTGGCGGTTATCAATATTTACTTCGAAAAGAATGGCGTTCGATGGGTCGTTGATCCAATCCTTGGCCGGTGACTCGCCAGCCCTGACACCACAACGAAAAGCGAAGACGGCGTTCTCCTGTGACCGGATGTAACGCCGGTACACGGCGTTGGTCACGCGGCCGTCGTCGGAATTGGGATGCCGGCACGGATACTCTTCTGCTGCGGCATGGTTCACTAGCACTTCGACCTCAATGCCTAAATCCGCAAGGATGCCCATTTTCATCAAAATCGTTCAGACAAACGTGAATGGATCTAAACATAACAAGTTGCAGGGAGATCTCGATTGAGATTTTCTGGGACGGTGGCCTAAAGCAGTGGATACTTATACAGCCCCGACGCTGCGCTTCGTCGATATCACGGTGCGGCTGTAGTTATGTTCCACCACATTATGCTTGGAAAGGTTACATCCTCGGAAGGGTGCAGGATGTCGCCGTTTCTACAGAGTACTTCCCACCCGGTACTGAGGTACTTCACAGAAGGTACATGGCCAAGTGCGTGAACTATAATATTTAAGCTCGGCGCAAAGCGTTACCATCTGCACCCTGGACTCCGGATGTGACTTCGGTGCACAAAGCCAATGCTTTAGGAACCCCTGACCTGGTGCACGCTAAATGATACTCAAAGAGTCCCTATGAAGTATTCCGTTGACCTCTAAGGTATATTCAGGGCTCCAGCTTCTTGATTGCCTTTCTGGATGACTCTACCTGGGGAGCCTGGAATAGTTGACCCGTCAGCCACTGTATGCCACAAGAGCCGCTTTTCAAACCTACAAAAGCTGTAGTAAAATATTTACATGTGGGAGCCGTGAATGCCCCAGTGACATGTCTCAATATCCAGGAAATGCACAAACTTCCTCGGACACACAACGGAGGCGACGTGTCATCCATGAGTAGAGCGTAAGAAGCTCATTCTCTTACTATCAGGTTCTGAGAGATCAGGGTGGTTTGCAGTGTGTCTCATAACTGTTGTGCTGGATTCCTGGTATGCCTGGGAATCAACGTGCAAGGCATCAAAGGAGCCACGATTCTGCAGCTTTTCCTGTCGCGGGTCTATGTTCTATCTGCCCAACCCAGGACAGCAGAATGCCAATCCATCAAGAGCGTTTTCATAGGGATACGTACGATGAACGATCAGTCTCGTGAGAGGGCACCTGCATATTACTACATTATGTACACAGATACTGGCACATCCTACACACCAATCCACCAAGGTCCCATGCTCAGCGGAGCATCACTCCACTCAAAGGCTGGTGACAAGTGGCCCACAATTCGGATGACACACTGCGCATACTCCCATCGCCGGTAGACATGGCATCCTCAGGCGAGCAAATGCTTCCTGACGTTCATGCCACATCTTCTTCGTCTTCCAGGAGCTCGAGTAAAAGCCCAAACGCCCCCCAAAAAAGAAGACTCACCAGAGAGACCAGGTCTCGAACCTGGATCTCCTCGACGACATCAGCGCTGAGGGCTCTAAACCGATTGAGCTATCTCTCCTGTGTCACTGTACTGGGATCGATACAATGATATACCGCTGGTGCCTGGGACTGAGGCCGCCGTGATGAAGTGTGGTGAAGCACTCGGTCTAACCATGGGCTGCCGCCGGGACACATAACTGAACTACAAGGTGTTCGATGCTGGGTTTGTGGCAGTTGATCTCCTCGCGGGTTCGGAACGCACCCTGCCCCAGTGAAGCGAGCCATCATTGCCATTCCAAGGTTGTGGACTGACTTGCCTGTCCCACGTCGTTGCGTCCCGCCCGGTGTGGGTTTAGCTTAGTGTCGCTCTTGGACCATGTCGCCGCGGGCACAACAAGCCAGCCAGCAAGCGGCCACATGTAGACTACCTACCTATGCACAAGTCGGGCTGCCTGGGCCGAATTGGCCTGGCGGTGGGCGGCAGGAATATGGGCCTGCGCAAAGCGAGGCTGACACCCTGCACCGAATGACTGCAAATGATCATCCCGTCCAAGATTTCATTCTCAACACCATGTGAAATGAATGTCAAATCACTACACATACATACTACAGACGGACAAGTCTCTATCCGATGCTACCTTTCCGTTCGCCTGTTTCTACGCCATCCTGGCCCCAATCCGTGACGGCATCAGAGGCCTAACGCCGCCGCATAAATGACCTTGTCCCAAGACCCTGCAGGGCACGGTCTGGCCTGCTCTGCTATGTGACCCGTTTCCCATGATACCGCAGCCACACCTCAATTGCACCAATGCTCGCCCCATGTTCTAGTCCCTTCGCTTCGCTCGGCTTATGTGTAATGTAAAAATGCGATAATGCCTTTCACCGCCGATGCGCCTTGTTCTATACCTGTAGTGACCCTAAAGCAACGACGTGCTGGAGCCAGCCGTCCTTGGAGAACTCGGGACTGCGCATCTCAAGGGCCTTGAGGATCTTGTCAGTCCTCGGGACGACGTTCGGCGGTATGCTCTCCGGGTCGTTCGGGTCACGGGCCTTGTGGGCAAGCTGCCGAAGCATGGATGTGCCCAACACGGCAATATACAGCAGGTCCGGGTCCTTCTTCGGTTGGGCTCGCGGCTGGCCAGGTGGCTTAATCCTGGGCTGCTCGAACTCGGCCGAGAGCTCCCTGACCAACCGGAACAGGTTCTGGGCGAACCCGTTCCCGGACGACAGCCACGTTCGCGTTACACATGTGTCGTAATCTGGTGCCAACGACGCCACGATGTTGCCGGCAAGGAGGCCTTGCATGAGAATTGGTTTGCGGGCCTCGACCAGGGACGGCAAGCCGGTCGCGCGAACTTCGCGATGTTGGTCTGGCACCGGTGAGATGGCTAGAGCAAAGGTGCGGGTTATGAGCTCAGAAGGTGGAGTATTCGAGGCATCAGCGGCAAAGATGCTCTTGTAATAGGTGCGGTTCGGCTCATCCCGGGCGAAGAGCTTGGCCAGTGCATCGATGGCATGCGGCAGGTACGGATGCAACACTGGCTCGAACGGAGCGAAATGCAGCTTGCCGGCGTCTGAGAGGTGCGGCGCAGGGGCTGGTGCAAATGCCAGGATGAACTGGAGCAGGCTCTCGGCCTGCTCCCGGGCTTGGATCTCCAACGCGTGAGCGATGTTGGACAGCAAGATGATGACGTCTTTGAAGAAGTCCAGGGTGTCGGCCTGCGTCCTCAAGAGCATATTGCGCGTGCCGAGGTACCGGATGATGTCGCAAAGAAGCTTGACGAGCAACTCATCAGCTAGGATGGCATGGTTCGGTGGATAGAACGAGAGATTGCGGAGGATTGTGGTAGTGCACAGAAGCCGGTCGACGGCGCGATCGAGTTCGTACTCTTCCGTCCCTATCGGATGGATTTTGCGAATAGCCAAGTTCTCCAGACGACATGCTCTGGACACGTCCTCGTATGAACTTATCACGATCTCGTCGGACAGCTCCTCTGTGTTCTCAACGAGCGTCTCGACCTGGTCCTCAGCGCACTCGACCAGGCTTTCCAAGAGCTCCTCGCACCTCGTCAGATCAATCTCCAGGCTGGGCCCGCCTACCAAGGGCCCTTGCGGGCTCGTCACGGTGGCCAGGGTGTCCAGAGCAAGTCGCACCTCAGCGAGTATGCCGCATTGCAGACTCTTGGTCAATGCATGCAGGTCAATGTTGCCCAGATGAGCTGGCGGGGGGACGTCGGGTTTGAAGTACTGGTATTCCATGCCCAACCTGGCAGTAACATCCAGCTCAACGCCGCCATACGTTTTTTGTTCTGGCACCCGAGAACAGGGAATGTACTCATCGGGTTCCTTGGTCAGGGGCGCGGGGAAGGGCATGGTTGCTGGCTCCGCAGACGCGCCAGGGCCGTCAGGGTGCGCGCTACTTGGCAAGGACATGCTGCCATGCTTGCTGGCTGGGGAGGGTGCGGTGAATTCGTCGTGAACGGGAGTCACTTGATGGCTCTTGGACATGGCATTTCGGGCGTGACCTTGTGCGGAGTTTGGCTGCTGCGGCTGGGGCGGTTGAGGTGTCTGGAAACCATTCACGCTTGCTTGCGCGCCACCAGGAGGCATCTGTCTCATCGGCGACTGCATCTGGCCTGGTTGTATGCCGGCGTGCTGTCCTGGTTGCATCATGCCAGGCGGCGCCTGACCTGGTGACATCTGCTTGTGGCCGGCCGCCATGGGCGTATTTGGCGCGCCATGCTGCTGTTGATGCTGCTGCTGTTGCTGCTGTTGCGGGTGTTGTTGCTGCTGTTGCTGATGCTGTTGCTGCTGGTGTTGTTGCTGCTGGTGGTGCGGCTGTTTGGCCCGCCACGTCTCCTCGAAGGGCCTCAGGTTCTGTTCGTATATCATCCTGAGCTGTTGCGGTGCCATTGGCATTTGCGTGGGGTTAAGATTCAGGCCCATCGAGATCTGCGGCCAGAGGTTGCGCCCGGTCACGCTGTTGAAGCCGCCGGCCTTCATGACGGCCTGGAATAGCTGCATCAGGTGGATAGGCCTGTCGCCGATGACGGGATTCGTGTTAAGTTGCATCTGCTTCTGCGCCATGAACATGGAGAGCTGTTTCATGAAGGCATCTGGGCTGGAGTGGCCCCTCTGCCCCTGCTGCGGCGCGCCCATGCCGGGTTGTTGGGGCCTCATGGCGCCGGCGTTCATGTTAGAGGGCACCTGGCCATTAGGCATTTGCTGTCTTCCCATCATGTTCCGTTGCGCCATGTTCTGCCCGGGCATCTGGCCCTGCATTTGGCCCTGCATCTGGCCCTGCATCTGGCCTTGCATCTGGGCCATCTGCTGCTGCCTCTGCATCTGTTGCATCTTCTGCATGTGTGCGACCATCATCTGCTGCTGCTCGGCCGGGTTCCTTCCCTGCGGCATGCCCTGCGCAAACATCTGGTTCTGCATCTGGCCCATTTGGCCCATCTGGCCCTGCATCTGCGCCATGTGCTGCATTTGGCCCATCTGGCCCATGCCCATCTGTCCGGGTTGTTGCATCATGCCAGGCTGCATCTGGCCCATCTGCTGCGGCATCATCTGGCCGGGCATCGCGTTCGGATTCGACGGGGGCCGGGCGGGTGAAGGGCTCGCGTTGCCGTAGTTGGGATTGAAGCCGGGCGGGAAGTTCCCCTGTTGCATGTACGGATTCGGCTGCGGGGTACCGCCGTGCTCGGATGGGATCGGGGAGGCTTGAGGCGCGAACTGCTGGGCGGCGGGCGAGAAGGGGTGAGGCGACGTGGTGGAGACCCTCTGGGGCACGCTGCCGGGTCTCATCTGGTTGCTGCCCATTATTGGCGAGGGTGTCGCGTTCGCCGACCCGTTGGTCTGCAGGTGAGGGTAGGGCGACGGCTGACCCGAGTTGGGCTGTGGCATGCCGGGTTGCTGGCCCTGGGGATAGTTTGGAAACTGGGACTGCTGGGGCGTGTCGGCGCGCGAGGTGGGCAGCATGCCGGGATTGGGTCGCGGGGACCCTGCGATGCTGTCTTCTCGCGGCCTCGGTCGCTTGGAGGGGATGACGGGATTGGTCTGGTACATGGGGTTCGCAAAGGAGGGCGACGCGTTGCGCATCTGGCCGTTCTGCTGCATGGCCATCATCTGGGCCTGGGCCTGGGCGAACTGGGCGGGGTTGAAGGGCGCGGCGCCAGGGTTTGCCATGAAGTTGGAGGGATCCATCATGCCAGACGCGGCCGCTTGGGCATTTGGGTCGAAGCCGTTGTTGCCATTGTGATTGGGGACAGCGGCCTCGTTCATGCCCCAGGCGGACATGGCTGAGGACGGGAGGGTCTATTCGGAGGCGGAGGTGGAGGAGGACGGGGACGAGAGCGACGAGCGACGCGACAGAAGCGGGCGAGGGCGAGGCTGATGGGGCTGTTGTTGATGTCGGAGCTGGATTTGGAGCTGGTGGGATGCGATGGTGGTGTCGAGGGTCGCAACGGCCATCTGGGTGATCGCCTTTTTGCTTGTATCGCAAAGTGGTGAGGCGTGCGAGATGCGAAGGTGCACGATGCGAGCTTCGAGGCTTGGGTGAGGCCTGTGGGGAGCGGGGAGCACAGAAATTAGAGACGGCCAATCATCAAAGGGCAATGGCAAGAAGCCATGGAGATGAAAAATAGTATAGAAGGAAGGAGTATGTACGACGGCGACGTGTTTGGCGATGGGGAAAGAAAGGGTAGGCGCGTCAGGTCGCGATCTGGAGCGATTTGCCGGGTGTGTGATGCGATGGGGGGGATTTTTTGGAAGGGGGCAGTAGGATGAACAGTGGACAGCAGACGGTGGTAGTGGACTTGGGACTTGGAGACAGAGAGACTGGGGCAGGATTGGTAGCTGGAGGCTTGGGTGTTGGGGGGGACGGGGTTCAGGTTACAGGTCAGGTCAGTGTAGGGCGAAGACTTATTGGGCTGGTCTGGGGTGAGTGAGTGAGAGCGAGTGAGTGATTGAGTTGCCTGCTTGCTGGCTTCCTCTCACTCTGTCTGCCCACTGCAGGCAGGGTTTATGATGCTGGCCAGTGCAATTAAGAGTTGGCCACCCTCAGAAGAGGGTGTATCAAAGAGGTAATGCAGTGTGTTAAGGACAGTCAGAATAGGGGAGAGGGGGGTGTAAATAGAACAATGTGTCAACAAAATGGGGCAAAACCAGGGAACAAGTGGAAGCAACGCGACAATGCTCATAATGGACCAAGGGTACACAAGAGGTCATTGAGCCAGAGAAGAGCAAATTGCTTTGGTGATAAGGAGAAGAAGAAAAAATAGAATAAACAGAGAATACAATTCGGTGAAGTGAAGCGGAACAGGATGGGATTGAGTTTGGGCTGAGGTTGATACGGCTCAACTCAGCTCAACGTAGCACGCCAAGGCGACACAGGACAGACAAGGCAAGGCAAGGCAGGCCATAGGAGCTTTCCCGGTTCGAATAAGAGTGGGCAGTGAGGAATGGAATGTGTGCTGATATGCAATGTGTGATGGAAGACTGGTGGTGAGAGACGAGGTTGTGAGCTGGGTGGGGGATGAGCAGGGACAGACTTGCTGACTGACAGGCAGACTGGAGATGGCGGCAGCGGCAGCAAGTGAGCAGTATCAATTGCACCAACACCATCAACACCAGCAACTTTAGCCATTCCTCAGCAATCGTGTGTCAAACCGGGGCATCGGCACCAGGGTGGGATCCATCGAGGGAGAGGGACGCCCGACCAGGTGGGATTGCCTTACAAAGGGTTCGGACGTGCAGTGTGAGGGCGCCCAGAGGGCCGGGGCCAGGGGCATGTGGGTGGCATGTGGCATGTGGCAGCAGACGAGTGAATGGGGGTTCTGGGTCTGGGTCTGGTCCGTTCCGTCGGTCATACATACGTACCGTATGTACCCAAGCAGCAACAAGCAAGCAAGAAGCAGCAAGCGTCTGGCGGCGGCGGGCTCGGCTGGGCTGGGCTGGGTTGGGTCGGGTTGGATGAATTTGAGGGGGGGCCCTCGATTCGGTTCGTGATGGCCGAACGAACCGTGTGTGCGCGGCTGCGGGTAGGTGGGTGGGTGGATGGGTGGGTGAGCGAGCGAGCGAGTGAGTGGACAGGCAATAGGACAATCAGACAGAGACTGGCAGGACAGTTTCACTGTCTAGACGAGCGTCAGAGAAGGCGGGCGGGTGACAGCGAGCGACTGGGTGGGCGAGTAATCCTTTCAGTGCTGCCCAGCCAGGTTTGGTGAGTGGGTGCGTGTCCGAGTCTGATTGTACGAGAGTGTGCGAGTGTGCAGGCAGGGTGTCAGTGCCAGGCAGCCAGGCGCAAGGCAGTCAAAATCAATCAGTCAGACAATCTCTCTCTCGCTCTGCTGCACTGATTGACAGGACAGGCCGACCAAGACAGAGAGGCTGAGGGCGGACTAGGACGGACGGACAGAAGGGACTGCGCGCTGGGGGGGGAAACAAGACGGATGGTCGAGTCGAATCCTGCTCCGGCCCTGCGCTGCTCCTGCCTCGCCTCGCCTCGCCTCGCTTCTTTCGCCCGCCCCACTCCCGCTCCTGCCACCTCGATTTTTCCCTCCTCTCTGCCTCTCTCTTGCCTTGCTGCTGGCTGGCTCCTGCCGCTACCGCTACCCCTGCTCGTTGTCAGAAGCAGACTAGCGTTTGAGCTAGATCATTTCCGGAGACGGCCAATCAAGGATAACTGTACCCCTGCACTGGATCGGCAGGTCCCACGTTTTCCTGTGCCGAGCCAATCCGCCTGGCCTGGTCGGACTGCACCTGCACAGCAAAGCCAGACCGTGCTGCCCTGGTGCATCGCCTTTCTCTGAATGGCTTCATTCTTCTCGTTGACATGAAAATGGGGCCCTCTAGCAACGATGCTGGCGTTGACGAACAGAGAAGTGGTAGAACGAGAAAGGAGAGCAACTGACCATACAAACCCTTCAGATCCATTCGAATTGATCTGACAACTCCCTTTGCTTTCAAGGATACTTCCAGTGGGGCGATGTTGCGTATCAGTCCATCTGTTGCTGTTGCTGTTGCTGTTGCTGCATCCGCCCGGCGTCCTGGGCGCAAGGTGCCCCAGGGTGCTGAGCCCGACATGTCCCCGTGATAGCTTTTGCTGCAACCGTGATCCAGGTACAGACCAAGACCATGATACAGCTGCTGACGCTGGACTGTTGAAGTCAAGCAGCAGCCACACCATGCGTCCTCGACCTCGGACGTCTCCAAGCAGGGCCTAGCTGTGGGTTTCGAGGCCAGACCGCCAACACAAGCCGCACGTGAGCAAGCGATGATGGTGAGCACTGTTGGAAATCTTCGGCTATGGCAGAAAGGTTGAGCTGGCCGACAAGTGCGGCCCAGGCCAAGAGCAGGAGATGGCTTCTCTCTTGGCCAATTCGTAAATGAAAGTAAACCACCAAAAAGGGGTGCTTTGGTGTGGTGCGGTGACCGTGTGGCTGTCCCGGACCCTGTTTGACGTGGGACGGACTTGCTCGATTCGCTCTCAAAACACGGCATCCTTTGTGATGCGACCAGCGGTTTCCTGACAATTCGTCCCAATCTGCGGGGAGTCTGCCATCATGATTCTGTCCAGTCCATCGCTTCGCCCGAGGCAGCCCCCGGGGACAATAAACCCAAGCCGGGACGTTGTGAGGCAGGCGGGCAGATAGACAGACACGAGACAGGCTCGGGTCCGACATGAATGCCTATCTAGCGCATGTAGCCTGCCGGGTAGCGACAGCGAGGGTATGCAAGGTTCACCGGCACGCGCCAGTAGCGCCAGACCGTGTGTCCAATGCATGGGGGTACCCTGGGTGTGGTGCGCAGCATGCAGGTGGCAGGTGGCAACAATCTGTCTGCCCTGGTTGCCGGCGGTGGGTGGTGCTGCTGCTGCTGTTGTTGGCCTGGTGGAAATCGATGCCCGTTTCCGCACCACCAGAATCTGGAGGAAGATGGACAGGCCAACTCGGGATTCCGGCTGGGAGGACCGCAGGATCGACTTGGAACAAAATGAAATAAGAACAGGGAGGAGTGTCCGGGACAGCAAGTGAGAGAAAGCGAGAGTAAGAGATGGGGGGAGCAAGTCTCGCTGTGTTGTGTCTGGTCATCTCCTTTGATCTTCCAGCGCACTTTATCGAGGGCGGGCGCTGGCCAAGGCGTCGGTGGAGTTTAGGTCATGCCCGAGGTAATTTTGGCCTGATGGCTTTTTTTTTGAGTGGCCCCCGCTATGCTCTTGCCTGCATTTCGTTGCTTTGCCTGTCGATTTGCATGTCGTATGTGCCGTTCTGTGCCGTGCTGTGCTGTTTTCTGTGCTGTTCTGTTTTTGAGTGCGTCCGGCTGCGGCTGGTCCTTGGTGGTCTGGCTGGCTGGGTCCGCCTATGTCATTCTCCCACACTTCCATTCCAGCTGTGGTGGCGATCCGGCGACTTTTCTCCCCCATGCGCCGGGATTTCAGATTTCGCAGTCAGGCAGTCCACTGCCATCGTCTCTCCCATCTCTCATCCATAGAATCATAAAAAGGGCTCAATTGCCCGCCTTTGCCGTCATCTGATCAAATGTCGACTCTGGCCAGCGGAAGCTGCCACTTCGTCTCCCCCGGCACCACAGGGCTGAAGAGAGGGGGGGGGTGGTTTGCTGGTGGTGGCTAGAGCCGGTGTGTTGAATGAATCGGGGAACATGGCAGTGGTGACAACAAACGGCAGCAGAACAACAACGAGAGGGTTAGAGAAGGACAGACGATGTGGGAAGAGGGCAGAAAACGATGGCATGAGAGAAAAGGGCGAAATGAATGAGAGACGAGGGGTGGAAGTGGGCAGTTGGGCCGGTTTATGTGTCTCGAGGGCAGGTATCTGGTACATCGGGGCTAGTAGCAGCAACGACAACGAGAAGGCACCACCCATGTGCTGCTTGCTGCGGCTGCTCTCTTCTGTGAGGTGCCTGCGTGCCTCTGTGTGCTCTGTGTGCTCTTCTTCCCCCCCCCCCCCCCTCCCACCTTTTCTTCATTCATTGACCACCCTTCATCTCTTGTTCCCTTTTTCTCGAAACAGACAGACCTGCAGTCTAGTTGAGCCCCGTTTCCATCCATTGTTCTGGCGTTATCTGCCATCTGTTGGGCTGTTTCGGCCGGCCCCTCAAAGCTGAAGCATCCATCCATCCCTCGGTCAACAGAGTTCGTGATCTCCATTTTTCCCTCGGCAGCTCTCTGGACTCTCTCTCTTGCCCTCCCCCTTCCCCATCCTCGCGTGTTGTAATTGCTGATGAGCCGGCTGCTACCGGAATGGCACATCTTGTTTGCCTTACTTTTACTGTGATCCAACGGTTTCCAATACTCCCATGATCATCTCTGTGATGGCTGTTGTGGCTGCACCAACGCCCAATTTTACGCAGTAGTCTTCACACATCAGACGTGCCCCCGGCACCCCAGTCTCCATCTTACACTACCCATCAGTCTCCTCCTCCGTCCCCGCTCCTGGGATCGTGGCTTGACGGACCCCACGGCTTTCCACCCTCAACCGAATTAATCAATCAATGGGCCTTGGGAAAAGGCCGACCTCTCCGAGAAACGCCATGACGAGACTCACCAAGAACACACCGAGTAATGCCGTTTGCCCTAGGGATCCCACTGCACTGTGTCGTTGGGCAGACAGAAATGCACGGCACGTCAGCCAGGGCTAGTTGTGCTGCATGTTCACCTTCAGCCCATCCGCCAACCTGGTCCAACCCACCTCAATAATAAGACGCCATCTTCGAGCAGTGGCTCGGATTTGCAGGTCAACACCTTGCCTGAGCATTCTCTTAGCGTGTAGACCACGGCTTTTGAATGCCAGCTCAACCTTCCCAAATGTGACGCTTTTCTCTCCTACTGACCGCTTCTCTTTTCACCCCTGGGGCCTCATGCCCAACCTCGCTCTGAACTGAGGCTATCCATGCCGCAATTGGACTTGACATGACCTGCTTGTTTCACCACACCGACAAGCATTTGTTTGACTGAGGACCCCCCCAAAGTTAAGGATCGCCAGAGGTTATGCTACATGGCAGGGCAGCCCACGGAGAGGGGAGGAGATGGGCTGAAACGAGATATCAGCCTGTGATGCAGATCCGCTGTGTCCCTGGGCCAGGCCCCACGGTCTCGAGTGCTTCGGTCCTGAGTCCCGATTCTGGGTGCTGCTTTTGGTTTTGTTTCCCCTCCCACCCGGCTCCCAACCCGAAGAGGCACGAGGATGGCGCAAGCGGTCCCTAGGCGTAGGGCGCTTGTCTCATGCTATACCTGCTAGTCGATTCGCCGTGTCCGCCTGACTGAAAACCCGCGACTGTCACGGTACGGTATCGCAAATGTAGACTTACAAAGTCAGCCGTCAACCAGCCAAGCAGGGGCCCGTCAACCCGTGAAATCACAGCTTGTAACACACACAGGGATGTGAAGGAGGGGAATGACTTCCATTGTCGTGCCACCAGCCGAGCACAGGCTCTTTTTCACATTTCACAGTTCACAGTGTGACCCCCCGGCTGCCGGGCCGTCGACTTGTGGAGGAGCCCGCTTGTCCCTGTGGGAGCCATGGATCTTGACCATTGCGGAAGAAGCGAGGCAGTCGATAATCTACCGGTTCATGGTATGATACTTGAGGTCTAACAGGGACTCGAATTAGAAGAGTTAAATAACGTATATCACCTGCCTTCTGAGAGATCGTCACACGTGGGTTCCGTACTAATGCATACTTCGAAAGTATTCCTCGGTGTGACTAGCCGGCGCAACACCGAGCACAGACTCCAGACACTCTCTGGTGGGACAGCACCCTATGGGATAACCTCTAATCTGAAAACTTTTCTCAGATATTATCTGCTGTGGAATATGTTCACACAGGACAGCCTCACGTATGTTGGAGGACAGTCTGCTACAACGCGTCTAGGTTGTGCCCGTTGTGCCTGCAGTACATTCCGTGTGTGGCCCAAGCTTTCATCAGGGATGTTGACCCCAGGCCATGCAACGACACTACCTAGAGTGCCAACTAGGTACCTAACCTTGACTTCTGTTCCTTTTATCCCGTAAATCGTCGGTGCTGCAATCGTCAGTCCATGCTCGCTGAGCAAAAGTTGGTAATCTCAGTATGCCACCGAAAAGGAAGTCCGGCGAGACAGACGGCGCAGTGGACGAGGTGCAGCCGCGCCGGTCCACGCGTCAGCGCACGTCAACCACACAGGCTCGCGCTGCTGCTGCAGACAGTGAGTCTGCGAGGCCAAAGAAGGCCGGGAAGCCCGCCGCGGTGAAGAAGGCAGCGCCCAAGGCCAAGCGGAAGGGCAAGCAGGGAGGCGGGGACGAGGATGATGGCGATCGGCAAACTGCACCACCATCTGACGGCGAGGCGAGCAGCAAAATCAATGGCGTCAAGGCTGCCAAAACGCAGTCAAAATCCACGGCGGCAACGACGGAGCCCAAGGAAGTGAAGGACCCGGGCAGGCAGTACTGGCTGATGAAGGCTGAGCCCGAGTCGCGCTTCGAGAACGGCGTGGATGTTAGGTTCTCAATCGATGACCTGGCTGCCAAGAGCGAGCCTGAGCCATGGGACGGTACGATTCTCAAGTTCTCACTCACGGATTCATACAACTGACAGATGAGTCGTGATACAGGTATCAGAAATTTTGTTGGTATGGACTTCTCTACCAAATTTGTGGCAGTCACAAGATCGCCTTGAATGCATCGCTAATAGATGTTTGACCCGCACAGCCCGCAACAACCTCCGCGCCATGAAGAAGGGCGACCTCGCCTTCTTCTACCACTCCAATTGCAAGGAACCGGGCATCGCGGGAACAATGGAGATCGTGCAGGAGCACTCGCCAGACCGTGCGTAGTCTCTAAACCCTCAACATGACCACCTCCCTCCTTCTGTCCGGCGTCATCTAACCAAGAACCAACCCCCACAGTCACTGCCCATGACCCGAAATGCCCCTACTACGACCCCAAGTCCAAGCCGTCCGACCCCAAGTGGAGCGTCGTACACGTCGAGTTCCGCTCCAAGTTCCCGGTGCCCATCGGGCTGAAGGAGCTGCGCGCCATGGGCGAGCCGGGCGGGCCGCTGCAGGGGATGCAGATGCTGAAGCAGTCCCGGCTGAGCGTGAGCAGGGTGAGCACGGATGAGTGGGAACATCTGGTCGGCGTGGCAGAGGAAAAGGCCCAGGCGGGGGCGTGATGGCGGTTCATACTCAGCCGCCGGGGTGGGGCGATAGCATCGGCACAGCTCGCAGGGACTGACTCGACCAGGACAGCCAGTAGTAGATTAACCCTCCAGCAGGATAACCTCCAGTGCGGCCACCTCCCATGTCTTATGTTATATCTTGTCCACAACCATACATAGGTATCTACGCATAGATGGGTACCTGTCAAGCCTTTGCGGTCCCTGGAAGCTGGAATGAGATGGTTATGCCAATGATATATACCTAGATGCCTGGGACAGGCACGTAGTCTGCGACGCAAATATGCCAATCGCATGTAGATAAGCGATGGTCGCTCAGGCGTTTTCAAGCTTGCGCTTGGTGTGTTCGAGCACGGTGCGGACGTTGTCCTCCAGATCAGTCCTCTTGAGGATGGGCTTGATCCATGCCACTGTCTTGGCTGCCAGCTTGCCCTTGTCCTCGGTCGTCTCCGTCTGCGCCTTGAGTCTTGCCAGAACCTCGCGCAACGCTCTCGGGAACTCGACTGTCGTGAAATCAACACCGACCAGTGGTTGGCGGACAACACAGCCACAAGTAGCCGGGTGTCTTGGGTACTCGTCGACCATGACATCCAGTACGTGCTGGATGATGGCAGGCTGGGCCGAGACCGTTGTAAAAGTCGCGAACATGTCGAAGAAGGCCTCGGCAGCGGGTGCGCTAAAGAAGGGCTGTTTCCTGGCGACATCGAAGACGGCCTTCGGGATGGCACCCTGCAGGGCGGGGCTCTTCTCGAGCTTCTTGATTGCCTCATCTGAGAAGACCTTCCTTGCCTCCTTGGCCTTCTTGTCGTTCTCGTCTGCCATTGGGTCGGGCAGGATCTCGTTGTCTTCAAACTCTTCATCGTCCGACTCGTCATCGCCGAAGCGCAGGACGTCGCCGTCCTCGACCGTCTCCTCGGCGCGAGCTCCCTCGAGACCCTTCTTGCCGCCCTTCTTCTTCTCCATCTTGGCCAGCCACTCCATCTCGACGCTGGCGTATTCCACCCACAGGTCGACGGTGGAGTTGCAGAAGCGACAGCCCCGCATGAACATGCCTCGCGCGCCCTCCATGTCGCCGTCGCTGGCGGCGCGCCTCCCAGCTCTGGCCCACAAGCCGGGGTTGATGGGGTGCATCCTCAGGGCCCTGGTCATGATCTTCCTCCACCTCTTGGTCGCCTTGACGCGCGCGGCATAGTCCAGGTAGTCGGTCCACAGGTCGAGGCTCCCCGGGTGCCTGAAGACGGCGCGCTCGTAGATGTTGAAGACGCGGGCGTTGCTGGCGTGGGAGGTGGAGTGCTTGATCTTCTTGCGGAGGCACCTCTTGGCGCGCAGCTTGTCGAGGGACAGCTCCCAGGCGACGTAGGCCTGGAAGTGTTGGGGCTTGCAGCCGGGGCCCAGCACGAGGTGCTCGAAGTCTGTGCGTTTGGAGACGAGGGTGCGGATCTCGTCCTTGGAGAAGATCTCTTTTTCCTCGAACTCTCGCAGCTGGGGCACGGCGCGCTCGAGGTGGAAGCGTGCCTTTTCGGCGACGTTGGCCATTTCGGTGGGGTGTGTGGGAGGATGGCCAGAAGTGGCGTGTAGTTCTTCTGTTAGTAGCGGACGTGGTGGTTGAAGTGGTGGTAGTGGTCGAAGTGGTGGGAACAGAGAAGCGTGGTATCACGATGCTGCTGCTGGTGTTGAAAAGTCAAAGTCGAGGATGGGCGTTCTGAACTTTTTAGTGGGGCGCGCAATGTGGGGACCCCCAAGAGAGACGGACTGGGGTGGTGCCTGACCTACAGGAAGCTAGCGGGCCACTGGAGGGGGTTCCTGGTGGGAGGATCTGCGGCTTGCTGCCCGCTGAGTGGACTGACCGGTGACGTACCAGCCTGCCGAGGCTGGGCGGAGCTATGAGACGCGCCCGGCACCGATCAGCCTGCCCGAGGGAGGATCGATCAGCTCTGCTTACTTTTTGCGAGGTATTGTGCCATGTAACTGCGTATCCATCCATGCATCCCTGTACCCAAGCACCCAAGCTGTCGCTTGTTGACTGAATGGCATTCCGTGATCTGATCTGATCTGATCCGACTGTTCCTGCGCCGCATTTCTTCCAGCCATCCAGCCTCTCAAACTCTTTTCCCTCCTCCACTCCTCCTCCTCCACCACGAGTACTCTCCTGCCCCTCCTGCTGCTCATCTGGTGTCTTTTTCTTGTGTCTTGGTTCCAATTGCTTTCTCTCTCCCATGCCCCTCTGATCGGTGACCCCTCCACAATGGCGCGGTCCGGGTACAAAGACAAGGACGGCGGCGTGCTCTGCTCCTTCAGTGGAGTCTGGATCAGCTGGCTGCATACGATCCTCGCATACTGTACGCCCAGCCTCTCCCTCCTCTCCCGGAACTGGAGCTGTCACTGACCCAGCTGGATGACTGGGAGACTGAATGACTGACTGACTCTTCCAGCCGCCTTCGTCAGCGCATTGGTTGTCGGCGTCTCGCTCCACTACCACAAGATCGTCCAAAACGAATGGTTCGGATACCCGCAGGAGTGGTTCCCCTCCGTCTCCGCCACAATAGGCGACCGCTATCCCGAGCGATCCTTCTTCCAGCTGTTTATCGCATTAACCTCTGGTCAGTCTGCTCGGAATCTCCGGTCCAAGAACACCCAATTGCCCCCAGAAAATTCCACAAACTCCCAAAACTGACTTGTTCCGGCAGGTCCGAGATTTGCCCTCGTCGCCTTCTGGTACCTCCTCTCGCGCAGGCCCGGCCACAAGCTGCCTGCCTTCGTCGCCTTCTGGGGCGTCTTCCGAACCCTTACCTGTGGCGGCTGGACCTATGTCACCTCCACCGACGACCATGACTGGCACGACGTCTTCATGATCTCGTACCTGTTGGCCACCATCCCCTGGACCTTCGGGTGCATCGCCCTCAGCCCGCCCAACCCGACTGCGATCAAGTACAGGAAATACGTGTCGGGCACGTTCTACGGCAGCATCATCCCCCTCATATACTTCTTTATCCAGCACAAGGTGCACAGGGTGCCAGGAGGTATGTTCAGACTCGAGAACCGAAGAGGAGAGACAGGGCCAACCGGGGGAGATGCCCTGAGGAATCGACAGCAGAATCGAGAAAAGAGAGTAGAATAGTCGCTGACTGACATGCGCTCAACAGCCTACACCACCTACGCCTTCTTCGAGTGGTCCCTCGTCCTTCTCGACGTCGCATTCGACGCAGTCACCGCCCTGGATTTCGACTCGTTCGAGGTGGTCATCAGGGACGTCAAAGGAGTCAGCAAGGGGTATGTCCAATGGCTTCCCAAGTAGATCTCAAAAAGATAAAAAAGAGGGAGCAAGTACCAACGACCCCGCCCTGTTACTGTACATGCCAGCGTACACGTACACACTGCGGATGATGATACGCGTCCCGGTGACCGAGTTGGTTCTAAATGTCGTGTTTATCTTCTAGTGCCAACTCCTCGTCTGTGTCATCAGCTGTGCTGGAGAAGGAGAAAGAAAAGGCCACCGCCGGCGTCTCCACCCTGGCCTTCGGCACCAACCCCGCCCTCGACATTGTCGCCGACGTCTATCATGGCTTCGTCTTCTGGTCCATCCTCACCAGCCTGGGCGTTCTCGTCTGGTACTTCCCGCTATGGTACATGGGTATCTCCGGCTACGAGGTATTCGTCATGTCCACTGTCTCGCCTTTCTTGCTGGGTATAGCGCCACTGAGGACGCTGGTCGTCCAGAACCTGCGCATCGTCCACCTGCTGTCGCTGTCTGGCCTGCTGGCCTTCCTGGTCCCCGGTCCTGTGGGCCGTCTCAGCACCGTCGGTTTTGCAGTATGGATGCAGTGCCTGGCTTGGGCCGCCACCTTCTACGCCGACTCCGTCCACGAGAACCGCCTTGAGTCCAGGATCATGGCCTGGATGGCCGGCCTGCTCGTGTCAAGCATAGCGAAATTCATGTGGCAGACAAACAACCCTATCTGGCCCATCATGCATGGCGCCAACGGCGGATGGAACTACACCGCCTTGTTCCTCGCTGTCCCTGCTGCTCTGAGATTCACCCGGCGTGGAGTCCTGAGCGGCGGGGACAATAGCTCAAGGAAGGACGGCTCCGCGCTGCTCTCAGCGCTCAGCATCGGTGGTCTGCTGTTCGGACTGCACTCCCTCCTGTCCGATAGCAGCACTATGATCCTCTGGGTCTGGGACGGTTACCCCATCCGAGGTCCCACCGCTAACACGTCGGCCTGGTACACCATTTGGGCGATGACTGGAGGCCTGCTCCTCGGTCTCTTCCGCCCACAGGTAGTCAACACATACGGCTTCTACGCATTCGGTTGTATCGGCGCCGCGATTCTGACGTATTCCAGCCACTGGTTTGGCTACCTCGGAGCACTTATCACCGCCACATTCTTGATGGCTATCTCCCATCCTCTGATCACCAATGCAGCCAAGAAAAGCCCCGCCGTCACCTTTGGCCTGGGCTTCTTCTTCTACAACTTCCTGGTGCTCTTCCATGTCTGGGTTGTCGCCTATGCCTTTGTGCCCGGCGGCCCCCTTGTCCGCGAGCATACCGACTGGGTCATGCTCACCACATTCCTGCTGATCGGTGCTGGCTTCTTGGACATCAACAGAATCAACTCGTCCAAGAAGGCCGGAAAGCGGCCGATCAGGAATAACTCGTCACCAAAACCCCATCGCAGGTACCATCTCTCGATCCTCGGCGTCTTGAACCTGCTCTTCCTGGGCGCAGCCTTCCTCCGCTTCCCGACGAACGACTACAAGCCCTACCATGGCGACGCGAACCTCATCACCGCGGGCATCTGGACCATCCATTTCTCCCTCGACAACGACATGTGGAGCTCCGAGGTTCGTATGCGCAACCTGATCAAGGAGTTGGAGATCGACGTCATCGGCCTCCTAGAGAGCGACCTCCAGCGCATCATCATGGGCAACCGCGACACGACCCAGTATCTCGCCGAGGACCTCGGCATGTACGTCGATTACGGCCCGGGCCCCAATAAGCACACATGGGGCGCCGCCCTGCTATCCAAGTTCCCGATTGTAAACTCGACACATCATCTTCTGCCCAGCCCCGTGGGCGAGCTGGCTCCCGCAATTCACGCGACGCTAGACGCCTACGGCACGCTGGTAGATGTCTTCGTCTTCCATTCTGGCCAGGAGGAGGACCCCGAGGACCGGCGGCTGCAGACTGAGTACCTGTCCAAGCTGATGGGCTCCAGCGACCGGCCCTCCATCTTGCTCTCCTACCTGGTCACCAAGCCCGGTCAAGGCAACTACAACACGTATGTCTCCGACGTCAGCGGCATGCATGACATCGACCCGACGGACTGGGACCGGTGGTGCGAGTATATCCTGTACAAGGGGTTGAAGCGGACGGGCTACGCACGGGTGAGCCGTAGCACAATCACCGACACGGAGCTGCAGGTGGGCAAGTTCGTGGTGCCGCGCACAGAAGAGGAGAAGGGCGGATTCCTCGCTGCCGAGGAGGACAAGAGGGACAGGAGGGTTAAGGAGGCGGAGATCGAAGAGTCGAAGAGATTTCCTGGACTATTCAGGGGCAAGGGGCAATGCGGACACAGATACCACGTTTTCAACGAGCCGCGGTATTATAATTTCTAGACATGTAGATGATGGCTATGACTTAATGAGGAGGATGGTTGTTGGAAAATGGCTCGGAGGAAATTGTCACCTCATTGAGGGCCGAGGCTTGATATAAGCCTTTATTCTGTAATTTTGATGTATGGCAGAAGATTATCAATGTTCAATCATCGCACATCGAAATGTGCTACTCTCGATTTCTTCCACGTTCTGAGGCAGTCATACGTTTTTGACATCCATAAAGCCCTCTGGATAGGAAGCAGTACGTATTACTTGTGCGCGCCCAGAGATGCCACAATATCACCACGAGCAGCCACAAGATAGGAACTACAAACTTGGCAAAGTTGAGAATATGTAAGGCAACCAAGCCTTGTTGATTAATTACCACTAGAACTATATCTGCAACGAAGGCGGCACCGTTCGATCTCTATCAAAATGAAATAGCAAGACAGGCAAAAGGCTTAGGCAGACTTCCTCCTGCGGGCCACGTAGCGCTCTATGACAATATCGAGACACGAAGTGCGCCCCGCCTCTGCTGCACGGCGGTCGCAATCCGAGTTGGCCAGGCATTCCCTCAAAGCCCGAACAGCCGGGGTCTCTTCCTGCTTGGGCAAAGTGACACGATAACTCTGGGTGTTGATGTTGGTATTGGGGCGACACCATTTGCAGTCCTCAACCCAGAAACACACGCTCCTTGGGGGCTGGCGCGTGCATCTGTCGGCTGTGGCCCTACGTGTCTCCTGTGCTGGACCTATGTCCTCCAGCTCGACACCTACCTCATATGGGCCTCCGCTGAAGGGAGTTTCCTGAGCTGCTGTGGTTGAAGCTCCACGGGCGCTGGGGAACGAGGCAGTCTTCTTGGGGCTCATGCTCGCCGGTTTTTGGTTGAGTCGAAAGAGCTTGTCGGATGAGAAGAGAGTGGTTGAGTAAAAAACGTGTCTCTTCCTCAAGTAACAAGGTATTCGGCTGTTGGTGGTCTAAAGTGATAGAACAGGCGGAAATAGTTATAGTGTCTCGAAATAAAATACAAGTGTGTTAAATATTTGACGATTTTATTGAGTCGACAAGCGTTGTGTTATCCGCCTGACAATGGCTTGTTCTCAGGACATTGTCCCTGGGCTATATCCTGTTCATGAGACAAAGCTTTATGAAGAGACACATTGTCTTACTCTTTGTAGCAGCCACTTGGATCTGTCCGTCCAAGGCGCACCAAGTACAGTGCTTCCCATGATAATAGTCCTACTCGTGTCTTCCATCGGCATCCTGGCGCTCCTTGCGCACGATAACTTTGCTCAATTCATACTGACACCCAGACAAGTGTCCGTAGAGAAGCGAGATGGTGCACCTTAAGCCAATGAGGTTATTTGAAGCTCCATCACGACGGACTCGCTGTTACTGAAGCTGTCCGGATTTTCCCGCATCGGGCCCGTCGATTCTGCCAGCCCACCAAAGTCCCAAGCCGAGCAAGACAGATGGACTTAACAGATGCTGGGACACCCACAGCGGCCGCAATAACTTCCAGTGAAAGCCCTACCACAAGTATATAACGGCTTGCAGTCACTGTCCCTAGTGCAGGGATACCAGTTCCCGTAGCCCTCGTCCCCCTTTGCAGTCCAGCACCATGCTCCAAAGTTCTGACCTATGTACGCATCGATCCCGTGGCAGTCTTTCCAGCAGTATCCGTTTGAGCACCCAGACAAACGGCCGCCGTGGCCGCCGCAGCCGCCACCGCGCTTGGCCAGCCCTGGGCCGGCCTGACGACCTAGGGGATGGTCGGCACATTTCCGAACGTCGCTTGCATTCACTCCCGCAGGGAGTTTGGCCTCGTCCACCACCATCAGACCCAAGCTGCCGCATTCGTCTTCGTCAGTGGAGAAGGCGCCCGTGGCGATGGCGTTGGCGAGGAGGAGGATGGCCGTGCCCAGCTTCATTGTGGATTGGGTGTTGCAGTAGGAGGGTGGCACTTGGGATTGTGTATTGGTGTGATCGTGGGATCAGAATGTATGACCATGATGCTAATTCTGGATACTTGAGAACTTGGAGGATAATATAATATAGAAGTCAAGTATACAGCTTCATTGTGTTCAGTTTGGGCAAGTCGTGTTCGTATGTGGCCTGAGTCACAGGGCGCAGGCATCTCGACATAGTGCTTGGCGGTGTCAAACTAGGTTGAGCCGGTGGTTGGAAGATGGCTTTGGCCTTGATGGCTTCGTCCTCGATGGCATGAATGGCACCGGAGACTAGACACGGCCTAACGCTAGAACTTTTGGTGCGAAATGGTGGCCTCTACCACGAGACTGGTTTGCAGAAATCGATTGAATAGTTATTGTCAAGAGCCTTGCGTAACGAAAGTAACGGTTACCTACAACCTATTTATTAGCAGACTTTACCTTTTGGATATTACTTGCTTATATTAGTCAAAAGTCTGCATAGCGAGTAGAAATGGAAATTTAGTGAAGTGTTTATGGGCACAAATTAATCAAAAGTCCTATTGAACTACCTGTTGCTAAATCAAAATCCTCCACCACTAGGAGGAGATACCCAGTATGAAACCCGAGAAAACAGACAGCCAAGTGCAATCAGACTGTCTACGCGTGTCCGTTAAAGAGATCCAAGAGATGCCGCGCGACGCGAGGATCAGCCCCTTAGATCTGGCCAGCGAAGACCACGCTGCACCAGCGGCAGTGCATGCCGTGTAAGCAGTCGTCCTCGTGGCCTCCCTCCCAGGCGTCCTGGCGCTCCTTCTCCTCCATCTCAGCCTCGGTCGGAAAGCTGGCGGGGTCTTCCTCGCAGCGGACAAAGCACTTTTCGCAGTGATAGCAGGGCATAGTCGCGATGTACGGGCACAGCGCACAGCGCATTGGTCTGCGTTCCTGAGGGATTAGGCGCTCGTTGTCGTTCAGGACCCTAGACTCCTTCTCCACGAGCTTGGGAGCCTCGTTGGAGTGGCATACCCACTTGTGCTTCGACCAGGCGGGCGAGTCGTCGCGGTTGCCGGAAGATCGGCCCTCCTTGGGCTGGGTGGTGGAAACGGTGGAGCCCATGGCTTATGGTGCTTGTGAATGAAGAGTAAAGCTGTAATGTGGACAAGGTGGGTGTAGATGCTGTTCCTTTTCCTCAACAGTAGATCGTTGTGGTGGCGGGGAAGTGATGGTAGTCGATGGATAGGAAGGAGATCTCATGCCTTTAAATATCTTACGACCCGTGATTACTGAGCCTAAATTCATACAATGTGCTTGATCCATGTATAATGCTTTCGGGCTGGGATTTGTTTAGACACAAAGCTTTGATAATAGCTTTGAGGTTGTTGTTAAGTCTCTTCTACTACCTACAAGTCCTTGATGACAAAGACAATCAAATTATTATAAACAAAACCTTTTTATTCAGCTCAACCTTAGAAGTAGGCTACTTATAGTCTAAGAAGTTGATAATAATAACTATCGCACACAGCATCTGGACAAGTACTGTATCTGTAGGTGGGAAGAAGAACAAATTCAGCTGCATTTAGATATCAACTCTGCAAGATTACTGAACCCTTCATTGACCGTAGAACACATGCCCTCACGGCAGATTGACCGCTCCCATGGCTGGTAAATCAAACATAACGAATTGACTAATAAAAGAAAATGAGAGACAGTAACAGCATTCCTATTCGATCTTGCTGCTCACACTCGATCTTGTGTCACGAACTAACACACGCGATAGCCCGGGTGCAGAAGAACATATGGTTACTAAAACCATTCTCACATCCCCACAAGCCCATGTCCTTCTGGCTGGCTGGGACACCTTAACGCATCTTAGACGGCAAGTAATATTCATTGCCCATGCTGCCGTATAGCGCTGATTCTCCTCCGAGGTGTACACAAGTTTTCTCGACTACAATGACATTTAGCCGGTAGGTCGGATCGAGGGTGAATTCTTTTCCAGTGTGGAAATTTCGAGTCAAGAGTCGTACGGCAAACACGTGCTTGGCCCTATTGCGGACACTGAAAACATGCTCTCGCTAAACCAAGCGATCTGCTGCACCTCATATGAATCGTAGTTCCAGTGTCGAGACCATGTTTCAAACCTTGTTGCCAAATCGGCAGAGTGGCCGGGGTAGTCCAACGAGGCTTAGCCGGAGCGCCCGGGCGGCGCGCGAGCCTGAGGTGCAGCTCTTTTTAAGCTCCGGGTCTGGAACAAGCTTATCTGCCCCTGGAAGCATCTGTCATGCCTGGCACCCGACTGCAGGAGCTCCCAAACATGAGGCTCAGCGGGGCTTCAAGGGGTGTTCATGTCTGTCTCCGGGAATTTTTGCAGCATTGCGATTGGGTTGGGGACCAAACCCTTGAGAAGAGTTAAATCCACATTGACTCGGAAGGGGCCGCTGTTATGAACCTGATATATAACCATTGGCCCACGGGTTAAACCACCGATCATTGTTTGTTTCGCGGTGATCGACGTGAGATCTACAGCCTAGCCGGGTCAGCTAAAGTACACTCATTTTCTATACGGCCTTGAATGCTGACTGGCACGATGCACTGGTCTACACCTGCTCCCAAGACTCTCACATCGCTCCTTCTCCTCCTCATACCTTCAATAGATGGCCATGTTATTGTTCGGCGACAGACTCCCCCGGCGACTGGCAATGTCACCTTTGTGCCTTGCCCTACGGTAGACCCATTCTTACCACAGGACACCGCTCTAGGCCTGCAATGTGCCAATCTCTCCGTACCGATCCTGCACGACCAGCCTGGTGGCGAGCAAGTGCAGCTGAGTATCGTCAAGATGCCTGCCAAGGGCCAGCGGATCGGCAACCTGTTCATCAACCCAGGCGGTCCTGGTGCTCCTGCGTCGACACAGATCCTCAATTTCGCCACTGGTGGCCTCCCTATTGGGCAAGCGATGGCCAACAGCTTCGACATCATCGCCATGGATCCTCGTGGTGTGGGTATGAGCACGCCGTCGAGGTGCGACACCACGATCGGGAACGAGCCGAGTGAGTTCGAGGTCACCACCGATGCGGGGCTTCAGCAGCAAATAGACTACAACCAGAAGCTGGGGGCGAGCTGCAAGGCTCTGATGGGCACGCTGTTTGATAACATGGACACGATCGCCGTGGCCAAGGACATGGAACTTGTGCGAGTGGGTGAGTTGGAACTTCCTCATTCGCCCTTGGAGAGACTGAACCCATGGACTAACGTCCAAAGCAATCGGTGACGAGCCCATGAGCTACTTTGGCCAGTCGTACGGGACGCAGCTCGGGGCACAGTACGCCCAGCTGTTCCCCAGCAAGGTGCGGGCCATGGCACTTGACGGGGTCCTGCAGCACACGGGCGACTACGCCTCCAACGTGCTGATCCAGACCAAAGCCCTGGACGCGGCCATCCAGGAGTTCTTCAACCGGTGCGAGAAGAACACGACCGACTGCGGGGCCCAGGGGCCACAGATGCGCCAGCTGTGGGCCAGCGTGGTAGACAAGGCGGCGACGGGCACGCTGCAGGCGCCCGGTTGCGACGACACGACGCAGACGGGCTGCTTCCGGAACGTGTCGGTGCAGGACCTGCTCGGCACGGCGCGGGGGCTGACCGAGTCCCCCGGCGGGCAGCGGCGGCTGGCGCGGATCCTGGCGCTGTCGGGGACGGGCAACGCCTCGTTCGCCGACTCGTTCGCGCCGGGCCTGCTGAGCGGCAACGTGTTCAGCGACAGCTCGTCCTTCAGCATCGGCAACGTGCAGTGCCAGGACGGGCACTTTGTCGACGCCACGCTGGCGCCGTCGCCCGTGGGCCAGGTGCAGGACCTGGCGGCCATGACGCGCAACTCGACCGTCACCCCGGGCATGGGCGAGTTCTTCCGCCGCACCGTCGGCTGCACGGGGTGGCCGGTCAGGATCACGAACCCGCGCAAGGCGCTGGACGTCTCGGGCACGCTGAACCCGGTGCTGCTGGTGCACACCACCTTCGACCCGGCCACGAGCCCCGAGTACGCGCAGGGCATGCTCAAGGAGATCCAGGGCAGCGTGCTGCTGGTGAGGGACGGGCTGGGGCACACGAGCTACTTCAATGCCGGGGCGACGGCGGCGGCGATGGATGCGTATCTGGTTAACCTGACCATGCCGGCAGTTGGGACGGTGTTGGCCAGTTGATGCTACATAATTAGTAAAAGCTGCAGGCTCAATGGAACAATGAAATAGTGAACTACAAGAAATGATATCTGCGTGAGCCAGTCAGTTGGTGCCGTGACAACCCGACGGAAGAGAAACGCATCCATCATGGATCACAAGTGATGGTGGGTGGTATGCATCATGGACCTTTGGGTGCACAGATAACTGATGAGAAGTGGCATATCTCTAATCTTTTAGTGTGATGCAGCATTGGAGACGAAGCCGAATACACGGAAAGGGAAGGTCAGATTACAGTTAGTTAGTGGTGGGCAGCCATCGCCGAGATCCCCATCTACAGTAGGTGCGGAATAATTCCAGAAGCCCACATCTCTCGGCTTATTTGAATACTGCACCGTCTGAGTGGTCCACGGGAAGGATAGCGGAGAGATATGGGTCTTCCCCATATTCTCCGGGTCCAGTGTGGATATTTACAGAGCAACGAGCGCCCACATCTATCCGAGTATTACGGAACTCAGGTGCTCAGGCAGGACATGCTGCGTTAAAAGCTGGTGAGCGAGCAATGGGGTCACATGGGATCCAGTATTACCATGCACTAATTACACAATGCATGATTCGGTTCGCCGTTGGGAGCCGCAACCAACCATCACCGGGAGCCGTTGTGCGGCATTGTAACCGCGGCTTTATTCCGAATGAGGAATGTCGCGGCACTGGGCCAGTAGGACGGCGAATGTGCGCTTGGGGGGCTTGGGGTTCCCCGGCCTATGCCAGGAGCTAGTAACTCGGCCCTACAGTAGGCTGCTGTGGGTTAGATGGTGCTGATCGTGGGGAAGCGAGTTTGTTTGAGCTTGTGCCTGTAAGCTGCATCTGGCCCGCGTCCAGCCGAGCCGGTGGTCTTGGTGGTGGTCCGGGTTGGCCTCGAGAGGTGGGCGACGAGGGGCGTTAAACAAAGGAGAGGGAACGCTGCCTCGGGTCTTGGTCTCAGTATTGCTCTTTACATCTTCTTCACAATTGTCTTGCTCTGCGAATTTGCCTGTTGTGATTAACTGAGAAGAACCCCAATTGGTGAAGTCTAATCGACAAGACAGGCCAATATGGCTGACCTCTCACTCTCCCACATAACCATGTGGCTCGGCATATTAGCCGGCGCCGGCGTGCTCTACGTAAGTCTGAACAACCCTTCAAGAAACAACCAACAGATAGGGGGAAACCAAAGGGATCTAACCTTACACTAACACGTGCGACAGACAACATGCCTCGTCATCTACCGCCTCTACTTCCACCCGCTGGCCAAACACCCAGGCCCGTTCCTCGCCAAGATCACCGACGCATATATGCTATGGCACAGCTACAAGGGCGACCGGCACCTGGAGCTGTGGCGCATGCACCAGAGGTACGGCCGGGTTGTCCGCTGGGGGCCCGACTCGCTCTCGTTCAACTCGTCGACGGCGCTCAAGGAGGTCTACGGCTTCCGGAGCAACGCGCGCAAGTCGGCCTTCTACGACGCCTTTGTGCACCCGGCGCCCAACACGCACAACTGCCGCGACAAGGAGCTGCACGCCCGGAAGCGCAGGGTCATGGCGCACGCATTCAGCGACGGCGCCATCAAGGAGATGGAGAGGTATATCCTGGCCAACATCCGGACCTTTTGTGAGCAGATTGGCAGCCAGGCCAGCACGGATGCCAAGGGCTGGACCACGGCGAAGTGCATGTCCGACTGGTTTGGATACCTGGCCATGGACATCCTCGGCGACCTGTGCTTTGGCAAGGCCTTCCACATGCTCGAGAGGGACGACAACCGGTTTGCCATCGACCTCGTGGGCACCGCGGCGCACCGGCATCTAATTGTAGGATGACTTCCCCCTTCATGATGGATGACGATACTGACCTTGGGACCACACCCACACAGTGCGGCACGATGCCCATCCTCAACACCTTCTCCCTCGACCGGCTGCTCTTCCCCAACATCGCGGCGGGCCGGGCCAGGTACATGGCCTACTCGCGGTCGCAGCTGACGGAGCGCACCAAGCTGGGCGACGAGACGGACCGGCGCGACTTCTTCTACCACCTCCTCAAGGCGCGCGACCCGGAGACGGGCCAGGGCTTCACCACGCCGGAGCTGTGGGGCGAGTCGAACCTGCTCATCATCGCCGGCAGTGACACCACCTCCACCGCCCTGGCGGCGACCCTCTTCTACCTGACGCGCAACACGCACGCCCTGGCAAAGGTGCAGGAAGAGGTCAGGGCCAGATTCAGCGACGTCGAGGAGATCCGCCAGGGCGCCGCCCTCAACGGCTGCGCCTACCTGCGCGCGTGCCTCGACGAGGCCATGCGGATGAGCCCGTCGGTCGGCGGCCTGCTGCCCCGCGAGGTGCTGGCGGGCGGCATGACCATCGACGGCGTCCCCGTCCCCGCCGGCACGGTCGTCGGCGTGCCGCACTACACCATCCACCACAACGCCGAGTACTACCCCAGCCCCTTCACGTACGCGCCCGAGAGGTGGATCGCGGGGTCGAAGCTCGCGTTTGGGAACGTGGTCGGCGAGGCGGACACGGCCGTGGCGCAGAGTGCCTTCTGCCCCTTCAGGTGAGTTCCTTTTCTTCCCCCCGAATGTTCCGTGTGTCTGTTTTTACTCGACTCGTTCACTGCTGACCATGTTTGTCGCACAGCATTGGACCTCGAGGGTGCATTGGCAAGGGGCTGGCATATGTCGAGATGATGACGACGCTGGCGAGGACGGTGTTCCTGTACGACATGAGGAGGGCGGTGGGCGTCATCGACACGGCGGAGGGTCAGAAGGGGAGGGAGTGGGGCAGGGACCGGCCGGATGAGATGCAGCTGATTGACACGTTCACGAGCTGGAAGGAGGGCGTCATGGTTGATTTTAGGCGGAGGGACGGCATCTAAAGTGGTCAGTCAATTGCCATCACCAACAAGATTGTGTTTTGGAGAGGATCTCTGGTCGTGTCGAGTCGACTTGGAGTCGACTGTTTGCCGCCGTCTCAGATTGGAACGAGACACGGGAGCTGTGCATCATGATCGTGCCTCTGTGTGGGAGTTTTCTTTTCCCCTGGCCGCATTTCCAGTCAATTCAAGCATTGGCAATGACTTCACTGCCGCTCCAAGATTTCCCCGGTTGCGCTCCAGTCAAAGGCGAGCCCACTCCAACAAGTGCTCGTCCTCGACTCCCAGCCCCGAATCGGTTCCAATGCCGAGACTATCCACTCGGTGCCCCGTTGTTGCCCATCGCGAGACCGCATCGCATTGGCTGGTTCCTGGGCTTCTTTTCCCTGCTGTGGGGAATCCCTGTTCCCAGCTCAAATGTCCCTCGGTTGATGTCAAGCTCCATGGCGCGCGAGAACCAACATGGATCGATGCGGGGAATAATAAACATTGACAAGCCCAGGAATACCAAGGCCAAATGGTCCTGGTGCCCCCAATTCCAACGGCCGCCAACGCGTTTTTCCAAGATCGGAATTCAACCGAGCGCTTGCTCCAGGTCAGTTCATCCAGTTGGACGACTGCACGTCGGGGAACACGGAGCCGGCAATCTTGAATTATCCGTGCCTATCTCCAACTTGGCGTCCGCGATACAGGCACAGGCCCTGTTATCTTTTACGAAGCAGATCACCGTTCCTCATTCTGTACCTCCTCCGATATGCCACCTCGGCTGGGCCCGTGGATACGTTAGATGGCTATCTATCTGATGCGCAGGATGTAACGAGAGACTCTACTCCAAGTAGTGTCAACATCGACCCGTCCAGCACCCTTCCCATGCTTGATTACGTAGATTGATGGTACTTCGTACTGTCATGCATGACGACGATAGCATCCGACCAGCCCCTCGGCTCCGCTCCGCCATTGTCCTCCACTCCTCGCCAGGTGGGGGTCTGCATTCCCCTGCCCACCGTCTGTGAGCTTCTTTCTTGGTCGACCCCACAGGCACAGACCGAGATATCCTACCTCGCCCTGCTCGTCGCGCTCGTGTCGGCACACCTCGGAGCGAGATTTATACGCGCTACATGCTACTATGAAATCACAACGCCCCTGCCCTGCACATCCACCCGCCCAGGAACACGGGCAACCCTCGTGATGATCCAGAATGTAACGTGCCGCGCACTCATAAAAGACATGTTATCTCCAGACCGTCCCCTGCCGGTCAGCCATGCATTGTCCTGCAAGGCACCCGCATCCTCGCCCTCGGCCCTCTCACCTTGAAAGGCCTGCCCCTTGACCAGACTTGACCAGACGACCAGCGCGTCACCGCCAACATGAAGTCTCTCTCTGCCCTCGCCGGGCTCTTGGGCCTGGCAGCAGCCCAGTCATGGCCAAACACGCCCTTCACGGCCTCGGGCCGTGACATCCTCGACGCCTCGGGGAACGTCGTCACCTTCGCCGGCGCCAACTGGCCCGGTGCGGCAGATGTCATGATCCCCGAGGGCCTGCAGTACCAGAGCGTGTCCTACATCGTGTCGAAGCTCAAGGAGATCGGCATGAACGCGGTGCGGCTGACCTACGCCATCGAGATGATCGACCAGATCTACGACAACGGCGGCGTGGACATTCCCCTGTCGCAGGCCCTCACCCAGGCGCTGGGTGAGGCGAACGGCACGGCCGTTTTTGACCAGATCTTGGCTGCGAACCCAGACTTCAGCACCAACATCACGCGATTGGGGGTGAGTGGACGCAATTCGAGGGGCATTGGGGGTAGATGACTGACTTGCCTGTGAACTGCCCAGGTCTTCGATGCAGTAGCTGCAGGATTGGCCGCCGAAGAGATCTACATCGACCTTGACAATCACATGTCCCAGGGCGCGTGGTGCTGCAACACCGAGGACGGCAACTCGTGGTGGGGGGACACGTACTTTTCTGTCGCCAACTGGACCCGAGGACTGGCCTACATGGCGGACCATGTAAGTCTTATCGCGGGAGGATTCTCCCTCTCCATGCCCTCCCACAACAGCCGTGCTGACGACATCTCCAGGCCAGCTCATGGACGGCCCTGACGTCCATGTCGCTCCGCAACGAGCCCCGCCGGCCCGACAACAACGCCACCCTGGCCGAGACGTACAACTGGCAGTACTGGTACGACTACGTCAAGGAGGGCGCCGCCGCGGTCAGCACGGCCAACCCGGACGTCCTCGTCATCCTGTCCGGGCTCGACTTCGACACCTTCCTGACGCCCGTCGTGCGCGGCACCGCCCTCACCCCGGGCACGGCGACCTTCTCCCGCGCCGACTTCGCCGCCGACAAGGTCGTGCTCGAGCTGCACAACTACGCCAACAGCGTCGCCGACTGCGCCTCGCTCGAGTCCAGCCTGTACAACAACGGCTTCGAGGCCCTCAACACGACCGCTGATGTCAACCACTTCCCCGTGCTCCTGACCGAGTGGGGCTTCGCACAGGACGGGTCCACCTACCTCAAGCCCTACACCCAGTGCCTCGCCGAGTACCTGCCCGCCCAGAAGGCCGGCTGGATGATCTGGGTCGTGGCTGGTAGCTACTACATCCGCAGCGGCACTCAGGACTATGAGGAGACCTGGGGCCTGCTGTCGCACGACTGGAGTGACTGGCGGGACCCGGCGTTTGTGAACAGCACCTTGGCCCCGATGGTGGAGGCGACCCTGTCGTGAGGTGTCCTGGCCGGAGTGTAGATTTTGTAGATTGAAAATAACAGTTTCGACGTTGTAAATATGTATGTGACTGACGCCTGACCATGCGAATGGGTTTGCCCCGACTGAGCTGAACGCCATGCTGGTATCGATAATCGTCTCGTCCCAAGTCGACCTCATTTGTAAAGCGCGTTTCGCTTGTGAATTCCTGGGAATACTGGTTCGGGTTATGGCGTGGAATCCATGATGGTATCATGGTGGTAGTTCTGCGAAGATGGCACTCACTCGGCTCTCCAGTCACTGACGACTCTGAAACGTGTGTACATAGACTTGATGCTTGGCCAGTTGGTCTTTTTCTTTCTCTCTTAGGTATCCGCATTGCAGTCGCTAGTGGCCTGATTGCTCAGCTCACCACAATTCTTGCCCTTACGCACGCGCAGCCTGCGGTCGTTGGTAAGCTCTCAGAGCAACGGCAAGCTCTGCTGGTCGGCCTGTACCATCCATTTCGACTGTGTTATCTTGTGTGGGAAGTTGACGTGCTGGGTCGGCTGCGGAATGTAGTATTCGTGGTTCGAAGGTTCCTGTTGGCGCTGCCACAGGGCCAGGGTGCGACGGCTCCTCATTCTGACCATTACCCATGTCCTTTAGTATTTGACGGTGCTCCCTCTTGAATACAGTCCACGAAATGTAGCTACATATGACGACCAGAATGAGCAGACAGCTGACAACCACTGCGGCTTCCACTTCAGACGGCACTGGGCTGATGAGGACCGGCGCATTTGGTGACATGGCTGATCAATGAAAAGAGGAACGACGGCCAGCCATCGAGGGTGGGTCTAAATAAAATAGCGATTCGATGTTTCCTTGAACCAATCTCAAGGTCGAGACAGGAGCAGCATTGCTTATATTGGGGTAAGCTTAAGACCTTTGTCTTGCCATGATGATTGCACAAGAATCTCGCCCTCCATGGCAGCCTTTCAACCCCCAATCCCGTGCTATCTGTCTTGAAACTACGGGTCTCGGAAGGCATATGCTGCCGGACTGGCTTCAGGACACGAGACGCAGCTTGTAATAAGACAGCAAAATCGAAGACGTCTACTTTGCCAGGCTTCCCGGCCTGACGAATGCTCGAATCGACCTGGAGACCGCAAAAAGTAATATCCACATCGGGGTTTGAACCCGAGTCTCCGGGGATGTCAAGTGTTGCTGCCATTTGAAAGCCCGATATGCTAAACCACTGCACCATATGGATGAAAAAGTGGCAGTTGAAAGCCTTCAAGAAGGTGGGCGCGGAGGTGGGTGCGTGCAGCAGTGTCAGTTCGTTTGCATTTGAGGCACCACGTGGCAACGGTAGGCTGCGCACCTACTGTACGTTTTTCTCTCCCTCTCTATCTGATGCTGCGTGAAATGTTTGAGTCTCTGTTTTACTCAAGATCTCCGTTTGCAGCTCTTCCTAGCTACAGCCTGTCTCTGGTGTCCTTTGACACAGATGAAGCAATCCCAAACATACATCCATCATCCATCTCGCTTTGTTTTACATATTCCCTGTTGATACCAAGAAAGGACATAGCGTTTCTACTGGCTCACTTTCTTCAGTGGAACGTGTGTGCTGGCATTTTACTTTTGAACATCACTCCGATTTTGGACCGCCATGGACATTATGGACCTTGCTTCATGTAAAGACCAACTGCTTATTAATTCACTGCCCCCTGAGCAACGAAATTCGTCTGTTTCCATTCCTCCCAAGATCGAATAAGGCGCAGTCAACGAGTTTACACTGAGCTGACCCCTGGGCTCTCTCATCCACAAAACTGCCACAATGCACGACCGAACTTGCCGATCCTCCTCGCCAAGTGTGACCCCGAGTGAAGTGATTTATCACAGAACTAAATGAGCCTGCAATAATACTGTCGAGTTGGTCTGATGTACTAGGCCAGAGGGAAAATGGATGCACCCACACCCTCTGGCTGTGGATTTAACCTTATATTGACCTAGCTAGGGTTTCTAACTGATGTGTACGGTACTATGTGCAAGTCCAAATCGCGCTCTGCATTATGGAGATTGACGATCTGTATTCTGAGATTGGACACTGTCACATGACCTAATAGCTGCCAAACATCAATCATACGGTTGCATACTAGTATAGTTGGAAATCAAAAGAGAGCAACCGGTTTCAGGGATCCCAGTCACCGGGAGAAATCCGGGGAAAGCCCACACGATGGCTGCGTAAGGCTTGCCCTGCGGAAAGTGGGGACGCAGAGGGCGAAAGTCTATCTGAGGTTGGAGGCTCTCTGTAACACTCCTTGGTAGCCAAATGCATCATCCGATCAGATACCGCCGGGAAATGCGGGAGGCGCGAATCACCTGGCCTTGTGCATCCCATATTTGGGACCACTAACGGAACCTTATGTGATGGCACGTCAAAGGCAGCTGAAAGGGGCTGTCGAGCGCAGGCCGGTCATTGGTGGCGCGGAGTGACAGGTGTATATGAAACCGTTGGACACACGAATTTGGTGGGCACTTATTGGTCGCCCTATTCAGGCCATCCAAACGTCACAAACAAGACAAGACGGATTAATCAAGTAACACGACGCATGTCCAGTTCTGAGCTGTGATGTGCAAACTCAATCAGACGGTTGATGTTGGTCGCAGCCGGGATGGTGGCTCCCAAGCCGGATTGCTTGCGCAAACCTCCCTTTGTTCAGAGGGTGTTCTGTAGTTTAGCCATTGTCCGGATGGATGAGATGATGAAGTTAATAGCGGTCCCAGAAGCCTGGATTTGTGCTCTACAGTCGGGTCTAGCCATTTTAGCCTGATGTTTATGCTCTGATGGTGTCAAGCCTATCTGTGTGGCAGCCCTTGGGAGAACAGGCTTCTGCTGGTCCTCTGAAACAGCAATTCGGAACTGTGCCGAGACTCGTCTCATGTATTCTGTGGTCACGGTCTGCTCGAAATTTCAGTGGCCCACTCTTGTGGGCTGAGACGTGGGAAGTTGCTCTAGTTGGTGATATCTCGCAACCCGAGGCTGCCGAAGCTCCGAGGCTTGCAATCACGGCCCAGGATAGCAGGCGGTGAGGGTCACGTGGTTCTTTTCAAATCAATGGGCCTCCTGGATATCCCTAGAAGTATCACAAAGCACCCAGTGTGATCTGAATGAAATAGAGTATTGAACCTGAGTAAGGGATACAATTGGACAAGGCTGAACTTTGGGGTGGTGTGCCGGTTAAAAAATTGGAGCTCACTCGCTGAAGTCCAAAGTACGGGGAGACAGGATGTTTGAGATGCCAACATTCCGAAATAAAGGGAATCTGAGATTGATGCTTATACCAATCTACCCCAAAATTGGCATACGACACTGGCATTGCGCTGACAGGCACGGAATGATCTGTGATCAACGTAACACACAGACGGTGCGCGCCACGGACCCAGGCCAGCGGCCTGGAAGGCTTATTCTCGCCTTGCCAAGGTTTCCTGCGCGAACATGACCGGATCGAAAGCAACATAGCGTCCATTTCAGGTATACATTTTTGTTATACCGCTCTGGTGAACATCTCCCGGGGCCGGAGTATAGTTCATCGGGAGTATGGAGGTGGTTTCAGGATCTGTGTGCCAGGTCAAAAGGTTAAATTCGACCCCTTGAGCTTCATCACACCCTGCTACTCTTCCCGCAGGCTGTCGAGATGCTTCTTCCACAATGATAAAGGCAAGAAGTCTCGCCTGTCCGAGTAAGGGTGGCGCGTCCCTAGCAGCGCTGATGGGCCGCCCGCCGTCCTCGCACGCCCCAAAATGGCTCCTGACTGGACGAAACTTCCTGGCGATGGTGTGGTGTTCCTCGGTATATCACTTTTATTTACTTTTCTGGGTGTTCTTGCGATTTTGGCCAGAAGCTACACCAGTTGGGCCTGTGCCAAACGATTCCGTCTTGATTATTGGTTGTCTCTCTTTACCTTTGTAAGAAAGAGCTCTTCGATGGACGAGAGCTAGAGCTGACCCCCTACAGCTTTTGTTATGCGTCAGCCAAGCGTTCTTTGTCGTCAGTATTGTTTTTGGTATCGGAGCTCATGCCCAAGGGCTACGTCCTCAAGACATCGTCGTTGCTATGCGTACCAGCTGGGTCAACATGATCTCGGCCATAATAGCTATTGTCACCGGCAAGCTGTCCATCATCGCATTCCTGGACCAGATCAGGGGTCGTCACAAGGGCCGACCGTGGTTTCTCTGGTTCATTGGAGCGTCAAACATAGTTGTCAACTCCACGGTTGTTGTCACTATTCTGTTACAATGCTCGCCAGCCGAGAAGATATGGGATGACAGAGTTCCCGGCACCTGCGACGGAAGGTCTTTCAACTTGAAATATGCATATTTCCAGGGCAGTACGTCTTTATTTGATTGCCAAGCTCCCTTTCCAATGACCAAGCTAATTGAGAGGACTGCTCTTCCTCGTAGGCTATTCTGCTGTCTCGGACGCTGCGCTTGCCATCTATCCCATCTACCTGATTTGGGGCCTGCAGGTCACAATGCGTATGAAGATTGGTCTATGTTTCCTCCTCGGGTTTGGGCTCATCGCAGCCGCGTGTTCTGCCCTCAAAACGGCGGAGCTGACCAATTTGCAACGAGCTGATGAGGAAGGCGACATGACCTATTTCGTGGCTCGTCTGTCCTTGACCACCATCATCGAGGCCTGGATAGTGCTAGTTGGCGGGTGCCTCCCACCATGTCGACCACTACTGAAGGCATTGTTGGCCAAGATCCGCGGGACGACATCTTCCTCGGCCCGCACTTATGCAGGAACTCATCCATACCAGAGGTACGACAAATACGGCTTGCCATTTTCGGCGGCTGGCAGAACCATGACTGGGACGGGAAAGAATGTCAGAACAAACCTGACCGGCCATGCTTTTACTGGAAACCGCACCCGTGTGTACTATGACCCCAAAGTCGATGTGGCCGCAGAGTTCGAGATGCATGAGAACATCAGAAAGAGCCCGGGTGACAGCGACAAAACATTGGTGCCTCTGAAAGACCCTGACAAGGCCATTGTGATGACTCGAGTAACGGACGTGGATTTCTCATGATGCATGTACTATTGCTGCGTGGCTGATCGCTGGGGTCGGGAGTTGGCCAACAATGACTCGAATACTGAGGCTATGTCCAGCACGGAATGCACTGTCATATCCTACTGAATCTCCGACATGTTCGTATGGAAAGCAAAATGGCCATCTATCTACATGACCTGATAACCTTCACCCGAGGCAGCGACCATTCTTAAAGTCGTGGGGTATTTTATCTCACCGTTCCAGTGAAAGTTAGTGCCATCCACCT
Organism: Diaporthe nobilis; assembly: GCA_023078575.1. Taxonomy (NCBI): domain Eukaryota; kingdom Fungi; phylum Ascomycota; class Sordariomycetes; order Diaporthales; family Diaporthaceae; genus Diaporthe; species Diaporthe nobilis. The sequence goes on along the minus strand of JAKZJT010000013.1, from coordinate 145,740 downwards.
TGAACTTCTGGAGGCCCACAGTAGAAGTTCTTCTAAATGCGTCATGCTTTCCAAACCCATGTGTACGCACACGCAAACAACCTGGGCTTATACTGTCGCGATGGCGCCAAGATGGGCCAGTCCTGTTCCTGTTCCCTGATAAGACTCGAGTCAGTCGGGCCAAACCATGGAGAGTCGGAAGCTATCACTATGAATTGAAACTTCAAAATACCCCGATGTAAGCCGTGCGCTATGTAGCGTTCTAGAGGGGAATGCCAGTTTTCATATCCTTGTTACACCACCAAGAGAATTATACCAGGTTGCAGACAACTGGTCATGGGTGCTGGATGTCGATCATCTGCCGAATATGCTTACAAACATCGACTTAACCGTCTTTGCTTATTATTCCAACTCTCCGTGTCGGGGAAAGGTTTGGCTGCTTTAGTAGTCTCGCATGATTCGAGAGCCAGCTGAACCTGGTGCGGACGACAACACATGGACCGTCAAAACCCCAGCCCAAGCCGAGCTGCAAACTTCCATGTTGGCTCGAGCCCGCCATTGCACCGTGGCCAGAATCGATATCGAGACAGTGAGACGTTGCACTTTCAAACATGCCCTTGATTGTTATGACTCAAAAGTCGTCATCACGACTTGCAGCCTTCAGTGATTGGCTTCGTAAGGTGCCCCTTGCCAGTTTCATGCAGCCGAAAGCACAGTTTCCACTCTAGCTTCTGACAACGGGTAGCCTAATCGACAAGTTACGAAGCCGTCACAAGGAGCTTTCCCAAGGGGGCTGTCCCACAGAAAGCTGATGTGCCTGCCAAGGCTCAATCAGCCTGAGATGTACTACCAAAGATGACGATGAGCACGTGGCTATGTTGTCCCCCCTATTTCTCGCAGCGAATGGTGCGTACATGGACGGCACACTGACAAAAATAACAACGAGGCCATGATCGGGGAGAGATGGCTCGCCTGTCCCTCGGAGGGGTCGGCATTGAACAAGCCCTGGTGACAGCCATCCGTAGCAAAAGCTCGGATGACTGGGCTAGTGAGCATCAAATCGATCCAGGGTGCATATGCCAATGCAAGGACGGCTGTGGAAGCACACGCATACACCCATCACTGCCCCAGTGAAGAATCCCCGGGCTCAATTGGCTGGTTCGCGAGCGTCGCATTGAGCTTTATTACCTCCGAATATGAGTCAGGGTTCGAGATGCAAGTAATTGCTGGACCGAAGCCCTCTGGTCATGTCCTTCTCCGCGGCCACGGCTGTTCTAGAAGCAGTGGGCCTCGAGATGCGGGCGCTGTGTTTCGAATCCCCTTCTCATGGCACATGCCGCGAGTGGGAGCATGGATTGTGGATGACTGTGGGCCGGTTTGATGAGGGGGATCGTCGGGATCGGATCTGATTAGACGAGGACTCAGAACATACGCAGTACCTAGGTAGTAAGCTCCGTACGAACAGAGGAGGGCTGAGGATGATGGTCCACCACAATGGGGCACGAGATTGGCCCACCTCGATCCCTTCTGCGCAAAGGAAATGAATGGCTGTGTATGTCAAAAGCCGTTCGCCCGCCATCAACTATACCAGTGCTGCCGAAACAAACCAATCCATCCCAGCACTCACATGTGCAGCTACCACTGCTGAAAAGTCTGCCCGTCTCAGCCACGACACTAGTCCCTGTCTGCCTTGGCCCGGCTGGCAGGATGCAAAATAAACCGACCGTACCTCAGTACCAGAATCAAGACAACACAACTCTTCCACCTAGTTTCCCACCATAACCTCCAATAATAACAAATATTTTAAATAATTAAAGTTAGACGCTTATTCTGAAGATGGAAATGTAAATAAAATTAAGCACATATGATGCGGTTGCGGAATAATTGGGATGCAAATATAAAGGGTTTGGGCGGATTTGGGAGGTACTTGGAGCTGCGGTTGGTTTTTTTTGCATACTGCCAGCCCGGGCTGCCCATGTCGATAATGGGGTCGGAATAAAAGCTGAGCCGTCCCACACAGCACCGGGAACCCTTACCAAGGGTCTACCGCTACCACTCCGTACTACTCCACAGCGTGTACTCCACGCCGGGTGATTCGAAACCTATTTTAAGACAAGATTGACAGGCAGGGGAGAAAGCTTAAATCTCTCAACTGCCCCGTCTTGCCCGACGACAAACCAGCCTCCCAATGAGAGGGCTCCATGCCTCGATAATAATCTATACCGCCTCTAAATACACGTGCACAACCTTCTCTTCCGCGCCGCCCAGCAAGTGTCATCATCACTTTCGTGGCGACCACCTTGAACAACCAGCCATGGCTTCTAAGCAGTCTGAAAATACCTCGCAGGGACGGCCCAAACGAACGAGGGCAAAATTCCCTAAAGTTCGTACCGGCTGTCTAACATGGTGCGTACTAACTGATCCATTCCCGTGTCCGCAATGAACAAGTCTAATGCTGCTCTTCGCAATAGCAAGTAAGTGACCCCCCAGGCAACCATTTGTTGTCCTCAACCGTATCGTATCTGCTTGAACCAACACACTTCCACAGGATCCGGCACAAGAAATGCGACGAGGCAAAGCCATTCTGCCAGCGCTGCCGGGACTATGGGTACAAATGCGATGGCTACGAACAGCCTCAAGAACCACGGTGCCCAAAGAAAAAGCCACAGGCAACGCCGACATCACAGGCCGTGGTTCCCTCAAGACAAGGCGTGGAATTGGTCCATGCGTTTAATAACCTCGGAAGTGTGCACGGCAGCCATCCAGAAAAGTCCCTCTTTCTTCACGCCAACCACTGCACCATCAAGGACCTGATCGGGTTTTCTACTTCTCTATCCGGTTTCTGGCGAGACTATGTCTTGCCGATTGGCCATACAATAAGCCCTGTCAGACATGCTTTGATCTCTCTGGGCGCCTCACACAAGTCGTTCCTGTTGAAGCGTTCCCCCGGCATGCCGCCCACCGAGACGCTGACCTACGATAACCTCGCCATCCAGCAATACAACAAGGCAATAACCGACCTGACCCCGATCATGAGCGATCCCTCCCCGCTTGATGTCCAGGCGATCCTCATCTGCTGCCTGATCTTTGTCTGCATAGACAATTTGAATGGGCGTCACGCCGTGGCAATGAGGCACCTGCGGGCTGGAGCCGACCTCCTGACCTCAATGCAGGACCCGGCGCCCGTCTCCCCTGCCACGGAAGCAAGCACTCCCGGCCAGCTCACGAGGGCGAAGTGCGACATCGGTACCCTCGGCGGCATCTCAGACATGTTCGAACGCCTCAGCCTCGACACTTCCATCCTTATGGAGGACCAGCCTGTTCACCGCCAGAGCTTCCGCAAATTTACCACTGACGATGCTGAGGCGCCTTTCCTGACCTCTTCTGCAGCCCGCGACGAGCTGCGCAGGATCGACGTGGAGTTCCACGAGCTGTGGTGCCCATCCGACAGTGACAGCTGCTGCACGGGGTCGCCGGATAGCAAGTGTGGGCAGGTTGGCGAGAGGCCATGCCCAGACATAAGCGCGGACTGCCCCGGGTACCAGAGGATCTGTGATCGGTTTGACAGCTGGCTGAGGCGGTTCGACCAATACCTAGAGAGCATCAACCACACACCAGCCTCCGACGGCGAGTTCAACGAGGCGATGGTATTGACACTCCACCGGCAGATATGGTTGGCCTTGCTGAAGCAGGGCCCGTGCTGCGATAACGCCCTTGACCGGAAGGACTTCGAAGACATCCTCCACCAGGCCGACCTCGTGATCCCGATTGTCAGCACTGGTACTCAACCGGTGTTCACGTTCGAGGCGGACACGATCCCTCCCGTATCGTTTGTGGCCTCGTTTTGCGATGATGACGACCTCAGAAGGAGAGCCATTGCCATGTTGAGGACGATCAACCGGACCGAAGGTGTATGGGACAGCCAGAGGATGGCCGACTTGTGCGAGACAGAACTCGCGACTGGGATGTGCACGGGGGAGAACTCGCCATCCGGGGTCATGGACTGCCAGGGTCTTTGTATAAAGGAGCGAGAGCGATACAGAAGTGAGTGTTCCGGATAGTGCTACCAGATGACACAGATATGTGATGTAAGCGTGTTGGCCGTCGGCGGCATAGCACATGTACAAAAGAGTTAGACCCAACAGAATTTGTGGCAGGCGATGTGAATATCAATCTCCACTTGTAGACGACGTATAAGTCGATGATTGGAGAGATGTCTTACAAATTTTCACATGGGATCTCACCATGGGTGACTCTGTTTTACGAACCAATAAATTCAGTCAAATTCAGATACGAGAGGTAAATTGAGCCTGCGCAGTCAGGGGCAGCTGAGCCACCCTGAGATGTGCGTGCCAATCCACCAACATCTGAGACTACAGAAATCCGTAAATCCGTAAGAAGTGAACAAATCAAATGCCTCAAACCAGCCTTCCCAACATCGAATGCCATCAGGCTGAATGAGCAGAGAGGGATTGTGCCTCCGAAAGTAAATAAGGCCTGTCGTTTTCTCCAGCATATATTAACAAATACAGTGTTTACCTAATGCGGTTGGGCCGTGTCCCATCGTACGGAAGCTTGTGGACAGCAAGCGTCCCATTCAGAGCCTGTGGCTTGGGGTTGAGCTGAGTCTGTGGTTTGGGCTGGCATTAGCAAGAAACTCCGTCAAGATCGCGAGATGAATGGAAATTGCATACCGAGTCTACGGAGCAAGTCACTGGCTTGGCCCCAAAGTTGGTGACAGAGCCGTTTCCTCCGCCAGCGATGCTGTTGATGCGGACCTGTTGCGTCGTCGCGCGCGACGGGTCTCCCGGCAGGTAGTTGAATGGCTCGATGGTGATGGCTGAGTAGGCAGTCGAAAATACCGTGTTGGGCAGATCGCCGGTGTGCGGCATGTGATGCATCCCCAGGTTAAACCAGACGACACTGCAGACTTTTGGTAAGGACTTGTATTGCCTCGGCAGGGAAGAAGACAAGCGAGCTCTGGAGGAAGGGGACACTGAGTTTTCTTACACGTCTTGCTGGTCCAGGGATTCGCCGTTAAAGTACTTGGCGAAATTCACTACTGGGTCTGCTGGATCAAGTAAATTATATGGGTTAGATGCGCGGGCTTCCGTGTCCTTTTGCTTGGTCACGTAGAAGTGGTGGTCTGCGTGGTTCACGGAATTTTGGGCGAGGGATGAATTTTGTATGGTGAGGGCAGCGACTCCGGCTGCTGAGGACATTCAAAATAATCCGTTAGTAAGTCTTCTTCATGATGGCTGGTTACACCAACATACCTGGCATGATCCTGTACCCTGGAGCTTCGCCGTACTGGTTCTTGGCTTCCTTATTGACGATGGCGTACATTGCGTTGCCATTAGGAGTCCAGTTGATCTTGGCGTCATCCTCAGTGGCGATGAATGACTTCTTGGCCTTCATGGTATTGCGAGGCTTTCCATCGTTCCAGACGTACCTGCCAGCGGTTAGAATTGCCTGCAGCGCTTTCGGGTCGCACCAGATCTTACGTCTCGGTGGTAGGCACAAACTCGACCTTCTGCAGCGAGTTCTTCTCGCCAAGGATGTCAAAGTCTGCCTTGAAGGTGAGCACATGGTCATGCATGGACCCAGACAGATTATCGTGGATGTTGAACCCGTAGTCCTCATTCTTTGCCGAGGCTCCGCTCTGGATGTACCCCGAGGCTCTGACTGCAACGTTGATAGAGCCGTCCATGCGAAACTCGTATGTCGTTTGGTAGTCGTAATTCCCTACAGTAGCCACCGAGCGCAATTTGAACGCGATATTCTTGGTGATGCTCGTGAAACCGGGCCCAGAGTGTCTCTGAATGGGCGAGTCTTCATTCATTTCAAAGAGGCCTGCGGCAGATGTTAGAGCATGGTCCATTCGCGAGAACCAAGACAACACTTGCAAATCCCATTCGGCTGGGTGTTCCTCGTCGTCCCATCCATATATGTGGTGTCCATGTACGTAGAATAAGCTGGACAATCATAACCTGTTCTCCAGTCAGTTTTTGTTGGATCTACCGCAGCGTGGGATAGGTACTTTACCGTTGACCAGGGAGACTATGCTTGATCCGAATCCATACATCGTGTCAAAATAACTGGGCAAGTAAGCGCTTGCAAGTCCATTTCGAGATTTCGAGATTCAATGACCTACCATGTGCCAGATTGGATTGGATCGATTCCCCTGCATGAAATCAGCGTCATTCCGCCTGTTATGGTGAAGATGGTTTCTTACGCGTAATGGGCTATAGCCTCCTCCATGCCAAGCTGGACAGTGTGAGCTTTCCCCTCAAAAATTAAAATTGAAACGATGAAGAATTTCACATACCTCGTAAATGATTCGCTTGCCTTTATACTTGATATCAAACAGCCTGACCCCCATGTCGTGGCTCACGGCGACGTAAAAGCTGAAATCCACTGTGGTATTATTTGTCAGCCGCCGTTGGGATGTAGAAATACTAGGAGATGCCTGGGACCTACTCCAGGAAACGAAGTTCTCTTTGGTATCCACAGAGAAGCGCTTCGGACCAGGCTGCACGGAGACCGGCGGCGGGAGCTCGTCCAACGGCAAGGCATCTCCAACCTTTTCGAGCTGTGCCCACGAACCGTCGACAACCATCCCCAGCTTCTCGAATTCTGGTTTCGCCAGGGCGGCTTTGAACTCCTCGACGTCCTTGTAGAACACATTGTTGTATAGCCACCCTGTGATCTTCCACTTTGAAGGATCACGGCCAGTCCGGTCGCTTCTCACGTAAAGTCCTTGTGGCAGTAGGGTGTATGTGTCAAACGCGCCAGTTGACCTGCCTGTGAAACCTTGCCAAGTCGTAACCTTGCCGTTGTCCACTCCGGTCGGGGAAACCGTTGCGAGAGTGAAGCTGTTGACATCCTAATGGCAATAGTCAGTATCAAACGAGGATTCATGTAGGATCAGTGATCGTGACATACCATGTTCCACAGTGCCTTTGTGATGTCAGCAGCTTGCGAAACGATGGTGCTTGTGAGGTTGTCTGAATCAATGTCCGAATCATAGACTCGAAGTTTCTTGCCTGGAGGGCGAGTTGACAAGAAGGTGAGTGGCCTGGCCTGGGTTTGATTTCCCTCCGTCATAGGCCCGACAATGTACTCCTGGATGTATGGCTCCTGTGAAGTGCCAAACGCCAGAGTCGCACGAGCATATCGCTGGGGGGCAACTGCTCCCCCGGCCAGGAACGGGAGAACGTCAGTCTTGTTAGGCTGTAGGAGATCAATTGAAAGGCTTTGTACGAAAGTCAGTATCCAGGTTCTTGGGTTTTCCAGTTTCAAGGGCCCATAATTACAGTGTATTGTCCCAACTATTTAGCCATGCTTGTCAGCTTAAAAGTCCACAGAACGAGAAGGGCACGGTCAGAACGTACCTGCCACCTTCGCGGGTCAGGTTTAACTCCCTGGACTTGTATAGGAGATCGAGGGCATCAGCCATTTCCTGGTTCGTCAAGCCCGCCCAGATGTTCTGGTGGGGTGCGCCCACGGTGGGCTGGGTGGCCTGGCAGGCTCCATCGCCCGCCTGTCGTGCCAAGAGAGCAGGACCACTATGTCCCAAGGCCGCGGTGGCCAAGGCCAAAGGCCCAAGCATTGGCAGGAAAGATGAAGGATTCCGTCCCATATTCGGTAATCAAAGAGACCCGGTAAGCGATGGTGAATAAGGACACAAGCGAGAGACGTCAACCAAGAGACACAAGAAGTCCCAGAGAACGAGAGCGAGTGAATCGTGATGAGATTGTCGACAACACAGACCGAGTCCGCTCAACCTATTTAAGTGCGCGAGCCATGATCCAAGCCCTCCTATTGCACTGAAGTCTGAAGTCTACCGTCCCTATTCAAAAGAAATACCTAGCGCATATAGTCAAGTTGGTTCAAGTGGATTTATGAGGGGTAGGTGCGTACATCCCTTTCTTTGCTCCCTTCGCTTCTTCTCTCTCTTTACCTCCCTTAAGCGGCTAATGTCCAATCCTACCCATGTATTCATCACATACTCTGGGGTAATCAAAGTATCCCGTGTGAAGGCATCACCATACTACGCTGTCCGCCAAACTTACCCTCCAGAGTGGGTTCAGAATCAACAGCACCGCAATTGGTTGGCCGTTGCGGATCAGTGTGGCGGCTGCGCTCAGTGCTGCTCTTCGTATCTGCAATTAGCGGTGACCAGACTACCATCCCGGGGAGATATCATATGCATCTCGTCGATACAACGGTGGCAGCCGTTAGCCCATGCACCATGCTTATACGCCGCAGCCAATAGCAGGTGTTTCTGGGCCCTGACTCCTCGACCGCCTTGGCGCCTTGGCATCTCTCAGCCTTGCCTTTGGGTCGGCCCGGTTATTCTCGATCAGCACGACAGTTGGTCCGAGCACTGCCTCGGGTGGTACTACTCATGCGTGGTTTGGTGCATATATGCATACCACTAACCCCGCTCTCTAAATTGCGGACTGATGTACTCCCGAGTCTTGAACGTAGGATACAGTCATTCGGCCAGCTGCATGCGGCGTGGACGAGTGGCTAAGCCGCGGCGGAGTCCCCGCTCGTTCTTTGGAGATGATCAACTTTCCAGAATGGCTCGATATGCATGTGTATAGGATCTAGTCTGGTATCACAAGTCCTCACAAAAGCCGGCATAGCCACCCCGGCATAGCTGAATCAATGTACAGTGATGCCCGGAGATTGCTCGGCTTGCCGACACTACTCTTACTGCATCTTGCCTGAGTAGACCCATTCAGTCGTTCGTGACATCACGTACCATTGACTGCGCCAGATCAAGTCCTCAGAGAGTTATAGGCAAGAGACCTGTCATCTCCTGAACCTTCCGGGCACCTTTGGCATCCTTGCCGATCACTCCCCTGTGATCGATGTGTCATTTTTCGATCGGACTGGCGAGCCCTGGACTGGCCAACGGACAGACGGTTACAAATGGTCCATTAAGTCCTTCAGACCGGCATGCTCGGCATGGTTGGCACATTCAGAATGCCGAGCGCTGTCACAGAAATCTGCTGCCCAAGTGATACATGTGAGATCATACCAGTCCGTCAAGGAGCCATGGAACCGGCCTGCCATCTTCTGATCTGACAAGCATAGATATCGCGGAGAGCTTCATATGAATGTATTTGTTCAATTCTGACTTCCGTGTCAAGGACTTGACGCGCTGACGCGTATCAGACCGAGAACTAGAATTTTCAGTCTACATGTGTAGTCAGTGATCAAGCATCTTATGAGAGAATCCTTATGAGAGAATCATCATCCGTACGAGTATCTCTCGATATCGTCACGGTAGGGGATCGCCTTATCCATGGATTTGGTGTTATATAGAACCCCCAGAAGGATGTATGCACGTGAAATGCGAGCACATGCAGCTCATGATGTTCGGACCATTTCTACGTGGCTGGTTCCGACTTCCAATGTTGACAGCGTCGAAGGCCTTCAAGCATAAAACAAGACTGCAGCAGCTATTACAAAACCGTACATGGATGAAACCGACACGGAGGTGAGTACATCAGAGTCTCATGGTATTGAGTGCTACTTGGAGTTCTGAGATGCGTGGCAGAAAGAAGGAAAAGAGAAAGTCGTCTCTGCTTTAGGTATAGCCTCGGTTAGATGCAGGTACGTATCTGATTGACGAACGACGCCCGGGACCGATAAGATAAGAAACTGGGAGTGTCAGACCAGGCAGTGGGCCGTGCACCGTCCTCACGTCGTCGCGTCTTCCTTTGTGAACTTTCAACATTCCTCCTTCCTCCCACCTCCCACCTCGCCTATTGTCTGGCTATTGCTAGGTCGGCCGTCATCCCAACTCGCCCAGGACAATGAGGCCGTCAGCTATTAAATAGTACTACCCCGCCATTTGCACCTAATGGTAGGTCCTGAAGCTCAGCAAAAGGCAAAAGATGCGAAATGACCATCTGCAAGTTTTACCAGCAGGGTAACTGCAGATTTGGCAGTAGGTTTTCCCAGCTTGCACTCAGTCCCCCCGCTGCCCTCCTCCCTTTGACGACCTTCTGCCACTCCAATCCCATCCCTCGAAAGCCAGCAGTGAGCACTGTACATTCCTCGGTCTTCGAAACTTCTCCTGGGGCCCAGACCCCTTGGACCATTCCACCTGTGAGACTTCATGCTGCCACTCCATCGAATCGACCTGTCCGATACTGTACCTCCACCAGCGAGTCGAGTCGAGGGGAAGCCAGTCGAAACAATCGAAACGAAACAACACACCTTTGACGACCGCGATGGCTGCCCTCGTGGTTGACGGTCGTCCCGCCGTCCGCAATGCGCCCATCCCGTTCCTTCTCAACAGCGTGAAGAAGACCAGGCCTCAGCCTCTCGACCTGTCGTCCCTGGCGAGGCCGCTCTCCGCAAGGGACACCAATGCGCGGTCGCCCCATCCCTTCGCCACGGCACAGTCAACCGGCTCCAACTACCAGGGCAGCTGGCCTGCTCCCGCCACCGCCGTCACGGTCGAATTGGACATCTGGAGCCCTATCCTCGGTTCTGCGCGGAGCCCTGCGACTTTTGGATTCCCTCGCCAGGCCGACGACACCAGCATGCAGCTTGACACCCCAAAGACACCCAATGCGCCCGTCACGTTTCTCAGCAGATTCAAATCACAGTATGCTAACTCGTTTTCCGTCTTCCAAGACAATTGCAGGTTCGAGCACCCCAGCGCAAATGGCTCTGCCAGCGCAAACCCCTTCAGCGTGCTCTCGGGCAATTCAAACAACAACAACAACAACAATCGCGGTGGATTTGGGAGACAGCCGGCAGCCCAGTCCAACCAGTTCTCGCTGAGTAAAGATACAATACAGAAAGATCTCGCAGAGGAGAGGCCATCATGGATCCTGTCAGCCTACGGCCCTGGCCGCGACGCGCCCGAGCAGCTTTGGGGCGGCTACCCCATAGAGCAAAGTTTCGAGGAGATCAGACTGCACTACATGATGGGAGAGGCCTCTGGCAACGCACAGGGCGCGGTATGTCCTGCTTCGGACTGAAGAACAAGCTCCGCAAATGTGCTAACCTGCCTACCAGCTGAACGAGATCCAAGGCCTCTGGGGTCAAGCGCAGGGCAAGATCCAGAGCGCACTGGGCAACCTTGACGGAGCTATCGACTTCGTCCTACAGTCGCAGAACAGCCATCCGAATCGCCACGACGTCTGCCAGGCGCAATCGTCGCCCAGCACTGGCGAATTTGCTGTCGGCAAGCGCCCCGTCGGCCTCCAGCCCAGTCAACCTGCCAATGCCTTCTCCGCCCCGGCGACAGGAGGCGCCTTTGGCCAGCCATCTGCACTTGGACAGAACCCAAACCCCTTCAGCACCGCCGCCGGTGGGGCCAGCGGTAGCTCGCCATTTGCACAACCCACTGCGCCGGCTCAATCTTCAGGGTTCGGCCAGCCGTCGGCTTTGGGCGGTGGGAGGAGTGCATTCGGTCAACCGTCAGCGCTCGGCGGAGGAAATGCCTTTGGTCAGCCTTCGGCCCTGGGTGGCGGCAGCGCCTTCGGCAAGCCTTCGGGTCTTGGACAGACGGCAGGAAGTGGCTTCGGCCAGCCCTCAGCATTGGGCCAGTCAGCCAGTCCTTTTGGCGCTCCCGCTCCCAGTTTTGGTCAACCGGCCCAGCCCTCCCAGCCTGCGCCGTCTGGTGGCTTTGGTCAGCCTTCACAACTAGGCGCGAAGCCAAACCCGTTTGCCTCCGGCGGCACGGCGCCCTCTGCCAGTCCCTTCGGAGCGCTTGGAGGAGCGAGCAGCAACCCAAGCCCCTTCGCAGCTGCGCCGACCGCCAGCAGCAATCCCTTCGGACAGCCGGCACAGCAGTCAACCACACCCGAGGTGTCTATGGACGCATCTGGCCCTTCGACAGCCCCGAATCCTTTTGCACAAGCAGGTCAGCCAGCCGCAGCCCCAGCAAACCCATTTGGCCAGCCGGCGCAACCTGCGGCATCGAACCCCTTTGGCCAGGCAACGCAAGCAAGCAATGGCTTCGCCGCAGCGGCACAGAAGCCTGCAGGTGTGGCCTCGGGAGGCGCCAACCCGTACGGACCAAACGCGACCAGGCAGCACCCGCCATACGACAGCTACGCCAGAAAGGCACCATCGGGCCACCTCTTGTCGTTCAAGGGCAAGCAGATCACATACAAGGAGATGGGAGAGAAGGGAGAGGCGCCCAAGCAGGTGCCGGGCATTCAGAACTTTGACGGCAGCTGGACCAAGATCTGGTTCCCGGATGGCCCTCCGCCGTACTACAAGGACACGGAGCCTAACCGGGAATACACGGATGGAGAGAAGGCAGCATACGAGCAGTTCGTGTCAACGGGCCAGTTCACCCTCGCGGGTGCCGGTGGTCATGGCATGCCCGAGGCTCCGCCAATGAGGGAGTACTGCACATGGGACCTGTGAAGCGGTGGAAGACAAGCAGAACCAACAACGCAACGGAGAATCTTGCTGCGGTCAAAGCAGCCGTTGGCACATCTGGAAGTTGTTGCAAGGACCAGCTGATGGTCTAATATTCGGGCGTGGGCATTCAATCCTATGGCATTCAAAAAACACCGCAGATGCATGCATGAAAGGGATTTGGGTTGGCAGCCGGCGTTTTGAAAGAGGGAGACAATGTTTGTATGTGTGTGTCTTCACATTTACGTACAGGAGGCGGAACAAAAGCAGCTTCTTTGCATAGTTTGAGGCTGCCACGTGGTGGTAGTGGTCTATCTTGAGAGACCACAGTTCGCCCGGCATACTGGAGGCGTTTTTAGAAAGGCGACTGGCATCTGTTGCCATACAATAGCAACACAATCTGATGCCCAGCTACGGACGTTAGGGATCCTGAACTTCGGGCTCCTTATGATTCTCGAGTGACGACTACACACTTCCGGTATTCGTGTGAGCTGGGCTCACAGGTCTATTATTTGATTCAGCCGTAGGGGAAATGCTTGGGGCTGTGGGACCGTGAATATATAACGTGGTACACTCCATGCCCATGCCGTCTGGCCGGTCATACCACAAGATGGCGGTGCCGCATCACGTACCCCTTTCTCGTTGGTATTGGGTCAATATATAGATGCGCAGTCACGAACACACAGGCACAATGACAGACACAGTCACACATGCACGGGCGTCATCCATTATGGTTTGAGAACTTGTTTCGTTTCGTTTTCCCGCGCTACCCTGATTGACGTTGCCATCAACAAGATTACTTCCAGCAGCACTTGAGAAGCCAAACTCGACGTCGTCTCCAGAAGAACGATAGCGCCGGGGACCTCGACATTGGTATCAGCCCATCTAAGCGGCGATGGTGACCTCGACCTCGACACCGGCCTCGATGTTGACGATGATCTGCTTGACGATCTCGGTAGGGGCGTTGAGGCTGTTTAGGGGCGGTGACTGTCAGTAAACCAGATGATCACGTCTCTGCTGGCGGTGCAGACACTCGGGGAGGAATGGAGGGAGGCACGTACTCGATGAGACGCTTGTGGATGCGCATCTCGTAGCAGTCCCAGGTCTTGGAACCCTCACCGCAAGGGGTCTTACGGGTGGTGATCTTGAGGGTCTTGGTGGGCAGGCGGACGGGGCCCTTGACGCGCAGGTCCTTGCCCTTGGCGCGCTCGATCAGCTCGGTGCAGACCTTCTCGAGGGACTGGACCTTGCGGCTGGTCAGGGTGATGCGGATCTTGTGGGTCTTCTGTATTGTTGGAGCAGGACTGTTAGCATCTGCGGCCACATGGTGACAGTAGTTGTACTACGACCGAGCACTGGTGGTCGGATGGGAATGCCGTCGGACTCGGAGTCGGAGCTGCAGTCATGGAAGGCAAAGGAGAGAACGTACGGGACCCTCAAAATCTCCCTTCTCAGGCTTCTGGTAAGACATCTTGATTGATGGATGGGGGTGTTCCTTCACGACTCGAACGGATGATACGTTGCGGCAAAGTGATGAAGGCTGGCGGGTTGGTGTGTTGATTGACGATGGATTCGTTTGGGAGGAAGAGCAAAAGTTCGCGACCAATTTCTCTGGACATGGGGGTTTTTGGTGGGGCGCGGTTTCGTTAGGGCTGTGAGACGTGGGAAGCCAGCCAGCGCTAGGCTGGGCTTGGACTAGCGGGCTCTGGGGTGAATCATGATGAGTCAGCCGGCGAAGAGTCGCTTAATCGTCAGTCAGTGACGGCAGACCAGGACATCGACAGGCCGCAGGATGGCCGTGTTAGCGTCAGCTGCTGGGCGATGTACATGTAAAAAGCGAGGCAGCTCGCCCAAGACGCCGTGTGAGAGATGCTGTGATTCTTTACCTCATTTCTTCTTCTCTTTCTACCGTTCCTTCCTGCATCTCTCGTCCCTCATCTCACGCCTCCCCACGGTAGCAGACGACAAACGGCAACACACATCACCATGGGCTCGACTGTCTTGCCCCCTTTTGCGCCGTTCCCAACGGCAGCGTGGAAGGAGTTGCTGTCCATCGACGAGTGGAACGCCAGCCTGGGAGCTTGGATTTCTCTGGCAGAGGCCCATCTAGCCCTTCCTGACGCCGACTTCTCCAAGCAGACCCTTGCAGATGAATCAGTCTCCCCATTCCTCGCCTCCTTCATGAGAGAGGTCGCCGCCCATGGCTCTGCCTTGCTTGGCACCTCGGCCCCGGCCCGACTGCTTCTCAAGGACTGCTTCCTGCTCGCCTCCAGGGCCCTGAGGTCGTCCTCCCCACCGGTCGCCATGCTGCAGTGGGAGTTCCTGTCCGACCTCAGCCACGTCTACAGCAAGAAGAGGGCCAGCACCGTGCTCTCTTCCCTGTCAGCCTCGTCCCAAGACACTGTCGAAGCCTTCCTGGGCCCTCTGAAGAAGTTCCTCATCAAGAACCTGGACAACGGCATTAGTGGGGATCTAAAATCCGTCGAGGAGTATCTGCGAAGGCTGAGCCACCTTATCAGTGCATCCCCTTCGGCTGCTTCCTTTTTCCTGGCTGGAAGCGAATTCCTCGACGGCCTCATCGCTTGCTACAGGATCATGAACCCCCCATTGAGGAAGGTCATAATCACTACCACCTACCTCAGCCTCATGGGCCTGGTCGAGAGCAGTCCCCCAAAGCTCTCCCTCCTTACCGACCAGCTCTATTCGCTCAAGACTGCTGCCGAGGACCACAAGGCCGGGCCAACCAGCGCCAACGACTCGCTCGTTCCCGAGCTCGTCAGCACTACACCACTGCTGCAGCAGATCGAGCACAGGCTCACGGCATCAGGCACCGAGAACGCCCGTACCAAGAATATGATCATGGACCTGGGCGCCTTCCGGAAACCAGGCGCGGGCATGAAGCCGAAGCGGCTCATCAGACGCAGGATCGACAAGGGAAAGGGCATCGCCCTGGATGACCACGAGGCCATGTCTGGAGATGTGCATGTCCACCGCATGAGCCAGATCACCCAAGTGCAGGACCTCTTTCCAGAGCTCGGGTCTGGCTTTGTATCGAAGCTGTTGGACGAGTACGGCGACGACACCGAGCAAGTTATCGCCCATCTTCTCGAGGATTCACTGCCGCCGCACCTCAGTGGGGCGGATCGTGCTGAGCAACTGTATGTCACAATATATCTTTCATTAATGTATTACTAAGAACTCTCCCCGCTGACAGCTCGAGCAGATCTACCACCGGCTCGAAACCAAGAAGACGATCCAGTCTCCTGCCGCGCTCAACCCCTCCGCTGCTTCCTTCGCGTCGCAACGTGTTTGATGACGACGAGCTAGACCGTCTGGCCGTCGACACCTCTCAGCTCCACATCGGAAAGAGAGCCCCCGAGAAGACCGCGGACGACATGCTCGCCGACCGCTCCAACGCCCCCAACAAAGCAGCCATTCTCTCTGCGCTGGCAGCCTTCGACTCGGATGACGACGAACGTGATGACACTTATGACGCCGCAGACGTCGGTGGCACCGTCGATGCGGCGACCACGGAGGATCCCGCCAACGACAATGAGGAGACCCTATGGCGGACATACCAGAGCACGCCAAATGCTTTTGAGCGCGACCAGGCCACGCGCAGGAGCGCAGCCAGGACCAAGCTAAAGAGCGAGACCGGCATGACGGACGAGGCCATCGAGGGCTGGGCCGTCATGCTGTCTCGCAACGCCAACCAGAAGCGCAGGCTGGAGATGAAGTACAGCGCCGCGAGCACCTTCACCGGGCAGCAGAACGAGCTGACCAGCACGGCGTGGAGGGCGAGCCCAGCCGGATCGGGAACCGAGCAATCCGATACCGACGGTGGCGGGCGTGGAGGACGAGGTGGACGCGGACGCGGCGGAAGGGCACGAGGACGAGGAGGTGGCGGCCCCGGTCGTGGCGGCGGGAACGTGGCCGGGCCGAGCGGCGAGCATGACACGGAGCAGGCGAGACGGCGGAAGGAGGCCAGCAAGAGCCAGAGGGCTAACCACAACAGGCGTGACCAGCGGGCCAAGAAGATGGCCCGGGGTGGTTTCCCCGGCTGAACGACGCGCCTTGACACTGTTCACTGCTGAACCCAAGGCTCGTTCCATGAATGCATATCATTATCCACCACCGTGCCACCTGCCTTTCCTGCCAAAAGAATAGCCGCCTGTGCAAGAGCTCGAAGACCTTGATGCGTGGGCGTACTCAATTCGATTAAATCCGCGCCAAGAAGACTGACCACCGAGAGATGTGTTGTCCGGCTTCGTTCTCGGAAAGAGAAAGACAAAGACCTAACGTCGTGTCCTCTGAGGTGGCCGATGGCCGGGCGAGAAACTCGGGCTCTTTGACCGGCGACGCGCGCGATGATGATGATGAGGCGGCGGCTGCTGTTGCGGTTGCGGGGGTGCCTGCGCCTGCGCCTGCGCCTGCGCCTGCGACTGCTGGGCATGCTTTCGTGGCGTGGCCGACGACGAGCTCCCCGATGGTGTGGATCCCGAAGACGTCACGACCTCTCCCTGATCTCAAAAGTCAATATTTCCAAGTGGTTCTTCACACCCACCGCCAGGAAGTGAACCCGAAAGCAGCGACTAGTTCTTCTCATCGGGACCAGGGCGAACTCACCTTCAAATGCCCGTCGAGCGCCCTCTTGCTCCCGAACGTGGCGCCGCAGCACCCGGGCACAGGGCACGTGAGGAGGTGCTCGGCGTTGACGTGCCAGGCCAGCGCGTTGCTCGAGGTGAAGCTGGCGGCGGAACACGAGGTCCAGGTGCAGGTGAAGGCATGCTCGGCGCGGTAGTGCGCGGCCAGCTCCTGCTCGGTGGGGAAGCGCGCGCTGCAGTGCGGGCCCAGGCAGAGGAGAAGGTCTGTCGTTGCTGGTGTCTGTTGGGCTGGGAGCGATGTGGTCGGAGCCTGAGGCTGTTGTGGCTGTCGTTGTTGCTGTTGCTGCTGCGGGCGGGACTGGGTGCTTTGTTGTGTCTGTTGATGACGATGTCGATTTGAGGATTGAGCTTGTTGTTGTGGGCGTGTGTGTGCATAAGACTGGCTAGAGTAGGGCTGGTGATTTGCTGTGGCCCGGTTCGAGGCCGAACTTCGGTTTGACGGTGGTTGTTGGGTTCCATATTGGACAGAAGCTTCCGTCTGGCGCCCTAGCTGCTGCTGCTGCTGCTGCTGCTGCTGCTGACCGGCAAGAGGGTTCGGTGCTCGCGAGCTGGAAGGGGAGGTGAAAGCAGTTGGCGCGGGCGCGGTGCTTCTCTCCGTGTCTGGGCTCACGAGACTCGTGTCCGAGAAGGTCCTAGATATGTTCCCGACGCTGCTCCCTGCCACGGACGAGGTGCGGGAGTCGGAGACGTCAGAGGTATACGACGCCCCGCTGCCGTGCTGTGGGCTCGCCGTCGTGCTGGCCGGGCTGTCAACATAGCCCCCGCGGCTACTGCTCCCGTCTCGCCTGCTGCCGCCGGCGCCAGCTGATGCAGCTGCTGCGATGGCCATGTCCGGCTGCCGCGCTGCGGAAGAGATGTCGCCCTCCAGCTCGTCGACGCTGTCGGGGCTCTCGTCCAGCCTCGCCCACGAGATGGCGCTCATGGGGTTGAAGCTGATGGGGTCGTTGAGCATCATGTTGGTGGTGTCGTACGGGTCCCGCGGTGTCTCATCCACATGGTGGAACAGCAGGGGTCCAAAGCCGAACGTGCCCGTGCCGGAGCCGCTGAGCGAGTCGAATGCGCCCCATTTGTTCAGTCCCTTCTTGGCCTCCATGACATCCGGGTCGGCCGACGGGACTGCCGCCTCGGTCGATCCATCCGTGGCTTCGACGGCGGCGGCTGCGGCGGCGGATGCGGATGCGGATGCGGCGAGACCACCCGCGGCCGCCGTTGTTGTAGTTGCCGTTGTGGCGAGGCCTCCTCCTCGGCCGCTAGAGGCGTAGTACCGGCTGTCGCTGAGCTGTGGCGACTCGTAGCCAACCTGTCGTGCTGAGGGATAAGCGACGACGGACGCGGGTACCCGTTGTGACTGCAGCAGCGAAGTCTGAGCGTGAGGAACCGGTGGGTGTGGGAGCCGGTACTGCCTGCTTTGCTTCTTCCCTCCGCTGGTCGCGTTGACGGTGCTGCTGCTGCCACCGCTTGAGCTGCTGCTATTACTGCTGCCGGCAATGGTAGTGGTCGTCGTACTACTGCTCCCGTGTCGAGGCGTGCGGGCTGCTGACTTGTTGAGTCGCCTTTCATTTGCCATTTCCGCTTCGGGATGGGCGCAAGATCCGGCGGTCGACGGAGATTCAACTTGGGCGCTGGGAATGCCCTGGGGGGGCCAGGTCAGTGATCTCGCTTCCGGCGGACCAACGAGCGAGGTCAGTTAGCGAGCGCGCAGAAATGTGCCAGAGTGCCAAAAGTGCCAACGCTTGAAGGGGAGAGGGCGAGCAGGCAAGCTTTCAGGCAAGCAAGCAAGCAACCAGCAATCAAGCAAGACCTTGGTGCATTGGGGCCTCTTGTCTTGTGTGTCCGTTGGCCCGTTCTTGTGGGGGGCGGGTGGAAGAAGTGTCACAACGGGATGCATCTGGGTATTTCAATGTGGCTCCACCCACGCACCACCGTCGATGATGATGATGACAGCAGCAGCAGCAGAAGGAGCTGTAGTAGTATTAGTAGGAGCTGCAGCAGCGCAGTAGCAGCGGCAGCGTCCTCCCAGATCTGTGCCCTCGCAGACTCGGTCCTCACTCACGCCCTTAGGTTGTGCGCCCTCGCTGTCTTCTCTCCTTTTCCGTCCTCCCCCATTTCTTCCCCAGCCTGGTTCACAGCCGCCCCCCTCCCCCCTCCCCCTCCTCCTCCTCTTTCGCTTCGTACCTCCTGGCTCCCCCCCTCTGTTCTACGACCTGCCGCAGCTGCTGGCTGCTCGTGCTGCTGCTGCTGCGTGCTGCTGTGTGCTGCTGGCTGCTGCACCACCCAGACCCAACACAGCATTTGTGGCTTGGCCTTGGCCTCGAGGTACCGGTGGGCGCAAGGATTGAGCGTCGGTGCCGCCACCCGTGATAGGTGCGATCATGTTTGTGGTGGTTACACAGAGCAGCAGGGTGGCCGCCAATCGCGCCCGCAGCCTGCGCCTGGGCCCATATCAGCCCTCTGGTGGTCTGCTGCCCTCCCGCATTTCTGTGCCGGCCGGTGTGCTCGCTGGCTCCTGCCCGGCATCCGACACACGACACACGCACGCACGCGTTCACGCACACGGCTTAGCACTTACCCATCTTGTCTCTACCAAGAGCACAGCTTCCTTGGGATTGGGGGTGAGGGGCGAGGTGGCGCGGGGGAGGGGGGGTGTCTCGTCTGCTTGTGGGGTGTGTTTTGTCCAGCCCAAGGCCCAGACTATTTGATGTTGAGACAGGCCTGGGGAGTCCCGATATTGATAGGTCGGTTTTTCCGGTGCTGCCTGCTTCCGTCCCGCATATGCCACTGAAGAAGATTGGCCCGATGTGCATGTGTCACAGCCTGTTGCTTTTTCCCCTGCCGCTATTCGATACGTCAGAACACTCTACCACACCCTTACATATGTACGCATTGTCTTATTGTGGGTGACCGGGTCGCTGGGTGGTGCACACGCCCAGAAGACCGGTCAATCTTGGGGGCCTCCTCCCCACGGCAGGGCGCGTCTCCCCGTGCAACTGTCCCCATTCGGAAGGTCTCCATAGGCCCAGAATAGACACGATGCTGTCCTGGGCCGGAGATCATGCTGCAAGGAGCGCGTGTCAGGTGATCTTGTCCTGATGTTCTGGTGTCATCGAGGCGCCTTAAGGTTGTGCAACTGCACTGTTGGCTGTCAAGCCTCGTCTTGATCCCTCGTGGACCGTCGGTCAACGAAGCCTCACACCGCGCTGTGTCGTGCTCATAACGGCGTCTTCCTGCAGAGCGGTCCGGGGCTGCTGATGGGCACTCGACGTCTCTGGGCGTACGCCACTTCGCGATGCTTCGGATTAGTGCTGAGAAGCAGCCAGTGATGCCTGCTAGAGCTGTGAAGTATCTGGTTATGCCACGACTGGTCACGAAGCTCAACCGGAATGTGGGTTGGTGGTAGGTACCTGACACGCCGCCTAGATACCTAGTGGTTAACTACGAGGCAGACTGAATCGCAGTGGTTCTAGACCATGCAGAGGGTCTGGCTTCAAAGGACGCCACTGCCCTTGTTCGTATGAGGAGTCGACCTCGACATCACGGGGCGCGGCCCGTCATGTCTCGCGCGGCCGTCGCCGAGTTCGAGAACGGGCTGGCCGGCTAGTTCGTGGGACAACATCGTGCAGCATCATCTTGCAGCATCGTCAGAGATTGGCGAGTCAGAGGCGTGAGAACCCCGGCATGATCAAGGCACATACAGCGCCACGTCAGTGGGAGGTGCCTGGTGCCGTGCTGGATATGGACCATGTCTTGGTAGGTCCTTTACGAATTCAGACAGCGTCAACAGCCACTGAACGCATGCAGGGCCCATCTGGTCGAGGGCAAGCTTTTGAGACTCTTCTCGGACCTGCAGGATATAGCTAGGGCCTTGTTCCCGGTAACCTGGTCATCAAGCATCCATCCATCGCTGCCCCTCCGTCCTGCCTGTCGAAAAGAAAAACGAAAGTTTGAAAAAAATACGCCAGCCTGCAAGTCGCCAAGTGAGGAAGTCAGTCGGCTGGCTTGAGAGGGGTTCTTTGAGACTGTCTCCTGCAAACCTGGATCGCGCAGTGGCCTCTATCCGCGGAATTCAGCGTGTACCCAGCGTTTTGTCAACGTCCTTCGCGCCGGAGCGGCTAGGCACATGCACCTGGGAGATCGCAGCTTGACGGCAGCAGGCCGTCCCGTGACGTACTCGTGGTCCACAGTCTCGGAATTTCAGAGCACGCAGACAACTCCCGAAAGGTGTACACGGGCCTTTTATATATTCACCCATTCCAATTATTTGACAACTGTGGCCAATACTCCAGCTTGGTATGTTTACTAGGTACTAGTGGTAAGGGGTAGGTAACGTCCGTATGGCTCTTTCATGCCACATATACGATGGTGGATTCTGTATAACAGCCCGTTTCTGGTCAATGATTGTGGCCATAAAATGAGGAAGTATCTTCTTTTTCAGAGCCTCGACGTTTTTACAGCCGTCCTTTCAGTCGCTGCTGGCTCGCAGTTAGCCAGTGGTGGGTAATTGTATACAAAGATATCTAGTTAGTTATGCAGGCACCTAGGTATGTACGCAAGACCCCAAAGCAACCCTTGGGAAAGCAAGTCCACCAACAGTTTTTCCGAGAGTGTTTGATTGGTGTCGAGGGCACATCGTCCAAAGCTCCGGCCAACCGTTCGTCGCCCTCCCGGTTGTGCTCCACGTTGTTTTGGACGGCCCTCGGCAGGCAGCGGCCTTTGTGGAGAGGCAGTCGCCGGGTGACACGACGGTCAAACGAGAGTTCGTCCCCAAGGCCCGCAACGGCGGCGACTCGCAGCGAGCCGTGGGTCTTGTGTTCAGGTGTTCGGAACCTGCCACCCACATGTGCACCCCCGCCGATGCTGACTCTCGAGTCCCTCTCCCATGATGGGTGCAGCAGCATTTAGTTGCAAGCACGGGGCTGGGTGTCACACCAAACAATGTCTCGGGTGTGCGCATCATCTGGCCGCAGATTTGGTCAGATCGGGTTGGTCCATGTGTACGGCGTGTGAGGTGAGATCCGGAAGTCCGGAGCCGACCTACAACAGGATCTCTGACCGGTAAAAGCAAGTCATGGTCTAAGCTGCCAAGTGGGTGTAAGGGATATTGGGCGGCAGCCATGTGTGTGTGTGTAGGTGTGGGTGGGTGAATGAGAATATAGGGGGAGGGACCATGTGCTCAGGTGTGTGTGTGTGTGTGTGTGTGCTGAGATGTTATTAGTTGCTAATTCTTGTTCGAGACATTACAGCCAGGGGGCACGCTCTCTTGGCAAGCAACCGCCCAACGCGGACGACCTGCTGTTACTTGAAGTGAAAACCCATATGTGAAGTACGTGTGCGATATCCAGTCAGGGGGAATGCTCTGTGTCTATATTTACTGTACTGTAGTCTACTCTGCTGTGCTGCAACTGTCGACTTTAAGTGCTGACACGTATATTAGGCACGATATTGCTTTGGGCGATTTCGTTGCCGTATAAATGATAGATCACACCAAATCTGATCGCATGAGCACGAAAAGGCAGTTTAAGATGCCTAGGCCAAGCAGGCCAATCCCAGCAAGGCATGTTCCTATTCCGGGGACGAATCCGGAGTCACGGGTGTGTAATCACATACTGTCCAGACTGTGTCGTATTCCAGGACTGTGGGTCGAATCTCAAGCTCGTCTCCACATGTCGAAGGATCCAGTCTACAGTATGCAAAAGAATGGGCGCCGGAACAATGCCTAGAGGAAGAAGTAGGTAAGGAGGAGCATCCTCTGGCCGGGCTGATATATCTATTGTGTAGTAGTATCTCTTGGCTGGGGGATTGCCCGTGCATGACTCTGGGCATTCATCGGAGTTGGTGCTTGGCGATCTCAGGCTCCCCGAAATCTGCATTCAGGGTCTATGGGTCCAGGGCCAGGGCCAGGGCCAGGTCGGGGTCCAGGTCCGCCCAATCAACTCGACGAGCCCCTGTCGCAACGAAACACCCGACTTTTTGTTGCACGCGTCAGTTTGTCGGTCAGAGCGTCAGACCATTTCGCCCCCCTTAGCATAACGTGGTCTCGGAGCATTGGCCGGCTCGTGGGCTATCGACAACCACCAACGAGGCAAAAAAAAAAAAAGTCTGCACCAAGCTCAAGCTCAAGCTCAGGTCACGTAGTCGCAGCCCTTGCGTCGTCACCCGTGGGAGTCTACGTACCTATCCCGATCCCGCGTTACCATTCACTTGGGAGAGCTCCAAAGCTTCTCCGCAGGGTACCTACCATCCAGGCCAGGGGGTTTCATCAAGACACACACTGTCGCTGCCGCCAAGAAGCTTGCTTCTCCAACAGTGTCCCTCATGATGGATCAGAAGATAGTGTTCAGCGAGAAGCTCTCCAAGGCAGACACCTTGATTCTCAAGAACCTCGAGGCCGACATCAAAGATGTGTCATCAAGGCCTACTCTCCCGTCCAACGGCCACACCGTCGGCAAGGACAGCAACGGTCACACCAAGACCGCCAATGGTAGCACACCCGTTCCCTTATCTCCGACGACCTGCTTGCTTCTAAGCTTTGTGGCCCTGGCCTTGCTAAACGTTACTCACAGGCTCGGCCTACCGCACCGAGGATCCCGTGTCGGTGCCCAGCGAGGAGGAGGCCGTCCGTGATGAGGCGGTCCTGGCCATGATGACGGGCATGAACGACCCAAACAGCACCTACTTTGAGCCCTCCGTCTTCAACACCTGGGACCTGAGCACGCTGGGCAAGCTGCCGCCCGTGCTGGACCGGCTGCTCAAGTCGTACGTCGAGCTGGGCAAGTCGATCGTGCGCGTCGAGACGGACGTCGTCATGCTCACCCACATGATCCTGTACTTCACCACCTCGGTGCCGTCGGCCCTGTGGCTCTTCTACCACTTCACCTGGGTCCACGGCGTCATGCACACCGTCATGCAGGTCTCTTACACTGGCGCCTACACCCTGATGATGCACCAGCACATCCATGGCCGCGGCGTCCTCAAGAGGTCCTACGCCTGGTTCGACCTCACCTTCCCCTACCTGCTGGACCCCCTCATGGGCCACACCTGGAACTCGTACTTCTACCACCACGTCAAGCACCACCACGTCGAGGGCAACGGCCCGGACGACCTGAGCTCCACCATCCGGTACCAGCGCGACAGCCTCTGGCACTTCCTGCAGTACGTCGGGCGCTTCTATTTCTTCGTCTGGCTCGAGCTTCCCCTCTACTTCTTCAGGAACAACAGGCCCGTGTTCGCGCTCAAGGCGGCCTTCTGGGAGTTCAGCAGCTACGCCCTGCAGTACACCATGTGGAAGCTCAACTGGAGGGCGTCCATCTTTGCGTTCCTGCTGCCACTGGCCATCATGCGCCTTGGCCTGATGATTGGCAACTGGGGCCAGCATGCGCTCGTGGACCGGGACGAGCCGGACAGCGACTACCGGTCGAGCATCACCCTGCTCGATGTACCAGTACGTGACTTTCCCGTTTTTTCTTCTTCTTAGAAACCCTTCCCTTTTACTTCGTCGCTTCGACCACGAGTGACTGACTTTGCACCAGAGCAATCGCCACTGCTTCAATGACGGGTACCACACCTCTCACCACCTCAACCCCATGAGGCACTGGCGCGAGCACCCGGTGGCCTTCCTCAAGGCCAAGCACACGTACGCCTCGAACGGCGCCCTGGTCTTCCACGACATCGACTACCTCTTCATGACGGTCACGCTGCTTCGCAAGGACTATGCCCGGCTGGCCGAGTGCATGGTGCCCATTGGCGAGAAGCAGATCCGCATGACCATGGAGGAGCGCGCAGTGATGCTCAGGAGGCACACGACTGCCTTCACCGAAGAGGAGATCAAGGCCAAGTTCGGCAACGCCAAGACGGAGTGAGGCCTTGGTGCGCGGTTTAAAGGGAGTATCCCTGGTGTCGCGTATGTGGGTGGTGATCGTGAAGGTCATTCACTCACTCACTCATGCGGATGAAACAATGAATGCGGGCCTACCGCATTTCGAATCGGGCTAGACGTGTAGATACATAGCGATGAAGCTGGTACATGATCTCATAGCGGACTATACAAAATATAGAGCGAAGAACAACTGATTAGAGGTGGAGGAGAATCCGTCGCTACAAAAAAAGGAGTCGTATATACATTGGAATAGATTTGTGCCTGTCCTCTACCGGCTCTACACGCACTTGCTCAGAAAGCTGATAAGAACTACATGTATTCACGGAGTCAAGGTAAGGTATTAATGGGCCACGCATAAATCTGGTCATTAATATGTGTCTGCCATAGCGACCATTTCTGCTGTTCACGTCAAGTAACCACCTGAACCGAATTGACAGACGTCGCCTCATCTGACTGCTCACGAAATTATACTAACCCTAAGGTTGACTGGACAAGATCACCGCAATGCAGACAGGCCAGGACAACTCTGAGTAAATTGACCACAGCAACATCTTCATATGGGATGCCTCCTACGGGACAAACCGCCTTGCGGTAATTGGCTGTGGGATAGCTTCTCATGTATGGTTTCCCACAAATGCATCCCTTACGGAACAGTCTTCCATCGGTTAAAAAGTCATAGCAGATGAAGTATAGGATAATCTTCTCCAAGACAAGTGACGGTGGCATAACCCCCTCCCCTGCGGACGTCTTCTTAATAAGAGTGGGTTACTCTAGAGCACCATCTTGTGTCTTGCAGAAGTCTTGAGCAGAATGCCCTGTACACCTTCTCCAATAGGTCATATGTGGGATAATCTAATGTGGGACAACACCGGCAGCGATAGTTCCTGATTGGGCGAGAAGCCTGTTAGGGGATGCACTCCCATGATCTGTGCCGGGAAACGCAGCTGAAATTGAAATCCTGCCCATCCATACCAAGAAGCCAGGGGCAGCGTGATGTGTGCGTGTGTATGTGCACACACGGGGCAAGGTCCCACGCGTTGGGGATCTTCATTGATTGCAGTCGCAGATGCTCCCGGGAAAACACACTTCCCGTTCCGATCCCTAACTTATTTGCTGCAAGAGATGCCTCTGCCAACTGCCGGCTTCTCAGCCCCAGGTCTGTCCGCATGTCAGATTGTCCGGTCTTTCTGTCTGCATACGGCGCCGCCCACCTTCCTCAAATGGTGGGTGTGAACTCCTAGCGGTCCACCGGGCCTAGGTAGCCCCTGTACTTTTAGATCTCGTTGACGCCACGTTCTGGGGTGATATTTGTCACGCCGCCTGGTCGCAACACTTTCCTCAATCTTCGAGACATGAAATGTCCCTTGCAGGTGTTCATCTAACGTGCATAGCACTGAAAAGTCCAACCAATATTTTCGCTTCGCAATTGACATTGGAGCCTCGACATCATGGCGCCGATGTCCTCGGGAAGGATCACTAGGATGGATCGACGTGAGATGGAAGGGCGAGGAGCCATGGACCCCGCAACGACCAGTCTTCCTGGCAGATATTTCTTCCCCCAGGCCAATCCCCACAGATCAGCCCCCAGATACGGTCCCACAGAAGTAAGTTCTGATGTGAGAATTGCCCATTTTGGCTACTGGGGATGACGACCGGCGGCCGACTGTGTCCCGCCCCGTGGGGGGACCAACCCCTTTGAGTTAGCTATTTTACGCGGCTCGTCGGCTAAAGGCTCGGGGAAATAATGTTTGTAAAGCTTATTTACTTACTCAGCGCTTAGCCATACCACAGTCGCTTGTCTTGATACCTGGAAAAGGTTACAATTAACCTCGGTGATGGAGGTCATAGCCAGAACGTTCACAAGAATGCAACCAGGCCAGCGCCTAATATCCGGCACTGGCACTTCGAGGTACGACACAACGCTGGGATACCCTTATTACTGTGGCTGTTGTGGTTACCAACACGACAGTGTTCCAGGGCCCTCGCCAGCACGAATATGAATCAGGTTGAGCTAATGGACCAACAAGATGGGACGCTTGTCCTGGGGCGGCCGTTACTGGCTGCTGGGAGCCGGATCATCCCCGCATAT
Organism: Diaporthe nobilis; assembly: GCA_023078575.1. NCBI lineage: Eukaryota > Fungi > Ascomycota > Sordariomycetes > Diaporthales > Diaporthaceae > Diaporthe > Diaporthe nobilis. The sequence goes on along the minus strand of JAKZJT010000013.1, from coordinate 118,730 downwards.
TAGCTTCCATGCATGCTACCCTGGGGACCCAGCCGTTGTAGCCAACCCTTAGAGATCATTACTTGCATCCCCTGTAAAGGTAGTATCGATCTCCCGACTAGTGTTGCAACCCTTCGTGGATCAGCCTAAGCTTTCGCCGTGAATGGCCTTCCCTCCCGGTGGAATGAATTTCCTGCCCCTGCCAACCAACGTACGCGTCTTATCCGTGCCGATCTGCTCTTGCATATTTCATCCTGCTTGTCCGTCAGCTCTCAGCGGTGGCCAAGCCCCGACCCCCGTGGTGTTGATATTCCTTTTGGTACTAAAATGGCAGACAACGAGAAAGTGTCACCGACAACCTCGGAGCCTGAGGTCGAACCGGGCCCAACCAACACGAACCTGGCAAAGAGGGTCACCACCAAGGACGAGCTCCACGAGTACCGCGAGAATGATGGCTACGTGATCGATGCCGAGAACTCTGACGGGAGCCCTTCGGATACGGGCGTGAAGCTCGCAGCCGATGGCCACACCCGCCTCATCCCGCAGCCAAGTGATGATCCAAAGGATCCTCTGAACTGGAGTTGGAGGAAGAAACACACAATTCTTTTCATCATTGCTGCCGCTGCCTTTCTGCCCGACTATGGAAGCGCGACAGGCGCGGTAACGCTTATTCCTCAGGCTGCGTATGTGGCTCTCCTTAGCCTTTCTGGGGGCACAATTCAGATACAGGACAGTATGCTGACATGCTCGCAGAGAATGGGGCATGACACCAGATGAGGTGAACCACTCACAGGCAGGAAATGTCTTCATGTTGGGCGCCGGTGGTATATTCGGTATGTGTAACCCAAAACGCGTAGAGGTCTGGTCTCTGACCCTTGGACCTGACTGACACAATCAAATTCCGCAGCCGTTGTACTTTCAGCGTATTTCGGACGTCTCCCAGTGGCGTTCTATTTTCTAGTGGTGGCTTTTGCTACCGCTGCGTGGTGCGCAGGTGCCGTTACATTCGAGTCTTTTATGGGCGCCCGCATCCTCAACGGCTTCTTCTCGACCGTCACACAGGGCGGAGGAATGATGTTCATCCAGGACATGTTCTTCTTCCACGAACGTGCGCGCAAGATCAACATCTGGGCCTCTTTCTTCGTCATGAGCCCTTACATGGGCCCGCTCCTCGCGGCCTTCATGACGGCGTTCAAACCATGGCCGACCCCCTTCTGGGTGTATACGGCCGAGACAGGCGCCGTCCTGCTACTTACCATGTTCTTGGTCGACGAGACGTACTACGACCGACGCATTCCGGCCGCGGAGCAGCCAGACCTGGGCAGTCGATTCTCCCGCCTGCTTGGCATCTCGCAATTCCGCTCTCGACATCTGCGCAACTCGTTCCCGCAGGCTTGCATGCGTGTTGTCAAGGTCATTCTCAAGCCCACGGTGCTGCTCACGTCGGTCTACTATCTGCTTACCTTTGCGTGGGTCGTCGGCATCAACACTACGCTTTCGATCTTCCTCACGCCGCTGTACAACTTCGGCCCGCTGCAGATCGGTTACTTTTACTTCACGCCAGTCGTCGCGGTGCTCCTGGGCGAGATAACAGGTCACTTCCTGCATGATATCCTGGCAAAGAGTTACATCAAGACTCACAAGGGCCACTTCGAGCCCGAGGTGCGGCTGCGGGCCATCTTCTTCTCGCTCCCGCTCATGATCGTGGGCCTCGTACTCGTCGGCCAGGCGCTGGAGAACGCGTGGCACTTCATGGCCCTGTCCATCTCCTGGGGTCTTTACGTCTACGGGATCATGATCACCACCGTCGCCGTGAGCAGCTACTGCCTCGACAGCTACCCCGAGGCCAGCGGCGAGGTCAGCGCGCACCTGAACAACGCTCGCACGCTGGGCGGCTTCGTCATCTCCTACTTTCAGGTGCAGTGGGCTGAAAAGCAGGGGACCAAGGTCAGCTTCGGGATCCAGGCCGCAGTCGTTGCGGCGGCGTTCGGGATTATCCTCTTCCTGATGGTCTTCGGCAAGAGGCTGAGGATCTGGGCTGGGCCACTCCGTTTCGCGACTGCGTAAGATGGAAGTGGAGGCTCTGGGAAGGATGAATTGTTTCAACGAGGAACAAATACTCCCCATTTGGTACACCTCGTTTAAGATCTGGATCGCAGGAATCTACAAAGCACCCCTAGTTGTCTAGGGTTGCGTTCAACATGCTCCAATCTCTGGCTCGCCCGCGTGGCTTGGCATATTCCCCGAGCGCAGGAGTTTTGTGATGATAATGCCAGAGTGCGTAAGATCATATTATATATCATGTGGAATGAATTAATGTTTCAATTTACAGGATGACCGGTAAATGGTTATCAGCACCTGCTTAGATAGACCAGCCTCAATGCTTAATTACTGAGTGCACCGAGAAAGCTCAGTTTGTCCCGTCACTATTGGGTATTTTGATAGAGAGCGGATATTCGCACCGGTCAAAACGGATAGTACACCGGTATATTACCAATATGAAAACCAACGCCCACGCTTAATTCACATACTTATTCAATTCACACACCTATATACCAAACACCCATACACTAGACACCCACACACCTAATACCTATACACCTAATACCTATATACCCAGTACCTATATACCTAATACTTATATACTTAATACCTATATACCTAAATTATATACCTGATACTTATATATTTAATGTAAATTAGGCTTATGAACTGGAATGTAGGTGTAGTAAGTACCGGTGTACCATCCGCTTCAATCGGTGCAAATATCCACTCTCTTTTGATAATAGGACTACTCAAGAGAACTTCACAGCTTCGGTTTTGGTCGGGCGAGATTCACGCAAGCGACTCTGGCCTGCCCGCCTGCATCCGAGCCGATGGTGGAGGCATGTTTGAACCCCTACACGTGACCACTTGGCTGCTTTGAACGGGAGCTTCCCCAAACATCGGCCTTGGTATTGGTTCCCACAATGGCCTTTGAATGTAGCCACAGTCTTAGATGTAGCCAAGGCCTTTGGCGTGAGGAGCTTGACTGCTTGGTGTGATCTCCGATGACGGAACACCGTATGTGGGAAGACATAGCCACCACTTTGTTGTACAAATACTTGCCATGTGCTTCTTCCATTAGACTTCTTGCACGACACGACAGACGAATTTATTCTGTCTTATCAACATTTTTTATTGTTCATAGCCTCTGCGCAAGGATGGCACCCTCTCCCATTATCACTTCGGTCTCCCCCCTCCACGTTGGCCAATTTTTGTTCGTGCGGATAGAAACCGATAATGGCGTGGTGGGCTGGAGAGAATCCGGAGTATGGGGGCACATCGAGGCCGGCGCAACGGCAGTGACCCGCTTTGGCGAGTATCTCGTCGGGAAACCAGCCTTTGCTATTGAACATCACTGGAATGTCATGCACCGGTTCAGCTACTTCCAGGGAACGGCCATCAATGCTGCTATATCCGGGATCGACATTGCACTGTGGGATATCAAGGTGCTGGGCGTGCCGGTCTGGGAGTTACTCGGTGGGAGGTGCAGGGAAAAGGCGCGCATTTACGGCCACATCTACGAGAAGACAATCGAAGGCGTGCTGGCCGAGTGCGAGAAGAAAATGAATTTGGGTTACACTGCGCTTGGTCATATCAACCCATTCCTTGACGAGGGCCACGACCAGGTCTACTTCAAGACTCATGTCCAGAAAATGCAAGACGCCGCGGACAACGTGCGCAGGATGCGAGAAGTCGTCGGCGAGAAGGTTGACCTCCTCATCGAGCTGCATCGCCGCCTCACCCCGGCCGAGGCCATCACCTTTGCGAACATGATCAAGGAATACAGGCCCATGTTTGTTGAGGATCCCGTCCGCCCAGAAAGTGCCGACGCGATGGCTCGGGTTGCGGACCGCATAGCGGTTCCCGTCGCCACCGGGGAGCGCTTCAGCACAATCTACGAGTTTCAGGCCCACCTTTCTCGGAACGCGCTCGAGTACGTACGAGTCGACGTCGCGCTCTGTGGCGGCATCACGGGGGCGAAAAAGGTGGCTGCCATGGCCGAGGCCCACAATGTCCAGGTCGTCCCGCACAACCCGCTCTCGCCCATCGGCCTGGCTGCGTGCCTGCAGATCGCGGCCAGTATTCCGAACTTTGCGATCCAGGAGTATGCAACCGGCTTTGAGAACGGCATATTCACCTCATCCCTGGACCATCTCGGCAGCAATGTCGTCGACTTCGTTTCGGCAGTGGAAAACGGGTTTGTTGATATTCCTACGCTCCCCGGAATTGGCGTGAATGTGGTGGATAATGCGCGGGATATTCGTCCACCTTTCAGGCAGCCCATGCATATGAGACCGCACTATGATGGATTTGTTGTCGATCAGTGAGGACACCTCTGTGACGGTGCTGTGTAATTAGCTCAACAGACGCCTCAACATCAGGAGGGACCGTACATTCAATCGAGCACAAATAAAGAATGCAGAGATTCGCACCCTCTAAGACGGAGGGTACACCTGTACATCACCCACACAATAACTACAACACACCCAATTCACATACCCACCCACCCAACACCCACCCACCCAACACCTACACACTAAATAACCACACACCTAATTCACAAACCCAATTTACGCGCTTAATATACACTCAATTTATATACTCAATTTATATACCCAATTTATATACCTAATTTATATACCTAATTTATATACCTAATTTATAAATCTAATAAAGAGAGGGGATATTCGCATCCACAGAAACGAATATTACATCCACAATATACTTAGTATTGTTCTTGTGGGAAAACGCTGTGCTAGATTGTTGTCTGTTCGTAGCGGAGACAAATCTGCTAGTTGCCCGAAGAGTATTAATCAAGTCGTGCGTGGCGGCATCAAACTAGAAATGACTTCAGCCTCGATGGTTTCACAGCCTGTCAATAGCGCCACCACAAATGGGCACGGTTTGACGCTCCGACTCTTAGTGCAACATAATGTGGTTGTTCTTTTCGGCGAAACACTAGGTTATAGAGAAGTTAGTCTTGGGCTACTTGTATCGGCAGTTCTAGTCTATAGCACCGCCAGAAGCAATTCTCGCTAGCCTTGTCCGTGCGGCTGTCACAAGGCTATTTATAGTTTCTAGACCACGTACTGCTCAGATAATTAAGTCTATCACGTGTGCTTGTATTACCTGTTGGGGAAATGTAAGTTAAGTTATAGGTAGAATCCAAGGTCTTCTAAATCCTCGTCTGCAAACTTGATATCAAAAATATCTTTCCATGTTACATGTCGTCTGCATTGCCGCCGTAATGATCCAATGCTGCCTGGCCCCATTCTAGGCTCTCCACGAGAGTGTTGCCAGAATCACCTGCCAGGTTCGCAAAGGCTTCCTCCCAGAATTCCTGGTTATCAGAATCAGTCACGGCCATGTCTATGTCGTAAAAGATCCCGTCGGCCAGGCTCGCGTTGTTGAACAATGTGAAGTCGAAGGTTTCAGGCAGTGGTTGAGCAAGGTGCGAGTGACTGGTCGTTATGCTTGAAAAATGGGCCGTGGGGCTAGATTGGGAAGAATGCGATTCTTGTGCACTTTTATGCCTGCTATCTGGTAGCATCTGTGGCATGGAGTGCTCGACCGATGGAGTGAGGTGACGCGCAGAGGGTATGTCGAAGCCACCGACGTTGGATGGCCCGGGCCTCGACTCCCCAGCTGGAGCGGGTATGGCGAAGGGCACGAAGGTTGCCCGAAGATGAGCCAGGAGACGGTACCGAGCAGCAAGATGGCTGTTCCCTCGGTGTGCAATACCACGTAGCAGGTTAAGGGCGGCGTTCATAGACTCATTATTCTGCTCGTTCGTCGGGAACGCCACGCAGATCATGACGAGCACTATGGCGGCAGAAAAAGCGTAGTCCGAGTCCATGTAGCCGTAAGTAGCGACCAGGTTCTTCTGAGCAGCTATCGTCATCATATTAATTGTGTCCTTGGCTGCGGAGATGCACATGTCAATCACTTTGACAGTAGTCTGGGTGAGGCCGATCTTCCAGTTGGCTTCTTTGTCTTCTAGGCCGCCCTTGAGGCGGGCCTGGACAACATGAAACAGCAGTGGCCGTGCCGTCATGTGGATACACTGTGAGTAGTAGAGCAACGTTGACACGGACTCTCTGCTTGTGCTGAGTTTGACTGGCTCGAATCGAAGTTCGTCAGGGAGCTCCTGTTGCCACCGGGACAGAGCTAAAACGATGCTTTGCACGGCGGCCATCAGGCTAGGGCCCGACTTCGGCTTGCGGCGGTAGATACTGGTCATGATTTGCCCGTTTATCTGGGAAAGCTTCGTGTAGTGCCTCAATACGACCGCGGGGCAGAATTCTGGCTCGCTCGGGAGCCTGGAGGGGAGTTCGACGCCAATGTCCTCATCGTGGATGGTGATGGGATTCCCAGACTTGACGCTGTGAATACGGTCAAGGCTGTACACACTCCACCAGACCCGGCGCCTATGCTCCTTTGCCTCGTCTTCAATTCCCGAGACTGTTGGTTCTTGGTGGAGGCCAAGGGTGATAGCCATGCGCAGTGCTGACCCAATGTACAAGGAAGCAGCATCTCTGCGATTCAAATTTTGCATAAAGAAGCCCACCAAGGCGAGGGTCTCGACAAAAAGTACGCTTCCTTGCTCATGTAGGTCTGGCAGAAGTTGCAGCACGTGGGTAAAATAGTCAAAGCCTGGTGGGCCGTCGTAATCAATCCACTGATTGACCGAGTACATCTTACCAAAAGCCAGGATGACCAGCAATTTGGCATATGTGAGGCAGGTATCTTGATCGACGAGCTTGAACGAGCTCTGATACGCCTCCCGAATAAGCGCTTCAAACGTGGATGGAGAAACAAAGGAAAATATCGTGCCAATATATGTATATTGAGCTGCGAATAGTTGGCGTGCAATGTCCATAGGAGGCAATCGAATATGGCTGATGCTCGACAGACGCCTGGAAGGCAGTGCGGCTCGGTCATAGAAGTCGGTATCACAATCCAGGCTGCCATCATCAAACTGGAGAGAAGCCTTTCTAAAACTCCTGAGGAAGTGATCCGAGTGTGCCGGGCCCTTGAAGTCTGCGACGGGCTGTCAGTGTTTGAACCACAAATGGCCGGGGCAGGGATCCAACTGTTTGTGGGATTCTCAGACGCCTCCAGGCTGAGCTCTGAGAAAGCTTCGGGAAGAATAATGTGGTCGTCGTAGTCATTAAATTGGTGAGTTGTGCCTGTAGGATTCGATGAATCAGATTGAACTTGGGTGACACCTTGCCTCGCTTCGAATTGGGAGACCTTGGTTTCAAGCTCTCTTAGGTACCTATTCGCGGTGTAAGGCGGTGTTAAAACGGTGCAAGGAAAAACAAGATGGCTCACGATTCATTGATTGTGATCTTCCTGGCCTCTTCATACACACATTCGAATCCACTGGCAGCGCATCTGGTACATTTTGGACGATCCTTGGAGCAATATGATCGTCGTTGGCGACACCTATGGCACCTGTGGCGGCGATTGTCAGTGGCGCATAATATGGCGCAGGACCAGATTGGCTCGTCCGCGGTCATAACACTCTCTGCCTTTCTCTCCCTCTTTGTAAAAATGAGGAAAATGGGAAAAGAGCGGGGAGGCGTGAGAAGCAATCATTGACTCACGCGACGGGTCTGATGACAGACTCCTCGACTCCTTTGGGTGAGACTGTGGCCCCGAATGACGCTGCGGCCATTTTCGATGAACGTTGACCAATGAGGTGGAATTAAAAGGAGCATAAGGGCACTGCAGTCTAATATGATACACTCCTCCGGGTATTTGCTCCGGTCCCGACCTGGCTATTCACGCCTATGTATTTGTTGCCTCTGTTCACAAGAAGCGTCTCTGAGCGCGGGTAGGCAGTGTTGAAAGTGTTCCTGGCATGTGCCAGAGAACAGACGCAGCCGTGCCTTGTGGATATGTGGAGGAGGGAGGATTATTCCGGTGAACGGGGAATGGTCGACGTTGGCGCCGAGGCCGGGTGCTGACTAAGTTGGTTGGCGATGGGCCGATAGCGGAACCTCATATATTATACTAAGCATTACGGATCAACACGCAGCTATCGAAGTGTCTCTATGTGACCGGGATTCTAGGCGTTGGTGCAAACCAGAGCATCAAGCCACAAATTAGTGCATCCCGCATTAACCTCAGTGTTCCATTTGCGGAAGTTGGCAACGGTGATGCTCTGCTTCTGCGCAATGGCATCACACGATTCGCCCGAGACAACCTTGTAAAAGCGGCTGCAGTTGGACACTATGCCGGGCATTGGCGTGGCGGCACCAGGAACGGCAACGCAGGCATAATAGTCCCTCAGGAGGTTGTTGCAGTCTGTTTTGGAAGTAAGTGTGAGCGGACCAGGGAATACAACGCGGTCGAAGAGGGTATCAGGGGATAAACCTACTTGAGTTGATCTGGGTGTTGTAGCTGCGGAGCATGGCCACGGTGATCTGGTTCTTCGCGGCGACGGTGTCGCAGGTGTCGCCGGAGGCAATCTTGTACCACTTGTTGCAGTCTGATACGGCCCCTGGCAACTGAGGAGAGTTGCTTGGCGTCGGCGGGACGGTCGTGGTTGTCGGCACAGCGGCACCCGGAACATGGGTGCAGACGTAATAGTCGAGCCAGAGGTTAGAGCAAGCAGCATTAATTTCAGTATTCCAGCTCTTCAATTGGGCGACAGTGATGCCGTTCTTTGAGGCAACCACATCACAATTATCGCCAGACTGGATCTTGTAGTAGCGGTCGCAGCTAGCGTCAGCGCCCGGCATAATGGGGGAAACAGTTGGCTCGGATGGACCGGACGTCGTGGTGGTCGGGGGCACGGTGGCACCGGGAACACGGGTGCAGATGTAGTAGTCGAGCCAGAGGTTGGAGCAAGAATCGTTGATCTCGGTGTTCCAGCTCTTTAGCTGGGCAACAGTGATACCGTTCTTGGAGGCGACCACGTCGCAGCTGTCGCCGGACTGGACCTTGTAGTAGCGGTCGCAGTTGGCATCGGCGCCGGGCATAATGGGGGAAACGCCCGGATCGGGTGCAGCAGTGGTCGTGGTGCTGGTCTGTATAGTGGTCGGCGGCTGGGCGGTAGTGGTAGGAGGGTTCGTGGTGGTAGGAGTCGGGGGCTCAGGCTGGGTCGGGGGAGTGGTGGGCTCATCAGGAGTGTACTCGCCGACCACGCAGTACGACTTGCCGGCCTCAAGGTCCGGGCAGGTCACGCCAGGGTTGATGTTGATGAACTCGTCGACCGAGATGCCCCAGCTGGACGCGAGGATCTCGCAGGTCTCGCCACTCTCGGCCGGCAGGTCGAAGTAGCACTCGACACCGCGGCGTGCGAATGCTTTGGCCGAGACCAAGGCCGGGCCCGAGAGGAGCCCGGCGGTGGTAGCGATGATGTGGAGACGGCTGAAGTGCATCCTTTCTAGAGTCTGTCTGGTGATAAACGAAGGAACTGATCAGAAACTAGGAGCCAACTGTAAGCGGATGTTCTCTGGGGAGGCAAAGATCTTCTGCTCTTCTCAGCAAAGGCCAGGTCGGCATTTTATATTTCGTCCTGCGAGCAACTTCTGCTGGCTTCACATCTTGGTGGCAAGCCGTCAGAATATTCACGAAAACCCACGATCCCTCAACAAAGTGCACATGTGCCATATCGAGTCGAAGCGAGGTCCAATTTCCCGTCCATGAAAGAAGCCTGGAAGGGGCCACAAACGAAGAAGGCCCGTAATTGATATCTGGTCGTATGAAATGAAGTCTGGTGATAGTTTGCTGACTGCAGCCTTGGCTCTTGGCCCTGTAAGGCCGTGAGAAACATTTGACTACAAGGCTCTGCAATTTAACTTTGTACGGAGACGAGGCTGACAGGGCCAATCCTTCAATGGACTCGTGCTGAGAGTGTGGGGCTTCTACCGTTGAACGGGAGACAAAAGTCGATTCCGGCCACAGTAGGATCATCAGGATCCTTAGCTAAACAAACGAGCCGGACCTGCAGACTACAAAGGCTGAAATAGGGTAGTACCAAGCATACTTGGCACACTTGGCGCCCTGGGCATTCCCGTGGCACTCGCAAGGCTGCAAGGCTGTGTGGCTAAATCGGGCCGTGCCGGCTGTGACGGCACTACGCCAAGCGGGCCAAGCGGGCCGAGACAGACATATGATCCTGTTGATGCAGGGGGCGGATAATGTGGTCACATGGCATCACGCGCGGGCCCTGGACAGCTCTCTCTGTTGGCCTCCTTCCGTTATGATGGATCGCTTCATCCCGGATCATGGCCAACTCGCCGGGCCGCGGCAGCATAACCCTAATCCTCGCAACACCAAACCATCATCGCCCATCGCTACCAGCAGCAGCAGCAGTAAACACCAAAGACGAACACCACGATGCGTCTCCTCTCTGGCGCCGTCTGGTCCCTCGTGGGCGCGTCGGCCTACCTTGGTGCCACTGCCAGCGCCGCCGTCGGCGTGCTGGATATCGGCGTCGTCTTCCCGCGCCAGAACGAGACGTATGCGCCGATGGAGAGGTTTCCCGTTGTTTTTGCCCTCCAGAACGCCGAATTGGCCACAAATCTCAAACCTCTGATTGAGCTTGTCGTCCTCAACGGCTCTATGAGCATGCTCGATAAGGTCAACGAGAGGACGTTCCGCCTGCAATGGGCCAACTTCACCAGCGAGCCCTACTTTGTCTATGCCTTCTTGGACTTCAGAATCGAGGGCCCTCTGAAGCTACTCTGGTCGGTCTGGTGGAGAAAATGCGACGAGAGCGGCGACAAGGTCCGCATCATGCGCGACAACAGTACCAAGCTCTGGGTCGACTTCAGCATCGAGGAGGGCGCCCAGACAGCCGATGTCGTCGCTGCCACGGCTCGGGAGGAGGAATGTCCCGCCCACGTCGGAGTCGCCATCAGTGTGACGGACGAGACGCACAAAGTCCCCGAGCCTCTTTCCGGCGTGAACGAACTGTCTGGTACCTGTGCAGTAGTGGACTCTTCCTCCCCGACTCCGGAGTCGAACCCCTGCAGGGTCCAGATCGACAATGCTGCAGTCGAGAGCATGGAGGCCGAGGAGCTTGAACGGAGGTGCAGCAGCGTGAACCCACCCTCCGATTGCCCAGAGGAGGATCACGCTCTTCAGCAGTTGGCCGTGGCAGGTGGTGCGATATTTGCGGCTGTTCTCGGCGCCGCCGCCTTCCTCCTCGCCTAAACAGACAGCCGCCCTCCCACAGTCCCCCCCTTCCCCTATCCATTTCAGCCGGCCGCCAATGCACTATTGGATGCCTGTTTGATTTCTTCATTTCTTCATGCGGTTGGTTATGCAAGAGTAGGTGTTGTAATCTAGCTAGTTAGTCAATTCTCTGATGCCAACTTACTCTCTCTCGCGTCTCGCCACCTCCCTTTCCTCCCCTGCTTTATCTGCCTGACATACCTCCTCGTTCTGATCTTCACACCTGCACAACTTTATACATCCCCTAACTCAGTAACATCACTCACCACTTTGCCCTCGAGTCCCCTGTCAGAGATACGTGTATCCGGAGACCCACCCCTGGCTTCTCGCATCACATGGCTTCTGGCCTCACTCATCTGTGCCCTTGTTCTGGCCGAGCCTTGCAATGACAGCCTTGTGATGACTCCTTCAAGGGTCTTGATCCTTTGCTGACTGAGACTGGCCGCTGAGTCCGTATAGGTCCTTGGCACGAACATGCCTCAAGATGAACATGTGCTTTCTTGTGGACCCGAGCATGGGGGCCGAAAAGAAAAGAAAAAAGTACGATTGTCTTGACACTGGAGGTCCAGCCTGATTTAAAATGCTGTCCATTCCGAGTATTCCATAAAGCGGCCTCCAGAATCCGGCGCACACCTGCTTATCTGTCTCTTTGTGTGGAAACATACTCACAAAGGTATGACCCCAGTTTTACTCAACTTGGAATGATACTCACATTTCTGCCCTCGTATAGGACTTGGCATCATGGTGACACCACCATGGCTCAAGGTGGCCTTCGCCGCTGTCAGTGTTCTGCCGGCGGCCGTACAGGCCATTGAAGTCTGTCCCGGACGATGTGTCGACGCCGGCCCGGACTCGGGCAACTGGTCCGTCTATCCCAACTTCAACATCATCAAGAGGTGTCAACAGACCATGTTCTACGGCTTCTCCCTCTACGACCCTGTTGATGACCCTCACTCTACTCACCGCATCGCGGCATGCTCCTCCTACGGCACGGACTTTGACAACATGGAGTCCGAGCCGGTGGCCACCAGGCTTCTCGACGCCGCCAGCCCTGTCGATGTCGACTTTGAGCTCGGCTGGTGGCACGAGGACTTTGGTCTGGCCAAGGCTGCCATCCGGTCGCTCGTGGCACAGACTCGAGAGTACATCGACAACGGCCACGGGGCTTCGGATCGACCGTTTTCCCTGTACGGTCGGTCCGGGCAGGCCACTATCGGTGTCTACATTGGCCAAGGTCTGCTGAACCAGGGCCTCAGCGCATCAGCCCTCCAGACATTCGAGGACAACTTTGACGCCCTCAATGTCACGACGCCCAGCCTGGCTATGCAGCTCTGTGGCCCCGGCTACGACAGCACCCACACCTTTGGCGTCGTCGTTACCAGCAACGCCACATTTGCTCCCATCCAGAACGCCATCAGATCCTGGGCCAATGCAACGTGTCTGTCATTCATTGACTCGACCAAATTCCCAGGAAAGGCCACATTCACCACGCCTCTCCTCAACGGCAACTCCACCGTGACCAGCAACTCCACCGACCTCGCCCGCTCCCGCGCCCTTGAAGCCCGGGCCGACTGCAGGACGGTGCAGGTCGAATCTGGTCAGGGCTGCGCAGAACTAGCAGTCAAGTGTGGCATCACGGGTGCCAACTTTGAAAAGTTCAACCCTGGTATCTGCAGCAAGCTGAAACCAAAACAGCACGTCTGCTGTTCCAGTGGCACGCTTCCAGATTTCCGTCCCACACCCGGGGCCGATGGGTCGTGCTTTGCGTACGATGTCCAGGAGAACGATAACTGCGCCAACCTAGGAGCAGAATTCAGTCTGACGAACGAGGAGATCGAGAGCTTCAACAAGAACACGTGGGGTTGGGCCGGGTGTGAGTTACTCTACGCCAAGACCAAGATGTGCCTCAGCAAAGGAACGCCTCCATTCCCTGCACCTATTGCCAATGCGGCGTGTGGTCCGCAGAAGCCGGGCTCCAAGCCCCCGACGGACGGCAGCAACATCACCGACCTCAACCCCTGCCCCCTCAACGCCTGCTGCAACATCTGGGGCCAGTGTGGCATCACCAGGGACTTCTGCATCGACACCAACACCGGCCCGCCGGGGACGGCCAAGAAGGGCACCTACGGCTGCATCTCCAACTGCGGCACAGACGTGGTCAGGGGCACCGGCAGCGGCGCCATCAAGCTCGCCTACTTCCAGGGCTACGGTCTGGGCCGCAAGTGCCTGTACCAGGATGCGCTCCAGATCGACACTTCCAAGTACACCCATCTACACTTTGGGTTCGGCACCCTGACGCCCTCGTACGAGGTAGAGGTCGGTGACATGCTGTCGACCTACCAGTTCAACGAGTTCAAGCGCGTCCAGGGGGCCAAGAGGATCCTGTCCTTTGGCGGTTGGGACTTCTCGACCTTCCCCGACACATACTACATCTTCCGCGAGGGCGTCAAGCCCGCCAACCGCATGAAGATGGCCAAGAACATTGCCGACTTCATCAAGAAGCACGAGCTGGACGGTGTCGACATCGACTGGGAGTACCCCGGCGCGCCGGACCTTCCCGACTTTGACCCGGGCAAGGCTGAAGACGGCCCTAACTACCTCGCCTTCCTCGCCGTCCTCAAGAACCTGCTCCCCGGAAAGTCCGTCGCCATCGCCGCTCCAGCCTCGTACTGGTATCTGAAGCAGTTCCCGATCAAGGACATTAGCAAGGTTGTTGACTACATCGTATACATGACGTACGATCTTCACGGACAGTGGGACGCCCACAACGAGTACTCCCAGGAGAACTGTGATACGGGCAATTGCCTTCGTAGCCAGGTCAACCTGACCGAGACCAGGCAGGCGCTGGCTATGGTCACCAAGGCCGGCGTTCCGGGAAACAAGATCGTCGTTGGCGTGACCAGCTACGGTCGCTCGTTCCAGATGGCAGAGCCGGGCTGCTGGGGCCCCACCTGCAAGTTCACGGGCGACCGTCAGACGTCTTATGCGACGCCAGGAAGATGCACCGACACGGCAGGTTACATTGCCGACGCCGAGATCAAAGAGATCATCGATGGCAGCGGAGTCAAGCGCCAGGGCCGCGTGGTGCAGCACTTCCTCGACTCCAGCAGCAACAGCGACATTCTCGTCTACGACAATGACCAGTGGGTCGGGTACATGAGCGAGAACACCAAGGCCGTCCGGTCCAGGCTCTACGCGAGCCTGGGAATGGGAGGAACCACGGACTGGGCGAGCGACCTGCAGGAGTTCAACCCTGCTCCCAAGCCGGCCAAGGACTGGGCCTCCTTCATTGCGATGGCGGCCAGCGGCAGCGACCCCAAGGAGAGCACCACAAGTATCGGCAAATGGAAGGACTACCACTGCTCGACCGATGTCATCGAGGACCCGTTCATGGTCACGCCTCAGGAACGCTGGAAGCGAGTGGACGCGGAAAGTGCTTGGCGTGAGGTCGTGTCCAAGTGGTTCAGTACCGACAAGGACCAATTCCTGTCCTTCTCCGACTCGGTCGAGAGGACGCTCAAGTCGGGTGCCTCGATGGCCTGCGATACACTGAACGAGGAAAAGGACAACTGTGACAAACCCATGGATTGCCCGGCCGGCGCCAACAGCGAAAAGTCGGGGCCGGCGGCGCAGTTTGTCTGGAACTCACTCATCACCATCCACAAGATGTACCACAATTACCGTTCGACCATGTTCAGCTTGATAGGACCGTTCGCCAACGGCGCCGACGACATGGAAGAGACGTTTGCGCCCGTTCCTGAGGAGAAGACGAACCAGTGGCTCAACATCCTGATTGATGTCCTGACAATTGGAACCCTCGGCGGCGCGGCGCCCTTCTTCAACGGGTTTCTCAAGACGCTGCCGGCCTTTGCCGACCCCAAGACGTTCGACAACACCAAGGACACGGTTCTGATGCTTACCTAGGTATGGGCCAGACCACGACGCTGGCAAAGGACATGATGTTGAGTCCCGACCAAGATTCGTGGACCAACAAGGACCAGGACAAGTTCTCCAACTACATGAACCAGGTTGTCTTCGGCTGGATGAACGCCACCGAATGGACCCTCAGCAAGCTCTTCAGCGGCGAAAGGGAGTACGTCACGGTGCTCGGAAATCTCATGTCCGACGGCAAGCTCATCCCGGGCAGGCGGACCGGGGAGGCGCCCAAGGAGCCCACGGCCAGCGAGCTGGAGGCCAACATCTTCAAGACCTTCTACGGCTACTCGATCCCCGCCCTGTGGCGACGCTCCAAGACGTACGCCTTTGTTCTCGACTCGGGCGAGGGCTGCAGCGGCAACCCCGCCAGCAAGTATGTCGACGACGACACCGCAAAGGCCACCAGCGTGTGCCACGACGGCACGCTCTACTACCTGGTCCACCCAGACGGCGAGGCCCGGCCCTGCGAGTGCGAGCGGGTAACTGACACGGGCCCCTGCCAGACCGTCTGCCGGGACAACAAGTTCTCGGCGCCAGTTGGCCTGGACAGACTCGGCGACTTTGGCAACATCCAAGTGGAGGATCTGATCAAGGGCTCCGTCAACACGTGGCGCCATAACAACAAGGAGAACAAGCGCCTCAACATCACGCAAATGTCCCTGGAGAGGGCGACGCAGTCCGAGCTGGTCGACGTGAACATCCAGACGGCCGGGTTCGTCCAGCTCCCCGTGTGCAGCCCCGACCGCGCGTTCCAGTCCTGGGACACGGGCAAGAAGGGCGGCAGCGACAACTACCCCTGCGACATCCCCCCCGGAAAGGACCACTGCGGCGAGTCCTCGTTCGAGAACCAGGGCAGCGACGCCTCTCGAGGACTGCAAGACCATCATCAAGAACATCGAGGGCGACGGGTCGACCGAGTTCACCCACCGCATCACCGGCCACCGCGAGATCCTCAAGCACGGCTCGTGCCGCTTTGGCATCGAGCGGACCGGCGGCACCGGCGGCGCGGTCGAGTTCAGGGTCGGCGGGCAGGACGTCATGTAAGAATAGAAGGTTAAGTGTGTGTATATTAAGCAGTCTATTTGAAGGGGGTAGGGCCCTCTAATTATAGACGTCTATTGGCTATAGCTTCGGCTAACCTTTAGTTAATTAAAGAGCTCACTTTTCCACCTAATTTAGCTAGTATAGCTAAGATCTTATATTAAGTATTAGTTTATATATTATAAGAGTTATATTTTTATAATCCCCTAGAAGCTAATTTTATAATATATTTTATTTTATTAAATAGCTTCTTTAAAAGTATTATTTAATATAAATCTTATATATATATATTATTAAGGAAAACCTTTATAATAAGAAAAAAGCCTTAATAATTATTAAAAAATATTTAAAATATTATTTTATTTTATTTACTTAAAGTAAAAACTTAAAAAATTCATTTATTACATAAATTAAACTCACTGCTATAAGCATATTATGCAACATATAATTATATTTAAGAGATTTAATATATTATTATAGTATTATATTCTTATATAGGTATTATTATTATAATAAAGGCATAATTTTAAATATTTATATTAATGCTATATATTATTATATTATTTATATTACAAATTATAAAATATATATAATATTGCTTACTTATAAGTATAATATATATATAGTAGTAGTATATTATATATATATATATATATCCTATATAAGTAATATATATATAAAAAGAAAAACTTCTAAGTTATTTAGCTAAAAACTATAAATATATTTTCTATATATTTTTATTAAATATAGAAAAAATAGCTATTTATAAGAGAATAAAATATATATTTAAAGCTTAATTATTTATATAAAAAACTTCTTTTTTATAAGGAAAATAATCTTATTTATAATATTTATAATATTTATTTATATACCCTTTATATTATTAATATTTATTTAATTATATTCTATAAGATTATACTTTTTTTTAAATAATTTAAAATTTTATTTAATTATAAGCTTAGTTAGCTAATCTAATAAATTATCTTTTATATTTATTTAAATTATTTTAACTAAATTTTCTTATATAATATATCTATTAAAGTAATATATTATATTAATATATTTAATATATTTATAAAATATTTAATTTTTAATTAATTCTATAGCTATATTATTATCTTTATATATTTTTAATTTATATAAATTATATTTTAAAGTTAAATTATTATTAAAATATTCAGTTAAATTATATAAATATATTCCTTCTTTAATAGCTTCTTTTAAAGCTATATATTTAACCTTATAAGTACTTAAAGCTAGTATTTTTTGCTATTAAAAGGACTAACTTATAGAATTAAATACCTTTTTATTTTTTATAAAAATAAAAAATATATATTTAAAGGTAGATTTAGTATTATTAATATTATTACCCTAGGAAGAGTCATAATGTCCTATAATATATAGGTTACTATTATTAAAATAAGTATATTTTTTAAATATATATAGGAATTTTAATAAATATCCTTATATTTTATATAATTCTTTAAAGTATTCTAAGCTTAAATTAAATATATATCTAGCTAATTTTAATATAAAATATATTATATTTAATTTAATTTTTAAATTAGTATATAATAATAACCCTATTTATTATTAAAATCTTTTTATTTCTTTAATAAAAGCTATATTATTATTTTTATATAATATATATTTTAAAGTATATAGTATTAATTCTAGCTTTATTTTATAATTATTTATAATATTATTATTAAAGATATTAAATTTATTTAAAAGTTTATTTATATATTAATTTTAATTTATAATTATTTCTTTATTTTTTTTATTAAGATTTATATTATTCCCTAGGAAATCTTTTAATTTACTTTAAAAATTAAGTTCTATATTTATAAAAATATTATTTATTATTTTATTAATTTCCTTTTTATTTTCACCTAAGATTATTATATTATTTATATAATAAATAAATATTATTTATTTATTTTTATTTATATATACCCCTTTATTATAAAAGTAAATATTAAATCTAACTTTTATTAATATATTAATTAAATGTTTATATTATAATAATAATAATTATTTAAGACTATATATAGCTTTATTTAATTTTATTAATAATCCCTAATATTTAAATTTTTTATATATTAAATTAAATAATTTTATATATATTTCATAATCTATATTAAAATATAAAAAGGCATTTTTTATATTATAACTATATATAAATTAGCCTTTATTTATAGCTAATATTAATAATATATTATATATTTCTAGCTAGTAAACGGTAGAAAAAGTCTTTAGAAAATCTATTTTAAATCTTTATTTATAGCTATAGACTACCTACTTAGCTTTATATTAAATAGTTTTTTTTTTATTTATTATCTAACTATTCTTTATAATATTTAAATTATTTATATATTTCTTTTTTAAGACCTACCTTTTTAATAAAGCTATTTTATTTTTAGATAAATTTATTATATTATAAGTCTTTTAATTTTCTAAGCTATTTACTTTATTAAGTATAGCTTTTAACTATAAATCTTTTTTTAAAGAATTTAATATTTCTTTTATATTAAAGGGTTCTTCTATAGTTAAGGCTATAAAAATAATATTAAAATTATTAAATTTATTTATTATATTATTTATAAAAGTATTTATAGTTAAATATACTTCTTTAGAGCCTTTAATTATTATTTCATCTTTTATAAGTATTTCTTCCTTATTTAAAGATTTATTATTATTATTATTATTATTATTATTTAAAATATTATCTTTTTCAAGGAATTTTCCTTTTAATATTTAAATATCTTACACTAAAGTTGGTTTTTTATTTTCTATATCCTATATTTTATATATATAAGTTTTAAGAATAAAACCTATTAAAATACCCTTTTTATTTCTTAGTTTTAATTTTATTTTATATTTATTATCATTATAATATATTATAAAACCTTAAGTTTTTATATTATTTATATAAGGGTTTTTATTATTTTTCTTATTATATAATGTTTATAGATTTAAAGCTATATAAAGGGTAATATTATATAAATATATAGCTATTTGAAAGGCTTTTCCTTATAATATATATAACATATTTAAGGCTATTAATAGACTTTAAACCTTATTTATTATAGTTAAATTTATTTTTTTTATAAACTTATTAGGCTCTTTTATATATATAGGAATAATATAATAATATATACCGTATTTTCCTAATAAAGTTTTAAATCTTTTATTTATATATTCAGATTTATTATTTATAAATATTTCTTTTATTTTTATTTTTTTATTATTTAAAATATTATTTTCCTCTTTATTTATAAAGTCTTTAAAAGCATTTATAGCTTTGTCTTTATTTTTAAGTAAATATTTATATAAATAATGGGTTTATTTATTAAAAAATAATATATAATATTTATATTTATTAAAGGTAGATATAAATAAGCTACTTATATCATTATATATCTTTTTAAGTATATTATATTCTTTAGTATTTAAACTTTTCTTATTTTATTTAATTATATATTTAGCTTATAAGTATATATTATATTTAAAAGTCTTTAATATTTTAAAGGATATTTTTATATTTATTTTATTTTCTTTTAATATTTTTATTAAAGGTATTAACCTTATATACCTTAAATAGTAATACTATTTATATACTTCTTAAAGTATATTTATTTCTTTAAATTTAAATATAATAATATTAATTATATTTAAATTCTTTTTATTTATAAAGGTCTTTATATAATATAAGCTATTTTTCTTATATTTTATAGCTATAAGTTTATATAATTTCTTAAAGTATAATTTAATAAAATCATTATTTAATTCTATTTTTATTATATAACTTATAATATTATAGCTTAAAATATTTATACTTAAAATAAGTATATAATATATATTTTTTATATTTAATTAAAAGTTATTTTTAAAAAATAATATAATACTTTCCCTTATATATTTAATATATATAAAGCTTGCTTTTCTTTATTTTATTTATTTATTTACTTATTTTATAATAAAAAATAAATATATATTATAAAGATTAATTATATTTACTCCGCTATTTATTATAAATTTAATTAAATAATTTTTTTCTTAATTTATATTATTTATTTTTATATTAATTATTATATATATATAAAATATATAAGTATTATTTATTTTTATAAAGTTTAATAAGTTTATTTTTTTAATATTTTTAATTAAATTTAAATTTATAAAAGAGTTTTCTTTAGAATTTATAGTAATAATAATTTTTTTAAAATTTTCTTCTTATTTCTTTAAATTATCTTTAAAATCTTTAAGATTTATAAAGATTAAGAGTAGTTTTTCCTAAAGTTTTTCTTACTTATATCTTAATATATTTAGCTTATATATATAAGTATTTTCTCTTTTATTTTTCTCTATTCTCTAAGAATTTAATATTTTTTTTAAAAAAAGAAAATAATAATTTTTTTATATATAGCCCTTTATTTTATAGTTAAAATATTATTTATATTTAAAGAAATATTTATTTTTCTATTTATTTCCTCTTAATATAAAAGCTTTTATAATAGTTTTTTCTTTTCTTTTAAATTTATTTAATAAATTAATAAATAAAGTATTAATTATATAGCTATTTAAGTCTTTTTTAAAACTTTAAGTTATATTTTATATAAATTTTTTATAATTCTTATTAAGAGAATTTAAAACCTAAGCTATAATAACTTATTTTAAAAAGGCTATATTATTTATAACTAAATCTTTAATTAATTATTTAACTTTATTTAAATATTCTTTTATAATATTAAACTTTTTAAAAATAATATTAAAGAATTTCTTAAGAATTAAATATTTTATAATAAATCTATTAGATTTATATAAGTCCTTTAAAGTTTCCTAGGCTTTAAAAGCTATATTTTTATCCTTTATATATATAAAAGGACCTTCCTTATATATAAAAATTATAAAGAATTTAGCCTTATTATTATTTATAATTAAAATATTAAGAAAATCTTAATTATTTTTAGCTACTCCTTCTTTTATAAAGAAAGCTATAGCTTTTATATTTTAATATAAGTAATTCTTAATTCTAAAGAGCTAAGAAATATTAAATTTATTAAAAGTAATTATAAGGAGAGTATAAAAATTAAGAAAATATTAATATTTATTAAAAGAGGATTTAAAGGTATAAGAGGTAAAATTATTTTAATAATTAAATAATTAAGAAATTATAATTAAAAATAATATAATTAAAAAGATCTCTTTAAAGATTTTTAATTAATATAGGTTTTAAAAGAATTAAATTATTATTAAAGAAGATATAATTAAGTATTTTAAATAAATATAAGGGGGTATAATTATTATACCTAGTTTATAAGATAAATTTAATAAGATATTATTAAATAAAGGGATTTAATTAATTAAGGGCTTATTAATATACTTAATTAAGTAATTAGTAATAAAGTGCTTTTTAATAAATTAATAAAAGTATTATAAAGTTAAATTATTAAAATAAGATATAATAATAATAAGGATAATTATATAATATAAGTCTTCTTAAATAAATAATTAAGATTTAATTTTATTACTTTAATTAAATAAATACCTAAGCTTATAACTTATAAGAATAAAAGGTTAAGTATATATATATTAAGTAGTTTATTTAAAAAGGGTAGGGCCCTTTAATTATAGATATCTATTAGTTATAGCTTTAGCTAACCTTTAGTTAATTAAAAAGCTTATTTTTCTACTTAATTTAGCTAGTATAGCTAAGATCTTGTATTAAGTATTAGTTTATACGCTATAAGAGTTATATTTTTACAGTCATCGACGTCATCAACGAGGCTATTAAGCGGTTTGGCGGCGGCGGCAGGGTCGGTGCCAAGGGCGTCATGCCTTGCTCCGGGACGACTGCCGGGACCAAGGTGAATGTGGAATGGGGCATATACTAAAGACCTCGACTTGTGGTCACATCTTCTATGTGTGTGTTTCAATGGCAATGTTCTTCTGGCGGGTGCCTGTGCGAATGTCTTCGCGGGGTTACGGCCTGGCCTCTTAATATCTATATTAAAACTGTAAATACTACTTCATACTACACATTTATAGTCACGTCCTGGGAATTACTCGGTTAATTGACCAAATTAAAGGTGAGAAGTTATGAGAATGGGATGTCCTTGGATGTACACATAATTATGTGGTTCAATGTTTCAATGGTTTACGAATAGGTAAACTAGGCTCACTCCAACGAAGATTATCATGGCAAAATGGGGTCCGACTAATATGTGTCAGGGTAGCTAGCCTCATCCACATTACGCTCTCCACCTTGCTCATAGTCTCCAGGCTCTGCCCCATCATCCCCCCAATCCTGATCAACATGGTCTCCACCATAACGATCATATGAGCCAGGTGGCGCCCTTGGAACTTGCTGTCTCTGCGTGCCATACCCAGCTTCATACTCCTGCGAGAACCTACCTCTTCCTCGGCCATGCTGCCCTCCCCGCGCACCTCCGCGATCCCTGGCGGGAGGCACAGATGACATGTACTGCGATCCTCTCTGCAAAGACGGCGACGTCGTGCCCCGATGATGACCGAACGCCCCATGCTGGGGCCCCGGCCGTCGCACCACCTCAGGCCCGCGCTCCATCTTGTGCAGCGCGAGCTCGCTGTCCGTGGCCCCCAGCATCTTGCTCCGAAAGTCATCGTACTCGACCGTCGCAGTCTCGACCTGTTTGAAGTGGCGGGCACCCAGGTAGAGGCCGCGGCTGTTGTCGCCGGTGTCGCCGGTGTCGCTGTTCTGCTTGGCGATGAAGTGCTCGTAGCGCGCAAGGGAGGACGCAATCTGGAAGGCGTTCCGTATCTGCCGGCCGTTCCACCGGCAGTCCCTGGCGGCATGGCTGAACTTGTCAAAGTGCTGCTCTGCGAAGTCGACGATGCTGTTTTCTTCAATCACCATCTCGGACTCTCTTGTGATGGCCACGCGTTCTTTCTCAATAGTCTTGAGCCTGTCGATATTTATCCGGAAAAGAGCGACGGTATCGTCTCTACTCAGCTGTGGGTAGAGGAGCGTAACGTGCACCCGAGATTTGACGGCTTCATCAAGAGCCCCTGGGCGGTTGGTCGTGAGGAACAGGATGCCCGGATAGTACTCGAGGATCCGGAGGAAGACTGATGGCAGGTGTATTAGCGATTCTGAAGACAGTCAACATCCACATCATAGGAATACATACTCGAGACCAGGGCGTTCCTCTGCAGGTTATCATCCTTCTTTTCTCTCGGAGATAAGAATATCTCCGCCTCGTCTAGCAATAGTATGCATTGCCATACGTTGGCCAAGCGGAAAATCTCTGAGAGATTCTTCTCCACCTCCTTGGGCTCGATTCCGAGGTCACCACAGGTGATTGAGAAAAGCGGCTTCTTGTAAACGTCAGAAACCGCCTCCGCAGTCGCAGTCTTGCCCACGCCAGGTGCTCCGTGGAGGAGGATGATGAGTCCTCTGCCTTTCCCTCGAATGAAGTCCTGATCCGAAATCTCCAGCTTGCGAATGCGGCCTTTCTCTTGAGCTGCCTTTTTCTCAAAGTGCTCCCATACGACAGACTGAATCATTGTCTTATGGGCAGCAGGAATCTTCAGCTTGTCAAATGAAGATTTCTGGCGTTTGATTGGCTGCAGACACCGAATGTCGCCACTGAAGAACTTGCGATTTCGAAGGGAGTAGACGAAAATACGTGGAGGGAGCAAGGCGAGGTCCTCGGATGAGAGGTCCTGTCTGGAGGCTTGGAAAATCGAGTCTGCCCGGACGGCTCCTCGTGCTATTTTCATAAAGGCCCCGGAATCAGACATCTCGCTGAGTATCACATCGTCTATGCCATCTGGATGAACCACAATTTCGTTGCTCTTTCCTGACTGCTTCGCTCGGCCACGATCAGTCCATTCAATGATGCCAAAGTTATCATTGGTCGATTGGGCTTGGACCAGGGAGGTCAGCATGAAGAAATCCGGCTTCCACTTTGGGGAGGCCTGATAAGCCTCGCGGAAGTCAACAACACCGTCACTGTCAATGTACTCTGGAGGGTCGATTCGCACTCCAAAGGGGTCGTGGGTCAGTGTTAGGCCCATGTATGCCATTGTTGGATGTGGCTGTAATACCAAGTCGCGGAACTTGGCGCCTCGGATCTTTAGACGTTGCAAAATTTGCTCGTAATTCTTAGCGAAGCGTATTGGATACGCTGGGAGGCTCGTCACGTCTTTCTCGCCTTCATACCAACTGATAGCTTTCGAGCGGCTGACGGGAGCAAAGGCTTCGCCGTCGAAGTCAATGTAATAATGATTGAGCCTTGAGAACCGCTCCGTCTTGTCTTCCATGTCCTTTGGTTTGTACACCTTGCCGGTTTGGTTCTCGGCAAGGTCATCTATTTCCCACTCCACGTTGACCTTGCCATAGTAGTAGAATCTCCACAGCTGTGTGTCTGCTGTGGAGGAGTTTCCACTGTCAACTTTGGACGAGTCTATGTCTTGGCTCGGCTGAAGCGTTGAATCGGAGGAATCGGAACTGGGAGTTTTATGTCCGTCGATAAGCAACTCTCCATGACGAAACAAATACCAGATGTCTGAGTAGCGCACTGTTACGGGGTTGCGGTAATCCGCCTTTTCAAACATGGTGTAGAGGGGCATAAGTCGGGTCCGCACGAACTCCACGTAGCATGCCATATCTCGATAGGCCTTGAGACTCCCGGTTTGTGTGTCGATCATCGTGTGGTGGTGGGCAGTCGTGGCACCTTCATTGTCTTTGGGTTCGTCCAAAGCCTTTTCCTCAATGGAGATGACGAGGTCTTTTCTTTGAACCTCTTGTAAGACACTAGAATCCGAAGGAATTTGTGCACTAGTTGGTGGCTGTTCAGTTTTCGACGCCTGTCAAATTTGTCAGATCATGAATCCATTTCATTGGATGACACAAACTACTATTTGCTCACATATCTCTGTTCAAGGAACCGAAATTCATCCTCCATCTTTGAATGGTAGTGAAGGAATGTTTTGAAGGGGCTGAGAAATGTGTGTGGCTTCCTATTCCACGAATTCTCCCTCGTCACTTTGGCAAGATACGCAAGTATGAATGCAGAATTAATTCTGACGCGCTCGAGACGTTGGATATCGCTGTACCCAGATTGAGTCTCCGGAGTTACTGCTGCTGTTGTTCTTGGTTTGCTGCGTTGAGTATCCTTGGATTTGCGATCGAATTGTTCAAATGCCATTTCTGCATCCAGGTCCCTAGAGCTCAAGAGAGTGTCGATGGCACACCACCCCTCTTCGTCCGGATACCTGTTCTTGAACTCATGCCAGTCGCAGTCTCGTACCATTGGTCTTGTCTGGAACATGAATGTGTACGCGTCTGAGGTCTTGTCGGTAGCTTCTGTAACCTTTGGGGCAACTACTTTGGCCGCTGAGTCTTCCGGTTTCGACTCATCGACCCTTTCTGGCGATGCCATCGTGCTAAGCGATTCTGAATGAGGTGACTCCAAGGGTACTAAATTTGAGCTTGATCGGTCTTGACTGGGTAGACGTGTGGAAAAGAGTTGTTAAAAATAATGCGGACTTCCCTTTTTTGAGTCAGTGGCGATCTAGAGCAGATAGCTCGACCAGACGGAGATAAAAGTGCGGAAATGATACCTAGGTACTGGTATTGATAGTAGACCGGTGATATAAATGGTCGCGTTCCCACAGAGCCTCAATTCTGACCGTCTTGCGTCTGGCGTAGCCGCTACAAGACGACACGAGCGGCATTTCAGAAAAAAACCCCATCTCCTCACCATTTTCACCATAATTCCGTGCCCGTCAAGATCCTTCGGGGCCGCGTCTTGACGTTCCATTGGGTACATTTGGTAGCACATTATCTTGCTGATCCGAGCTATCTGCAGTCAGCTTACAGGTAGGGTTAAGGGGGGAACGTGGTGACGAATCCCGCACTCTCCTCGCACACCCTCAATGCACACCGGTTTGGCCCCGAAAATCGATAGAACGAGCAGTTGCAGTAGCGCATTTCAATGAAACACGTGCAATTTCCATCGACCATAGTCAAATCCTTCAATATTTCAGCTGGTTGCGACTTGCTTGCGGAACATGCCTATTCCAAGCGAAGCCTCGAAGCAGATTTAGGCGGCAAATCTACTCGATACCTTGAGAATTACAATAGGCACAGACAACTTTTCATGGATTCGGCAACTGAGCTTCCCTCATCGCTGGTGAGGCAAATGAACAGCGCGGCATCTATCACGACGCTAAACACCTACAGGACTGGTGTCGGAAAAGATGCGTTGGGAGGTGCTCTTAACATTGAAGCGCAGTACGACAGGCAGAGTGCTAGATTCGTGTCTAGGCTTCCAAGTGCGTATGTATTTCGTTTTTTTGGCCTGCCCATACTCTGGAACATCCACAGCGGAAGCCTAACATATCTCAGAGAATTGCAGCACATCATCGAAAATTACAAAAGTCTGAATGGGAACGATTACTTTTGGGCAAACTTTGACCCTGATACGTGCACTTGGCATCAGGTTCAGAATGAGCTCAATAAGGTCGAGGATGAGTACCAGCTCAAAGGGAAGCGAAATCACATCCGTCGAGCATTTCGTGGAGAGGGCCTCACAAGGAACTTGACCCCACTTCTGGAAGGGATACCAGAAAATGACGGTCTAGGCCTCTTAAAAGGGGGACTGATAATACTTTTCAATGCAGGTACCACTCTGTGCTACCTCGTGCCATCATTTACTTACAAGCACCCCACATCCAGGCCGTTAAAAACAGGGCTCGGGCTTGCGAAAAGATTTTTGATTGCTTTCGTCAAGTTCCAGATATACTTAGAGGTGTACATGAAGCCGTGACGAGATTCCCAGATAGTCAAGACCTGCAAAACTGTTCAAGTCGATTGCATGATGAGCTCTTCACCTGTCTACCTCGACTGATAGTCGTTCTCCTTCGCGAGTCAGATCAAAATAGTAAGTATTACTGCCCCCTCATGACCTCAAAGGCCACACAATGGACGAACCTCATTCTGAATCACGAATGAATACTGTCGCATGCTGACATCAACCGAAAAGGGGTTAAGAAATTTGCGAAAACGCTCTTCGGCGACCAGGTGGCCGATGTTGACCGCATGCTGCAGTCGGTCAGGGAGGCTCAACACGCCCTCGACTCCCAAATTGGTCGACTGCAAGAAAGACGGGATGACTTGATGGCGAGCAAGGTGGACCGTATCGAGGTTGGAACTAACGTGATCCGAATGAACCAACACGCACACCAGCACCAGCTAATTACTCACGTGAGGCAACTGGACGAGACGAGCAAGACCTACGCGTCCTTTATCAAGGACCAGAATGCGATCATTGAACGGCTGCATGCAGAAAATCTAGCTCTTAAATTGAAAGCCAGCAGAGAACACGACACTTTGAACCTGGCACACCAAATCTTTGATGAGCTGCTGAGGAATCGAGATTTCAACCTTATGGGTGAGCGTCCTAGACAAAAACACAAAAAGAAGGCATATGAGAAGTATGAAACTGACACCAGTCTAGTGATGCAACAGCAGACGGAGCGTTACCTGCCCGAAGCACCGACACAAGCGGTTGTGGTGCAAAACCTCGACGAGTTGGCTATGATCCTCTGCTTCGAGCCTGAAGCGCGCTCCCACGTCGACGATCTGTACTCAACCCTTCGGCAGTATGATTCATTCAGCGAGAAAGGCCTTGCACAGGCGGCTTATCTTTCCGAGACCAAACCATTCAGGCAATGGCTCCAGGACCTTCAATCCGATCACCTCCTCGTGGACGGCCACTGCGAGAATCATTCGCTCGGAACTACCTCTCCAATGTCGGTATTCTGCGCAAGTTTGATCCAGAGTCTTCTGGACCGAGCAGAGCAACGCATAAATACTCAAAGCCCTAATATTGTGCTGTACTTCTTCTGTGGGCAGCACAGGTATGACGAGGGGCCCCTTGCTGGCCCGCAGGGTTTGATACGCAGCCTCACTACTCAACTCATACTGGCGTGGCCCAACCAGTTCCCTGATCCTGATCTTCGATTCCTTTCGTCTCTGCTTCATGGCAGGGCTTATGGAGTCGAGGAGGATCTTGAGGTTGGGGTTGTATGCCGCATCTTTCATGCGTTATCAAGGCAGCTCCCACCGAGCTCGACTGTACACTGCATTATTGACGGCATTCAATATTTCGAGACCAGTATCGGAGGCTGGACTGAAGACATTTGTGAGGTGGTTGACTGCCTGCGGAGGTGCTGCTCCTACAACATACGCAATGCTCCGCGGGCCACGGTCAAAGTCCTCCTGGCGAGCGCCGGTAGAAGCACCGAGGTTCGCGAAATTTGTGCACCGAACCGCATCGTAGAGTTGCGAGCTGGGAGTCTCTACAGCTCTGTAGTGTCACCCAGAGCGCTTATCTCAAATCTTCAGAGCCAGGCGTCGTTTTCGGACCTTTTGACGGAAGACGAGTCTAGCGGCGAGTACGTATGCGCGTATAAGACACAACCAGGTTGATTGGGGACACTCTGGGGCATAGTGAATCCCTTAAAAAATAGTCTGCCTCGTATCTGAAATGCGGTCCCATGTTCATTATGCCTCAGACCGAGGCCTAAGATGTTAATCCACCAAAGGCTTTATATTATGTCACTATTTTTATTTAATCTTAAGTTAATTTATTTAATAACTACTTTAAATTTAATTTATAATAAATCCAACAGAGTGTAATAGGATTGCATTCCTTTATATTGCTAATTTTATTATAAATATTATTTTTATATTTCTCTAAGAGTTTCGTAATATCTTCACGGAAGATATTTAAGCGTTTTAAAGTAAAGCGATTCTTTATTTTAATTTTTATTAAAGTTAATAGCTTAAGGGTTAAGTATTAGCTATAATAATAGCTTATTTAGCGAGGGTCTTCTTAAAAGCTTATAATGTATATTAATATAGGTGGAAAGAAATTAAACTTTTAATTAAGATTATATTTATAAGATTATTATATTTTATAAAATTATTTTAGTTTTTATTATATAATTATTTACTTAACTTTTTAATTTATAGCATTATTAAAAGTAATTCTCACTAGCTTTATTTATATGGCTATTATAAGGCTATTATTATTTGCTTAGTTATAAGCTATAATTATATTTAAAACTTATTATTATTATTATTATATTTTTTTTAATATTAAGTATTTAAGTATTTATTATTATATAAAGGGATTAATATATATTACTTAAGAGGTATATATATATAGGTTAAAAATAAGATTACTTTAAATTTAATTCAAATAATTAAATTATAATATAATCTTAAAGTCTGCTTTTTTAAAGCAAATAAAATTATGCTAAACACCTAGTTGGAGAGAAAAGGAAAGCGAGGTAACTTTGACATATCTAGGACCTACTCCGGAGTTACTGCTGCCGTTGTTCTTGGTTTGCTGCGTTGAGTATCCTTGGACTTGCGTTCCCACCCACCATCAGCAGCCTGAATATTTCCTATGTACTTGACACATCGGATATACTGACGTCCAGGAACCCCAGAATCCTTGTAACTGCTTGCTGGTCCCCTTCCACAGTATTCTGCAAGTTCTCGTCCACCCAGCCTTCTGACCAACCACCTCCGAAGTCGATCAGCCACGCATCGTTGTTTAGGTCGATAACCACGTTGCTTGGCTTTGCATCACCCCAAATGACTTCAGTTCCATGGAGAATTTCGACAGTCTCCTTTATCTGGCGTCCTACTTTTTGCCGTATCTCCTTTGGGAAATCTGGGAATCCTGCCTCCTTGAGATCCTTTAGGTTGTCTTTGGAGGGTACCCACTCCCGTAAGAACCCAAGTATGGCGCCAGATCTTGGGTGTTTTACATAGCCTAGCAGCCTTGGTATAAGGACTCCGCCCAGGAATTCCTGCGAGATTTTGTGCAAACAGTCGATCTCTCGCCTAAGATTGTCGTCTCGAAGACCATCGTGCCGAGCTTTGCAAAGCATTTGGTAGCCATTAACCTGGGCTAGGCAGACCACACCTCCACCACAAACAAGCTGCTCAATGACCTTAACCTGCTCAGGTAGGTAGTATGGGAGCGAAGTGTCGATGTGAACTTCGTCACCAAGTTCAGTCATGTTTTGGTCCTGGTCCTCGTTGTATGTTGGTCCGTATGCTTCGTCTGGTGAGATGGGGACCATGGTAAGCTCGCCAGCCACCTCCTCAAGCCGGTAGAAGGATGTTTTCGGAAACAGGAGATTGTGCAAAACGACTTCTTTGGGTAGTTGATTCGACTCTTCTGATTCTCCATTATCTTGGTCGAGGGAGCTAGCTACCGCGTAGATAACTTCTAAAGCCTCGTCCTGTAGGGCATCTGCTCCATCTTCGTCCTCTGCATCCATGGATCGGGCGAGGAGCTCGACTATGTGGTCAATTGTGTTGGCGTTATCAGGACCTCCGTTCATCTGGTGCTCTGTCGTGTTGGATTTGAAAAGGGATATAGCGATGCACTCGTTACTCTTCTCTGTGAGAAACGTAACCTGAGCACCATCTTGCCCTTCATTGTCGACGAAGACTTCGGTGACGTACATGGCAATGATGGGTTTTAATAAGTTATCAACAATGCCGTATGTATGTTGGATGAATGCCTGAGTTTCTTTGTGATCAGAGGAATGACGAGCAACGGTATCTGCTGTGTGTTGACATTCAGCAGGGAGAGCAGTGGTTCAGAAAGCAACAGAAGAGGGGCCCCACGGCCCCAGCGAAATTTAATACTCCCCTTTTTTTCCTTCTACTCTTTCTTCCAGAAAACTTAAGTGGACGTTCTTCTGTGTTGTTAGGTGTGTTAAGCCATATGATACCGGTTCGAACTTTTTGAAAGTGTCGCGGTATTATGTGAATAGTTGTAGTGACTGCCTGGTGCTAACCCCTGACTAGTGTGTCTGAAAGGTGGTCCGTGCGGGTCCACACCTTCTGTGAGGGAAATAGCTGCGGGGTTGCATCAGAGTGTCTTTTCCCCCACTAATCAGTCTGAGAACTTGATCATTTATCTCCTACCGTCTGTCAGACCGCCCCCCTCAGAAATACACCGTCTCACTCTAACTACACAAACACACACACACCTCTATCATGGCCTCTAGTCAATGGAAGCGAATTGAAGCATACTGCAAAATTATCTGGGGCGCAGATCGATCTTACTATATCGAAGACGAGGAACACGACGACGATTATTACTTGATGTCCGTCAGGGGAGACCGAGGTACCAGTTTCGGCAACGTGTTGACTACGCTATATCTCATCAAGGGACACGCTCGCGCTTGGAACGAGCTGGAAAAACATGTGGCCAGGCTAGCTAAGGCGGTGGAGACGGAGGGATGGGTGCCCAAGGT
This sequence comes from Diaporthe nobilis, assembly GCA_023078575.1. NCBI lineage: Eukaryota > Fungi > Ascomycota > Sordariomycetes > Diaporthales > Diaporthaceae > Diaporthe > Diaporthe nobilis. The sequence continues at coordinate 87,197 of JAKZJT010000013.1, read as the reverse complement.
GAAGCCGCTTGATGTTGCCGCCTATCCGAGCATGATGCACGATTTCAATGCAAAAGCGGAGGCCTTATTCAAGCAGTTGAATAAGAATTAGGAGAAGCATGCAACGGAGACACAGGTGGAGAGGTGACTGTTTACTCAGATGTAACGACTGCACGGCTATACGGCTACATAATGTAGGAAAACCGAGTATTAAAGGCATGCCTACCTAAGCCTTTATGGGTAACTTATCCGCTCCAGCCTGAGGTTGCAGTGATTGGAGGCCCTGTACAGCTCCCAAGGTTCTTTCTAGTCGTAGGGCTTTGGAACTAGACTTGTACTTACATCACAACAGCTAAGCATTGTATCTACAATGCTTTCTTGAGAGGTGGGTGTACCATTTTCTCAATAGTCTCGTGATCTAGATCTACGGGTACAGCCCTCACTACAACACTAAATTGCCCATCAATGCCCTCTCCAGATCCATTATTTTACATCAACAAGGTATTGTCTTACCACTCAGCTAGACTGCTTGTCTCATTGTATCACCTCTTTATTGATTGTCAAGTCGACTTATCTAATACTGCTTCAGGTGTAACTCGAGCGATTGGATTATAAAGTACTGTCGAGAGCTATATACAATATATACTTTCACAAAACACTGTATGGACATAGAAAGACTATTGGACTTTGCTTCGTTGAAGCTCGTAAATTTGCGCCAAACGCCCACTTGAAGAGAAAAGGAAAGCGAAGTAAGTTCGACATATCTGAGGACTGTAAACTGTAAAGTACGGGTCGGGCGAGGGACAAAAGATGTTGCGGAAAGTTGTACTTCAAACCGTGCAACCCGTAGCGTCCTTTACGAGCTGTGCCAACCTCGCTGCACCGGCGCCGCGCATCATGCTGAAATGATGTTCACCTTCCACAGTCCGAGTGCTGATACTCACGCCAGGAGGGAAGAGTCCAGCCCAACGGCCAGGGCCAAAGTCAACACGCGGTTCAGAGAGGAACTTGACTCCCTCCTCATCCTCGACTTGCCCGGCTTCTCTAGGCGGTAGCCGGGGATACCGCACACCATCAAGCGCGCACTCTTGTGCCCAAATTATAGAAACCTTCATGTCCAGCACAGCCCTATTCCCCGCAGAAAGCGGCGGGGCGTGGTAGTCATGCAGCAAGTCGATGGTGGCGCGAAAGTGCGGGAGGAGCCATTCGGGGGGCGTCAGCGTCTTGTGGTCTTTCTTCCCGCCGCCGGCGACGGCCTCGTTCTGGCCCCTTGCCATCTCGGTCCCGAAGACACCGACGCGTGTGCAGTGCGAAAAGAAGCGCTCGGGAAGGTGGTCGAGGCCGCGGTCCGGCGGCGGCGAGTCGATGAGCGTCAGGGAGGCAACGGCCTCGCCCACCTCCAGGAGCTGCGCGGCCAGGGCGTAGGCGAGGATGCCGCCCGCTGACCAGCCGCCCAGGTGGTAGGGCCCGTGAGGCTGGCGGGCGCGGATACCAGCGAGATACGAGTGCAGGACCTGGGCGAGGGTGTGCTCGTACATGAGGTGCGGCGTCTTCATGAAGGGGCTGTTGAAGCCGACCAGGGCCAGCGAGGGGGAGACGGGCGGTAGGTCCATGTAGGATGTCGCGGCACCGCAGCCGTCGGGGAGGAGGAAAAGCGTGGAACTTGACCGCTTCCGCGATCCTTGGAGATACAGCGACCAGGCCGGCTTAATCGGCTCCTCGTCACGGCTCAGCTCAACTGAGGTGACTTGAGGCGAGAACTTGTCGTCCCTGAAGAAGAGCGAGGGCGTCAGGGGGGTCTCATCCGAGATCAAATCAGAAGGCGATGCAGAAAGATCTGAATTGGTAGTCTCGGAATCACTGGAAACGGAATTGGCGTCTTCCTGGCTGATATCATGACTATCCGAGCAGTCTTGCACAGACGATGTCGGCGTCGGGGTTGTGGGCATGGCCGCTCCGCCAGCTCCAGGCACGCGCTTCTTGATGTCGCCAACAGAGTAGCATTCTTGGAACAATGCCCCATCAGGTAGGTCCACGTCGAGATCATCACGGAGCCTACCACAGACTACCAGGGACAGTAGAGAGTCGATACCGATATCCGCCAGGCTGACGTCGTCGTCAAGCTCGCTTTTGTCTACTCCACTTTCTTCGGACAGGATGTCAAGGACTGTTTGCCATGGGTCGGGAGTTGGCACTTGGGCTGCCTGCTGCTCTATGATGACGATCGCAGGGTCCGGCTGTATCTCAACCTTGACCACTGGCTTCGCGGGCATTCTTTCCACTTCCACCGTGACTGGAACCGGCTCCGACGGCCGAGATGTGGGAACAGCGCTTGACACCTTTTTGTTGGCAGACTTGATGATGTATTCCATCAACCGTTTCTGTACCCCTTGGAGCTATCGACATCACGAGAGTCAGCATCGGAAGCCACATCTTGCATGATCAGGTGGAAACGTGGAGACGTACCGCAACGCCGCCAATGACCCCAATAAGCTCATATTGTTCGTCAAAGACGAGGACATCTCCCGACCACAGATTGCCCTTGCCCTCGTTCATCTTCACGTAGGAGTGGTAGGTCGCTTTGGGATCAAGCTGCGACCTGAACAACGTCATGGATGCCCACCCGTGGTTGACGAAGAGCTCCTTGTCGAGATCAACCTCCTCGTTGGCGTTCATGACAAACCCACCCAGCTGTGAGAAGGCATCCAAGTACGCCGGGTTCATGAACCACAGAGAGTCACCATCCGAAGCAGTGCTGCGGAATGAGATCGTGCCCGCAGCCTCAAGCGCGCCGTTGTCGAGTGTGATGGCGCTGAGCCCGCGGTACTTGGGCGCAAAGTCAGCCAATTGGCCAACCATCTTGTATATCATGGCTGCGCTAAAGCGGTAAGTGTTGCTGTCAGGCTCTCGTGACTTGTCGGCCAGACAGTGGATACGCTCTCGCGCGGTGAATGCGGCTTCTTCAAACTGCGTCTTGATCGCCTTGAGCTCAGCAAAACGTACGGAACAGGTTGCATGGAGCTGGGTTTCTTTTCCATTGCTCTGTAGGGGACAAAATTAACCACTTGTTAGTCGCTCCATGCAAGTAGATACTAGTACGGCTAGGTCAGCAGTGTTTTGAGTTCTTGGACTTACGTCGACACTGAGGAAGGAGCACAAAAGGGACATGGTATCCTTGTCTAGCTTGGCCGAGGTGCGAAGCATCTGCTCATTGCCAACGTCGTTGGCGACGAGGGCGGCTATTATGTGCATGTCTGCAACTTCCATGGTCATCTTGTCCTTGTCAAGGCCAAGGACCTGTTGTGTGTAGTTACCAATCATCATAGCAATATCTGCGTAGACAGACTGTACAGTCGGTAGAAGTATAGAATCGCCGTCAGCAACACATCGCTCGAGAAGCTACATGATGGGTTTGGAGGCAATCTCACCGGAGTACACAATGGAACACCATAAACCTTGTGCCCTTGGGCCATATCATGCACGCCGGCATGGTTGAGATCAAGGTCAATGATAACCTCTCCTCCTGCTGCCGCAGAAATCGCATTCTTTTGGACCTTGTAGATCTCAGAAAAGGCCAGGTTTGAGGTGAGAATGACTGGCGGATCGCCCTTTCTGAGGCTCCAGTCATGAACATATTGCAGCCAATATTCCTTCAGCGTCCAGCCATACGGAGGAAGCTGCAGAACCTCGTGACACATTGAAAAGTCATTGTGGTATTGATTCCAATTCAATGTCGATCCCAATGTGTATATGCCGACAAGGGCTTCACAGAGGACCTGCCATGTGTCCATGGCCTTGTGCACCGACGCAAAGGTCTGCATTGATGGACCAACGACTTCTTTGGCCATGCGCGTGACGACGGGCGCTGGGCCGATCTCGATGCCGACGGTCTTCGTGTCAATCAAACCTTCGGAGCTGGCTTTAGTCAAGGCCTGAAGCATGTTGACCGAGTGGCGGCAGTGCTTGACGAAGTAGCCTTGGCCAAAGTCTTCAGGAGAGTAGAGCACCTTCCCCTGAGTTGGCGAGATGACCGGAATGGAGGGTGGTTGAATCGGACAGGCGTCTGACACGCGAAGCAGGTGACCGAGGATCGGGTCCGCTTGGGAAGTGTGGAAGGCAAAGGGGGAGTCGAGAGCGTGGCAGCTGATGCCGCCGGCCTCAAGCACCGTCCTCGCGGTGCTAATTTGCGCCGTCGTGCCGCCAATGACGGTGTTATTCCGGCCATTGCGGCAAGAAATCTCGTACGTGACATCGTGGCCAGCCAGCGTTGCCTCGACCTTGTGCTCACTGGCCATAGCCACCAGCATGGTGTAAGCACCAGCGTCAAGGTACTTGTCCATGAGTTGGGCACGGCGTCCCACCAAGTGGATGACGCTCGTTTGTGTCAACGCCCCAGCCGCGTATAGGGCGGCATACTCGCCGAGGCTGTGGCCAACCACGGTGGCCGGTTCAACCCCGAAAGACTTCCAGAGACGGAAGAGAGCCATCTGGAAGCAGACATGCGACAGCTGTAGCACCACGGGAGAGATACCGTCCAGAGAGCCCGTCGCCCTGTCCGTCTCAAAGAACGACAGGATCGGCGGCAGACCCAGCTGCACGCACGTGTGGTCGTACCGCCGCACGTCCGCCCGGAAGGATTCGAACCGTGCGAAGAGGTCTGCGCCCATCCCAGCGTACGGAGACCCCTGCCCGGTGAAACAGAAGAGGAAACGGGGCGCCTTTGCCGCCACTGGATTGCTCTTCTCGCCGTTTGAGCGTCGGTCAACCTGTTTCTGCAGGAGGGTCCTGGCATGGCGCAGGCCTGTTGCCGTTACTGCCACTCTGTAGCGGTGGTGCATACGGCGTGCGGTGGTTGTGTATGAGAGCTTGGCCAGGATGTTGACGTCGCTCGATGTCGATGCTGTTCTGTCGATCCACGCCACCGTATTGCGCAGGTTCGCCAGCAAAGCCTCTGAGGTCTTTCCAGAGACAGTGACAATATGGAAGCGTCTTGGATCCGGGTCTGAGACGGGCATTGGAATACCATGCAGTCCGTGGAGACTGGGGTCTTCGAGGATGATGGCTGTGTTACCTCCTGCAGCGGAGAAGTTGTTCAAGAGGACACGTCGGATGCCATCCTTGGGATTTTCCCAGGGGGTGGCCGCCGTTGCAATTCGTGTGTTGTGTGCTTGCAAATCCGGAAGCCGGTGGTTTAGCTTTGTCTTGACGCCAATATGTGGGGGAATGGTATTGTGCTTGAGCATCAACAGCACCTTGGCCAGGGAAGTCACGCCAGCAGCAGCCTCGCCATGGCCGACATTGGATTTGACTGCCCCTATATGCAGCGGCTGGTCATTAGGCCTCAGACAGTTTCCGAGAGAGTCGATGGGTGATAGCGTTGTAACCACCGACGTTGTCTCTCCGAAGTCCCCAGCCTGTGTTCCCGTGCCGTGCATCTCAACATAACTTATATCCGAGGCGCGAACACCCGTGGCGTTCAAAAGGTGCTCAAATAGCTCTTTCTGCGCAGCTGCATGGGGTCTGGTGATGGACTCTGCCTCGGCATTGTGATTCGTGGCAACACCCCGAGGAGGGATGCAAGCCTGGACGGGATCTTTATCTGCGACTGCATCGTCAAGACGCTTCAGAATGATGGTGACAACCGCCTCTCCGCGGCAATACCCGTCAGCTCCGTCGTCAAACGTTTTACAATTCCCGGTGCGCGAGAGGAAATGACCGCGGTCCAGGCCAGCTGTCATATCGGGGTTGGTGAGGACGTTGGTGCCACCCACGATAGCTGTATCGACTTCGCCTCGCCACAGGGCGTTGCATGCCATGTGAAGGGCCGCGATACTGGAACTGCAGGCGGTGTCGATGGTGAAACTTGGCCCGCTGAATTTGAAGTGGTAGTTGATTCGGCCGGGGATGAAGGCACGGTTTCCGCCCGGTATGAAATAGGTGTCGATGTTCTGGGCACTGTTCGTCTCCATCCAGTCATTGCTCGTGCATCCGAACCACACGCCCACACGCTTCTTATGCGTCGAGGGTGTACGGTTGGGGACGATGCCTGCCTGTTCCAGGGCCTCGGTGGCCGCCAGGAGAGCTAGACGCTGCGCAGGGTCGACCTGGGCAGCCTCGCGAGGCGACATGTTGAAATAGGCTGCATCAAATTGAGCGGCCTGATCCAGCCAGCAGCCAAACCCGGTGCCAGAGACATTCTTGGCCGAAGTGTTTCCGACGTGAGCAGACGCGTTCCATCGCTCAGGAGGAACCATTTTATGAGTATCGATTCCGCTGAGGAGAATATTCCAGAACGCATCCATGGTATCGGCACCTCCAGGAAAGCGGCCTGAGGCTGACAGTATCGCAAGACGGGAGTTGGCAGTTGAACGTAAACCACGGCGTGGGTCTGATCTGGTGTTGTCGACTGATAGCGGCCAACGCTCGCGAACGGTTACAGAACATTTGACAGAAAAGGAGGCATCCGAGTCCGCGTACGGGTCGGCGACTGACTGGGCAACAACAATGCCTAGTCTATCTGCACCTTGGAAGGACACAGGCTGAATTTCGACAGAGATCGACTGGCTGTCATCTTTCTGATTAGCAAGTTTGGCCCTGATAGCTTTCACATGCTGGGCGATTCGACTAGGCAAGCTGTCGAGGGCGAGACGACGCGTCATGCAATCCTGGACTGCCATCTCCAGGGCGGCTTTGAAAGTCCTACGCCCGTCTGGGTATTGCCCTTCTGAGCAAGCAGAGAGGACAGGTAGCCGCAATGGGATGGATGCTTCCTCAGCCAAGCTGGAGAGAAGAACGCGAGACAAGTCTTCTTTGCTGTAGAGCGTGCCAGAGTGATATGGCGCCGTGATTCGTATAGGCATTGAGGTTTTGGCGACGGACCTCCCAAAACTTGATGCCAGGAATTGAGGCACAATATTGGGTGGGCCGGAGATGACCGACTGGGTTGGCCCCCCAGTAGCAGCGATATAGGGAGCCGCAGTCAAAGGCAACCCCGTTTGGAAGGCATACTGCTCCAACGCTTTCTCCATGACCTCCACGTTTGAGCCTGTGGTGACCCAAGACCACGATGGAAAGGCATCTTCATCCTGCTTGTCCAGCTGGCCATGTGAGATACGATCTGCAGCATCCCAAGCTAGGGCTCCGAGACGGACAGCTATTGAGATAGCCTCAAGAGCCTGAGAAACTGAAGTTAAGAAGTTTGTTCATTGAAGCTTGTGAGCGTCGAATACGTACCGGTGTAATCAAACTGGATGCACTGTGAGCACTGCTCACAGCCGCAGCAGCGAGGGCGCCCGTGCAGATACCGACCGAGACCGAGTTCCGTTCCGAGGGATACTCTTGGCAGCCCTTGGAGACCCGGCCAATGAATAGCCCGAGTTGTGCAAGACATGTCAAGGCTTGTACAAGGGCTGTATTGAGGGTTCCGCGCCGGTACAGTAGCACCAAGTCGGCCAGGCCGGTGAAAGGCGGGCACCTCTCTCTCTGATGTGCTGGTAGTCGGGATACCTCGTGTTGAAGCACATCACAACTGCGCGACAAGAAGTCAAGGAGCAGGATATCATCACAAGTTTGCGTAAGGCTCAGAAGCGCATCTGCAACATCGTACGTCTGATCGCCAAAGACATAGACGGTCAATCGGTTCTCTGGAAAAGAAGGAGGCATATTGAGATGCAAGGGATCAAGTCCGATTCACGTCCCTAGCTAAGATGAAGGGCATCGGGCTGACTGGGAGCTTGAAGCAAGTACTGGATATAAGTGTTAGCCTTGCATCTTGAACTCGGGGATTGAGAATTCGGCTGTAACCTGCGGCTATCTTCTAAGTGATGAGACTGCGGCAATCGTTCCACATAGCACAAGAAGACAGGGGTTACATGGTAGCCCTTCCACGCTCCAAATCAACCCAGTCCATCTTGTGAGGTAGGTTGACCCCAGCACGTTTATTTCTCTTTTCAGGGGCCACTCGCGCATCAGTGTTCAGGTGTCACTGTAGTACGATTGCCACTAATAGTGAGAGTCGCCGAAGCACACCTGGGCATATCGGCAACCGAATACCTAGGTACCTTGGGGAGTCTCGGCTCAAATTTGCACCCTTCCCGCCAATTTGGCCTCGCCTTTCGGTATCTATAGTTTGGTCTCGCCACCTCCGCCGGTTGTTGACAGGACACGCCTCAAAAAACATCCCTGGGCTTTCTGGCACGACTTGTGTTCTCTCAGCATGATGGCGCACAATCAAGCTATCGAGCTGTGCCTGGACGCAATCCTATCAAGTGGACCAGAATATCTCCGCGAGCTAAACAGTGACCATGTTTCATCCGCTAATGGAGAAAATGGAACCCACAAGAAACGTGTACAATCACCCCATGAGCCACGCAAGAAGCTCATCGATGCTGCCACCAGGCTTATCCACCTTCTCACCGGCCCTGAGGAGTATCTAGATCACCTGGCAAACAGCGTGAGTTTTCACAATGAGATCTGGAGCACAGAGTTATCCAAGCTTTAGACATTGCAAACACTAACAATCTCTGTCTTTCGTAGTATCAAGAGCTGACTTGTGTGCGATGGCTCGTTGATCTCGATGTGTTGAAGCACCTACCCCTCGACGGAAGTCCCATTGATTACTCCACCCTGGCATCCAGGGCCACTGTCCCCGAGGGCCATCTCAAAAGTGTGTCACGAATGGCGGCCGTCAATGGCTTCTTGGAAGAATCCAAATCCTCTCCGCCTGGCATCTCACACACCCGTGCCTCGGCTTTGCTGGTCCAAGATGAGAGCTTTATGGCTTGGGCACGCTGGATGCTAGACTACTCAATGCCTGTGGCATACAAATTTGCTGACGCGACTCGAGCCTGGCCCAAAGCCGAGTCCAAGAACGAGGTGGCATTCAGCTTGGCCATGGACACTACGGACAACTTTTTCGACTATCTCAAGAAGACACCGGATATGACTGCCCTATTCTCGGGATACATGCGCAGTGTCACTGCATCACGACCTTGGAGCCTTGACCATGCCGTCCGGAGTTTCGACTGGGGTAGTCTTCCCCAGGGTGCCAAGGTCGTCGACATTGGCGGTTCACACGGCCAGCTCTGTGTCGAGGTTGCCAAAGAGTTCCAGAGCTTGGAGTTTATCGTCCAGGATCTACCCGAGGCGGTGGAGACAGCACGTCAGTCTTTTGACACAGATAACAGCATCGACTCTGCGATCAAGTCTCGTATAAACTTCATGTCGCACGACTTTTTCCAACCCCAGCCGGTGGTAGACGCACATGTCTACTTCTTACGGATGATTATCCATGATTGGCCAGACAAGGAAGCACTTGTCATCCTGCAGCATCTGCGCCATATCGTTGAGCGAAACCCGGCCGCTCGCATCGTCTTCATGGACACGGTGTTGCCTCAGCCAGGAACCACAACTGCCCTGCATGAACAGCGACTCCGAGTCAGAGATCTGATGATGCGACAAGTCTTCAACTCCAAGGAACGCGAAATGGAAGAATGGAAGGCACTACTTGATCAGGCTGGTTTGGAACTCTCTGAGGTGACAATGCCTGACGACAGCGTGATGGGCGTCTTGACAGCGCGCCTGAAAGACGTCGACCTATCGGCCAGCATAACAGACCCGCTACGATCTACCCTCAGAGCAACCGAAGAATCCAGTGATCAACCTGTCCTCATCATCGGAGCTGGAATTAGCGGTCTGTGCCTTGCCCAAGCGCTAAACAAGGCCCGGATCCCTTTCCGTGTCTTCGAGCGGGACGCTGCCCTGGATTCGCGCCCTCAGGGCTATCGTCTCAAACTGCAGGCCGACGGATCCAAGGCACTTGCAGAACTCCTCCCCGAGGATATCTATAAAGAATTTCAGACGTCATGCGCCATACTCAGCGTGGGGGAAACAAACTTCAGTCCTTTTAGCGGCAACATTACACACAGTCGTTCCGGGGGCGGACTAAGTGGAAAGCTAGGTCTAAGTCCGACTTACACGGTCGACCGGGCAACGTTTCGAAGAACCCTGACAAAGGGTATCGCGGATCGTGTCACTTTCAACAAGGACCTGGACACGTTTACCGTCGACGAGCACTCAAGCAAAGTTTCAGTGACCTTCAAAGACGGCGAAGTGATCCATGGACGATTCGTCGTTGGCGCCGATGGACTGCATTCAGCAGTTCGACGGAAGCACCTACCGTCCCACTCTTTCAAAAATACAGGGGCGATATGTATCTACGGCAAGACACAAATGACGCCCGACCTGCTCGAACGCTTCCCCAAGAAGGGCTTGCGTTGGATGACGGTCGTGTCGGACGGGGCCCCCATGCTGCAGTCCTGTATCATTGGCGACACGCCTGTCACATTGCTCCTGGAGCCCATCCGTTTCAGTAAGGAAAGTCGCCAGGCCCACGGGCAGCAGCTGCCGGCAGACTACGTGTACTGGGCTCTCATAGGGCCCGAGAAGCGCTTCCCACTCAGCGAAGAGCGGCAGAATGGGGTCAATGGCGTGCACGCCTCGCCAAAGTCTACACTGCTACAGCGAAAAGGCGCGAGTGGCGACAATTGTCAAGCACCCAGTCTGGCACTGGAGGCCACGACAGAGTGGCACCCCTCGCTACGCTCGGTACTGGAGCTCCAGGATCCTTCTCAAGCAACCCTTATCCGTGTGGCGTCCCAGGTCGCCGAAATCCCCGTCTGGGAGCCCTCGGCGTGGGTCACCATGCTCGGCGATGCGATCCATCCAATGAGCCCCTGTGGTGGTGTCGGCGCAAACACCGCCATCTGCGATGCGGCCAGCCTTTCGAAGGTACTTGTTGCATCGAACGGGTCACCTGTGGCAGACAGCGTGGGAACCTTTGAATCGGGTATGAGGAGGCGTGCGCACATCAGCATTGTGCGTAGCGAGATTGGCTCCAAAAAGATGTTTGGGCTGAAGTCGTTGGCCGAGTGCCAAACTTGGACGGAACTGTGATGTTAGAGGCTTTTCTTCCTTCTTTTCGTTGCAGCATACTCTCTTCCCCTGTACTCCCGTAATTGAGCATTGGTTCAAGGACTCGACCGCATCCAGCGACTAGGTTTATTGGCTCTCATGTACCTCGGTATAATTAGTTCAATGAAGGCTAGTGTACAATCTCTCGCACCGCAGTTGCTAGATCCATACTCATGCATGATCTAACATTCATCCCTGACGCAATACTCCGTTTCCAACGACGTATAGGGTGAGTAAAAGCATGGTATACGAAACTGTTTCTGCATTATTCTTATTCCAGCTCATCCTTTGCAGCATTTGTGTCGTTTAGTACATACCGTTGATCGTCCTTGTGATTCGAGTGTGCCCGTTCTAGCTTGTTGAAAGTAGAATCCCCTTGAGGTGTGATTACCATCGTGAGACCCCCAATCCATACATCGCCTTATTCAATACGACGATTACTGCAAAACTGTACAGCGTGATTGTATATGCCTTACGAAGACTTTCAATCTCAGTCATTTCCTACTCATCGACCTTATGGCCCACTGACAGACAATTGGCTCATCCTAGTTTTGTACAGGCCTCAGTGCCAAATTTTGGCTAATACGGCCCTCCTGGCGTCCCTTGTGTGCGCCTAGGCCAAGAGACGACAGCACATCCAGTCCTCTGGGCTTCTCGGGAAATATGTTTGCCACAAGGTGCTTCAAGTCTCTGAAGAATCCGAAAGTTCTTAGGTAGCTGTACGATGGAATGGAGAAGACACCAATTTCACAAGCCATGGGATCTCATCAGCGTAGAACCGCCCCGAAACTATCTCAGACTGACCAGCTGGTGAAATTGTCGGGCAACTTGTCGGCAAATAATTCCAGTCCCAATGATCACCGAATTCGACACGCCATGCGAATCTTGTGCAGATATGTACTCGCAATCACTATGCGCTTTGCCGTTCGGAGATCTGCACCAGTCCCAACCAACATCTGCATTCACCGAAGACGGGAATGCAGTAACATCCATGTCTGAGATAGCGCATTTACAAGTTTCTCGGAGTGATCAACGTATGCTGCGCCTCGGGTGGTATGCCGAGGCCCAAACAGGTTACCAGCTCCGCCGCCGCTGACAATTCTCTTGCAAGCTACAGGCGAACAAGCCGGATCAACTGCCTGCCTTTGGCCGCGATTCCGCGACATGCAGTTGCGGTTCACCGTGTCAGCATACTTGTACAGCATTATTATCAACCTTGGAATACTTGGCCCATCAGGTTTAGGACCTACTCTCCGACCACCACAAGAGACTCACTTGGAAAGGACTGACAGCAATCGCATCGTACACTCATCATGACTAGTCGCGTGGAAGCCACCGAGCTCTCCGAGCTTGTCTCCATCCTGTCATCGGCGTCAGATCAGTACCGCCAATTTCTGTCGAAACACGGCTTCTCTGAGCCGTCTCTCGAAAACGAGACACCAGACGTGGAGCTCATCTCAACCAATGACACTTATTTCTCTGCCAGGTCGACTCTGATCGATGCAGCCGATCAGATCATTCGACTCGTCCGCGGCCCACGCGATACACTTGTCACACTCAGCTTCGATCACTGCGCATCAGCCACCCTGCAGGTTGCCCTGAAGCACAAGTTCGCCAGCCACATACCACTGGAGGGCACGACTACTTACGACGCAGTTTCAGCAGACGTCGGCAAGCCCGAAGTCACACCGGCTCTGGTGGAACGCATCCTGCAGCATGCATCCTCCTATGGACTCTTCAAGGCCCTCCCAGGCGGCCGCGTCGGCCACAATAGCACCTCTGCATTGCTAGTGACAGATCCCGACCTTGAGGCCTGGATGGATCTGAGTGCCACGATCGCCTACCCAGCGGGCGCATCGATCCCAAAGGCCCTGGATTCCTACGGCTACAGCATGGAGGCCGATGAGTCTGCGTATGGTGCCTCGATCGGAAGGAAGGTCTCGCAATTCCAGCGATTCCGCGAGGCGGACGGTCACCAGTTGCACGAGATGTTTGCTCGCGCCATGCGTGGCATCTCAGTTGGCGGTGCGTATGATGTGCGCCACGCCGTGGACGGCGGGTACCCCTGGCATCTCCTTGAGAAGGACGGGGGCCACTTGATGGTGGATGTTGGTGGTGGTCCCGGCCACGTGGCCATGGCGTTGGCTAAGAAGTATTCATCGCTCCGTTTCGAGGTCCAGGATCTCCCCGAGACTGTGGCCGTGGGTGAGAAGAGCTGCCCAGAGGATCTGAAATCACGGATCAAATTTGAGATCGGAGATTCGCACCGGCTGTTTTGGCGTCTACACCGGGCACGGACCACCGCACGGACCACCCTTATCCTACCCTTTACAACTACAATTATTAACAGCTTATATAACCTTTTTATTATAAAATTTAATATAATTATTAAGTATTAATATTATTTTAAATTAATAAAATATTTATTAAAATTAATTAAATATTAATAAAAATTAAAATATTTAATATATATTTTTTAATATATTTTTAATTTTATATTTTTTAAATTATTTTAATTTTAAAATATAATAATTATAATAATATAATTAATATATATATTTTAAAAATAATATATAATAAAATATTAATTATATATTAATTTATTAAAAATAAAAATAAAAATAATTTAAATTTATAAAATATATTTAATATATTTATTAAAATATTAAAAGTATTTTTTTAATTTAATTTTTTAATTTATATAAATAATATATATAAATTAAAGTAATTTAAAATTATTTTAATTATTTTAATATTAAAAAGATATTTAATTATTTAAAATTTAATTATTTTAATATTATATTTATAATATATTTTTAAAATTAATTTAATTTAAATATTATTATATGTTAATTATTATTAAATATAATAAAATTATTAATAAATTTATTTTTAAAAGTTATTTAATATTATTAAGATTATTTAAAAGTAAAGTATTTATTATATGTTAGAGCTGAGAGTGGTCCGTGCGGTGGTCTGTGCCCGGTGCAGACGCCAAAACAGCCGGTGCGAATCTCCGATCTCTCAAATTTCGCCCCCATGATTTCATGACACTCCAGCCCAAGCACTCAGTTGGCGAAGGCGAGTCAATTGCATATTTCTGCCGATTTATCCTCCATGACTGGAGCGACAAGTATGCTCAGAACATCCTCCAACAGCTAGCCACAGGCTTGAGGCGACAAGACCGCATTATAATCAATGACGTGGTGGTTCCCGAGCCAGGCCAGGAATCTCGTGAGAGGGAGCGTCGCATGCAGTAAGTTCCTTCATCAGCCCACTCTTTCAACTCGGTCCTACGTTCGAGTCAAGGCTAAGTATATTTTACAACTCAGCGATCGAGATTTGTTGATGTTGATGAATTTGAACGGCCGTGAGCGCACGCTCACAGCATTTGAGAGCTTGTGCAGGTCCGTCGCACCTCAGCTCAAGGTGCAAAAGGTTCATCGGCCAGAGCAAGGCGAATTGTCGCTCATGGAAATCACACTCGTGGATGTTGAGTGGGAGACTCAAACAAATGGACACAATACTTAGCAGTATGCGGGGATGACCTCTCCGGGTTGCTTTCACATTCGTAATTCGTTTCGCAGTAAGGATCAAATAACATCTGAACCATGTTGGGAATATAATGCTTGATCAATGTGTGCCTTGCTTACCTAACTACCTCAAGTCACTGTGGTACCATGTATCGGGATTAGCCAATCTACCGCGCCGGCATTCGAATTGGATTGACAGCTGCCATCTGTCTTCAAGGTGCAAGATGCACGTGTCTCTTTGACCCGCATGATTTGACACAAAGCTTGCATTTTTAGACATCTGATTAGCTGCGTGATCTACCGGCTGACAAAACCTACCAAGGAGAGGACCGGGGGGGGGGGGGGTTTCTGAGTGTTTCACGCAATACAAATGACTTTGTGTTAGTAACATGTAGATTAAGATAGGCATACACAAAGTAATACTGTCAGAAGCTTAATCAAATATTATTTTCACCATTACATTGCTATTCAATCCACATGCTTTCAGCACCTAAACAAAAAAAAAAACACTCTCCCTGGCAGGAAGGGTTTGATGGTTTCGCTTATCTCGAGCCAAAAAAAACTTGGCGCGTTTCGAACGCCGAAGCGGCGCCGATGTAGTTGCAAAAGCAAGCATAGCAGCGTGATTGGCACATTGGAAGATAGAGACTCCCAATCATATAGCTGCCAAGAGGATGTTTCTGGTAGGTAGCAGTGCGCGCTTATCTACGTTCCGTCAGGTGCACATGGCCATGACCTTCTCTGACTGCTCGCGTTGAAAGACTTCATAAAAGTACCGTACAGCAACGACCCTGAGTAGGTGTGGCGTGTTGGACAGCTTCCGGATGAGATCGTAGCGCATCTTGCACAGTAAGACAATCAGATTTTCAATTTGTGATAAGTCGAATCACAGTTTCTTGGTATCGTTTTGCGTTGGAGTTGACGATTGAGCAGGATGACAATCATTCTAGTGGTTCTACGACGGCACCCGCCAGTCCACAATCGCCTTTCACAAAGTTATTTCTGCCCGCCAAACATCTTCATGAACAAAGCAATTCAAATTTTGTGGCTTTTATGTCGAATGCAGTGGAAACTGAGCAAACTTGCAAAGATCAATAGCTCGTCAGCCGATACACATCCTCGGATATATCCAAATTGGGAAACTTTCTACGAGGCACATTGGCATGTAATGGGGTGGATACAGGCGCCTGCAATGTGACATCTCAGCCCGTGAGATATCATTTTTCATCTTGACATTGGTACCGAACAATAAGTGATGACAGGATATGCTCAAGATTTCACTCCTCGTGTCCGATGAGCGGCCAAATGGCATCGAATTTTCATGGGAGCGGAGATCGGATCTAGAGTTTTGAGCATAGAATCGGCATTTTCGGATGATAAATCTAGAAGCCAAGCAAGAATTCTTAGTAGCCATGGCACTGCTGATGGCTCTTACGAGCCACGATCCGGAACTTCCAACAATGGATATTGGTATCGCGTTTCAGGCGCAAAACACACGTCGAAGAAACCCCATCATTATGGTGAGATACATCTGGGCACTCAGACAGCTCCCATGCTGGTGGGCTTGATGCTGACGTGAGAACTCAAAGACATGTCACATACAGGCGTGGGGTGCTACAAGATACCTGCAGACAATTCTCGTTGACATGGGAGCAATGCCAAGCAGGCTAGCAGTCAAGCATTTCCCATCTGATCATCCAATCCGGAAGATGAGCGTTTTCCCCAGGATTTCTTCGGGGTCCACGAGCAGTCCGGCTGCCTCCGCCCAGATCTCTTTGAAATATGTGTTTGGGTACTAGTGCGCACGTCGTCGTACATTTGTCCCGTAGGCGTCATAGACTTCCTGAATTGAGTATAATAGGATCGCTACAAAGGGCCGTTCCGGTGGGGTGGCCGCTGGCTATTTAACCCATCAGGTAGGCTGTGGGTAACTTTGAAAGCAAGTGACACGACGTTAGTCGGCCTTCTGTTGCCTACTCAAGCAGGTATCGCCAGGCCGCATTTTCAGGTTAGCCCGGTTTGGATATCCTTATCACCGTCCAGAGGGCAGACGACAACGTCGCAATAGAACTTGCATATAGGTCTCAAAATTCGGTAATCAGTCATGTGTGTTGTCAAAGGATGGCTGCCGAGGGCTTGGCTTAATATACAACTAGCGGCTATCGCGGGGTAGACTACGTTTGTGAGGACTGAATAATCAGTATGCAACCCACTAATCTCCAAGCTCGTGGGGTTTGAATACGCGGGGGGAGTCGAGATGTCTTGGCCGCGACACGGTTCCATGCTCAGCCTATTGCCTGATGCACCTCGCTAGCATCAGGAGCTAAACGTACACACCCTCATTCATGTTTGTGTTGGACAGATCTATCAATGCAATATGGCGACATGCAGGTACTACCCACCACAGAGCGTCTTTAGAGAGAAGTCGGGTCAAGATGTTGCTCCCGATTAGCAATGATATTGCTCCGATTAGCAAGAGTGGTACGGTTCAGATCTGCAGGGGCCGTTAATCACAACCGGGTACTCGGATTTCGTGACTGGTATGTCTCTCCACGATAGGGGAGCTTTGCGACCGGCACAATGGAATAGAATTTATCTACAGTAGCACCCGAAACGATCTAAATTGGCCAGAAAAGTCAATCACCTATGCATGGAGGAAGCTATCCATGTTTGAGGAGGTTCCTGTACGAAGTGGCTGCAACCGCAACGTCCCGACTCAGGAATGAGACCCATCATGTCGACTACAACCAATGCCTCTCCACATACTATGTCAACATGAAGCCGATGCACCCTTCTATCAGCCCAGTAGTGCACGTTGGAACCCACCGCAAAGAACGACAGGTGCGCAACTCTTGCAACGCCTGCAGTTCCCAGAAGATCCGCTGCAGCAAGGAACGCCCGCAATGCCATCGGTGCGTCGACAAAGGCCTTGAGTGCGAATATAGCATGTCGAGGAGGACTGGAGAGCGGGCTCGCGTCGCCGACTCGCCTCCACGACAGCCTCGAGGGCCCACAAACGGAGAGAAGGCGCCATCCACAATCGCTGCAGTCGCCCCACCTCGTCCTCGCTCCTTTTCAGAGAACGCTATCGAGCATTCGTTGGAGGATATCTCAGATCCATTCTCAGTAACCGACCAGGAACATATTGGCTGGATGCTGAGTGTCTCGCCGGAGAATATAACACTGCCCGTCGATATCGATATGGATCTGGCTGCGGATCTGACTCCGTCGATGGAGCGGAGCAACGACCTCGACGTAGTCTCTGCTGGCCCTCAGGAGTACAAGTCGCCAACATATGACTACAACTTCGATTACATCGTCGACCAGACCCGCGAGCCCCACGCGTCCGGGCATCCCAAGTCCCAGCAAAGCGACCCCGCTGTGCCCAAGTCAGACTTTGGCTCCCTTTCGGATACCGCCCTGCGGTCTCTGCCTCCTAAGAAGGCTGACGACTGTTTGACGGAAGCCATTCATATCCTCACAGATTTACATGTTCCCGCGAGGGGGTGCATCACATCAACAAACGACGCCACATATTCGATGCAGCTGCAGGATCCTCTTGACGAAACCCCTCGGGAAGTCGGCACGGTCCTGTCTCAGAATGGAAAGGCACTGAGAAAGCTTGGGAACCTCCTCGACTGTCGTTGTTCTCTGAGGCAGGACGTCGCGGTGTTGATCTGCATCAGTCTACACAAGGCCATCGGCTGGTATGCGGAAATTCTGGGAGACGACAGCGGCCCACAGGATCACCCGGCCAAGCAATCACTTCTCTTCGGGCGCATCGCAAAGGCCCCCTCATTTATGGGCAGCTACCGGCTGGACAGCAAGGCGCAAAAGCTTTTAAGTGCACACCTGGTCTTGACCCAGCTAGAAGAACACATTGACCCGTTCATGAGGAAGCTGAGTAACTTACAATCGGCAGCATCTTCCGTGTCTTCTCCGAGGTCAACACCGACAACCAGCACGGATATCGAGTCGACTTTGATAGAGCAGCACCGCCACACATTGCAGGAGGAGATTGATCGTGTCATTGCTCGAGCTAACAGCATCAAGCAAAAGTAATCAGACTGGGCGGAGCCTGGTAATGGAAGCATCGTGGGGATCAAAAGCTTACAGCATGGCGTTTCGGCCGTTTAAGATACCCTGATAGTCTGCGCAGGTGTGAAATTCAAGAAACTTTTGATCTCATCCATGAAAGGTCCTGATGATCGAATTGACTATTCTAAGTCCAGCGCCTCGCGTGCGTGTGCGACAGTACTAGAGTATCGTCGTCATTGGCATGAGACCCAAGACCGCTTACAGAATGACCAGCAGCTCGTTGGAGGCTGCGCCTCATCTAATGGCCCTAGTTGCTGACGCCGGTCTCCGCTTTGAGCAGAGGTGGGTAGCTCCCGGGACTGAAAGTTCCCCAAGGACAGCCAGTTCACCAGATGGGCATCAACGTGGGTGTTGAGCCATCACTGTTGCCTCTTCTAGTAGCTAGCAGCCGACCCCAGCTAGTTTCAGACTGCTCCATCTCCCCATGTCGGCTAGAAGAGCGAGCATCTGCTCGCGGCACAAAACAAGGTGCTCCATTGTAGAATCTGGCTTGAAAACGGTGGCAAAGAAATCAGTATGGTGGGGTGTAAAAGCACCGTAAAACCCGGAATTAACCCCGCGAAATGCAGGGCCCAGTTCGCACTCGGCGGCCCGGCCAAAGGATTACCATTCCCCGATGGAAAGGGCAGAATATGATAGCAGATGGCCGAGTGACCGAGAAGAAGACGTGGATGACCACGGGGATTGAAGTGACCAATATGACGCGGGAAGTTTGGCCGTCGAGTATATAATAACGACCACAATAAGATTACTATGATACTGTACTGGTTCATTTCGAGGCATGCACTGATTCTTTCGTTCCATTTGTGCTCTACAGTCTTGTTTCCCCCAGAATGCCTACTCTCGATATATATCACGGCACCGAGGATGAGCTGTCGTTCCTCGACATATCAAAGCCCAAGGCTATCAAGGTCGGAGACAAGATTGCCAATACTGCTTCCACAACTACCAAGGAAATTCACAACGGCGAGGGAAAAGCCACTGAGGAGCAAAAGCCACATCCAGCACCATACTATGATGTAGACCTCAACTACCGCTTGGACCCTGCCGAGGGAGGCACTGAGGTCCTCTGGGGTGGAACTATGCACTTGATGCGGCGCAAGTGGAAGACTGCCACCGTCAGAACCCACAACGCTCGTGGGCGGGAGAAGGAATTCAGTCTTGACACTACGGGCTTCCAATTCGAGCATTTCCCGTCCTCCTACAAGGGCATGCCTTGGATTCCCCTGGACGAGGAGCTCGTGAGAGAATACAATCCTGAGGCCGAGGAATTCATGAGGAGACTGTGAGTTTGCTCCCGAGATTAAAAGACCACTTACTGTACCCACTCTCCGAGAAACCACGAGGACTGACAGACATGTGCTAAAAGCACCGGAGCGACCGATGTGCGGCTGATTTCCCACCTCGTTCGGCAGCGGGACTGGCGCAGTGACCCCGAAGAGGACGCCAAGAGGCCAGACATGGCCATGACCGACGGCGGCCTCCTGTCGGCGCACTACGTACATGTCGACCAGTCCTACGACGGTGCGGTACGTAGGCTGATGGACGACCTGCCCCCAGGGGAGTGGGTCGATCACAAGGACAAGCACCGCTGGGCCATCGTCAACATGTGGCGGCCCCTGGAGCCGGTTCGGAGGGAGTTCCTGACCCTGTGCGACGCACGCTCGGTCAGGGATGAGGAGCTGCACGACACGATGCACTGTGTCCCGTTCCACTGGCCTAAGCCGCCAACCGAGAACCACATGTGGCTAGTCACGGCGCCCGAGTCCCTGGAACAACACAAGTGGTGGTTCCGGGGCGGCATGACCAGGGACGACGTGATCCTCATCAAGATCTTCGACTCCAAGAAGGACGGCAGGGCTAGGCGCGCCCCACACTGCGCTGCCACCACGCCTGACTGTTTTGGACCGGCAAGGAGGAGCCTTGAGACGCGGTTTTTCCTCTTCTGGGAGGACGATACTTCTGAGTAGCTAGCTCCTTGTTCCCCCCTTCCTTAGTCGCCCCCTGGAATCCGGAGCACATCCATGTCAACTACTTTAAGTACATTTAGTAAATGCCAAGATGCAACGTGTTTGTCCCGCGCTTCAGATTGATATACTGGCACCTGCTGTCAGTATATCGATGTATGAATTCTACCAAATCAAAAGAGTGTCTCCTGGCTGGCACTTCGCGCGACCGGAGCTAACGCAGCAGTTGTTGAATGCTGAGACCATCACCAGTATCATCAGTCGCTGATTGAATCTCTCTCCACCAGGTCCAGGTCTGGAGGCAAGATCATGGGCAACCCGCACAAACCGGATGAACCAGCGCGCCGCTCAAACGCCGAACTGGTGTTTTGAATCTGCAGAGACTCGGAATATCCGCCTGGGCAACATATGTGTCCAACTGCTTGGCATGCAGTCTTGATAGATCATAAGCGTCATAGATCTGCATTTTGCCCACTCATTGGACATCAAAGGCATGTCGTCAAAATTAGGCCTTCGGCTGACTCATCCAAATGGGAAATCACCGACCCCACCCTTGGCGACCGAGCTGTACCAATCAGTGCACAGCAATTTGCAACCCGAGCCGCGGAATGTCCGGATGAAGTGATCCGCCCAGGGACCCGGTACGACCTCAGGTGTCCATCCGCGGGAGGGAGACCTTGCATCTGTGGGTCCTCGACGGGCGCTTCCACCAGGGTGATCTTCCTGGAGAGAGACCGGCATTGTTTGGGGGCGTATTGGATGGAACTAGCCGGCGGCTCTTGGCTCGCGTCGTATCAACCATATATGCCAGATATATTCGTGATCTCTGAGTTGCAGAATGACTGCCCGGGGGGCGTTGCGAAGGTGTGACCTGTATAATTGGTTGCGGGGTAAACCACCACTTAACCACCCAAACAGACTCCGACATATGCCAAGTATGTTGGTGATCTTTGACTGACGGAATTTGGATGTCACTGTGTGATCTCTGGACTGTAGGGTTGAATTTGGACGAGCCGGGAATCATTCGCCGACGAAGAGTTGCCACCTCATCCGTGAACCGGGGAAACCGGTTTCACCAAAGCGAACAAACACACTTGTCAACTCAAGAGCTCGGCCACAATTGAACACGATCGGCAACTGAATGTGGCCTGCACACGGGGATATCCTTTATCATCGGGCATCCACCTTCCGGCGAAGCATTTTAGCGTGGGGGTGTTGATGCACTACCCGGATCTTGCCGTACAAGGATTTGCTAGTCGCGTGTTGGATAGCCTCCGGGAGAGTCGATCCGAAGTGGGCCCCTAAACCGACCTGGCAGGTGTCATTGCAGGCCCTAGCCGCCCAGGCGCCAGGAAGTCTAGCCGGGCATATTGAGTGCAGATGTGTTGTTTTCCAGCGGCACTGACGAACGGCAGTCGATTCCCAGGGTGCCCCAGGCAGTCATGTGAGGTATCTCAGGGGCATTTCTCTTTGCTGGAGGCTCATTGGCTTTAACATCGGGAGAGCTCTGAGAGTCACGCTCGTTTCTCGGGATGGGTGGCTTGATCTCATTCTATCTTACCTAGGTAATCACCGTAAAAATTCCTTGCCTACTATTGAAACCTGGAAGCCAGGCTTTTAGTCCTTGCGGCTGGCTCAGCCAATTCACAGTACTATTCAGAGGAGCTATGCGGTAATGGAAGGACCATATCTGGAAACACTGTCAGTTCTACTTAAAGCTAATTGAGACACGCGTAGACTGCGCTATGAAGTTACACCGCTTTGAAAATTGCTAAATCCTGCGACAATCCAACAAGGCATCTCGAATGAAGTCCATTGGTAATGATAGCAACGTGGAAGATGATACCATAAGAATTATGTCGGAGTAGTAACTACACCCGTTGAACTTGGTTGTGTGTTGTCACTGTGTACTAGTACCGCCAACAGCTAGTAGTCTTTTTAGTCAGAACGCTGGAGAACAATGTTGGACATGCGCAAGAATATTTGGGAGTTCTAACGACTTATATCAGACAAAATGCCAAGGATGTACATGTGTTCCGAAAATCAAGGTATCCCCTCATTGCTAGTATTCTCTTGATGCCATCGTAGTAGGCACCTGGCTCTCATCAATTTCAGGCGCGGAATGGTGCCTGTGTTCCAGCATCCCGCCGGCTCCCTCATTTCTAGCCTGACATGTCGTCCATCTCCATATTCTGATCTGTCACTTCTCGTGGTTTATCTGTACCTTCCTCTTTTTCGGTTTCCTTTGGTACTTTCTTAACACTCTTCCATTCCACAAGAAGAGAAAACGGGAATGAAGTTGCCGCCATCACCAAGCCAACTAAGAAGGTTTGTGTCAAGGCGAAATTGACATCCTCAAGGGCGCCCTCCAGCTCAGGTGTGCCGGCGCCAAAGATTGTCTCCAGGTTTCCTCGTATGTCAGTCACTCCTCCGCGGCCAAATATTTGCGCCGCAACCGCCACTCCGAGACGGTCGGAAAGCGCCTGTTGAAGTACGTTCTGGCCAATCGGAACTGCCAAGGCGAAGCCAAGAAGTCGGGCGAAGAGCGTAAGACTCGTGCCCATAGATATCTTTTCTGGCGGCAGGACGGCCTGAACAGCGACATTTGCCTGCTCGGCTCCAACTCCGACTCCAACACCGCCCATAATCTGGGCCCCAATGCTATAACAAGGCTTACTGTCAGTGGAACATCTCCAATAGTCTGATCCAACCCTTGGCATAGGGCTTGGTACGTACGTGTAAGCAATAGATGTGCCTGGCCGGATTTTGACCAGCATCGCCGCCCCTGCTGTCGAACAAACAGGGCCCAGGATCAAAAATGGATTGTACCACCCAATCGCTGCAACCAACCAGCCGGCAACGATCGAGCTGATGGCTGTGCTTATAGATAATGCCAGCTGTTTGATGCCGGATCCTTCGGCACTGTCCCCATCGAGAGACTGGAACCTACCACAATATCAGCGACTATGTCAGAGGAGCTCAAGGGACATAGATAGAAACGGTCGGCGGGCTCAACAGGTACCTACCAAATCGGCAGATAGAAAATGAAGATGCCGAAAGAACCGTTCAGGAAAAGCAGGTACAATGTTGAAGCGGCTACAGTTCGTTGTGTGACGAGACTGAATGGCACTGTGGCTTCGTCACCTTGCTTGTATTGTAGCCACAACCAAGGAATTAGTGTACACCCGAAAACCACCAGAACTGCTATCACCTGCCCGCTGTTCCATGCGTATTGGGCTCCTCCCCATTGTAGGGCGAGCACCAGACACACCAAGCAGCTGAGCAAGATGAGAGATCCCAATGGATCGAAGCGCATGACCTTCTGGAGGAGGGCCTTGCCCTTTAACTCGGGAGAATCCATGGCGAGGGAGGCTGGTAGGAAGGCAAATATGATGACGAGGAACACGGCTCCGATGGGTAGGTTGACTGCTCAGATTAGTTCCTTGTCAGGCGTCTCTAGACCCGTACGCGGATGGTAAAATGACCTACAGTAGAAGCACCATCTCCATGAGACTCTCGTAGTAAATGCGCCACCTAAAACACGTGGGCGTGTCAGGTTCTCTTTCATCTCCAGTGGAGGGAGTGATTCCACATCAACGCGTACTAACCGATGACTGGCCCAACCACAGCGGCAATAGCGTATGCGGCACCGCACAAGCCAGCGTAGAGACTCCGTGTCCTCAGAGGCGTGATCCGCGCGATCAGTATGAATGTGCCCCCAAAGACACCAGCCAGCCCAGCGCCCTGAATCGTTCGCCCGATGATGAACACTGCCGAGGTAGGAGCAGCCCCGCAGATCGCGCTGCCGACGAGGTAAACCGCCACAGAGAAAATGTAGACCCATTTGTTATTCAGGAGCGCGTACATTCGGCCGAAAGGGAGGAGCAGCGCCACCGCAGCGACCTGCTCGCCTGTGCTGTACCATGCGACGTCGTCGTTGCTTTTGAAGTTGCTCGTGATGGTCTGTGTAGTGCAGATGTCGTGTGTCAGCAAATAAAAACGTGGCCACCTTTTGCTAAAGAGCAAGGCTGTCAATGACTGTTCCTTACCGGGATTGCAGCAGCCAGGACGGTCTGGCTGACAGCCACGATGAATATGGAGGCGAACAGCGATGCCACAATGGCTGCCATACGCAAACCCTGCGGATACTCGGACTCAACCATATCCTTTACATCATTCGTGCTCTGTCCAGTGCCCTGCTGCTGCTGTTCGACGTCCGTGGTAGCCGGTCCCGAGGGCATCCTTGTTGGTTGGTTTGGACACGGGCTGGAGGATCCACGAATGGAATTATCAGTCGGTTGGGAGGTTGCGCTTTGGTTGTTTGAAAAACTAGATGTGCAGTCAGTTGATGTCTCTTTGTCGGCATCTCATCTTTTTACATTGATGGTGATGTGGAGAGGAGGACATTGACCTTGTTCGCTGGTAAGCGGCAAGACCTTGTCAATGTCTGGGATGGCAGTGTTGGTATGGGATGAACTAGATCGGTGTTTTGTACCTAGCATCAGAAATCCCACCGCACGACAGGGGTGGTGGCATATTCAATGTTGCACCGCGGTATTCTCCGCGAGCCGGCCACCGAAAATCACTCAAACGCTGTGCCCGTCTCCTTGTTGCTCACCATTGAGACGTAGGATTGAGATACTCGGCTGGTGCTATGGCCAAATGTGTCTTGATCTTTTTGTTGCATCTACGTATTAGAAGCGATCTCTTTATATCGAATATCCCTTGGTCGGTAATACTTGGTTTCTATACTCTGATAGCTACGATATTTGTCAAAGGTAGATATACGGAGTAAGCATCTGAACTAAGTTCGGCCGGCTCATTCATCAATCTCCGGGCTGCCAGATCACACTCTATACATGACGCTACAAACCCCATCAAGCACAACAAACGAGCACTTCCACAGCAGGGCTACCTTCCGAACAGTTGACGGAATGCACCTAAACTAATTCTGATCATCTATTCAAAATTATAGTATTCTGCCCAACCAACGATGCAACTGTTTTACACAGCGTCGTCAGAATGGTAGCGAAAGGTTGGAAACACGGAAAAACGAGAAGACTCACCGACTCTGAGTCATGTCAGCAAAGTTAAAGTGATCCGGAATGAATTTGTACAAGAAATCCGGGTCCTGGCGCATTTTCTCGATGCACTCAATATTAGGCACAATCATGGAAATGACCGTGTCATAATCCAACTGCTCGACGATTCCAGATTAGAGCAACGGGAAAAATAATGGGAGACCAGTAAATCTGATCTCCAAAGCTGGAAAGGGTTGATTTTCTGAATCATGTCACTCACAAGCATTCCTGCAGGGGCCTCGGGAAAGAGTCGATCGAAGTCTGCTCTTGCACTAGCGTCGTTGTGGGTCGTGACCAGAATGTTAGTTCTATGGCCAGCCTTCCTCAATCGAATTCTCCGCCGGGGCGGATGATAGACATACCACGGTGTACGCCACGGCACCGTACTTCTCCAGCAATGCCTTGATGATCGGAGTGTTGACCTTCTGTATATGGCCGTGATGGCCGGCCTCGTCCATGTTCGGTTTCTTGTACACGTAAATGTTGTACGAGAACAACCGTGTTGATCTCGTCGAACCTTCTGACGGCACATCCATGGTGGTATTTTTCTGTTCACATTCGTAATCGTTGGGATCCAACTTCACAAATTTCACTCATAGCTTGGATCTTTACACGTGCTCCCTATTTGTATGTTATTATTACTTGTGCACGGCTGACTTAAAGTTGGCGAAAGTACGCTCTTGCCGTGATGCCGCAAATGCAACCATGTTTTTGGGGTGGGCTTGGCCAATCGGAGATCATGGATGTGCGAAGTCCGATGGGTCCGGGCATTAAAGACTGCGATTTGCCTTTAGCAGGACTACAACCGGTGCGCTGAAGAATGATTTGCCGGCGCTGTTGATCAGATCTCGCATTACAAACTGAAGATTTTGGACTGGTGAGAGACACGCATGGGTCTGCTGTCATCTCACAAGTTGAGGCTAGCCGTAGACTTGGCACTTCGTGAAGAACGGAGGGCCATCAGAATCGAGCTCCCTTCTATATTCATCCATGAATGTCAGGTCAAAGCCCACCATATGATCATGATATACTGATAATTCCAGGCTGCACCTGAACGAAAGTAATGTCCAACAAGCTTGAATCATGATCAAAGGCTCGTGTGACAATATCTACATTCATTAGACCATATTTGGGGGCAATTTCAAGCAAGGTCCCCAAGATTCTATTGACTTTGGCAATTTCAGAGGAAATGACCTGTGCGAGGGAAACATACACGAGCATGTACTGCACCATGTCCTTGGTTTAAACCGCCACATGCGTGATACATTCCGTGCTCACGTTCTCGATGAATGAATGTTAAAATTAGTGGTGAAAACGGTATTTAACACTCTGATTATCTACTCTTTGTCTTCATCCTCCCAAAACACCAAACATCTGATTTCAATGCTCTGCCGTGGAGGGCCCTCGTCATACGGGGTTTGAATGGCGGTGTGCGGCACCCGCCTCGCACGCCCATCAAGTTTCGAATCGAAGTTTTTGATTAGAAGCGCCTCGCCCGTTGTCATGCCACTAGCGTAGTACCATCTGTGATGTGGGCTAGAAGTCAAATGCCACTGCTCATTATCCTTGTTGATGGTGTTGGGAGGCTGGCCGATGACAATCCGGGTCGTAACTGGCCGGAGCTCGTGTTCCTCGACGCTTCTGGAGTCGCACATCGCCAGAGGCTCGCGGTTGACTGCTCTCAGAGGCTGCCACACGTTGATGATACCCCATCTCTTCCTAGTGAGAGGTCGAAGCTTATCTACCTCAGGCAGTCTGTTGAGCACTACTTCGGCCCCATCATAAGATTGGTCTGGCATTGTTTAGTTGGATGCTGTTGATTTGAATAATGTAGCAAATGGGTTTCTTACCGACGTGGATGAAAGTAGCCGGTGGGGTCATTCCCAGGCTTTCCGTGTCTGAGATATCCTTTGGGATGTCTAGGACCTTTTGGATGGGGTCACTCCGTATGACGTGGGGAGCGAAAGGGTGAACATAGCTTGCCCCCGAACTGTCAAAGTCGATGTGTCAACTTCATTGAGGCAGACTGGGTACTTCCGAAGCAGTCTCTCGGGTAAGATCGCACTTACTGCCTCATGACCATCTCCTGAACATCCTTGTTCAATTGCGGAGGGAGTCCAAATCTGTAATCGCCGTCCCATGTCTTTTCATGGATCGTGCTCTGCACGACTTCAAAGCCCTGCTTATCGAGGCTGAACATTTCATCGCATTGCCGAATATCTGTCACCGTGACCAGCTGTCTGTCGTATTTCTGGCGTTGGAACCCGATCGTGGTCACATATTGCACAGGGAAGACTTCGCCTTCCGGCGGCGGCTGATGGTAGTTCACAAAGGCCTCGACTGTGGGGGAACGATCCGCGGTTGAGTGAGGCATGTTTGGGTCAGCGCATCTGTGGTTGTGCAGTAATAGACTTGGTTTGGGTTGTGTTTGCTGTAAATGAAAGGGTTTACTGGCTATTCTGTTACTCCGACGAGCCTCGCCCATGGAAGTCGGTATGTTTAAGTACATCCCGTTGAAACGGGCAGCTCCAAGAGACAGATTCTTTCGCGATTGTCTCCTGGCCCGAGATCCGATGATCGTAACTCGGTCATCCGAGAGATCGGCAGTAGCCAATCAGAAGTTTATATCCCCGAAATAAGATCTAACGCCGAGGAAATCAAGCCCTATCTATCTGGTTCCCGGGGTGTGTTGCAGGTCAGTTGGGTGATACAGTCCTATTCTTTGGGCGCTAATGGTCTTGTTTTGCCGAAATCAAATATGCGGAACGTGGCCAATTCTCCTGATAATAAAGCGATTGATATCGTTGCTGATACATCGCAGAGTTGCCGATGCAGTCAGGCCCCCGTGATCCGACTTGTGATAAGAATAACGACACAACTCTGCCATATTTTCAATGAATCAGTATTACACCATAGCAAAGACGATATACTCTTGGAACTTGACTTAGTCCTGCAATTCATCAAACAGCACCATGCCATACTCCCCGAATCTTCCTGTGGTTAACAACCGCTACGCAGCGGCGTATGCTGACCCCAAGGGCGAAGGCGATGCTCGTCCAGCTGCTCTTGATATCATTGATGATGAAGGGCTTGTTGGCAAGCTGTCTGACAAGGTGGCTCTGGTGACCGGCGGCACCAGCGGCATCGGGCTTGAAATCGTCCGTGCCTTAGCCAAAACCGGCATGACGGTTTCCTACACCACCCGAGATGTTGCCAAAGGGCAGATTGTGAAGCAGCAGCTGCTGGGCGAGGACCCTAACTACAAGTTGGAGGTCGTGCAGATCGAACTGGGCAGCTTGAAGAGCGTCAAAAAAGCTGCCGAGGACTTCCTCATGAGGGCTCACAGGCTGGACGTTCTCATGCTCAACGCAGGTCAGTTCCATGCCTTATTTACCATGGTTTATTATAATCAAGTTAGATGCGGATCGCACCAGTCTCGATCCGACACGTTGATTGACAAACCTTCTCTACAGGCGTTGGGGCGGTTCCTCGGGCCTTCACGGAGGATGGTTTTGAGTCACAGTTCGCCATCAACTACCTCTCGCACTTCTATATTTTCAATCTGGTGAAGGAACTGCTCCTGGACACTGCCTCCACCCACAAGGTCAATGTGCGTGTTATCGCTACATCCAGCACTTCACATACGGCCTCGACCGTCCTGCCCGAGAACAACTATGACTCGCACAACCCTCGGAACCGAGGCTATCCAGATGCCGGGCAGACTTACGGGCACACCCATACAGCCAAGATCTGGCTTTGCAATGAGATCGAGCGCCTGTACGGGGACAAGGGCGTGCACGCCATCAGTCTCCATCCTGGTGGTTTCACCAGTGGACTCATGGGTACCGTCGAGCCCAAGACGAGAGAGTATTTGGAGAAGATGATCCAGATGCCGCATATCCAGAAGGTATGGATGACCGTGGGACAAGGCGCAGCTACAAACATCATCGCAGCCGTGGGTAAGGATTACGATGGACTGGGCGGATTCTACATGGAGAATTGTGGCGTCAGCCACCCCGTTCCCGACGATGTGGTGTGGGCAGGACACGGATTCAAGTCTTGGGCGTTTGACAAGGATGGTGAAGAGAAGCTTTGGGCCGATTCGATGAAGATGGTTGGTCTGGAAGCTTAGGATATTTGAGTCGAACAAAAAGCCGCAGTAGTATTGCAAGATTATGGATTACACAGCCACCATGTATTAACTCGGTCTCTCCCTTATCAATTGATCTTCTGCATGACATGTTATTTCACCCTACATCGGTGTCTCGTCAGGTTGTTGACAGCACGCACATTGGCAAACTATCTACTTGGCTACCTGCAGTAGACTCTTTTCCACTGGATGGTTTGCTGATGTAAATAGTTGGTGGTACTCACCTGACACGATTGCTTGGAGACTTGCGGGTCTTGGCATTTATAGCACCTCTGTAATCTAGAGCAGTTGGAAAGGGACAGTGCCGAAGGAGCAGAAAACCGTTCTAAAGTTGTCAGAGCACTTAAAAGACGTCCAAGTGTGATGAAGTGGATTGTGTCCTTACCAGAAAATGTGTCATGGGGTTCTTCCACAAACATGTCTCGAATTAAGACGGTTGAATTCACTAATCAGAAGTATGCAACAGGGAAAATACAACCGGCACATGTATTCAAATTAAAAACACTCTAATGATGTCACAGCATCTGATCTGTAAGGGATGTTTTTCAGCCGGTCATCCCTGTTCTGGCCACCTGGGTACCCCTGTTTAGCTTTTGTTTACATGGCCGATCATTCAATCCATATCATGCTTGACGCAATCGTTGGGCGAAATTCAGGAAAAGCAACTAAGAAGGTGCCCATCTACTACGGGCACGGATCTTCTCGCCAAATCGGTAAAGGAGGAATGGAATCGGCACCAGAACCACACCAAAGATTGCTAGATACGACGTAGCCCGGGCTACTCCGATAGAGTCGTACATCGGCGTCCTATCATGTTCAGGAGCAGGATTAGCCGGCTGTAGGTCCTTTAGGGGATACTAAGGAAATGATTCTGAGAGGAACTCACGCAAAAACAGGGAATCCCGATGCGAACAGTGAGCGCATAAATGTGTTAGCGGCAACTGCGGAGTTCGAATTAATCCCATAGCAGTCGACGATGAAGTTCAGTCCTTGCATATTGATGAGGATGATTCCTGCACCGATGGGAACTCCTGAAAATATTTGCGGCCACGGACTTGTAGACGGTGAGCTTGTTGCAGCGAAGCAGAACATCCCCACAGGCAGGAAAACGGCACCGAGCATCATGAGGATTAGCCTGTTCTCCTTAGGACGGCCGGCACTCGGGTCTGGTGACAGGCGTGTGTTGGTCGTGAAGATAATGAGTGCGCCGCCGAGGATCGTGCCAGTCAGGACGGAGAGTAATGGGAGCCCGGCCAATGTGGGGTCCCAGTTGCGCTCGCGGATAAAAGACATGGGGTAGGCGAGGAAGAAGATGTACATCAGTCCTGATAGCAGAGTGTGGTCAGCCAAATGATCGGGAAGTATCTTGCGTTGATGGTCTCGTTAAAGATCACCTACCAAAGACCACGGAAATGTACGCTGACAGCGACAGCAGAATGGGCTCAAGCACAAGCATCTTGGCTGGTCGAGTCAGGCACATTTCCACGATATTGCCCAGGTTGCTCTCTGTCTCTTCTGACTTTGCTCGCAACGCCCAATTTCGAGTCAAATGCCGCATGTGGCTCGCTCTTCTGGCCAGGAGGACCGGGGCATATGTCTCAGTCGCGACCGGGATGAGCATCAAGGTGATTAAGAAAGTCACCAGCGCTGTGATGTTAAATATCCAGCGCCATCCTAAGGAATGGACAATCACAGAGCCAATGATGGGTCCCAAGATGGGCCCAACCATGAGAAATGTCCCCGTGCAAGGCATGGCGAAACCACGCTGCTTCGGAGTCCAGACGTCGGCCAGGGTTCCACTGAGGATCGCCGACGGCGCAGCGCCGAAAACACCCTGGAGAAATCGACAGAGAAAGACGAGGCTGAGTGACTGCAAGCCGGCTGCAAATGCTTGAAATAGTCCGAACATTCCGTAGGCCACTAGCAGAGGTCCTACTCTGCCGTATCGCTCAGAAATTGGCCTTAGAAGCACCGTCAGCGTCCAGAGTCGTTGGTTCTTGATGTTATTCCACACAAGAACTACTCACCCAAATATTATGGGACCAACCGCAAACCCAAGCATGAAGAGCGATGTACCACCAAACACCGCCCTCTCGACAGGCACGCCGTACTCTTGTGAGATAGCGTTCGCCGCAACGCTGAACACAGCAGATGAGAATGTAGTGGTTAAGACCAGCAATGCCAAAGTCATAGTGATCAGCCATTTTCGCCAAATGGGCAAATTTTGCGGGTTGCCCCTGTCGCTGGGACCCTGCCATTCAACGAGGAACTCATCCCTCTGTAATAATGCAACAATATCATCTATACCCTGGTCTCTTGCCTCCACAGAAATGACCGCCGTGGTGTTTTTCGAAGCTTCCAGCGGAGAGATGGGTGCCATTGTGTTTGGCATTTTTGGCGGGAGATTTGGGTACGTGTGTAATTCCTCTGGTGAGACCTCGGGCAGAGGTGAAAGGATCCAGCAACAGAGGAGGATTTTCTTCTGAAGATGCAAGCCGCCAAATTACACAGCATGCCGAGGCAAACAGCCTGAGGTGCGTCCGCGGCAATGACACGCGGACCGGTAACTGGGGACGTGGAGGTCGAAGTCAACAATCCGGTCTTGCCACCCACTGTTCAGAGTGGTGATTCGCTAGCTATCTCATAAATGTTCGGGAATCAACCGCTTCAATAATTCTGAAAACCCCATTGGATTCATCAACAATACCATTTTGCCACACACCATCTAGGCCGGTGGATGCTGCCCAAACTGTCTTCGGGAACCACCCAGCACCGGAGTACCCGCTGTACAGTGTAACCCTAACCAGCAGCAGTTCACCGAGCCAAGACCAAGACCCCGAGATCTTCATGCACCAACATGCCCCTTCGCGTGGCTTAGAACACTGGTCCTCTGCGTTTTCCGCAGAGACCACTGCGGATTCATCGATACGACAAGACCAATGGCACACGCGGCGGCTACCACGCTGAAATAAGCCATACCCTTGGAATAGATGTAGAAGTTGAGCTGTTCAAGCAAGGAAGGATATTCCGACGAGTCTGCCGTGTGGAGTTAGTCACATGTGCATACCACGTGCTTGATCTCATAAGGTTCCAGCTACGTACCTTGTTCAGAAAACAGCACCTTGTCTATCACATGCGCAACTCCGCCGTAGATTAATATGTCGGCTTCCAGAATCTTAGCCTCATT
This sequence comes from Diaporthe nobilis, assembly GCA_023078575.1. Lineage (NCBI taxonomy): Eukaryota > Fungi > Ascomycota > Sordariomycetes > Diaporthales > Diaporthaceae > Diaporthe > Diaporthe nobilis. Next base: position 54,231 of record JAKZJT010000013.1, on the reverse strand, counting down.
TGCCAAAACAATGTCCGCAGATTTTCGGGTGACGATGATTTTCTTGCCGCCCAATGTTGAATACTCCTGGGCGCGCGAAGTAAACTGTGTGTGGTACAAGACATAATTTGGTACGGCATGATTCGCAATGACGGCAGCTAACTCTTCGGGCGCCAGTGAGTCCAGCGCTGGTAGTAATTTCTTCACTGCGGCATCATTCGGTAGGAAAACTGTCGCGTCGCGGAGCTCTTCGAGTAGTTCCCTGGATTGCGCCATGTTGATCAGACGCCAGAATTCGTGAAGCTTGTTGACCAGGTTGGTCGTCTCGGATATGTTATGTGGAAGAACCAGATTCCTGTCAATGACATGCACAACGCCTGAATCACAGCTAAGGTCAACGTCGACAATATTGGAGATGCTCTGCAACCCAGACTGCGCTTTGAGAGTGGGAGTCGTGTTGGAACCGTGCGGCCTGCGTGACATGAGCTTCACTGCTGGCCCGTCGCTGACATTGGTGAAAACTGGAGGCCGTAGGATGGAATGTGCAATTTGATATTGGCGGTCCTGCCAGAGAAGGTCTTCTGAAAGCTGAACACCTTCTACAATGTGATAGTCGAGGATAGTGCGAGCGATGTTCGGATCGATTTGGGTCAAGTTCAAACCCCAGTCGGCGAGGTATGTTATGGCTTCATCATTCATAGCCAGAAAGGTAACGTTGTAGGCTTCTTCGTAACCGGGGAGAAGGTCGAGTTTGACAAGGACTTCATGCAGTAACGAAAGAGATCCATGGCGTTGCAATGTTTGTCCCAAAGAGGTTGCCGAAGTCAATTGTAGCGTAGTCGAGATGTTGATGGCCGCGAAGAGGGCCCACCGAAGTGGTACAACCATTGTGAAGTCAAAGCGGTATTGCTGTGTAGGGCTGGAGAGGCACCACGCATTCAGTCCTTCTCCAAGCAATATCTCAACTGGAAAATTATAAGGCCAGCCGCATTGCATTTGGGCTACTGTCAGGATATAGATCTGATCATATTCAAGAGCGGCAAATACAACCCGAGTTTTGCAGAACCCGAACAATCCAACAGGGCCGTCCAAACATCATTGGTGGCTAATGCGCGCCGTTATAAGGGAGGGTCCTCCAGATGACAAGACACTAAGTCTCGTTTGTCACTTGGCAAGGCATTGAAATTAAATTGAAGCCCATTCGATGCCATTAACCTTTTGGCAGTTTCAAAACAAGAAGGGATCGAACATGCATGCTCTGAGCATTTTATTCCGCTTATTTTGCGGACTGGCTTCAATTAATTATCAATTCCCAATTTCCTCACTGGGCCCAGTCAGTTCTCAAGACACACAGTCACTTGCAACACGTGATCCAGTCCGATTTGAGGTCCATCTCAGCAGCGGACAGGTAGATGTCCTCGGCACCGGTGCGAGGGAGGTTATCTTGGTCAATGGAAGCTTCATCGGTCCGACTCTACGTCTCAGCCATGGAGATGACGTGGAATTCGTCGTCCGTAACTATCTTTTGGAGGAAACAACAATACATTTTCACGGGATCGACCAGCGGGGCACGCCTTGGAGCGACGGAGTCCCAGGACTGACCCAAGTCCCCATACGTCCGGGCGCATCATACTTGTACAAATGGGTCGCCGCGGAATCTGGGGCTTATTTCTACCACGCACATTCAAAAGGCCAACTCATGGACGGTCTTTACGGCGCAATTGTTGTGGGGCAATCGCCAGGATCCACAACACCATTTCATCTCGTCTCTGAAGATGAAGCGGAACAACGGGCAATGGTTTCAGCAGAATCAAACATGCAACCACTGCTTATTTCCGACTGGAGTCAGTACGAATTCGACGAGTTCTATCACATCGAAGCAGCTGCCAACTTCGATCTCGCCTGCACAGACTCCATCATCATCAACGGCATGGGATCGCAATATTGCCTTGACCAAGATTCACTCGACGAAATGACCAATCCTATCATCCTGCAGATGTTGAAGGATCTTGGAGAGGATCATATGACGGCAAAAGGCTGTGTACCACCCATCTCGGCACTGCAGGGAGATTTCGACGTGGATCTTTCTAAGCTTCCATTCAACTCAGTGAGAGGATGCATTGCTAGTCCCAGGGCTGCTGCGAATTACACCTTTAATGTCGACCCTGAGTCCGGGTGGGCAGCTCTCACGTTCATGAATGTTGGTGGGCTGTACCCTTTGCAGATATCTATCGACAACCATGACCTACACGTCTTCGCCGTGGACGGGCAATATGTCCACCCCGTAGTCACTGACCGTGTCTACGTCGGCAACGGGAATCGAATCTCCGTATTAGTTAAGCTCGATCAGGAGCCCGCTCGCTACACCTTGCGCGTCGCCAACGACCTGCTCAACCAGATCCTGGGTGGCTTTGCTGAGATGACATATGCCGGCGCCACAGGACTACCCACGTACCCGAAGCCAAAAATGAATTATGCTGGTCAGCCTCTCATCGACAACATGCGCTCATTTAAGCCCGAGGAAAGTCATCCGTATCCGGCCCAAGGGCCTGCGAGCAATCCTGACCGCACCTTTAAGCTCCTGCTCAGGAAGCCCGGCCGTCCGTACGGAGCCTATGAGTGGAGCCTGTCTGGGCATGATGTATACAACATGACGGCGGAGGAGACGGATCCCCCGCTTCTATTCCGAAAGCCCTCGGCTTTCCCAGACAGCGAGCTGATCATCCAGACGAACCTTGGTGAGTGGATCGACATCATTTTGGAGACCGAGGGTCCTTTTGCGCAAAGCCACCCTGTACACAAACATGGCAACAAGGTCTTCTTCCTCGGCTCGGGGCTTGGGAGGTTTCCCTGGAACTCGGTGGATGAAGCGGAACGCCATCTGCCGCCTGGATCATTCAACTTGGAGAATCCGTCCTACCAAGATACCTTTACCACACCGGACATTGTTGGTGAATCGCCCGCTGTGTGGACGGTTATCCGTTACAAGGTGGAAGTGCCAGGAGCGTGGCTTGTCCACTGTCATGTTCAAACGCATCTGGCTGGCGGCATGGGAATAGTTATCATGGACGGTGTGGACGCGTTTCCTAAGGTCCCGATTGAGTATCGCGAATGGAATGGGTTTCTGCCTCCAGTATAGTTTGAATAAATCAAATCGGCACCAGACGTAGGACAGTATCATTAAATCCCTCCATCGGCACTCGGACTGATTGCTGATGCGACATACTTTCAAAACCGTGATAGATTAAACTGAATTTCCGTCACCTTCACTACTTAGCCCTCGGCTTGGGTGCAGAGTTCCACGGCAGACCTCCGTACAGAACGTCGCCTTTCACCCTAGTCTCTACGAGGCCCTCAAGCTTATTCTTGGGCATCAGGGGAAGATCCAACAACTTGTTCCCCGACCCGTCCCATGCAACCTTGTACTTGCCGCTGAATATAGTGCCTTGTATAATCAGGAACCAAGAAAACATGTTTGGCTTTCCACCCTGTGAAGCCTTGACCATACCCAGACCTTTCTGCATCGTGTCATCTGCCTCCACGTGCTGCACCGGCCAGTCCTTACCGGAGATCTTCTCCGCCATCTTCAGAAGTTCATTTTGAGTCGTGGCAGCTTCGTGAATGTAGATGGGCCCGCTTTCCAGCTCGTCCGATTTGCTCAAGACCTTTGCTACCGCCTTGCCCAGCGTTGGTCCCGTCGTCATGCTGACCTCGAGGTCCCCGTCGCTCGTCACCAACGCCGTTTGCTCCCCAAAGTTGTACATGTAGGACCCGTTCAAGATACAGTCCAGCAGAGGCCCTGTAGCCAGGATGGTCCACTTCACACCGGCGCTGCCGGCCTTGTCTCTCAGGTACTGCTGGACTGTAGCCAGGTCTCTCCAGTACGGGAGGTCGGCAACTTCGGGGAAGGTTGACAGAGAGGTGTAGTCGCTAGGGATGAAATGCTTGACCTTTGCGTCGACGGCAGCATCCAGTAGCTTGAAGTGATGCTCCCAAGCCGCCGGCGCGAGCGCAGAGACGACGGCATCCTGACCCAAGAGAGCCACGGTGAGGTTTTTGATCGAGGAGTAGTCGACGGCTGTGATGCGGGGGCCGTCGCTCTCCGGGTCGGCGGCGGCGGCCCCGGAGGCACGAGTGAGAACAGTGACTTCAAATCCGGAGTGGACCAATGCATCGTAGATCTTGCCACCAACGTATCCCTTCTGTGATATTCGGTCAGTTAGACTTCCCTGATCATTTAATTCACCTAATCGTCCCATGGGACAGCTCATTCTTGTACTTACCCCCGCTAGCGCAACCTTTTGAATCATCTTGCAATTTAGACCTAAATCCGTATTATTGTCAGTGCGTTGAGTTGGAGTACTCAACGCGAAGCCGGTGCGGGATCTTGTTATCGTTATAGCTCATTCATGAGTAGCAAAATGCTAATTAATGTGAAGCAGCCAGCCATGCCTTGTCCGAAGGACACAACAGTAGCCATTTGTTTGTCATTGCGATCCAAATGAATTCCGAGTCACTTTCACGGATTGTTTCGGAGGTAACGCCCCTGGCTGGCATTACATCGTCCACAGTGGTGTTCCCCGAGTGCCTCGGGAACTGAAAGAGAGGGCTCGGGAATCACCAAATTGCCGGTGCACCAACTTAAATCAAGACATCAGACTTTTGATCTCGACGTCTGCCTGTCTTGAGGGGGAAACCCTCGCAAGACTGCAATTTGGATAGGTAGAGTCACGTGGGCCCTTCAACAATGCTCCCCTTCAGTTCTCAGTGGTTGTTTAGCTTGGCCACGCTCGGCGGCTATGGTGAGACTCAGCAGAAACCCTTGAGCTTCCCTGCCACAAATGACATTTCGAGCATACCGCACACTCAAGCAGCTGTACAATCATCAACATCGTGTGTGAGTAACCTCTGCAGCATGTGATTGTGCGAACGGTAATTATTTTCAGCAAATTACAAAGCACGCGCTGACATTTTGCGACAGTGTGAAGCACTAGAAAAGGTGCTGGGCGACAAGATAGTGGTATTTCCAAGTGATGCTGCGTACAAGTCGTCTTCGGGATCGTACTTCAGCCTCAAGAATGTTGACCTGCATCCCAATTGTATCGTTCTTCCTAAATCAGCACAGCAAGTCTCCGCCGCAGTGCAGACACTCACTCGCGGATTTGTCGAGTGGGGCGAGCAGTGCCAGTTCGCTATTCGCGGAGGAGGACACACGACTTTCCCGGGCGCGGCGAGCCTGGACGATGGAATCGTACTGGATCTAGGCCATCTGCCCGCTGCAGGACTGTCGCCCGATCACAAGTCCATACATGTCAGCCCCGGGCAGACATGGGATGAAGTCACGGAGCAACTTGACCCGTACAACCTCAGCACCCTTGGAGCTCGGGTTGCGGGCGTGGGTGTTGGAGGAGCCGTCCTCGCCTGCGGCACTTCCTTCTTCTCGCCTCGGTACGGCTTCATTTGCGACGTGGCAGAGAGCTTTCAAGTTGTTCTGGCCAACGGAGACATTGTAGACGCCAACGCGGATAAGAACCAGGATCTCTGGAAGGCACTCCGTGGAGGAGGGAACAACTTCGGGGTGGTGACATCCATCACGCTGAAAACATTCCCACAGGGGCCTTTCTGGGGGGGACAGACATTCCATGATATCTCCACCCGAAAGCAGCACTTTGAAGCCCACGCCAAGTTCGCCTCGACCCACCCATATGACCCGTACTCCCACTACATCAACAACCTGGTGCTGAGCAACGCGACCCGCAGCTGGTTCATCGGTAGCAGCCTCCAGTACACCAAGAGCGACCCACCGGCGCCCGAGCCGGCCCTGTTCAGACCGTTCCTCGACATCCCACAGAAGGCGCTGTTCCCGGGCGGGCCCTCCAACACCATCCGCATCGACAACGTCACATCCATTACTCGTGAGTACGCGGCCTTGGCCACATACCCGAAGCGCTGGGTCTTCGCCACCATCAGCTTCGCGCCGTCCGCGGAGATGATGGAGGAGCTCTACCAGCTGGCCGACAAGGCGTTCAACGTAGATCGCCTGCTGGATCTCGCCGGCTTCACGGTAAGTTTGGCCTACCAGCCCATTCCGAGCGTCATGTCTGAGCGGCACCGCGCCGTGGACTCACTCGGGCCGATTCAGAGCCAGGGAAATCTAGTATATGTTCATTTGGCGGTGGCGACAGACAATGAAGAAAGGAACAGTGACGGCCTGGTTGAGGATACTGTACAAAGGTTTCTTGAAGATACTGATAAAAAGGCGACGAGCTTGGGCGTGCATCGGAGTTATCTGCAAGGGACTTATGCTGATAGCTGGCAAAATCCACTGGAGCGCCGCTCAGCTGGTACATTAGAGGAACTGTGGGCTTCAGCAAACAAGTACGATCCAGGCCAGGTTTTCCAGAGGCAGGTACCAGGTGGTTTCAAGTTACCAAGGATGTAGGCTAGTTATAAATCATGTTACAAATTGATTATTCCAAGTTTACTGGCGAGACCTCCTGTACCTAGGTAGTCAGGTTGCACTCACCCGCGGCCATTCATTCTTCCGCCTGGAACTTCGTGCAGTCCTGATCTTGAATCTGTTTCCGGAAAATTGGAGTACTTCTGCGCTTTAGGAGGATTTTGCTTATGAGCCATGCATCCCGTGTGCTGTCCCTAGTAGTCTCCAAAATTCAAACAGGCCTCCGCCACGATGTTATGAAAAGGGAGAAAAGGAAGCACGGCGTTTATTGTGGCAGGAGCATAGCACAACCTTATGTTGGCCGACTAGTGGGTGCTCAGGCTGGTAGAAAACTGTGTGGAAGCCTACGTGATCATAAGAGGTGTGCAAGTAAGGGGCATTAGTGACCAAATCATAAGGACCTCTTCTCAATGACTTCATACTCAATGCTAGATACCTGGTGATGATGTGAAATAGCAGGTCGAGTCTAAAAAGCTGAGGACCCAGTTAGGAGAATAGACTATCTGCTGGTGTGTTCCCTACCTCGGAACTCGGGATGCCGTCCGGATCGCAGTGCTGAGGAAGCAGGTCGTACTGATATGCAAAGCAGGAATGCGAACCAATCAGGGGCAGATTCCCCGCCCTATATGTATTCCCTTCTTATCTTTAGGGTCGTTAGCTAAGGCAAGGTTCCTATCACCATGGGCCTCCATTCGGATTGCTGCTAATGCAGCCGCATGTCATCAAGCCGACCCAGCCAATGGACTGACTCTTTTCATCAGTAAACCGAGCTTGGGGTCTAGATAGGGAGATGAACCCCACCTTGCCATGCTGACAAGCTATAGGGAGACTGATTCTCACGTTCTTGTCGGCGGTTGCAAATGTTCATCGTACATGTATTAGGAATCGTTACTGCCTACTCTGTATCTAGTAAATCTTTGGTCTTCTTTCATCAAGTTATATATGAGACATGGCTATCGAACAGGGAAACGATACGGCGTCCGACGACAACAAGATGCACGTCACCTCTGTGCTCGCACAACAACACGAACATGCGATCCTTGACCAGGATGCGACAAGTGATGAGCAAACGCTGGGTGCACTGGGATATAAACAAGAATTCAAACGGTGTGATCCTGGCTACGAACTTGTTCCTTTGTCCTAATATTCTGCAATCCCACAGCCGCAAAACATCCAGCCCCATTTTCCTCTTTACCGTGATGTGCCCAGCGGAGGCATTCCACTAGGTGAACGTACCCTCGCTGACTTTTTCCGTAAGGGATTTCTCACTATTCGAGTCATTTTCAGTGTCATTCTCCGTGCTCGGTCTCCTTCCATCCATCGCGTCGACTCTTGGCTATTCCCTTGGCTACAGCGGCACGGCCGGTGCCGTCTGGGGCTGGCTCATTGCGAGTCTCTTCATTCAGTGCACTGCCTTTAGCATGGCCGAGCTGTGTTCCAGCATGCCGACCGCAGGAGGTCTCTACTACGCCGCGGCTGTGCTTGCACCCGAGGGCTGGGGTCCACTGGCGAGCTGGTTCGTTGGTTGGTCGAACTTCTGCGGATTCGTAACTGGGCCATGCAGTGTGAACTACGCGCTTGGTGAGCTCCTCGCTGCCGGAACTCTGTTGGACGATCCTACGTTCTGACCCACTCTTAGCGGCGATGCTCGTCACTTGTGGCGAGGTGGTGAACCCGTCCTACGTCTCCGCGACGTGGCATGTGTATCTCTGCCTTTTGGCACTCCTCGTCGTCCAAGGGGTCATTACTATGCAGTCAACATGGTTCATCGGATGGGTGAACAAGATTGGGACTGTTTTCAATCTTGTTGTGGTCTTTATTTTTGTCATCTGGTTCCCCGTCGGCAGCATTAACTCCCCGAAAACAAACAGCAGTCATGACGTCTGGACGACTTTTGAAAATGGAACGGAATGGCCAATTGGCTGGTCTACTATTATGGGTATATCACCTCCTGCTCAATGCAACATCGAGAGGGAGATCATGGACTAATTTGCTTGAAACCTCAGGATTCTTGACCACGTAAGCTGTTCCACTCTGAAGATGCCCATTGCTCGCCATATTAGCTGATCGGCGAGATACTCCCGAGTGCAAGGCTTCTGGTACCCGAAGACATTGACACGTATACCTGGAATCGTACTTGCTAATGAGAAACTTTCAGGATATGGACCATGTCAGGCTATGACGCCCCTTTTCATCTAGCCGAAGAGTGCGCAAATGCGAACATCGCATCCCCGCGCGCAATTGTCATGACTGCTCAGCTCGGGTTGTATCTTGGTTGGGCCATAATCTTGGTGATTGTCTATACGGTAAAGAACATACCCGACGTGGTGGCCTCCAATTACGGCCAACCTTTCGGAAGTCTCTGTCTCCAAGTACTTGGCCCACGTGCAGGGCTCGCGCTGTTCAGTCTCAACATTATCGCACAGTTCTTTGTTGGCCAGGGTTGTACCATAACTGCGACCCGAGTAGTGTTCGCATTCGCCCGAGATGGAGCACTGCCACGAAGCAAGTGGTGGAGGCAAGTGGACAAGCGCACCAAGACCCCAGTCTTGGCTACCTGGGGTGTTTTGGCCGTGAGTGCGCTTTTGGGACTGTTGATGTTTGCAAGCCCCGTGGCAATCGGTGCGGTCTTCAGTATTGGTATGAATGATCCTTAACAGTCTCGAGGGTCCTTCCGTCAAGACTTACCTGACGACTCGTGCTGCAGGTGCTATCGCTCAGTACACGTCTTTCACTGGCCCAGTGGCATTGAAACTTTTCTTTAACCGGGGACGTTTTCAACCAGGTGAGTGCGATTACCTCCCAGACTTGCACGTCTTTCTCGGTGACTGACTGACGGCGTCCCGCAGGGCCATGGCATCTGGGTCGCTATTCAAAGCCGACAAATGCTATCGCCGTGGCATGGTGGCTGCTCATCGTACCGGCACTTTGTTTTCCAGCTGTGAGGTCTGCGGATCTCACGCTACTTACAATGAACTGGACCTGTTTGATCTACGGAGGGGCAATGTTCTTGGCATTGACTTATTACGCGATCAGCGCGCGCAGATGGTTCAGAGGACCGAAGATTAATGTGAAGCATGTTCAGGGTGTTGAACCTGATGTGAAAAGGAACACAAGTACCATAATAGATTCTGAGAAATATAAATAGCTAAATATTTCTTATATACTTAATATATTAAATATATTAATATATAATATATTTAAAATCCTTATAATTATTTATTAATTTCTTTTTATAATATTATTAAAGGTTTTATTAAGTTAAATTATTATTATATAAAAAGATTAATATTTATTTTTAATATAATATATATAAATTAAAATAAAATTACTTTATTATTTAAAAGTTTATATATTTAGCTTTTAAATATTATTTATTTAAATATTTATAAATATTTATTTAATATAAGCTTTTTAAATAAATTTTAAATAATATATATTACATTTAATAAATAATAAATATATTATAAATATATTATAAAAAGGATTTATATTTTTAATTCTTTTATTAAATTAAAATAATAATAATTATTATAATAAAATAAAAATTAATATAAATTATAAATAATTATAATTAAGTTTATTATATATAATTTTAAATAATATTTATTTTATTATTTATAAATTAATATAATATTAAAAGTTATTAATTTATATTAAAAATCTTAATTTATATATTAATAAAAATTTAAATATAATTAAAATTTAATAGAAAGTTTTATAAAAGTTTTAAAATTATAAAAATATTTATAAATATTAATAAATTAAAGTTAAATTTTAAATAATATTATTTTTAATTTATATAAATATATTTTTAAATAATAAATATTAATTCTTTTATATAATAATAAATATTTAAATATAAATATAATTTAAAATTAAATAAATAATAATAATGTTATAATAATTATATAAATAAAATAAATAATAATTATTTTAATAATATTATAAATTAAAAACTTTAACTTTATTTTATTTATATTAATATTTTTTAAAGAATTATTTAAAATAATAATAAAATTATATAAGTTTTTAAAAGATTTTATTAAATAAATTATTATTATAATTAATTATAAATTTTAAAATTAATTTTAATAAAAATTAAAATAAAAAGTTATTTTATTTTAAAAGTTTTAAATATTATTTATAAAAATATTATAAAGGTTTTAAATAAATATAAAAATAATATTTATAATAAAATTTATAATATAAAAAATATAACTTTATTATATTTATTTTAAATTTATTATTTTATTATTAATAATATAATAATTTTTAAAATAATTAAAGTTTTATAATATATTTAATTATATATTAAGTTATTTATTTATTTTAATATAAAAATAAATTTAATTTTTATTAACTTTTTTAATTATAATATATTTTTATATATTATTATAAATATTATATTATATTTTATATTTAAATTATAAAATATATTATATTATATTTTTAAATACTTTATATATTAAATTAAATTTAAAATAAATAAATATAAAAATAAAATATTTTTTAATATTTCTTTTTATTTTTCTTTATTTTATTATTATAAAATTAAAGTTTATATATTTTTAAATATTTTTTTATTAAATTATATTTAATATAAATTAAATTAATTTTTATTTTTAAGTTTTAATATTATTATTAAAATTTATATTAAATAATTTTTATTTTTAATTAATATATATTATTAATAAATATTTTAAAAAGCTTTATTATAATTAAATATATTTAAATATAATATATTATTTTATATATTTTAATAAAATAAAATTAAAATTAAAGTTATATTAAATATAAAATATTAATAATAATTTATAAAAATAATAAATAATAATTTATTACTTAATATATTTATTAATTATTAAATATAATAAAAGTTTAATTTAATTATTTTTTATATATTTCTTTTATTTAATTAATTAAATAATAATAAATTATAAAAAAAGCTTAATTATTTTTATATTTAACTTTTATTATATTAAATTTATTTAATTTATAATAAAATTTATTTATAATATTAAAAGTATTAAAATTTTATAATATTTATATAAAAATTAGCTTATTATTTAAAATTATATTTTATTATATAATATAAATTATAATTTTAAAGTTTTTAATATAATTAAATATATAATTAAATATATTAAAATATATTTAAATAAAAAGCTTAAAGATATTTATTTATATTATTTTTTAAAGTTATAAAGATTATAACTTTATAAAAATTTATAAATAATTTTAAAATTAATATTATTTAAATTTATTAAATTAAATTTAAAATATAAAAGTTAAATTATTTTTATTATATATTTATTAATTTTATTATAATTAAAAATATATCTTTTTATAATTTTAATTAATATTTTTATATAAATTAAAATATATTTTTATTATTTTTTAAAAATAAATTTATTAATTAAAAATAACTTTAAATATAAAATATTATAAATAAAAAATTAATAATTAAATTAAAAAAATATTAAAAAATAAAAATAAAATAAAACTTAATTAAATATAATAAAGAAATTATTAAAAATTAAATTATAATTTTAAATTTTTAATTTAATTTAAAATTAATATAAAGATATATTTAAATTTATTATAAAAGTATATTTAAAAATAAATAAAAATAAAAATATAAATATTTTATAAAAATATTTAATAATAATAAAAATAAATTTTATTTTTTTATAATATTTTTAATAAATAAATTATAAATAATTTATATAATAATTTAAAATATATAATTTTAAATATAAAACTTTTAAAAATTATTATAAGCTTTTAAAAATTAATTTTATATTAATTTTTAATATTTTATATTAAAATAATTATAACTTTATTTTTATAAAATATTTAATAAAAATTAAATATATTTATTTCTTATTAAATTTATATTATATTTATTTATATATAATTTTTATTTTTATAATAATTATAATTTTTAATAAAAAATATAAGATTATTTTATAATATATTTATAATAAATTATTTTATAAAAATTATTTTATAAATTCTTTTATTATAAAAACTTTTAAATAAATAAACTTTTATAATAATATATTTTAAATATTTATTTATTAATATAAAGCTATAATAATATATTTTAATATTTAATATTTAATAATATTAATAATAAAAATAAAAATAAAATATTAATTAATTTAAATATTAATAAAATTTATAAATTATATTATTATTAATTATTTTAAAATATTATTTAATATAATAATTATTTAAAATAATATTAATATAATATTAATATATAAATTCTTTTTTTTTTATATTTTAATAAATTATATAATATAATATAAAAAGTATAAGTATTATATAAGCTAAAAAGCCTTATAACTTAAGGGCCTTATTTATTAAAATAATTTTTATAATTTAAAAAGAAATAATTCTTATTTATTTATTAATAAAAAATTTTATTTTTTATTCTTTAAACTTCTTTTATTATAATCTTTCTTATTAAATAATAATTATAATTACTTTTTTTTAATAAAAATATTTTAAAATAATATTTAATATTATTAAATATTAAATTTACCTTTTTTTATTTTTTATTTTTATTTATATATCTTTTTATTTTATTAAAAATAAAAAGATTATATTAATTTTAAATATTTATAATAAATATAAATATTTAATTAAAATAAAATCTTAAATAAAGTTATATTTATAGCTTTATATTACTTATATATAAGCTAATATAACTTATAATTCTTATTATTTATATTAAAATAAATACCTTTTTTTATAATTATTTTATTATTTTACTTAATATTACTTTTTTATTTAATTATTAAAAAAGATTATTTTTTAAAAAAATTAAATTTATATTTTTAATAATTTTAAATTAAAGAACTTTAGCTAAATTAAGTTAATTAAATTTAAAATAATTAATATAAATAGCTTTTTTAATTTTTAAGTTAATTATTATATTATTAAAAGTATTTAAGCCTTTAAATAAGCAGTTAATTTTATTATTAGCCTTATTATTAATTTATTTATTAATAATAACCTTATTATAAAGGTTATTAAGGCTTTTAATTAATTAAAAGTTATTATTAAAAAAAGAAATATAAAAAAAATAAATTAAAAATATAAAAAGAAAATAAATAATTATTTTAATAAATATTTTAATAAATAATTAATTAATATAATTTAATATTATATATTTAAAAATTAAAAGTTTAATTTTAAAAAGAATTATTTCCTTTTTATTAAAGATAATTAATATAATATAAAAAGTATAAATATTATATAAGCTAAAAAGCCTTATAATTTAAAGGCTTTATTTATTAAAATAACTCTTATAACTTAAAAGAAAATATTTTTTATTTATTTATTAATAAAAAATCTTATTTTTTATTTTTTAAATTTTCTTTATTATAACTTTTCTTATTATTATATATTTTATATTTAATATTATTTTTAATAATAAATTATTATATATAAAAGATTTAAGCTTTTTTTATTTTTTTTATTATAAAACTTTTTAATTTAAAAAAATATAAATTTTTTTTAAAATTTATTAAATTAATATATAAATTATTATTTAAAAGCTTAATAAAATTTAATATTTTTAATATAATAAATTAAAGTTAATTAAATAATATAAATATATTAATAATTATTTATTTTAATATTATTTATATATTTATTAAAAAGAATTTAAAATAAAATAATAAATTATTTAATATTTTATTTTAATTAATAAAAAAATTAAAAGTATTTTTAATTTAAACTTTTTAAAATATTATAAATAGTTTTATTTTTAATTTATATATATATATCTTTTTAAATAATATATATTAATTTTTTTATATAATAATAAATATTTAAGTATTTAATATTAAAAAAATAAAATATTAATAATAATAATAATAATATAATATTTCTTATTATGTTATCTAAAGGCAGATTATAAATAAATAATAAGTAATCCCTTTATTATAAATTTATAAGGAAAAACTATACCTTAAGGGCTAGAAAAAACCCTTATACTATACCTTTTTATATCTTTATAGCTACCCTTTTATTATATTATAATAAGTATGCTTTATTATTATACTTATAAAAAATCTTTAAAAAGGAAATCCCTCTTTACTAAGCCGCTATAACCTTAATATAAGCTTCTTTGCAAGCTTATAACAACCTTATAATTATTATAATCCTTTTATAACCTAGAAAAACCTTTCCTTAAAACTAACTATTTTAGAAAAGTAATAAGAATTTATTTATAATAATAGTAAAATCCTATTTTCTTAAATATTTAAACCCTCTACCCTTTAATAATTTATCCCTTTTTCTTTTTTTTTTCCTTAATAATATATCTTTTAAATAAATCTTTCTTTCTTTTTAACTTTACTATAACCTTTATATATAATAGCTTAACTCCTAGGCTTATTAAACCTTTTATAACTTTATATTAAGCCTATACTAACCCTTATAATAACCTTTACTAATAATAATCTTAATAATAAGTTTACCCTTTACATTATAATTTTTATAACTCTTAATAAATTCTTTAATAATATTATTATAACCTTAATTAAAAATAATAAAAAATACACCTTTACTTTTAATAAAAAGATTATTAATAAATATATTAAAACTTTATTAAAAGCCTTTAATAATATCTTTTTAAGTAATAAGAATATAAAATATAAGCCTTTTTATACTTAAATTATTATAATAATAAAGCATTATTTTAATTAAGTTATAATAATCCTAAGCTAAAGTCTTTATAATATTATTATAAATAATAATTAAATCCTTAATAATAGCTATTTTTACTTTATTTATATTATATATATTTACTATAAAGACCTTAATATAACCTTATATATTTAAGTAATATATATACTTAACCCTTATATAACCCCTTTATTACTTTATATTAACCTTATATAAAGAGTAAATTTAATAATTATACTTAATATTAATACTAAAATTACTTTAATTAATATTATTTTATATATTTTCTTTTAAACCTTATACTAGGTTTATATTAACTTTATTTAAATTCTTTTTAATACTTTTAATAAAATTATTATAATTATAATATATAACTTAATTTACTTAGCCCGTCCTACCTTTTTATTTAATAAATACACTAGCTTTATAAGTAATATTAACTTTATAAATACCTTATATTATTATTTTTATAATATCTACTAATCCTTATAGCTTAACTTTAAATTTCTTTAAGCTAAAAATCGCTTTACTTAAGCTAAAAAGAAGTACTAAAAGGCTACCTTTAATAACTTTAATATAATTTTAAAATAAATTATTAATAAGGTTTATAATAAAGTTATACTTTTTTATTTTAAGGTTTATAAGCTTTATAAGCTTCTCAACCTTATTAAATATATAGTTCGCCCTTATAATAATAACTTTATATTCTTTATTATTATTTTAATATTTAATATTATAAAAGATAATAATATTACTTTAAAGGAATAAGCATAGCGTTTTTATAACCTTAATATAATAATAATATAAGATAAAACCTTAGGGCAAGAAATAATTATTTTTTTAAATATAAGTAGATTACAGCTTAGGGTCTTTATAATATAAAATAAACCTTAATTAAATCTTAATATACCTTATTAATATTAAAAACTACTTTTTTTTCTTACTTATAACCCTTTATAACCTTATTTTAGCCCTTTCTTTAAACTTATTAAGCTTTAATAATACTCTTAATTCCCTTTTTTATAATCTTTATATCCCTTAAACAACCTTAATTTAAAATTAATATTTTATTAACAGGGGGCTATAGTAAGCATTTATTACCCCTTAGTCCTTTATTATTTTTATTTAAATGCTTTTTAAAAGCATAACCTTTAATTTACTAAACCCTAATACTACCTTTATAATTTAATAATTAGTAGCTTATTATAATATAGCTATTTCTTTTTTTTTTTTAATTTCATTTCTTTTTTTTTTAAAGTTATAATATATTTTTCTTAATTTATATACCCTAAGCTTTATTTATTACTTTAATTTATTAATAAAATAAGTACTTTTTTAAGCGCTTTAATTATAATATTTATTATATAAAAAACTTAATTTATTTTAAGTCTTTTAATATATCTTTTAAATTCCTTTTTAAGTTAATATTTAAAAGTAGCTAAAGTAATAATAGCTTTATAATAAAGTAATAAATAGTTAAATAATAAATTGTTTCCCGGCTTTTATATTTATAATAAGGGGTAAAGATCCTTTTTACTTTAATTTTAAATAAAAATATCCGGAGCCTTATTTTTTTAGTTTTTATCTAAGTTAATAATAATATTTTTACTTTAATTAATCCTTATTAAAGTTTTCTTAGAATAAAATTAAAGGTAAAAAAGTTTATTACTTAAAATACCCTTTTTATATATCTCTCTTTAGCTTAAAATAATGCCTTTTAACATTAATATTAGTTTTAAAGCATAATATTAATAGAAATTAACTTATTACCTTATTATTATTAAATTATAATATATTTTTATTTTAATATAGCCTTTAAAGTAGGCTACTTCTGCTTATGCTAACCTTATTATAATTTTATTAATTAATCTTAAATATCTTAATACTTTCTTTTAATTAATACTAATATTAATAATATAGCTATATACTCTTTAAATATAGCTACTTGCTTATTTAAATATAGATTAAATAAAAGTAGCTTTATTTTTATTTTAAGGTTATATATAGTTATTTATTTATATGCTTTTATAATTATATAAAGGCATTTTATTTAAATTAATATTAAAGAATATATTAAACCCCTTAGCTTTTCTTTAAGCTTTATAAGTTTATATTATATTAATACTTTATAAATTAAAATACTATAAATATAAGCTATATAAATTTATCTTACTTAATTATAATTATATTTTTATATCTTTATAATAATTTTAATTAATATAAAAACTTAAATTATTATCTTAATTTTAATTTTTATAATATAAGCTATTTATTTTAGCTTTTAATTTAATTATATCTTAAGAAATTAAGCTGATTTTTTAGAAAAAAAAGGCCTTTTAAATAATATAATAAGGTGAATAAGTAGTTGCTGCTATTTTATAAAGTAAATAAGCTTACTTTTTCTAACGTTAAATATTATCTTTTACTTCTTTACTTAAGCTTTATAAACCTTTTATATTATCTTTAATACTGCTTCGTTTTATAGCTTATTATAATTATAAGCTAAAAGGTTAATATTATTTATAAATCTTATTATTATTATTCTTTTAATGCTTTAAAAGTATTAATAAAATATAATAATATAAATAAGAAATAAAATTAAGGATATTAAGGAGCCTTATAATACTTTTAATTAAATTATAAATAAGCAGAATAATTATTTATTAAAGAATAATCTTAATAACCTTTATATAAAAAAGGATTAAATAAAGTAAGTTATTTATTTAAAGACCTTATATTTTTTTAAAGTCTTTAATAATACTATATAATAAATTTAATTAAATACTTTAAATAAGTTAAGCTAAAGTAAAAAGGTTACTTTATAATATTACTATATTTTTATAATTAAATTTATAATTACTTATATTATTAACTTAATATTCCTTACCTTTTAATTACTTATTTATCTTATTAATAATATCCTTAACCTTTTAATAAAGTTAATAAAATATTTCCTTAAAATTACCTTAATTACTTTTTTAATATTATTAAATAAAGTTATAAATCTTTAGCTTTTTATTTAATTTATCTTTATTATTATTTTTTTTAGCTTATAAAGGGTAATTATAATCTTATAATAAAATTACTTAGAATAATACTTAATATTAAAGCTACCTTAAATAAAGGTTATTAAAGCCTTTTTAATTAATTATTTTTTAGCTTTTAAGAATTTTATATTAATAAAATCCTCTTTAAGGGCTTTATTATACTTTATATAATTAAAAGCTTTTTTTATATCCTTTTTTATAATTTTTATATTAATATCCTTATATCTTTTTTTTAGCGACCTTAAATATATATTATATTAGCCTTTTTCTATAGTTATATTAAGAAAAAATTATTTTATTAAGGTTATTACTTTATTATAATAAGTCTTTATATATACCTTATTATTACTTTTAAGTAAGAGTATCTTTATTAAGTTTAATGCGATATAATTATAAACTTTTACTTATCTTTTAAAGGATTATAAAAGGTATTATTTTATTAATATCTTTATTATTATATTATATTATATTTATATTTTCGCTAAGTTAATAACTTATTACTTTTAATTTATTACCTTTTTAAGCTTTATTTAATATAAATATAATCTTTATATTTACTACCTTTATTTCACCCTCTTTATTATATTTATAACCTTTTAAACTTTAAAAGTCTATTATTAAGCTTGTTATTTTTTAGTTCTTATTAACTTTAAAGTTATATTATTTATAATACAATATAAAAATATTATAAATTTATTTCACTTTACCTAGCATTATAATTTACTTAATACCTTTTTTAATTATTAAAAGTACTTAAATATAAAGTATAAAAGGTTTTTATTTATCTTTTTTTAATTAAATTATAGCAGCCTTTTATTTATTTTAAAGTAAAGTTACTTTAATATCTTTATAATTTATAATAAATAGTTAAAGCTTAATATATTTATTAAGCCTAGATACTTTGCTTAGGTTCTTATTAAAGCCTATATATAATTAATTATTAAATCTCTTTTTTATTTATAGCTCCTTTAAAGCCTTATAGTTTTCCTTTTAAAGGTTAATAAGTATAAGTTTTATCTTTTTATAAGTAAAAAGAAATCCTTTATTTTTTTTAATTTTTAATTATATTAATTTTAAAGCAAGGAATAAAAGTTTATATTTTTTATAAATATTATATTTATATTTTCTAAGTAAGTTAGCTCCCTTAGGTCTTTAAAAGATATTATTTATAGCTTATTTAAGTATTAATATTTTATATAAATAAAGTAAATTATAATCTACTACTCCTTATTTTTTAAGATAATACTTACTTAGTTCTTCTTTATATAAGTAATTTACTTTACCTTTAAGATACTTTTAATAATAAATAAAGCTACTTTACTTCCTAGCTTTTATATTATATAATAAGGGCTACTTTAAGGATAATATAAAGCTTAAATAAACTTATTAAGGCTTATTTTTTATATTATAATAATATTAAACTTTTCTTTATAATATATTATTTTTATTATATTCTTATATTTTTATTATTAGTTTTAAGTAATGATTTTTAATATTAAGTACTTAATATATAATTTACTTTATTATACTATAATATTATAGCTAGGCTATTATTAAATAATAGCTAGCTTATAAAGGCTTTAATAATGCTTTTTTTTTATTACCTAGCTAATATTAATTTAAAGGGTCGTCCCCTTTTTTTTAAGACTATTATTATTAATATATATAAAGGAGCCTTTATGAAAATATAAGCTTTAAGAAATACCCTTTATTAAAAAATCTCTTTTATTTTTATAAATATAATTAGCCTTTTTTTATAAGTAATCCTTATTTAAGTAAGCTATTAAATTATTATTAAGTAGCTTTATTATTTAAATAAGGCATAATTATTTTTATAATTAATATAATGCTACTTTGCCTTATTATTAAAAAAGAAGTAATTCTTTTCCTTTTTAAAGTATACCTTTTTTATACACTTATTATACTTAGCTTAAATCTTATAAAATTTAGCTTTATACTCTTAGTTATAATAATTAAAGCATTATTAAAGCTAAATTATACTTTTATAAAGCTTATATATAAATAATTATGCCTTTTAAATAACCCTTTAATTATATATCCTCTTCGCTTTTATAATTAAATAAATCCTTATTATTAAGCTATAATATAAAAAGAATAGTATATCTTTTTATAAGTTAAGTTATAGCTTTATAATTAATATTTTATTTTATTTTTTAATTTAAGTTTTAAAGACTTTAATTAAGCTACTTTTTATTAAAGCCTTAAGGACTTTTTAAATAATAATTATATAAAGCTATATAATTAGCTTAATATTATCTTTAATAGCCTTTAGCTATTTTATATTATTTATATATTAGTTTTTTTTTTAAATATTTATAAATATAATTAAATATATATTATTATTATAAATTTACATAATAATTATATTATTAAATCTTTATATACTTATATTTATAACTTAAATAATCTTTAAATATATCTTTTTCTTTAATACCTTACTTTAATTACTTAAGTAAACCATTATTTACTATTAATAATATATTAAAACTACCTTTTTTTAAAAGTATTAAGTATTATTATTTAAATTAATCTTAAAAGCTATAGCATAGCCTTCCCTAAGTTGCCTTAAAAGGCTTTCTAAGCCTCTTATAATATTATATATAGCTTATTAAACTTTATTATATAAATCTTTCTTTATAATAACTTTAATATTTATTTTAATATTTTATTTATTATAAGCTATATATATTATATTATTAATAAAATAACATTTTATAATTATTAAAACTTTATATAAAGTTTTTACTTAAATATAATTTAGCTTACTTATATCTCTTTTTTTAAAAATTTTAAATATAAATTAGCTTTTAATATTATCTTATTTTAATTACATTAAGCTTATAATAAGAATATTTTATATTTTATTATTAATTATTATAATTATATACCCTTTAAGTTTATAATTTTTATAATAATAGCTTTAATTAAAGCTAGCTTTATTATTATTTATATTTATTAATATCTCCTTTATATTATTATTATAAAAGCTTATAATTATTATTATAAGGTTAATATAATAATATAAATTTTATTTTTAATATTATTTTTTATTTTTAAAATAAGCGTATTATTATATAAGCGGGTTTTATTTAAATAGCCTTTTTCTTTTTTTTTTTTATTAATAATAATAAGTTTTAAATATAATTATAGCTTATAATTAAATAAATAATAATAATTATATAAATAAAGCTAATAAGAATTACTTTTAATAATATTATAAATTAAAATTATTAATATAAATAATTAAAAATTAATAATTAAATAAATAATTATATATATTATAGGCTTAGGCTATGGCCCAAGCCTTGAAGTCTATAATACAGCATTAACGTGGGCCCCTTATAAGCCCTATATAGAGCTAGGGGAACCCTTTTCCACGTATATATATATATATAATAAGTAGCTATTAAGGCCCCTCTTTAAGGCCTTAATATTCTTTAAATATTATAATTTATAATCCTTTTTAAAACCTTTATATAAATAATTTAGGGGCTAATTTATAATATTAAATTATAATCTTTAAACCTTATTAGAAGTAGATAATTATAAGATGGAAAATAATGTAATAATAGCGGTGGTCTAGCCTTTCCCGCCTTCTCCCTAAGCTGGATTTTAATAGCCCTTAATAACAGGGTTACCCTAATCTCACCCTATACCTAGATTAGGTATACCCTAGCCTTAGCTAATGATGCATAACTTTATAGCTTTATATAAAATAATCTGCATATTAAAGGTATGCCTCTTTTATATTACCTTTACTTTATAAGTGGTTTAATGTAAGCCGCTCCCTTTAAGGGAAGTATTTAATAGTGAGTAGGCCTTTTTTTAAGCCTGGAAGCTTATAATAGAATATAAGTTGTAGGTTAATATAGAGTTTATTAAGGGCTAATATGAGTAATAAGTGTTTATTTAAAGTAATTTAATGCATTTTATATAAATTTATATTACGGCCTTTTATAAATCTAAGGGCTTTAATAATAACTTTAACTTAGCGGCTTTTTTTAAATATTTAAAGGCTTATTATAGCGACCTTTATTAGCATAAAAATATATTAGCTGCCTTAAAGGTTTTATAAATAAAGGATTAAGAGATATTTATAATATTCTTTATTTAATTTAAATAATTGCTCTCTTAAGCTAAGGGCTTATTATAGGATGATAATATTAAGATTAATTACTTTTATGCCTGCTTTTCCCTTTAAATTTAAAAGAAGGCTATAAGCTTATTAATTAGCTAGGATGATTATATTATTATAATGAGGTTATATTAAGAATTAGCATATTAAATTAAGATATAGGATTTTAAATAGCGGCATCGCCGCTTTACTAGGCCGCACTTTTAAGGGGCCTGCTTAGTAATAGCATCTCTAGAGGTTTATATGATAAATATCGTTATAATAAGTACTACTTAGCCTTAAAAGGGTAAGAGGGCTTAAGGCTTATGTATTTAGGGTCTGCCTATAATAAGGTTCACCCTGCGCTGGGCTGCTTAGGCTATAAGGGAGGAATGGGACTATTATCGCCGCTTAGGGGCCTGTATATACTGCAATATATAAGGTCACTTTATAGCTAATTGCCCCTAGCTTCTGGCCACCCTAATTATATAGGTTTAACTGCTTAAGATTGTAAGAAGGGAGGAAAAGGTTATAATAAATTCAGTGGAAAATAAATAGCCCTTATATAAAGTCTTATATAAGGGCGGCAAGGCTTGGTTAGGGCTTATTATAATAACTTATAATTTTAAGAAATATAATAATGGTTAAATAAATCGCCCTTTTTAATCCTTATAATTATAAATAATAAATATCTATTAAATACATAAATTAATACTAGTTATATTTATTATAATATAATAAATAAGAGCTAGGTTTAATAAATAAGCTTAGATTAAATTTTATTAAATATACCTTATAATTTAAATATTATCCTAAGGATAGCCCGGAGTTAATATATTATTTATATAACTTATCTTTCCTTAAATATTAATACTTAAATAATGCTAGCGCTAATATATATTATCCCTAAAATAGCAGCGCCTTTATTATTAGGCCTCTTATAATTATATTATTATAAAGGTGTAGTTAATATAGCTTAGGGATACCTAGTTCTTTAGGCCGTGGATAGTATAGTAATGCGGGAGAAATATTAATGGTAGCGCCTTAGCCGCCTTTATAAAATCTTTAAAGCCACGATAGGCGTATAAATATTATAGCGCTAATACTAGCTGATTTTAAATATCTCTTTAATAGGAACTAGCTTAAGGGAAATTATAAAGATTTTTTAAATAACGGCCCCTAAGGCGTTATTACTTAGGATGTAGGATAATACTAGAGCTTAGCCTTTATTACTGGAATTTTAAGATTTCATATTCCTTTTTAATAAAAATAAGGCCTTCACCTTGCTGCTATATTAAGGGCGCTTTAATTACTATATTCGGTTAATATTATAAGAGGATAGTATTGAATTAGCCTTGCCTTATAGCTTATTATATAATATGCCCCAGGATTATTTACTTAAATTACAATAATAGGTAATAAAGCTTTATAATAAAGGCTGGGTATAAGTAAGCTCTTTTCCCGCGGCAGCCTTAATCCTCTTAATAAAGAAGGTTAGCAGAGGATAGCGGTTTTATATAGATTATTATAGCTTAAATAAGCTAATATAATAAGACTGCTACCTCCTTTTGCTTATAAAGGAGATGCTGCGCTTTTTAGCAAGAACTAAGTATTTTATAAAATTAAATATTTATATAGCTTTTTATTACCTTTAAGTAGCGGCAGGTTAGGAATATTTAATAGCGTTTTAAACTTAATTTAAGCTTTTTAAATAACTGGTTACCCTATTTAAGCTTGCTAAGGCCTTGATTATATTTTAATGCTATATTAATAATATTCTTATTAATATTTTAAAATATTATATTATAGTATATTTAGATAATATTCTTGTTTTCTCCTTAGGCTTAAGATAAGATTATATTAATAAGGTATAGGAGGTATTTTGCTAGCTAGTAGAAGCTAAGCTAAATTTAAACTTAATGAAGTATAAGTTTATAATAATTAAGGTAAAGTATTTTAATTATATTATTAAGGTTAAAGAGGGAGTTTAAGCTGATTTTAAAAAAGTATATATTATATATAATTAGGAGGTGCTTAGGAATATTTAAGGGGTGCGTTAGTTTCTAGGCTTTATTAATTTTTATTAAGACTTTATTTAGGATTTCTTTAAAATAATAGGCCCCTTGGTTTACCTTATGGTTAAGGGGGTCCTTTTTTGTTAAAAATTAAAGAAAGATGCGGTGTTTTAAGCCTTAAAGGCTGCTTTTATTTAGGCGCTTATTTTAATAAAATAGGATCTTAAATTAAAGGTATTAATAAAGGTAGATTCTTCTTAGTCTGTGGTTAAGGCATGCTTATTTATAAGGTTTAAGGACGGTATATTACGCCTAATGGCTTATTACTCCGCTTATCTTATATTAATATAATATAATTATCTTATTTATAATAAGGAGCTTTTAATAATAGTGAAAGCGCTTAAGGAGTGGTTAGTAAAGCTATATAATATTTATTAGCTATTTATTATCTTTATTAATTATAAGGGATTAAAATATTTTATTAAGCTTAGGCTATTATTTAAATAATAAGTATGCTAGGCTAAGATTTTTTCTTTTTTTTGCTTTTATTTACATTATTACTTTAATTTACTAGCTTAGCGGCTTAATGCATTGTTTTAATATAAGTAGGATAGGGGTAGTAATAAGCTGGAGCTTGTATAAGCTTTTTACCCTATGTTAATATTATAAGCGCCTTTTTAAATATAAGATAGTTATAATATAGCGATAGGAAGGGATTAGCTAATATCTATTTATTTAATAAATATATTTACTTTACCCTTTTTATTAAGCCGCCTTATGTTTATTTTAATAAGGTTATACCTTTTTAATAAACTTATTTTAAAAGCGCTTTAGGATAAGGCTATATAATAAAACTTAGTTTATATTAAATATTAGGAGGTGGTTTAGGATAAGGTACATTAGTTTTTAAAGAAGGCTAAGATAACTGCTTAAATTACGGAATATACATTTAACGTATATAGGGCGCTTTAGTTTTAAGGCTAGCTTTAGCTATTTAATTAGGAACCCTTGATTATCACGGTCTTATAACAAGCTTATGATTCCTTCGTTATAAGCTACCTAGGCTATAATAATATATTTCGTATCTTTTAATAAGATTTCTATTAAGATAATATATTATAATTAGTATAAGCGTTTACTTATACGTATAATTTATACTTTAAATCCAGATCGCTTTAGCAGCTCCGCTAGGGCCTATTTAAGCTAATCTTATTTACGGACCGCTTTTAAGCTTAAATCTTTATTAACTTTATGATAGACTTATTAGCTATAAAGGGCAGCCCGCATTACCTTATAGTTTTTATTAATTACTTATTAAAGTGGATTTAATTAAAGGCGATGCATTTTATATCCGCGGAGGAATATATAAAACGTTTTAAAGATTTATAATAGCGCTATTATAGGTTCCTAGAGGCTATTATTAATAATTAAGGCTTAAATTAAATAAGCGAGTTCTAGACTTTCTTATGCGCTTAGGTGGGAACTTAACGGCTTCTCTTAATAGCATTTTACCTTAAAATTAATAGCGGGATAAAGAGGGTAAATTAAGAAATATAAAAGTATTTATATTATATAGTTAGCTTTTTTTAAGAAGATTAGCTATTTTATCTTTCAATATATTAGCTGGCCCTTAATAATAAAGATTTAATTATAATTAAAGTAAGTTTATTAAGGTTAATAAATAGGTATAATATATGCCTAGTTTTAAGACCTTTAAATATAAGGGCTTTAATTATTATACTTAAGGGGCGGGCTGCGGCGTTTTTAAATTATCTACGTATTAATATTAAATTAACTTAAGTAATAATTACCTTTATTTAATAATAATAAAAGGCGTTAATAAATCAATCTTAATAATCTATAGCTTAGTTTTAAGTAGGGGATATAATATAATTATTTATAAAATATATAAAGATAAACTATCTTAATAAGAAGCTTAATTAGCTTTATTATAAATATATTATAGTAATTATTCTTAATCCCTATAATATTATTTTAAATATTTTAAGGCAGGGCTATATTACTTTTTATATTAAGCTTATGAAATATATAAATACCTTTTTATTTTTATTTTAAGTTATAATTAATATAAAACCGGGCTTAATTTTAATTTAGGATAAAAGAAATACAGAGCTTTATAATAAATACCTTATAAAGGATATTTAATGAGCGAAGAATATTTTAAGTTACCTGCAGGGTAGAGCCTTTTATTATTAAATATTAATAAAATAAGTTAAGTAGGATATCTTAATATAAGAGCTATTAAAGAATTATATAGGTATAATAACGCTTACTTATTATAAGGCCTGCTAAGGCCTTATATCCTCTTATAATAAACCTAGGGTGGGGTAATGCAGAATTAGCTTAGAATTAGCGCGGCTATAATATAGGGCGGGAGGGTTATTATAAGGGAGCGAGCTAAGGTAGTTTATTTTTTATTATATTATTTAAAGGAGGAAACGTTTTTATTTATAATAGCCTTAATGAGATTAAGTGGGGCGCAGTAATAATAGGATTTAAATTTATGACTTTACTTATAAATAAGCGCTTTTAACTTATTAAGACTTATTATATACCCGCCTTAGCCCTAGGCTGGCTCCCCTTTCTTAACGCCATAGATTATAAATAGCGCGCATTTTATAATATATAAAACCTACCTTAGGCTTATATATTAATATAAGGGGCTTATATAAGACTTAAAACAATATTTCAATTAAGTTATTTAAAAAAAAATTTATAATCCCCTTAAAATTCCTCTATTTATTACTTTATTTAAATAAGTATAAGGTATATTATTTTATTAAAATATTCTTAAAGTGACCTTAAAGCAGGGGTAAACTATATATATAATAGTGAGAGTTAAACTTATTGTATCGCCAGTAAGATATAACGCTCTTTATTAATTAGATTTATTATATATATACTTAGGGCTTATTTAATAGTGATAATAATAGCGATACTTATGTATTTTAAAAGGGAACTGCTTATATTTATTAGAATCGGGGCTTAGGGTGCGGTATTAATAAGAACCGCTTAAGCCTAGCTAGGCATTGCAATAAAAGCTATTTAAGCCTAGCTAGGCATTGCAGTAAAAATTATACAAACTTGGCTAAGCGTTATAATTAAGGCGTAGGGATAAGTGAAGATAACTTAAGTTGAGTATAGAGCGCTCTTAGTAAAATAGTATATAGGTAATAGCTTTAAGGGCGTTAATTATTATAGCAAACTCCTAGCGGTGCCGCTTTTTAAAATGATTAAGGCGCTTTTATTTATATAATTAATATAATTCAGAATTATTTAAAAGGCGGGATTTATTTTAAGCTTTATTATATTATACTTAATATCTTAAATACTACCTTGCAATATATTAAATACATTAGCCATGCTTTAAATAACTTACTGCAGCTAACCACTCGTTATAAGCGTATTTAAATTATAGCGAGTAATTACGTTATTGCAGCTAGGGGTAAGTAGCTTAATTATATTAGCGGGACTACGAGGTGTGCGCGGAATTATAGCGGACTCCTTATCGCTTATTAAATTAATAATAGGGACCGCGGCATAAGCATAAAAGGCTAAGGTAAGAGCAGGCGCAACTAGGGGGGGCTTCTAGCGGATTAGGTTTAGAGAATAATTGAAAGCTTAAATAGTATTATTAAACTAAATTATAAATTTAACAGCATTTCCAACCTTTATGCTGGGATTACCCTTCTTAATAAGCCAGCGCATAATATATATATTATAAGGGCGATACATATAAAGGAGGTTACGCTATATATTGCATAATGTAGCTAATCCGGTAAACTTATGCTTATATTAGGAATATGAGCGGTGCTGGTGTTAGCATTTTATATATAACTTGCTATATATATTATAAATATATTGCAAAAGTAGGCTGGTATTAATTAAGGTTTTAATATACTTAGTATAAGGGAACTTTTTATTAGTAGGTAGCTGTTAGTTTTTATTATTATTATTGCTTAATATAAGGTAGTTATTAATAATATAATGGCCTTTTAGGCTTAAGTTATTATTATTAAGATAGTAAGGCGGGCTATTATTACTATTAATAGCAATAATATTAAAATTATTATAGTTTCCGCTATAGCTATTAATAGATATTATCTTGCTAGTATTAGGGTTAAGGTAGGAATAATATATTCTTATTATAAGTATAGGTTGGTTGTAATAAGAAGAGGTATAGGATATGCATTAGGCGTATTATGGGGCTTTATAAGGTAGGCTTGATATAGGTATAAGTGCGGGGTTGGTGTGGTTATATGATGAGTAAGGTATAAAGTTAAAATGAGCGTAGTGAGGGATTAAAGGGGTATTATTACTTTAATAAAAGGGATTGTTATTAGATTATTATTATTGGAATAATGGGATTAATGGAAATATATATTAAGTAGGGATAAGGGATATAATAAGAGTAGTGAGGAATTAAGTGGGTATTATTAATTAATAAGATTATTTTCCGTTAATTAGGCGTGGTAATCTTTAATTAGGGTTAAAGTAGGAATAGTAAGGGATTATATGAGTATTGCTGGGATAAGGAACGCGCTTATTTTAGTATATGTAGGTGTGTGAGGAGGGATAATTAAGAAGTTAATAAAGAGGAATTATAAAAACAGCTTGCGATTAATAGGGGCATAGTTAAGCGCATTATAGGTAATTTAAGTAATTAAAAATAGTTAATATAGCTTAATAATAAGATTATTAAGGGAAGGTTAGGGATATTTATAGTTATATTAAGGAAATAATTTAAGTGTAGGGTGGATGTATTAAGGTAATAAATTAGGAATGGAAAATTAATAATTTAGTGATATTATAATAAGTAATGGAGATGGGCTGGATATGTAATGGGCTTAATGTATAGTATAAATAAATAATTAATAGGATGCGCTATAAGATTGCAAGGTATATTAATGCTAGCGGTGTAGGGTTAAAGCGCATCTTATATCTTTAAAGGATGGCGATATTAGATTTTCCCTCCACAACCCTGCCATGTTATAATGTTAATAAGATAAAACTGCCTTGCGCGCCTTATACTTCTTGGAATAGGTATTACTAATTATTATCTTATAACGGCATTTTATAATATAGCTACTTAAGGGAAGTTATTATATTATAGGCTTAGGCTATAGCTTAAGCCTTAAAGTTTATAATATAGTATTAGCGCGGGTCCTTTATAAGCCCTATATAGAGCTAGGGGAACCCTTTTCTGTGTATATATATATATATAATAAGTAGCTATTAAGGCTTCTTTTTAGGGCCTTAATATTCTTTAAATATTGTAATTTATAATCCTTTTTAGGACCTTTATATAAATAACCTAGGGGCTAACTTATAATAATATAATAAAATTTAAAATAATCTTTTTATAAAATAAATCTTATAAATATAATTTTAATTAAAAACTTAATCTTTTTTTATTTATATTAATATATATTATATTTTTAAAAAAATCTTTATTAAATAAATTATTTTTATAATTAATATTTAACTTTAAAATTAATTTTAATAAAAATTAAAATAATAAATAATTTTCTTAATAATTATTTATAATTATTTTATAAAGTTATTATAAAACTTTTTAAAAAAAAATATAATATTTATAATAAAATAAATAATATAAAAGAATATAATAATATTATATTTTTTAAATTTATCTTTTATTATTAATAATTAAAAAATAATTAAAAATAAAAATAAAAAGAAATTTTATAATTTATTTATAAAAAAGTAATAAAAAAATATATTAAGCTATATATAACTTTATATATAAGCTTAAAAAAAAATAATTAAAAAGTTAAATAAATAATAATTAAATTAATAATTAATTAATTTAAAAAATATAATATAGCTAAATTTATATATTATATAAAATTAAAATATAATTAAAGTATAAAAAGAAAGATTTTATATAATATTTTTAAGTATTAAATATATCTTTTATTATTATTAAATTAAAGTTTATATATTTTTAAATATTTTCTTAATTAAGTTATATTAAATTATAAATTAAAGTAACCTTTACTTTTTAATTTTAATATTACTTTTAAACTTTATACTTTAAATTCCTCTTTTAAATAATTATAAAGCTTATATATCTTATTATTTAAAGTTAAAAAAAAAATCTTTATTATTATATTATATTATTAAAAGCTTTAAAAATAAGGATAAATATTATTAAACTTTAATTATATATTTATTAATATTATAATAATTAAAAAAAAAAAAAAGTAATAAAATTTATTAAAAAAGACCTTATTAAGTTATTTAAAGAAAATAAATTTAATAATAATAATAAAGTTATAAAAATAAAATATATTAAAATATAAGCATTAAATATTAAATATTTATTATTAAATTATAAATAATTTAAATAATAATTAAGAAATATAATTAAAAAATTAATAATGCTTTTAAAGAATATTTAAATTAATAATATATATAAGGAGATATATATATAAATAAGTAAATATATTAAGCTAAACATTAATTATATATAATTTATAATCTTAAATTTAAATCTTAATAATAAATATATATTCTTTATATATTAATTAATAATATTATTTATTATATATAATTATTTAATATAATAATAAAATATAATAAAAATAAATAGCTTTTATAAAATATTAAATATAAAAAGCCTTAAGTTATTTTAAAATAAAATTTTTTTATTTTATTTTTATAAAAATTAATATATTAAAAGCTTTAATAAAATAAAAGTAATAAGATTTAATATTAAAGTTAAGAATTATTTAAATAACTAATAAATATTATTATTTATTATTTTATATAATTAATAAAATATTTAATATATTATTTTAAGAAATATATTTTATATATTATATATAATAATAAAATAAAGATTATAAATATAAATAATAATTAAAATTTAATATTAAATTATATCCTTTATTTTAAATATTTAAATAATAATAAAGCTTTAAACTTTTAATCTTTATTATATTTATTATTAATATTAATATTTATATTTAAATTATCCTTTAAGTTTAAAAATTTAATATTATAATTATTTATATTATAATAAAAATATCCTTTATTCTTTATATTATAATTAAAAGTATAACTTTTATTAATTTTATAATAATTTTTATATCTTATATATTTTTATTTAATTATTAATTTTATTATATAAGTTTTTAATAATACCTTAATAAATATTTAAAAGGTTATTTTAATAAACCTTATAATATAGCTTATTAATTTTAAAATATAATTTATTAACCTTAAGAATATAAAATAAAATATAAAATAATTTATTTATTTTATTTTAATTAATAATTTAAAAGTTATAATATTTATTATATTACTTTTTATATTATTTATTATTATTTTTATTATTAATATTAATTATAACTTATATTTCTTTTATTTATATTTAATTTAATATTTTATATAATTTTATAAAAAGTTAATATAATTAAAAGATTCTTTATATAACTTATTTTTATAAAGCTAGCTATTATAATATATTTTTATTAATTTAATAAATATTTAATAAATAAATATTATTTATTTTTACTTTTTTTTTAATTTTATTTTATTTTATAAAATAAAAATAATATTTATTTTATTAAGTTATTTTATTTTATAAAATAAAAATAATTATTTAAATAATAAATAATTTTATTAAAAGTAAAGTTTATTATAATTTTTATTATTTATAATATTAAAAGAAGTATTTTAATTTTATAAAAAGTAAATTAACTTTTAAATAATAATATATTAATATATAATATTAAGATATATATAATAAATATAATTTAATAATTTAAATTTATAAAAAGAAAGTTAAATTATAATTATAATTAAAAGATTTATAAATAAAATATAAATTAAATTTAAATAAAGCTAAAAGATAAAATTATTAAATCCCTTTTTTAAATTTTAAATTAAAATTAAATATATTTATAAATTTAAAAGAGAAATTTATATAAAAAGCTTTATTAAATAAAAAAAATAAGTTAAAGTTTATTTATTTAAAAATTAACTTTTTAAAAACTTTTTAAGTTTCTTTTAGCTAATTAAAAACTTTAATTTTATAAAAAGAAAAAACCTTATTTAAAGTTAAATCTTATAAAATATTAAGTTAATAACTTTATAATATATAAAAACCTTATTAATTAAAATATTATTTAAAAAGTTAAAATTTTTTAATATAAATAAAAAAGAGCTTATAAATATTTTTTAAATTAATTAATATCTTTATAAATTTATAACTTAATAAAATATATTTATAATAATAAAGTATATTATTTAAATATTTAATTAAATATATAAACTTACTTTTATTAAATAATAATTATTAATATTCTTTTTTATTTTATAATATAAGAATTTATTTAAATAAATAAATATTTTATTATTATATTTTCTAATTTTATAAATATTAATAGCTTATTTTAATTTTTAAATATTAAAATAAAAATTAAAATTATATTATAATTTTATATTATTAATTTAATTATTTTATATATTAAATCTTATAATTAACTTAATATTATTCTTTTATATTTTAAAAAAATATAATTAAATATTTATATAACTTTAATTATAATTAAAATATACCTTAAAATATAAATAAAAAATTATATATATATTTTTTTTTAAGGCTTAAATTTATATTATTTCTTATTTATACTTTATTTTAAAAATTAATCTTAAAAATTAGCTTATTTAAATAATCTTAAAATCTTAATATTTTATATTAATTAAAATATTATTTCTTTAAAAATTAATCTTAAATCCTTTTTATTTAAATCTTAAATTAAGGCTTTTTTATTAATATTATAAAAGAAATTTATATTTTTTATTTATTTTATAAAGCTTTTTAATTAATTTTTAATAATTTTTTTATATTTTAATAACTTTTTTAATCTTAAAATCTTATATTATATTATTTTTTTTTTTTTTTTTATTTTTTTTAATAATAAAATATTTAACTTTTTAATTATTAAAAAAAAATTATATAAATTCTTTATAATATAAATATCTTCTTATTATTATATAATATTTAAAGAATTTATTATAACTTATTAAGTTATTTTAATTTTATTATTTATAAATAAATATATTATAGCTTTTAAATATTATAATCCTTAAGAAAATAATTTATATAATTTAAGCCTTAATTATAACTTTTTAATTTTAAACTTTTTTTTATATTTTTTTTATTTTTAAAAAAATATATTATTTAAAATGATAATAATATAATTCTTAAGCTTTTTTATAAAAATAATTATAATAAAAGTATAAAAATTAATTTTAAACTTATAAATTAAAATATAATCTTAATTATACTTTTTATTTAAATAAATAATAATTATATTTATAATAAGCCTTATATACTTTTTAAAAATAATTTAAAAATAAATTTTAAAATAATAATTTTAATTATTAATCTTAATAATATCTTTATATAATATAATAACTTTATTATAAATTATTTTATTAATTTTTATATATTATATTATAATATTATTTTTATTTTATAATATTATAATAAAGATTTTTAAATTAATAAAGAAAATATTATTATTAATATATTAAATATAAGCTTTTAAAAAAATTAATTATTTCCTTAATAATTTTAATTATATTAAATATAATATAAATTGCTTTTAATTTTATATTTTTATAAAATAATTAACTTTAAAAATTAAATTTTATAATTAATTTATATAAAAATATATAATTATTATTATTAAATTATTTTTAAAAAATATATTATTTTATAAAATAATTATAATAGCTAATAATATTAATAAATATAATAAAAGTTTATAAATTAATTTTTATTTTTTTAATAAATAAATTATAAAATTAAATATAATAAATATTTTTTTTTTTATTATATTTAATTATAATATTTTTATTTAATTTTTAATACTTATATTTATAAAGGAAATTAATTATATAAGCTTTAAATTAATAATATATTTTAATAATTAATTTATTAAAGAAGTTTTAAATATAGCTTTAAAATTTAAATAAATTAATTAAGGTTTTTTTAAATTTTATTATTAATTTAATATATTTATTTAAGCTTATTATAATTAATAACTTATTTTTAATAATTTTTAATTTTATAATAAGTTATTTTTTAAAGATATATATATACTTTTTTAATAAAGAATATAAAGGATTATTTTTATTAATTTTTAATTTTATAATAAATAGTTTTATAAAGATATATATATTTTTTCTTAATAAAATATATAAAAGATTATTTTTATTAATCTTTAATCTTTTATAAATATATTTAAATAAGGTTATAATATTTAAAAAAATTCTTTTTAATATAATTAATTTAATATTATTATTAATTTATAATATAAAAAAGTTTTTTTATAATATAAGAAAATTTATATTTAAAAATTAAAAAGCTTTAAAAGCTTTTAAATAAATTAATAAATAATTTAATATATAAAAGTTATTTTTATTACTTTATAATATATTTAATATATTAAAATTATAATTTTAAATAATAATAACTTAAAACTTTATAAATAATCTTTTAAAAAGTTAATATTATTAATAAATAAAAATATATTAATTATTAAATTTAAATTTATTATTTTAAATAAAGTTAATTATATAATAAAAAGTATAAAATTAAATATATAAGTTTATAATAATAATATAAATAATTCCTTAATAATTAAAAAGGAAATAAAAAAGGCTTAATATTTATTTTAAAATTATTTATTTAAATAAATAATAAAGTTAAATATAAAATATTTAAATAATTAAATAAGCTTTATAAAAATAAATTAAATAATTTATAATATTAAAAAGAATTATTTATTAAAAATAAATATTTATAAATTATTTAAGATAATAAGATTAATAATAATTTTTTAAAAAATAAACCTTTTATTAATATATTTTATTATATAAATTTATTTAAAAATATTTTAAAAAATATAATTAAATAAAAAATAAATATTAATAATTATTTATTTTCTTTTCTTTATATTTTAAATAATAAAGCTTTAATTATAATTAATAATAAGCTTAAAAATAAAAATAAATAATAATAATTAATAACTTTATTATTAAAAATAAATTATTAAACTTAAAATATTTTTATTATTTAATATAAAGCTTTTTAAATAATAGCCTTTAAATTAATTAAATAAAAAAGTTTTTATATTTAAGCTTTTTTTTATCTTTTTTATTAAAATAAAATAAAATTATTTTTATATTTTAAGTTTCTTAATTATAAATTTTTAAATTATTAAATATAACTTAAATTATTAAAAATATAATTATTAATTAATAATTAAGTTATATTTATATTAAAATATAAAATAAATAAATATAATTATTAAAAATATTTATTTAAAAAAATTAATAAATTTAACTTAATCTTTATTTTATTATTTATATTATTTATTTACTTTTTATTTATTAAATATAAAAAACCCTTAATTAATTATATATATAATATATTATTATATTATAAATATTTTAATTATTATAAATATATAAAAATTAAAAGAAAAAGATAATAAAAATTATTTATAATGCTTTAGTGTTAAAAGTTAGCTTTTAGCTATAAGACTTAGTGAAAAAAAAAATTTTAACTTAAGAATATATAGTTAATAAAGCTACCCTTCTTTAAAAATTTAAAGTTATTTTAATATATTTAAAAAAATAATATATCCTTATATTTATTCTTTTTTAAATACTTTAATATATTTTTTTAAAAACTTTCTTTTTTATTTTATTTAAAGGCTTAATATATATTTTTAAATTAAAGCATTAAGAATAATAAGTATTTATTTCTTTAATATTAAGATAAAGCTATATTTTTAATTATTTTTATTAAGTATAATTATTTTATAGCGATTATATAAGCTTTTAATAAGGTTTATAATCTTTATTATTTAATAAAGGTTATAATCTTTATAATAAAAAAGTTATTTTAAATTTATATTTATAATAATATAAACTTACCTTAAACTTTTTTAAATATTAATATTTATATTATTAAAAAGTTACTTTAAATTTATATTTATAATAATATAAATTTATTTTAAATTTTTTTAAATATTAATATTTATATTATTAAAGAGTTACTTTAAATTTATATTTATAATAATATAAACTTATTTTAAATTTTTTTAAATATTAATAATTATATTATTAAAAAGTTATTTTAAATTTTTTAAGCTTTATAATTAATATTATTATAAGGATTATAATCTTTAAATTATTTATTATTATAATTTATAATAAATATTATTTTAAGAATTATAATTCTTATATTATTATTATTATAGGCTATAATAAATATTATTATAAGGATTATAATCCTTATATTATTTATTATTATAAATTATAATGAATATTATTATAAGATTATAATTTTTATATTATTTATTATTATAAGTTATAATAAATATTGCTTTAAAGATTATAATTTTTATATTATTTATTATTATAAGCTATAATAAGTATTATTATAAGAATTATAATTTTTATATTATTTATTATTATAAATTATAATAAGTATTATTTTAAGGATTATAATCTTTATATTATTTATTATTATAAATTATAATAAGTATTTTTATAAGGATTATAACTTTTAAATTATATATTATTATTTAATAAAAGTATTATTTTTATAAGGAATAAAGTTTTTAAAATATATATAAATAATATATATAAATATAATAATTTTATATTATATTAAGCTAGCTAATACCCTTATATATTATTTAATATTATTTTATTTATTAATATATTATAATAAGCTTTGCTATAAATTTAACTTTATTAGAAAATTCCTTAAGGTGTATTTTTTAAAAAATTAATTTATTATTATATAATTTATCTTATAAATTATATAAGTAAGTTTAAATAAAGTAACCTTAATAATATAAAGCTTATAATAGTAATATATTAATATTTATTAATATATTGCCTTAGTTATATATTATATATACTCTTTTAATAGCTTTTCTTTAATTATAATATAACTTATAGCTTCTTTTTATAATATCTTTTTCTTTTTTTAGCATTATATATATATTTATATATATTTAAATTATAAATTATTTAATATTTAATAATAATTATATTATATTTAATAGCTTATATATTATTATATAAGCTATAAGGAATTATATAAAATAAAAGTAAATAAAGCTTAGGAATATGAAATAATAATAATAATTTATATAAAATGCTTTTAATAACTTAAAAATAACGGCTTAAGTTATTAATAATAGCTAAGTAATTATTTTTACTTTACTTATTAATATTATTATTCTTATGCTTATTATTATATTTATAGCATCTGCCTTAGCTATATTATAACCTATTTAATAATTAAAACTAGCTTATTTATTAATAAATATTTTATAAATCTTACTTTATATATATTAATTTATATTAATAAGCAACTCTTTTTCTTTATAATATTAATTACCTAAATACTTATATAATTATTTAAGCTTAACTTTATTATTATTATTATTTTTATTAAGATTATAATCCTTATTTTATAATAATTAAATACC
Organism: Diaporthe nobilis; assembly: GCA_023078575.1. Classification (NCBI taxonomy): domain Eukaryota; kingdom Fungi; phylum Ascomycota; class Sordariomycetes; order Diaporthales; family Diaporthaceae; genus Diaporthe; species Diaporthe nobilis. Next base: position 16,318 of record JAKZJT010000013.1, on the reverse strand, counting down.
CTTATTAAGCTTATTCCTACCTTATTAACCTTATTATTTATATTAAAATAACTTTTTATATTAAATATATTAAATATTATTATATAAATAATTATTAAAAGTAATAATTAAAAGGTAATAATATTTAATAGCGTTATTAAAAACCTTTTTATAATAATAATATCCTTTTTAAAACATCTTTATAATAATCTTATATTAATATTTTAGCTAAGGCTTATAAAAAAGCCTTTATTAAAATTATTATTAATAATATTTAAGTTATTTATTAATTATACCTTTATAATTAATAATAATAACTTATTAATATATATATTATTATTAAAATTATTAAATTAATGTCTTAGCTTATTAGGTATAATAAAAGATAATATAATAAAAGTTATATAAAAAGCTATAGGTATTATTTTAAAAGTTACTTTAAGAATTATATTAAAAGATAATATTGCTAAAGATTTTAATTCTAGCCTTAATTCCTTAAAATATTTATATTATATAAACTTTTTAAAAAAAGCTAGCTTAGCTAAAGCTTAAATTTATTATTATTAATAGCTTTTATATTATTAATAATTACCTTTATTACTAAATAACCTTTTTAACTTTATTTAAATAAATAATAACTTTTTATTAATATTATTATTATTAATATTATTATTATACCTTTTAATTATAAATAAGCTTATTAATAATTTATTAAAAATAAATAAACTTAATAATAGCTTATTAAAGGCGGATAAATTTAATAATAGCTTATTAAAAATAAGTAATAATAATAATAATAGCAGCTAATATACCTAAAGGGTATATATTTATTTTATATTAAGCTTTATAAGTTAAAATAAGTTTATTATAAATAATTATAAGGGGCTATTAATACTTTCTTTAAGTATTATTATTACTTAAAATATCTTATTTATTAATACTTAGTAGGTTCTTAATAATAATAATAATAGTAATAAAAATAATAGCTTAAGCCTACTCTTTAATTTAATTTTTAATTATAATTAAATTTATAAGCATAATAACCTTATTAAAGTTATTTTAAATATTAGCTAAAAGCTAAAATTAAAGGAGGAAAATATAATATATTATATAATATAAGTTAAAAATATATTTAAGTTATATTATAAATATAATAATATAGCAAGGTTATTTATAAAAAGTATTATAATTAAAAGGGTAGTAAAGCTTATTTTTAATAAGCTTAATACGTTATTTAGCTATATTTAAAGCTAAGGTATTAAGGTTAACTTTTTATATTATTTATTAATATAATTATATTTTAATAATAATAATTTTAAATAAGATTTAAATATAAATATATAAGGCTTTTTAATTATTAATTATATATTTAAAGTATTATTAATAGCATTAAAGCGTGCTTAAGTTAATATTAAAATTAAAAAAATATTAAGTTAATATATTATTATTTAATATATTAATATAGATAATATTTATATAAAGGTATTAAGCTTTAATGCTTTTTAAAAGGGTATTAAGCTATATTTTATATTATTATTTATATTTATTATTATATAAAATTTTTATAAAAAACTTAAAAAGGATATAAAGTTATATAAATATAAAAATATTTAACTCCTTATAGCTAGGCTTATAATAATAAAGCTTATATTCTTTTAATTCTTAATAAACCTTAATTTTAAATAAATAAACGCCTTATTTAATAAAATATAATAATAATTTATAAATAAATATTTATTCTTATACTTATAATAAATAATATTGCTTATTATACTATAATATTTTTTATAATTATTTAATATAATAATAGCTTTAATATTAACCTTATAAGCTAAAATATAAAGAGAAAATAATATTAATTTAAATTAATAAAGGATTATATTATCTTTTATTATATAAAATTAATTCCTTAAGCTGCTTTAAAATATCCTTAGCTTATTTTTTAAAATTATAAAAGAATTTATTAATATAAAGCTTTTAATCTAAGGGTATAACTTAAAGGATATAACCTTTAATGCTATATTAAAAAAGATATTTTAATAACTAAGGTAATAAATATTTATATATCTTAACTTTATAATTATATATTAAGATTATTATTAAGTTAATTTTAATATATATAATATAATAAAAATACCCCTTAACGCTTATATAAAAAGCTATATCGCTTTATATTACTTATATTACTTTAAATATATATATTTTATTAAAGCAGAAAACTTTTAAATAAGCTTTAATAATTAAAAGTATATATAATATTTATTTTATAATGTTTTATTATTAAAGCTAATTTAAAATAAGCTTTAATTAATATAATAAGATAATAATATTTATATTTAATAATTTAAGGCTTATAATTTTTATAAAATAATATTTTTTATACTTAATAAAAGCTATTAATCTTTTTAATAAAATACTTTTAAGCAATTTATATTTAATAATAAAGTATAAGCGGAGCTTATATAAGTATTTATAAGTAAGTATAATAAGCATAATAGTAACTTTAGCTTAATATTTAGTGTATAAAAGAAGTAATAATAAATCTTATATAACTAGCTTATAGCTTTTTTTAAGATTAAGTATAATAAGTAATAAAAAATTATTATTAATATTTTTATATTTTTATATATTTTTAGTAGTTATAACTTTAAAGATAATAGCTTATATTTATTATATAATTATTATTTATTCTTAAGACCCTTTAATAAAATAAGTATAATACAGCTGCCTAAAGGCGTTTATATTCTCTTTTATATTATATATATAATTAATTTTAATAATTTAATTAAGGTTAATTGCAGTTAATATATTATTATTATTAATTAATTTATTATTAGGATTAAGCTATTAAGCTAAGGTTAATAGCTTTTATAAAACTTAATTAATATAATAAAGTAATTCTTAATAATAAGGTTTAATATTATATTTATAAGCTTATTATTATATAGCTATTTATTTATTATATTAACTTAAAATACCCTTATATTTAAGGATTAATAATAAATATATAAATATAATATTAATAATAAGTAATTATAATATATTAGCTTTAAGCTTAAAGATATCCTTTTTTATTACAGGATAATATATTTTATTAATAAGTAATTAAATTACTTTTATTTATACCTTATAATATAAATAAACTACTCCCTTTATTAACTTAAAGGCTATATAGTTTATATTAATAATTTTAATTAAGCAGATTTTAAATATAAGGTTATAGCTTTTAATAGCTTTATTTTTAATATTATTAAAGATTATTATAATAATATCTTAAAGGTTATTATATATCTTATTAATAATATAATTATATATAAATATATTATTATATTTTTTATATTAAAGTTTAAATTTATTATAATATTATATAATTACTTCCTATTATATATATTAACTAAATAAATAACCGTATTATTTTATATATTATATAAATATATTATAAAGTATATAATAAAGCTTTTTAACCTTAAGCTTATATTTTATATATTATTATAAGTTTTAAGTCTTAGTAATATAAATATTATTTATATTAAGATATATATAATTATATTAAAGGATAAACTTAAGGTTATATTTATAAGTATAAGTATATACTTTTTTAACCTTAATTTGCTTATATCTTTTATTAATTATATTTATAAAAAAAGTAAAACCCTTTAATTTAAATTTATTATTATATACTTATATAATATATATAAATCATATATTAACCCTAGCTATAGCTAATATAATATTAACTTTATTTATTAGTTTTAAGATATAAATAAATAATAATATTTATTTATAGCTAAGTACTTTATTTATATATTAAATATAAAGGATTTATTTCTTTTATTTATAAATATTTATATTAAATATTATATTTATATTATATTTAATTATAATATATTTAAGTTTTTAAATATATAAAGCTTTATATTTTTAAAGCTTAATAAGCTTAAGGTTTTTTATATTAAATAATATATCTTTATTATATATTATAAAGATTTATACGGTTAAAAAGATCTTAGCACCTTAATTTTATTTATTAAAATTTCGCAGCTTATAATATATATATAATATTATATTATTATATTTATATATAATAATAAATTAAAATAACTTAAATATTAAATTAATTTAATTATTATATTATCCTTTAATTATTAAAATAATTTATATAATATTAATATCGCTTAGCTTATATATATAAGCTTTAATATATATTAGCTTAAGTTAATATATATATTTATAATTATTATTAAGGCATTAAAGTTTAAATATATATATAATTCTTTTAATACCCTTTAATTATAAAAGTAACTTTATTTAAATATTATTTTATATATTAACTTTTATATAATTAACACCCTTTTTAACCTTAAATATAGCGGAGTATTATATATATTAAATATTATAAAATAATTTTTTATATTTAATAAAAATGCTAAAGATATTTTCTTATATATATAGCTATTTACCTTATTTTATTTATAAGATAATTATAATTATCTTTGCTTTATATAGCTCTTTAATTATCTTAATTAATTTTAATATAAATATAATATCGCCGCTAATTATAATAATAATTATATTATATTTTAATAATAAAACCTAAATAAAATTAAGCTTAAGCTAGTAATAAAATACTTACCGGCGCTTTTAAATAATTATATGCAGTAGTATTATAAATATATTAAAGTTGTTATAAATAAATAAAATAATAAGCTTTTCTTAAGTATAAAGGACTTTTAATACTTAATAAATAGCTTAATATTAATTATTAATATTATTAAAATGCCTTTAATTATTTATTATAAAAAGTTAATCCTTTTATTATTATTATTATAAATATTATAATTATAATATAATATAAAAGAATGTTTTTATATTATATTTATTAATTAATAATTAATTATATTTAAATTATTTATTTATAAATAATAATTATTTAAATATTATTATTATATAATAAGCTAGTTTTATAGCTTTTATTAATTCTTTAACTTAATTTTAGCTTTATATAAAAAGCCTTTAATATTTATATATAATATATATATTATTATTAAAAGTTAATAATAATTAAATTAAAAGCTTTTTTATAATAATAATATATAATAAGCTAAATAGCTATTTATAAAAAAAAAAAAAAAATCTTAAAGCTATTAACCTAGATATTAATATTATATATTATTAAATAAATATTTATATATTAAAAAAAGCAATTATAATTAAATTAAAAAAGTATTTTTATTAATATAAATTACTTAAAGGCTAAATACTATATTATTAAATATTAATTAAAAAAACTTATTATATAAATACCTTATTATTATTATATAACATTTAATATATACTTTAAAAAGCAATAAAACTAGCTTTAATATTAATTAAAATAATTAATTAATTATCCTTTTATATACTTTTTAATATTATCTTATTTATTAATATACTTTAATAAGCTTTAATATAAAAATAAGCTAATTAAAAAATTTATTTATATAATTATTTAAAAAAATTAATTTATAACTATATAATTTATCTTTTAATATATATATATAAAGTATATTTTATTAATAACTTTATTATTATTATATTACTTATAAGCTTTATAACTAGCTATTAAGCCTTATAATTATTATAATATTAATATTAATAATAAGCTATAACCTTATAATTATTAAATTAAAGTTTTAATCTTTATTTTTTATATACCTTTTAAGGTTATTTTATATAATAATATATTATAAGAGGCTTTAATATTAAAATAATTAAGTTAGAAAATTATTTAAAATAAGAATTTAAAAAAATTAACTTATTATTATATAAGTTATTTTTTAATATATATATTAGCTATTTATATTATAATAAAAATAAAGTTATTTTAAATCTTTAAAAGAATTATTTTAAACTTTTTTATAACTTATTTTAAATTTACTCTTTTTAACTTAATACTTAATTATTTTTAACTTAAAATATTATATTATTTATAATATTTTAATTAAATAATATAAAGGTATAATTAAATATTAATAATATTTTATTATAAGTTACCTTAAACTTTAAAAAGAATTACTTTAAATACTTAAAAAAGTTACTTTAAATACTTAAAAAAGTTATTTTAAATACTTAAAAAAGTTATTTTAAATATTTAAAAAAGTTACTTTAAACTTTTAAAAAAGTTACCTTAAATGCTTAAGAAAATTACCTTAAATCTTTAAAAAAATTACTTTAAATTATTAAAAAAATTATCTTAAACTTTTTTATAACTTATTTTAAACTTATTTTTTTTAATTTAATACTTAATTATTTCTAACTTAAAATATTATATTACTTATAATATTTTAATTAAATAATATAAAGGTATAGTTAAATATTAATAATATTTTATTAATATTAAAAAGTTATTATAAACTTACTTTAAATTTTATAATATTTATAATTATATAACTTATTATTATAATAAGAAAAATCTATATTATATATTATTTAATATATTTAAATAAAGGTTATTAAATAATATATATTATATTAAGCTTAGCCTTATAATTATAAAGATATTTAATTAAGTTAATAAGGCTATATAAAAATTATTTTAAATTTACCTTAAACTTCTTTTAAATTTATTTTAAACTTTTTATTTTATTTTATTATAATACTTATTATAGCTATTTTATATAAATAATATATATATTATTAAATAAAGTACTTTAAGATTTATATTATTATATATTTTTTAGCTTTATATAATTATTATAATAAAAATAATAAGCAGATTAATTTTTAAGTTAAATTTTATTTTAAAAATATAATAATTTATATTATTAATAAGTTAATTAATTTTTAAATTATTAAACTTTTTAAATAACTTTTTTAATTCTTATATTATATAAATATAAGTATTAATATTAAATAAGGCACCTTTTAAGCTTTTTAATAATATATAGCATTTAATATTAAATTTAACTTAAATTTAAGAAATAAATCTTAAAGTTTAAATTAAAGAAAGTTACTTTAAATTTTTTAACTTATTTTATTATAATATATATTATAAGGACTATATATAAATAAGCTATATATTATTTAATAAAGCATATCTAAGGCTATTAAATAATATATATTACTTAATATATATCTAGTATTTTAATTTAAATTTACTTTAAATTTTTTATATTTCTTATTATAACACTTATTATAAATATAAAAAAATCCACATTATATATTATTTAATATATTTAAATAAAAGCTATTAAATAATATATATTATATTATATTTAATGCTATAGCTATAAAGATATCTAGCTAAATTAATAAAATTATATAAAAGTTACTTTAAATTTATTTTAAACTTTTTTATTAAGGATTATAATCTTTATATTAAATAAGGATTATAATCTTTATAATTAATAAAGGTTATAATTTATATATTATATAAGGATTACGATTTATATATTATATAAAGATCGCGACTTATATAGCTAGCTAAGGTTATAATCTTTATATTTAAAAAGTTACTTTAAATTATTTATTTTATTTAATTATAATATTTATTATAATTATTTTATATAAATAATATATATATTATTAAATAAAGTATATTATAAGTTATATAATAATATATTTTTTAAGCCTTTATAATTATTATAATAAATATAATAAATAGAATTATTTTTAAGTTAAATTTTAATTTAAAAATATAATAATTTATATTATTATTAAAGTAGTTAATTTTTAAATTATAAAACTTTTTAATTAACTTTTTTAAATCTTATATTATATAAATATAAATATTATTATTAAATAAAGCCTTTCTTAAGCTTTTTAATAATATATTATATTTAATCTTATAATATATATAAGCTTAATAAATAAATCTTAAAGTTTAAATTTAAAAGAGTTATTTTAAACTTTTTAACTTATTTTATTATAATATATATTATAAGGCTTATATATAAATAAGCTATATATTATTTAATAAAGTATATTTAAGGCTATTAAATAATATATAATATTTAATATATATTCTTTATCTTAGCTTAAACTTATTTTAAACTTTTTATATTTTTCGCTATAATACTTATTATAAGTATAAAAAAAATCTATATTATATATTATTTAATAAAATATATTAAAAGCTTTTAAATTATATATATTATTTATAATATATTAATATAATAATTAAAATATTTAATTAAAAGTATAATATATTAGAATTTTTATATATAAGTTTTAATTAAAAGTTATTTTAAACTTTTTTAAAAATTTAATATATATTTTATTATAATATTTATAATCTTTATTTAATTTAAATAAGATATATATTATTTAATAATGCTTATTAAAGGCTTTTTAATAATATATTATAATTATTATATATTTTAATTATTATAAAAATATTTAAGGATTTATATTAATATTATTATTTAAATAAGTATTAATAACCCTTAAATAAAATTATTTTAACTTTTTTAAAAATTATTTTAAATTTTTTCTTAATTTATCTTAGCCTTTTTTTTATTATTTATTATAATATTTATAATTAATATTATATTAAAATAAAATATATATTATTTAATAAAGCTTTATAAAGGTTATTAAATAATATATAATATTTATTATAAGTAATAATATAAGTAAAAATATTTTATTATAAATAAAAATATAAGATTTAAAAAATTACCTTAAATTTTTTTAAAAGTTACTTTAAACCTTTAAATAAAAATAAATTTATAGCTTATTATAAGTATTTTAAGTAAAAATAAATTATATTAATATATTCGCCTTATTAAAGGCTATATAATAATATATAATATATATAATATATTAATAAAATTATAGCTGCCCTAAGTATAAATTTTCCTTTATAGCTATATATAATAATTATATATAAATAAAAATTATATTATTAAAAAAAGCTTATTAAGGTATATATTTTAAATATTTAAATAATAAATATAAATAATAATTAATAATTATATAATAAGTACTATTATTTATATTAATAAAGTGAATTAATAATTAATTTAATATAAAAGCCTTTAAATATTAATTAAGCATTTTATAAAGGTTAGATTTTATTAAAGTTAATATAATATATATATATTAAAAGATAAGTTTAATAGTTATAAATTAATTTTTTAAAATTTATATTTAAATAAATTTTTTAATATATTAAAAATTATATTAAAGCCTTTTATAATATATTATAAAGTAATATAATATTAAAGGGTATATAAAAAGGGAAAAAATAAATATAAAAAAAAAGTTATAATATTTATAATTTAATAAGTTTTTAATAAATATAATAATTATAAGCTATTAAATAACTATTAAAAAGCGTTTAGGAATATATAAGCTAAAAATTTAGTTAAATCCCTTAATATATATATAATAAAAATAACTTTAATAATTATAAATTAATTTTTTTAATTCCTTATATAAATAAATTTTTTAATATAAATAAAATTATATTAAAGCTTATTATAATATATTTATAAATAAAATAATATTAAAGAATATATAAAAAAGTATATAAAATTAATAAAATAATTAAAGCTTATCTTTTTTTTTAATAATAATATGTTTTATAATAATATTTAAAGGGGGCTATTTAATTTATTAAGTATTTTATTTTTAAGTATAAGCATTTATTAAAAAAATAAATATTTCCTTATTTTAATAATAGCCTTTAAGCTTAGCTTAATTTAATATAATAAGTCTTATAACCTTAATAAGTTCCTTATAAAGAGTATAAAGTAGTTAATTTAAGCTAGCTTTTTTATAAAATTAAAGTTTTTAAGTATTTTATTTAATATAATAAGTTATAATAAATTTAAAGGCTTAATATTTATAATTATTAATATAAAATGAATTAAAATTATAATTATAATATATAGCTTTTAAGTTATAATAATTAATATAAGTTTTATATTTTAAATAATTTTTATTATATAATTTTTTAAATAGCTTAATAGGCTTAATAATTTTAGTTATAAAAGATTTATAACTTAAACTTAATTTATTATTAATAAAAATGCTTTAATATAATTATTAATAATTTACTTAAAAATATTAGCAGCTCTTTTATTACTTAATATTAAAGGATAAGCTTTATAAATAATTAGCTATTAGCTAAGCTTAAAATTAAATAATAAAAAGTCTTACCCTTTTAATAAATATTAAATAGCTATAGCTTTAAAAAGCAGCCTTTTTTTAAAGTATTTAAATAGCATTTTATTATTAACTTTATTAATAATATTTATATTTTATTAAAAGTGCTTTAGGGAATTTAAAAGGGGATAATAAAAGCTTGCTTATAATTATTATAATTATGCTATAGTAGTTATAATAAGTAGTATTTTAAGGTATTATCTTTTAATTAAAATCTTAATAAGTAGTTTATTATTTATTTTAATATACTTTTTTTTATTAAAGGGCTATTATAATAATAAATACTTAGTTAATTTTATTAATAATTATATATTTATTTAAAAAATTAAGCTATATAAGTTTAAATTTAAATATATAAATAATAAAATTATAAATAGCTTATTAAATTAATTATTATATATTTAATAATACTTATTATATAAATAATCGTAGTAATTTTAAAGTTAATATATATTTAAAATCTTAATTTTAAAAGGGGTATATTTATTAAATTAAAAATTAATACCTTTTAAGGCTTATTAATAATTTATAATAACTTTTTAAATTATATAACTTTATATTAATAATAATTTATTTAAATTTCTACTTTATTAATTTTTAATAGTTAAGTTTTAGCTAGCCGTAATTATAATAAGTAATAAAAGGTTAAGGCTTAACTTTAAAAAAAAAGCTTAAGAAATAGCTATTATATTTAAAGAAGGTAATAAGTATATAAATTACTTAATTTTAATATAAAAAGGTAATAATAATAAATATTAATATAAGGCTTTTTTAAGTTTTATAATTAAAATAAATATAATTTAAATCCTTTAATAAAAAATAATTAAAGGGTAAGTTTAATGCTAATAGCTATAGTAATTTTAACTTTAATAATATATATTAAAGTTAGCTTCTTAACGTAAACTTTTTATTTTTAAAGGATATTAAGTTTAAATTTTAATAAGGCCTTTAACTTATAAGTAATAAAATAAAGGTTATAATTACCTTTTTTAAATAAGAAAAGCATTTAATTTAAGCATTAAATATTAGCTTAATTAATTAAAACTACTTAAATATAAAGAGGCTTAAGCATTACATTTAAACTTAATAAAGATTTAAAGATTTTTATTAAATATAAATAATAAATATTATAGAAATATAAATTTAATTTAATTTTTATTATAAGTAAAATTAATACCCTATTTATATTTTATTAAAGTATAATTATAAGTATTTAATCTTATAGCCTTTTTTAATTAACTAGATTTAATAATTTATATTAAGGTATTTTATTATAAAGTAAGGAATATTATAAGATTAAATGATCTTCTTTAATTAATTTTTAAAGATAATATATTAAAGTAAACCGGCCTTAAAAGGTATATTAAAAGCATATTACTTAATTATTATAAAAATAACGCTAAAGAATAAAGAAGAAAAAAAGATAAAGGAGAGTAAAAGGGAGAAGAAATTTATAGTTAAAATTATAATAATTCTTAAAATTAAAATATTAAAAACTTTTATTTTAATTCTTTAACCTCCTCCCTTTATTATAAAAAAATAAAAGGCCTTTATAAAAGATATTAATATAAAAAATTATAAGTTAAAGGATTAAGTTAATTATAAAAATATAAATACTAAATCCTTTATATCCTTTAATAAAGATATTATTATAATTAATAAAGTATTTAATAAGGATATAAATATAAAGATGCCTTTTTTATTAAAATATTTAAAGCTTAATAAATAATTTAAATTAAAATAAAAGATAAAGGTAAAAAAGATAAAAGCTTTTAATAATAAATTACTTATATTATATAAAATATATTAAAGTATAAAGTACTAAGTATTTAACTGTTTAATTAAGAAATAATAAAAGCTAGAGAAAAAGTAAAAAGCTTAAAATAAAAAGAAGAAGCTTAATATTTTAAACTTTATTATATATTTAAATAAATTAAAAGCTAAAGTAAAGAAAGTTAAAAGTTAAAATAATATTATTAAAAGGGCTATAAGAAGAAAGAATAATATTATTTTAATTATAAGGATTATTAGTAATATATTATAAAATTTTATAAAATATAAAGAGATAAATTTAAAGGATAATAATTTTAATAATAGCTATTATATAATTATTAAAATATTTATAACGATTAAGGCTAAAAACCTTATTATTTTTAATATTATAGTAATTTAAAAGATTATAAGCTTATAAGTATTATTTAAATAAGTGATATTTTTAGCAGTAAATAACTAGTTAATAATTATATAGATTATAAATAATATAAAGGCAGCTATTAAAAAGGAATTTATTTAAAAAAAAGGCTTTAAAGGATTTAAAAAGGATAAAATAATTATTTTAAAACTTTATAACTCCTGTAGATTATAAATATTTATTTATTTATAAGTATTTATTTTTAATAATAAAGTTATTATAATTTAAATTTAGGAATTTAAACTTAGAAAGAAATTTTTTTATATAAAAGATATTTATAATAATAATATTAAAGGTAGTATATAACTAGTAGCTTTTTAAGATTATTAGTTTATATATTCTTTTATATTTAAAATATAAAAAAAATTCTTTATAAGATTTAAAATAATAAGTTAAAAGAGTATTTATACTTTTTATAAAGGATTCTTATTATAACACGTAATAAAGTGTAGGCCGCTTTAAGAATAATTAGCTGCAGCTATTATAAAAATAATCTCCTATAAGCTTATTAAGCACCCCTATATAATAAAATCCATCGCACTTTACATATATATATATATATTATATTTAATTATAATAATTAATAGCTATAACTTTTATATTATAAAGCTATTATATTAAACTTTATATTATTTTAATTTTTTTATTTTAAGCTTTTAAATAATATTATTCTTATTTTTATATCTTTAATATTTATTAAAATATAAATAAGTATTTTCTTATTAAAATAATAAATATTTAACCTTTAAAATCATTAAATTAATTATAATATATATTAATTATATATTTTTTTAATATACTTATTTATTAATTTAAATAAGTATTATTTATATTAAAGCTATATTTAATTATATTTAAGCATTTTATAATTATTATATATATATTATATATAATAAGGATTAAAAAAGTATAAAATTTAAAAGAAATTTTATTTATATAATTTATTATTATATAAATTAATATACTTTTAATTAATATTACTTAATACTTATTTTAATAAATATACTTTTATTTATTAATAATCTTATAAAGGCTATTATAAATAATAAAAAATAATCTTTTAAAGTTAAGTTTAATTTAATAAGAACTTAATAATTATAAAAGTAATTTATTATAAAGATATAAAAAGAAAGCTATTTATTAATTAATATTAAAAAAAATAAGCTATATTTTTATTAACTAGCTATTAAAGTAATTATTATTATTAATAACGCTTAAAAATATAACCTTATTTAAATAATTAATTAAAGCTATTATATAACTATTAAAATAAATATAAAAAATAATTATTATTATTATAATAATAATTTAAGTTTAGTATAATTAAGAAATAATATTTAATACTTTTATTAATTAATTAATATAAAAAAAAATATTATTATTATTAAAATTCCCTTTTTTTAAATAGCTTTAAAGATAACTTTAAAGGTAGCCGTTATAATAGCAAGGATTATTAAAGCTATTATTATTAAATAACTTAATAATAACTTAATTAATAATATTACTATTAAAATTAAATTTAAATATATTAAGTATCCTTTTTTTAAAGCTTAATAATAAGATATTATTATATAACTTAAATTATATATTTATTTATTTTATAAAAACTATTTTTTATTATTATAAATAAAAATATAAGTATAATAAATATTATTAAAATTATAAAAGGGTATTAGTAAAATATTTTTAAAAAAACTTAAAGTAAATTATATAAGTATAGCTTTAAGCATATTAATAATTACTTAAATATTTAAACTCTTAAATTTATAATTTTTAACCTTTTAAAAAAATAAATAATAATTTAAATAATGCTAATACCTTAAGTTACTTTATTAAAAATTATAAGCTATTTTTTAAAAAAAAAAATATAAGTTTATTTTAGCTAAAGAAGTTTAAAATAAGTAATAAGCTTATATAAATCTTTAATAAAAAAATTATTTATTATAATATTTATTTCTTTATTAATTACTTTAAGTTCTTATATTATTAATATAAAGCTAAATACATTAAATATATAATTTTAATAACTTTTATTAAAAAGGCTAATTATTAATAAATAAATAAATTAAATTAATTAAAGTATTTAATTATTGCCTTTAAATTTAATATATTATTTAAAGCTTTAATTATTTATTTTAAGCTATAACTTATTAATATTATAAATAGCATTATTTTTAAATTAATTTTATTAAAAAAGGCAAGCTTTAATAATAAAGCGTTAATTTAATATATTTAAGGCTAATAATATAATATTAAATTATTATAACTTAATAATTATAAGTTATTATATATTGCTTTATTAATAATTTAATATAATTTTAAATTTAATTTTTAAACTTTAATTTATTAATTATATTATATTAATATTTATATAAAGTATATTTAAATTTATTAAAAAGCTATTTTATTAATTAAGGGTTAGTTATATATTAAATAAAGAAAGAGGTATTAATTACTTATTTATTAGCTTATTTTATTATTATTTATATTATTCTTAATATGCTTTTAAGCTATAATATTATACTTTATTTTAATTAAAACCCCTTATATATAATTAATTAACCTTTAATAAAAAAGATTTATTTTATAATAAAAAAATATTATACTTTAGGGATTAAGATATAATTAATTATTTATTTAAAAGTAAAACCTTTTTATTTTAATATTATTATATAAAGCTTTAGCTATATAAAAAGAATATAAAAGATAAGGTTAATATAATTAAAAATAACTACTATTAAATTAATATTATATTTAATATATTATTTAAATATAAATAGCTTAAAGGAATATTAATTAATACTCTTAAAAAGTATATTTTATTAAAGAATAAAATAAATATTATATTAAGATAAAGGTTAATAATAAAGTAAAGGTTAAAGTATTAATAAAGTATATTAAATATTAACTGCCTTAAATAAAAAATATTAATTTTAAAGATAATTTTAATAAAAACTTTAATATTTATATAATAAAGTATTTATATAATAATAATATAATTTATATTATATATTATAATTAATTTAAAATAATTAATTAATAAAAGCATTATAAAAAAATCTATTAATCCTTTATTCTTATAAAAAATTAATTAATACCTTAAATTATTATTTTATTAATTATAGCCCTTAAATAAATATATTATAAATATTATTATAAATTTAAATTAAAGAATTAACTTTATTATTACTTTAAAGATAAATATATATTATTATTAAAAAACCCTTTTTTATTAAAAAACCTTTAAAGCTAATTTCTTTAAAGAAAACTTAAGATTATTAAAGCTTTAAGCTTAAATAAATTAAATAATAATCTTAGCTTTTAATAATTTATATATTAATAAGTTATTATTAAAAGTACTTTTATTAATAAGAATTTTATAATTTATAATAATATTAATATTAAAAAGATATTAATTAAAAAAAAATTCCTTTTTAATTTTAAATATATTTTAATTAAAAAAATATATTAATATTATAAAATTAATAATAAGTTAATTTATATTATAAAATTCATTAAAGTTATATTTTATTTATTAAGCTTATAAAATAATAAGCTAACTATTATTAAATTTAAGAAAATTATATTAATAATTAAAAATAATTTTAAGCTTAATATACTTTTAAATAATAATTAAAATAAGTTATTAAGAATTATAATTAATTATAATATTAATATACTTTATTTCTTAATTTAAAGTAATTTTAAAGCGCTCTTTATTATAAACTTATTTAATTACCCTTATATTAAATAAATTTAAATAAAAAATAATATTTTTATTTTATTTAAAGAGTTAATTTAAATAATTATTAATTATAAATTATTATTAAAAGATTATAATTTTACTTTTAATAAAATATATTTCTTAATATTAAATATATTTATTTTTATTAAATTATTAAAGATAATACTTTTTAAAAACTTAAATATTTAATTAATTAAGGTTAATAAGCATATATAGCTAGGAATTATTATTAAAAGATTAAATTTATTCTTTTT